>PVHT020000009.1:11455073-11514869 GCA_004024745.2 Catagonus wagneri | reverse complement strand
GGAATGCTCTATCTTGGATGGAATATAGAGAACAACTACATACCAGCCTTTATTATGTGTAGTCCACTTTGATATTTACTGTTCTGTTCTATTTAATGCCATTTTCCCCCAAAACACTGGTAATGACTCATTCAATTGATTTTAAATCCACTAATGGGTGGCAACCTACAATTTGAAAAACACTGGATTAGAATTAAGGAATAGGACTTCTGGATATTTCTATTGAGAACTCCAAAGAGTTTAAATGAGTCTGCTGGTGGAACCAAGGAATCTGATTGGTAACTACGGTACAGTATATAGATACCCATCTCTGGGCTGAATTACCTAGAAACCCGAGGCAGACCAGCGTGTAGATACTGCTATGGGATAATTCAAGACCCTGGTGCTGTGCTATGGATCTGCTATAATTAAGCCACCAGCTATGTCAGCCAGGGCATTTCTGAGAGCTGATTCCTGCATGCTTCTTGTATGTTGTAAGGTATGTGTCCAAAATTAGAGTGACCAAAAGCCCCTAAAAAAGTTCAATAATCCTTCCCTGTAACACCCTTGCCCGGAGTGTTAGGCTACTATTTATAAACCCGTTTGAAGAGGGAAAATACTCTAACTTGTGTTATAAGTTCTTACAGATCCAAGCCTAATGGCCAATCAGAACGCTACTTTGGTGCCATGGTTATCCTCATAAATTTTGTGGTCGTTAGCTGTTCCATTCACATGAGAGCCCAGACAGAATCAGACAAGGCGTTTTGCAGTTGGCCTCGCTTGAACCCTTTGTTATGCACTGAGCATTGTTTGAGGGAGATGTAAGTTCAGGCGCACAGATCACTGAGTGATTTTCTATGGGAATTACAGACAAGTTGAACATCTCAAGAGTTTAACCAGAAGGTTAAAACTTGGGGCTTCATAAACAGATAATTAGAGTTGTTATTGATCGAAAAAAAAAAAAAAAAAAAGGTCTTCCTCCTTCCCTGGCAGATCAGGCCTATTGCTATTTGCTTGAAGCTGAGTTCCCTTTTTTTTTTTTCCCCTTCACCAATGGCATATGGAAGTTCCTGGGCCAGGGATGGAATCTAAGTTGCAGCTTTGACCTACGCCACAGCTGCAGCAATGCTGGATCCTTAACCCACTGCACCACAGTGGGAACTCTGAAGCTAAGATCTTCTTGACTATTTGGAACCATAGCAGTGGAGAGTTGGGCTGGTAGATACTGCTGTTCTGACATTGGAATAACAGCCCCCTGTCCTTGTGATGTATTTATACCTCAACTTTAGGGAAACTGGCAGAAGGGAGCCTTAACAAAGACTGCAGATACAAGGAGACAGCAGAGAACATGGAGACCCCAGGTTCTTTCAAGCAACAGCCTGCTCAGATAAGAGGAAGCCCTATTGAGCCCTCCAACTACAGCAGCTCTTATAAGGAGACAGATGAGCAAGAGATGAGAACACTGACATATACAGCCTGGGAGGTCTGTCCAAGAATTAGTAGCCTTCTTTATTCTTTAATATCTGTTTTACCTCTCCTTTGTCAATGTCACTCTGCTTCTATAAAGTATGAACATATGAAATGTACATATCCGTGATTATCTGAAATGTGATTGTTTTGCATCCTTGACTCACCTCACTCTATGTTTTGCCTTTGATCCCCGCCAAGAGGATAACTTGAGGCTGAGATCCAGCTCGCAATCCTTTGTCCACTGTGTATCCTGACACAAAGGTCCTTTGCTTGAAGGGAGAGGCCTCTTTTTGAGTTTGCACCAAGAGGCCATAAGGGTTAGTGAAGGGCCCTATAAATGGGGAGAGAAGAGGTGAAATAGTCGTTAGTTCTCTCATATTTCAGATCTGTCATAAGAACATGTAGAGTTGGATGAAGGCTCAGATTTCTGGATTAAAACACCAAATGATTCCATAGAGCTGGCTGATATTTAGGCAGAATTGAGAGTGATAAGCAATTTAAATAAATGTTACCATAAGAATAATAACCACTGTGGCTTAGCTGGTTAAGGACCCAATGTAGTCTCCGTGAGGATGAGGGTTTGATCCCCAGTCTTGCTCAGTGGGTTAAGGAACTGGCATTGCCGCAAGCTATGGCATAGGTCACAGATGCAGCTTGGATCCAGTATTGCTGCTTGGATCTGCAGGCCTCAATTACAGCTCTGATTCAACAGCTAGCCCGGGGGACTTCCATACGCTGCAGATACAGCTATAAAAAGAGAAATGTTGTCTCTTTCACTATAAAACTAAGATCTTACTGTAATATAGTGGCCAAGAAACCCTGGGTCCAAATTCTACCAGTGCCCCTTACTACCTGTGAGGCCTCGGGGATGGTATTCAACTTTTACCAACCTCAGAATTCTCATCTGTTAATTGAAAGTAATTATGCCTACTTCATAAGATTGTTCTGAAGATTAAATTAGGTCATGCGGAGAAAATGGCACAAGGTTTAGCACATAGTATTGTATATTAATGTTTTCTGGAGTAAAATTTGCTAGGAATACAGGTACTAAAATGAAACAAAACAGCGAGGACTAGAATCTTTTTTGAGAGGAGTGGGATTTATTGCAGCCTACTGGGGTGTTTGGTTCCAGAGAACACCAGGAATGGAGGAAGTCACGGAGGAATTTGGGATATAAATTACTCATTGAGGATACAATCAGAAGAAGGAAAGTAATCAGAAAGGACTAGCCCCCTAAGTACTTCGAGGTGAAAGAGGAAGGGAAACTGAAGAACAGGGGAAAATAATCTAGTGGATTCAGTGACCTCTATTTTCCATTTGACGTTGACATTAAAATCGTAGAAAATGGCAGCTTCTGTGAGCTATTATAACACTCATTTCTTCCACGCTCACATTTTAATATTTCTCCTGTTGACCACATTGTAAAATTCACACAATTCGAGTGTTGGTCCCCAAACTCTCTAAATTTCCCTCTGGTGACCTTACAGAGCACACCTCCTGTGAAGGCTTTCCTGACTCCACAGTACTCAATTAATGTTGGGTGAAATGAGGAATGTCCTTGTCTCACAAAAGTTGCAACTGTTTTTAGAAGAATGCTGCTAATTACCTTCCTGGACATCTGACTCATTCCATTCCATGGAGTTTAAGACATGGAAAAATTTACTTGGAAATCCCAATTTTAAAGATTCTTCAACCAAGAGAAATTGCCTTAGGATGCAATCTCTACTCCCTTCATCTTAGCATTGGACAATCATACACATGCAAATACTGCATAAGAAGTATAATAAAGAAGTTATTAGGACTCCAAAAGTTGCTGCATGTTGTGGCATTTGATGAAATGGGACAAAATTTCACACACACAAATGCAGACACACACGCACAATGATGTTTAAGCTTAGGTCTGAAAGATATGAAATTTTCCATTTGCTTGCAAAAAAAAATGCTCTCAATCTAGAGGACTAAAGACCTTCTGTGTGTTTTGAAGTTAAAAAACTGTTTAAAGAAAGGCTTTTCAAAGTCAAATATCTCCAATCTTTAGAAAAACTGAAAAGATCACATTTTATGTTAACCTGAAAGTCCCTTGAAATCCAAACAAGCATCATTGAATGTAGAACAAGAAGTGTTTTTATAATGACCATCATGTCTGCTTGTCTGGTCACCATTACGTGTAGCCACATTTAAGAACTTGTTTTGCAAAACCCTAGGTGAAAGGATTTGCTGTGCTTCAACTTCAATTTACCATATTTAAAAGTAATTCTGATTTCTTAACGATTGTTTTCTTTTGTCTTCAAAGTGAAATCGTTTCATCTCTGAAGTGTGAATTCTTGATTTTATGAGCAAATAATCTGAGACCAAGAAGACACTCCTGGGTAGGGTTGCCATATTTAGCAAATAAAAATGCATGTGCAAACACTGCATGGGAGATATGCATACTAAAAACCATTCGTTGCTCATCTAATAAAATTTGAATGTGACTGGATATCCTGCCTTTCATCTGGCTACTCTACCCCTGGGTCACCCACCTAAGGAAGAGAAGAGCCAGTGCTAGAACTGGGTTGCCCCTTTTCTGACATGAAGTCATTCACAAAACCATTATTCCAGGAAAGACAGATGCTCTGGAATGCCCAAATCCTAAGTTGGCCCTTGCCCTCAAGGAACCCAGAGTCTGACGGAAAATTCTAGTAAACCTGGAAGCGAAGGAGAATAAGTGTAACTACATCAGCAAACTACCACCTGAGAAATGGTTCTCAACCCGAGCCACACATTAAAATCATCTAGGGAGTTTTAAAAAATTTTAGTGCCCTGAGACTCTGATTTAATTGGTCTAGGAGGGGTCGAAAAATTTGATCTTTTGTTTTTTCCCCTAAAATATTTGCAGATAATTCTAATATACAGCCTGGGTACAGGATGAACCACAGGCCTAAGACTTAGAAATGTTCCCTAAGACATCTTGATTCACAGAGTGGATAGATCTGTGCTAAGTTATGAGTGAGCGTGTATATATGTTTGTATGTGTGTGTTTCCAAGCTCCATGATTCCTGTACATCATGGACGTGTTCAAAATGGCCATTGGGTTTTGCAATAGGATTTGCTGAAAGGAGAGCATTTTGCTGGAATTCACTCTGACAACCCCCCACCCACATTCTGATCTTGGCTCTTGGTCATTACTTATATATTCCTATACATTTTGTAGCCTGTGTCCTGAAAAAGAGCAGTCCCATCTAATCCCAGAGTCTCCTCAGGAGAATTCAGTTACCTGGGATCAGACGTGGAGCCTCTCATCCAGGACACAGCCTGTGGGTGTGGTGTGGTTTGTGCAACTTTCCATTGGTAGAAGCCACTAAATGAAAGCTCCTTTCTATCTTATGACTTCCCCTGGAGAGATGAATAAGGAAGCACTCTGCGCGTTTTCATTATTGTCAATATGTGTATTGTCCTAGTTAGAGAGGGGTCAGAAAGCCATACAACATCTTCCTCCGCTCAGCTGCTAACATTACCAAAAAACATGGCAGCAAATGTACAAAAAGCAGGATTTCTTTATAGTCGAAAAAGACAAGATAAAGACGTTAAGTCTCCTCCATCCTGGACCCTCAGTTTAGCATTTCTGACATCACTGGTGAGAAAGGCAAGTTTACTAGCAACTGTTCTCAAACTATGCCACCTTCCAACACTGGCTTAACTTGGTATGTTTCAAATTGCTTTGACCACTTCCTGCCATCCAAAGTCCAAAGGAAGTAGTGTCTAAGCTCCAGCTCTGAGGACACACGCGATTGTGGGTCAAGCCCTCTTTCAGAGAGTCATCATTGTGTAATTCAGATTTAGGCCATTTTGCGTAATTGCTCATCCTCCCAGTCCAGAAGCCATCTGGGATCAATTCAGCCTATGATAGCAATACTGTTCTTTGGGATAGTTGGCCAGGACTGGTTTTCTTGGTTTAACATGTAAGAGCCCTACTTCTCTAAAAGTGTCAGGCTGAAAAATCTTTTTCAAATAAAGAGTGTGATAGAGCCAAATCAGGTCAATTGTTTCTATCCAGGAATGATGAGGGAGGGCATTTTTTCCAACACATTAAAGGGCTAAATGAGTGCTCAATAATACTAATCCCAGGAGCCCTTAGGATCAAGACAGATCAAAAATATTGCAAATGAGTCAGATTCATGTTAAATATTTCCTGTCTCAATGACCAACAACAGGCCATGTTAAAACCAGTCCCAGCTCCTTTTAGAAGTCTTGTTCTGCCTCCCACATGAAAGGTAATGTAAGAACTGTGATTGCTGATGCAAGATTGCTAATTCTCATTGGGTGAATTTCCCCATTAGTCAGAAGTCAGCCGTGCCAACTTGGAGGCCTCACATACCCTGCGGCGAGCTGCCATTGGGAACTAGTCGTCAAATACTAGGAAAAATGGAAATGTATTCTAAAGGCCAAATTCCACCCTTTGCTTCTATGGGGACAGTTCCTAACCAGACAAGGAGGCCTCAACTGCATCCCAAGGTCTGAGATCTCCAGTCTTTCTTCGTGATCACCTTCTTGTCATGTCGTCATCAGCCAATTCCCATGGAAAACCACTCCTCCCCTTTTTTAGATTCATTAGATGCCCTTTTCTTTTTTAACTTTTGAAAGTCTTCATTTTTCAATTATACTTGATTTACAGTGTTCTGTCAATTTCTACTGTACAGCAGTGACCCAGTCATACATATATATATATTCCTTCTCTCACATTATCCTTCATCATGTTCCATCACAAGTGACTAGACAGGAGTTCCCGTAGTGGCGCGGTGGAAGCGAATCTGATTAGGAACCATGAGGTTGCGGGTTCATCCCTGGCCTTGCTCAGTGGGTTAACAATCCGACGTTGCCATGAGCTGGGGTGTAAGTCATAGACGTGGCTCAGATCTAGTGTTGCTGTGGCTGTGGTGTAGGCCTGCAGCTGTAGCTCCAGTTTGCAATTTGACCCATAGCCTGGGAACCTCCATATGTTGTGGGTGCGGCCCTAAAAAGACACACACACAAAAAAAGGTGACTAGTTATGGCTCCCTGTGCTATAAAGCAGGATCTCATTGCTTATCTGCTCCAAATGCAACAGTTTGTATCTACTAACCTCAAACTCCCAGTTCCTCCCACTCCCCACCCCCTTGGTAACCGCAAGTCCATTCTCCAAGTCCATGAGTTTGTTTCTTTCCTGTAGAGAGGTTCATTTGTGCCCTCTCTCTTTTCCCTTGGAAAATGCCAAAATACTCCCAAGAGAAAGTATTATCTTTATAAATTCTTAGTCATACCAAAAAGAAGAGTTTGAGATTTTATATTTATGGCAGAAGCAGACTCATTCATTACACCTTCAAAGGCTAGGATTTAGGCTAATGAGATATAGGCCAACCATACATGAGAGGTATTCCGAACCCTCCTCTGCTATAAATCGAATTCATCCAGCCTCAGATATACATACAGGAATAAACAGGCTGGCTCTCTCCAAAGCCTTCTCGGGGGACAGTTCAAGTGGTGTGATAGCGATGTTCCTGCAGTAAAGAACGGAGACTAGGATGCCAAACACAACCAAAACAGGGCCAACACCCTCAGGGGTGTCTAGATCTAGAATGCAGTTGCCCCGCTACAGATGTGAAGAAATCCAACTCAAGGGCTGTCATACGGTCTCTACAAGTGCCTACAAAAGCTACAAACCCCCAGAGCTATGCATCTTCATGAGCCAACTCTAATTCGCATGCAGCAATTCAAAACCCTTTTCTTCCTCTGCCCTGTGGCAAAAAGTGAGTCCGTTCCATCTGTTTACAATGATTGCTGTTACTTTCCAGCATAACTATAATCTTATTCTTTAAATCCTGTTCCTGACACACCTCAAACCATCTGCCTATTCTTTCTTGGGTTAGCTTGGGGCTGTTTGGCAAATGTATGTCATTACCTGTTAAGTGGAATATTTTTGAGCAGAGTACGTGCCCCTTCTATGTTGCCATGGCTGCTAGGTATTCCTAAATAATCTCCTTCGGTTCTTCCTCTAAACCCAATATGCCTTTAGTAATTTTAAATATCTGTACAATAAAGGCCAAGCGACAAAAGACATGCATGCAACTGCTTGGGTTTAAGATTCGACGTAAGTTTGCACGTGCTCTTGAATACAAGAAATCAGTTGAAATTTTACTAATAAATTACATGTGTCAATTTGAGGAAAAAGTTAGCCTGTGTTTCCGATTCAGACTTGCAAAGTGTTTTGGAAAAAAAAAAAGTGATAAAATCTGGGTGGTAGAAATTCCGCCATTTCTTGTCCTCATGAAACTGGGCCAGGGTGCTCATCAAGGTCCTCCACTCTTCCTCTCCCTCCTTTATCATTTTGCCACTTCCCCTTTGTTTAGAACTACAAGGGGTTGGTAAAGACCTGAGGACCCCAAACTGGAGAAGGACATGTGATCAGGCAATTCAAAGAGCACAGATACACACGGACGAACATGAGAAAAGATAGCTCACCTCATTAGTAACCAAGGGAATATGAAATAAAATAATAATGAGATCACTCTTGGCTCCCCAAATGGCAAAGATTAAAAATAGTGAAAGTGTTTGCTGAGGTTACCGGGAAATGGGTATTCTTAGGCACTGCTGGAAAAAGCAGCGTTCATACAACTCTCCTGGAAGTATCTAGCAAAAAAATTTCTGGTCTGTACCTTTCATACCTTCTTATTTACTTCTAAACCTCTCTTCTAGAGAAAATATTAGCATGTGTACACACATGCAAAAAAAACGTGAATACAAAACTATTGATAGTAGCATTGTTTATGAGATCCACAAACTAAAAACAGCCTATCAATAGGGAAATGGCTAAACTGCTGATTAGCTACCTGATGGAATATTTCGCTTTCATTAAAATGAATGAGACAATTCAACATCATTTGACATGAAAAGATTGCTAGACGATTAAGACAGCAATTTGCAGAACACCGATATGTTTCAATTTATGGAAAATGCTAAAATTTCTAGATCTCTAACAAGACGTTAAAATGAGACTCCTTCCCAGCTTTGTCTAAGGCTTCAAGAGACTCAGAACAAAGCAAGAGGTAAAAAGTGCTCTCACATTTCATAATGGCTGCTAGACCACCCAAATGGGACTTGCAAAGGAGGTATCCACTGCAACCATTAGCCCATCACCCACCTCAAGAGTATAAAAGGACTGAAACTGACAAAGCTGAGGAAGAATTTCTTTGGAATAATACGTTGGGGTGGTGCTTGCACCTTGACCTCGATCTAAATAACGGGAGTTGTGAGGAGATTGCTCAGAACCCCGAGGCGTACAGGGGTGTAGACTGTCTGCCATCCAAGTCTGTCTACTGGCAAGAAGCTGGATCCAGTGGCACAGGGAAGCCCAGGCAGTGAGGGCCTTGCATTGCAGCAGAGTGCCCTTCTCCTAAGAGCTACAGCCAAACTGCTTGTGTGTTCCCTTTGGACTGCACATGAGGGAGCCAGCCAGGATCATTTTCAAAGGGGCCCCACCTGTAGAGCTGCTGTCAGCACTCCCCCTTCATATTCCTCCCATCTCCTGATAATATTCACACACGTGTTCCAGGGCTTAGCATTCATTTCCCCAGCGGCACCTGCATCTTTTGTCAGAGTTTGCCCTCAAGCTGGCAGAACCCTTCACGTGCACGGACAGCCTACGGACTACGCTTGGGACTTGAAAAGACTGGAGGAACTCTGTTATGCGTGTCCAAGAAAGTTCGAAGGAAGCAGCATGTCATGTTTATAGAGACAGCAAGAGGAAACTGTATTCTTCTTGCATCCGACGGAGCCCACTCTTTTGATACAGTGTCGATAATTACACATATGAAACAGAGAAAGTGCGGAAGTTTATCCACAAAACCGACTCTGATTGCAAGAGATCAATGTAGGATTAGGAGATGAACTTGTACATTTCATTCTATAGGTTTTATATAGTTTGATGTTTCAAAAGAAATATAGAATATTACTCAGCCATAAAAGAATGAAATCATGCCATTTGCAGCAACATGGATGGACCTAGAAATTATCATGCCAAGTGCAGTAAGTTGGGTAGAGAAAGACAAATATCATATGAGATCACTCATATGTGGAATCTAACAAAAATGATACGAAAGAACTTACAAAACAGAAACAAACTCGATTTTGAAACCAAACTTTTGGTTACCAAAGGGGAAAAGTTGGGGTAGAGGCATAAATTAGGGGATTGGAGTTGACATATACATAACTAGTATATATGTAATAGAAAGGTAACAAGGACCTGCTGAATAGCTCAGGGTAATCTACTCATTACTGTGTAATAACCCATATGGGAAAAGAATCTGAAAAGGAATGGCCGCATGTATATGTACAACTGATCTGTTTTCCTGTACAGCTGAAACTAAGGCAACTTTCTCAAGCTAAAAAAAATACGTATAAATATCAAAAATTAATGACATGATATTAAAAAATATATATGCTCAACTTTTTGCTAAACATTATAGTCTATAGATACACACACACATTCACTGTATAAAAAATCAGAAAAGATGGGGTTAATAGATGGGATTAATGCAATCTATTACGTCTAGAACGGATAAGCAATGAGGTCCTATTGTATAGCACAGGGAACTATATCCAGTCTCTTGGGATGGACCATGATGGAAGACAATATAAGAAAGGGAATGTGTATGTATGCATGACTGGGTCACTTTGCTGTACAGCAGAAATTGGCACAACACCATAAATCAACTATACTGTAATTTTAAAAAGTTTTGGATTTTTTTTAATTCAGAAAAGAAGCAAATCAAAGACATAATTCTATTCCTCCCAGATCCCACCTCTGTTAGTATTTGGGCGGATTTCATTCCCATCTTTTTGCTTTAGGTGGTCAGGTTCTCATGGGGTCCCACCTAGTTAAATTAAACAAGGAAGAGTTTCAATGACTACCCCTTCAGCCAGATCTTCTAGGGAAATTTGTATACAGTTGCAAATAAAACTGATTTGATACTTATGAGTCACCCTTGCTTAGCTTAAAATGCTCACCATCAAGATGGCAATAAGACGTCATGAGTGCGACATCGTCAACAGTGTGACATCTCATGCACTGCCCCCAGACAGTAACATAGTGGAAGGCTAGAAGATTGGAATTTCTATGAAATACACCTTCCTTATCTGGAATGAGTACTCAAGTTCGACTTGCCAAGGCTCACCACATCTGCCCAGAAAGCCCAGCTGGGTTTTAAACTCCTGAATGCAAATGCAAGGGGATACTTTACTACCCCTCTGAGATTTATACAAAAAATCTAAGCTGTCGCAAACTCATCTCTTAAAATATACAACTCGAGACCCTTGGCAAATGAAGTAGCTATGACACATGTGGAAATTACCTCCTTGCTTGTTTTCAGTACCCCTGTTTCCCCTGGGAATTGGAAAGAAAATTCAATTTCTAAACCTTGAAGCAGCATGATCAATGCACGATTGTTAGACTAGAAATAGCAGATGAAGCTTGTTACTACACAGTGGGAAGTAAACGGCATTGTCTTGAGTTTACTATCCCGGCTTGGGGGGTAAAATGATACTGTGGAGAGCATGGCTGGTGTCCCACTCGTTAGAAATATTTGAGAAACCCTGTATGCTGAGGGTAGCATCCAACTCTTCCATTTCCGTCTTGTTGAATATACGTTTGGATAATTATATGTAATTCCTCTCGTCTGACCACACGAATGAAACTTCTTACCATTTGCCACCAAAACCCTCTACCAAATCAATGAGGATAGGGTTCCATGCAAAGCCAGCACCATGCTCGCGTGCAGCAAAGGTTCTCGCTTTTTTTTTTTTTCATTTAAATGGCAAGCCAAAAGTCTCAAAGAAGCCACAATCCATGGGAGCCACTAAAACAGCCACAGAGCACAAAAACATGCTCTTGGCTTGGAATATGATGACATTTTTCATGAGTAAATAAAATTAAACTGAAATTCAAAAGGCAGGAAGGGCAAAGTGTATTTTTTACCAAATCGGTTGGAAGCCAGTCATACACAAAGAATAAGCCCAAATTCACACTGGTGCTAAAATCCAGTTTCCTTTTTGCATTTATTTATTTTTTTAAAAAAGAAGAAAGAAAAATAAACTTCCTAGACTCAAAAATGCAGCTTTTAAAACAAGATTCCAAGGGCTACTCGGATATTGGCTGGCACTTACAGAACAATACTAACAAGCTGAGCGTAAATGAATCATAACCACACAAACTCCATTTCCCCTCAAGAAAATGGGTGTTTGGGGACACGAGATATAAATAAATAAAAGCTTTCCCCAAAGCATGTGAGTTTTAAGGAAATCACAATATTCTGAATAAAAACTGAAGGAATGTCTTCTGAGCTCCAACCAGGGCTGGGTTTCGAGTAGGTGACAGGGAGGGGTGAATGTGACATCCGGAAGAGGCCCTTCGTGCCGGACACTGAGCCTCAGGGACACTGTTTTGATTTCATCCTTAGTGGCCTGCATGGTAGACACGTAAGTGTTCTCTCTCTGCTTTTCAGGTGAGCAAGTAAAACTCGGGAGCCTGAACCCGAGTCACTTTCCCCAAGTCATTCAGCCAAGAAGTTAGCCCAAAGGACGTCTGTTGTAGGACTCCGTTGCCACACCACCCATGCCGTGTTAGGAACCACTGGTCACTTTAGTGAGTGTGACTTAATAGTACTTTAATAAAACAATTTTGGAGCCCACTATAAAGCAATGCTACAGCTTGCCAAGGCCCAAACCCCGCTGGCTGCAATGGCAGCAGAACTAGGTGGGGGCAGGGGAGTCTTACCTTGACATAACTTAGTGGCACTTTGAATTCATGTTAGGATTCCAAGCTACTCAGCTTTGTGGCAGGCCTGCACTAAGTGCTTCATCGCCATTAACTCCCCTCGTCCTCCAAAGAAGACTTGAAGTTCTGTGGCATTTTTATCCCTGTGTTTTTGTTTTTGTTTTGTTTTTGGCCACGCCTGCAACACGGCCAGGGATCACACCCGCACCGTGACAGTGACAAGGCCAGGGTCTTAAACCCCAGGCCACCAGGGAACTCTTTTTAGCCCTATTTTATTCAAATTTTTTTCGGTTTATTGAAATAGTTATTTACAAGGTTGTGATAATTTCCGCTGCACAACAAAGTGATTCAGTCACATATATACACACATCCATTCTCTTTCTGATTCTTTGACTACATAGATCATCACAGAATATTGGGTAGGGTTCTCTGTGCTCTACAGCAGGTCCCCACTGGCCGGTCATCCCATACACTTCAGGGTGCATATGCCAGTCCCAAACCCCCAGTCCATCCCTGCTGCCCCTTCTCTCCTCTTTGGCAATCATAAGTTTTTCAAAGTCTGTGAGTCTGTTTCTGTCCCACAAATAAATTCATTTGTATACTTTTTCTTAAGATTCCACATATAAATGATATCATATGATGTTTGTCTTTCAGCAACTTCACATAGTGTGATAGTTTCTAGGATCACTCATGTTACTGCAAATGGCATTATTTCATTCCTTTTTATGGCTGAGTAATATTCCATTGTATCTATTATGTACCACATCTTCTTTATCCTTTCCTCTGTTGACTAACATCTAGGTTGCTTCCATGTCTTGGCTATTGTAAATAGTACTGCAATGAACACTGGGGTGCATATATCTCTTCAAATTATGGTTTTTCTCTGAATAGATGCTAGGAGTAGGATTGCTGGATTGTATCGTAGTTCTATTTTTAGATTTTTAAGGAAACTCCAAAAAAAACTTAACTGCTAGGCTACCAGGAACTCCATTTATATAAATAAAAAATATTTATACTTCAGCACTTCTCAAGGTATGTGACCATCAGAACATAACGGTATCTTCTCACACATTCATTCATTCATCCAACAGGGTTGAATAAGTGCCTATGATATATAAAAACAAGGGTTATAAAGAGAAAAAAATGTACAGGTCCTTGTCCTCAGGAAATGTAAAAACAACAGCCTAAGTTGTTCACATGTCAAACTTATTTGGTTCCGAATTTTCCACTGTCCTTCTTTCTTTTATCTTTTCACTCCACTTATTAATATACCAATTCTTTCTTTTAGACACATCCAAATTTGGGGTTTAGCTTAGTTTGTCCTTGAGCCTAGTGAACCCCACTAAACGTGAAATGAAGGGAGAAAAAACCCGAGACCTCTTTGTATTCATAGAGTATTAGAATGTGAAGGGACCCTAGAGATAGAGCTTGTAATGGTCAGGGTAGGTTAACTGCCATAACAAACAATCCCAAAAGTCTACTTTTTGTCCTCATAAAATCCAATGTGTGTGTTCCTGGTTAGACCACCTTCCTCCAATGGGCATAGTGGGATCCAGGCTACTTCCATGCTGCGGTTCTATCATCTCAACAAGAGGTTTGAAGACAGCCCAGGCTTCATCCAGCCAGCAGACAGTGGGGAGAAGGAAGCTACAGAGAAAGTACACTCACTTGCAGAGGCCTTCCCCCATGGCACTGGCAAAAGTCAGTCACATAGGCCAATAAGGTACCAGGTTACCAGGAAAAAGAAAACAGGTTCACTATACCTGTTCACAGGTATAGTGAACATGCAGCCCATATCTAAATGGCCACCAACTGCCACCACCATGCAGGGGAAAAAACTGTGCCTCCAAACTGCTAAATGAGTCCTTCAGTGTTATACAGCAGTGGATTTCAGGGCAGTGCTCTTTGCCTCCAATATTGATAATTTCTATAAAGTCATCAACTGTTCTTATTTATTAATTCATACTTATTACAGAAAATTTGAAAAATACAGAACTCAAAGAAAATAAAAATTGTTTATAATCTCCCATCAATAATCATGTTCATATTCTGATACCTGCCAGCCTCTTTCATATATATTGGTGTATGTATTTATATCTACATCAATTTTTAATTACAAAATGTTTCAAACGTACAGAAAAGTAGTATAATAGAAACCTAAATACCACCCTATATACACCACTCAGTTTAATGCATGATAATGTTTTATCATATGTGTTTCTGCTCTCTCTCTTTTCTGTGTCCAGCTAAAAACCAACCTCATCTAATTCTTTCTTCTTCCTAAGAGAAACCAAGAAGTGCCATCCTGAAACTGGTATGTATAGGTCCTGGGTGTATTTTTACTCTGTTACGATGCATTTATACATTCATAACAAGTTATACTGTCTTTTACACTTTAAATTGTCACAAAAATCATATAATGCTTACGTATCATTTTTACGTTTTTTCAGTCAACAGCATGCTTTAAAACTTATCCATGTTTTTTAAAATCTTATTGGAGTATAGTTGACTTACAAAGTTGTGTAAGTTTCGGGTGTGCGGCAAAGCAAATGGATATATATATCCACTCATTTTCAGATTATTTCCGCATATAGGTTATTACACAGTATTGAGCAGGTTACCCTGTACTATACAGTAGGTCCTTGTTGGTTACCTATTTTATATATAGTAGTGTGTATATATCAATCCCAAACTCCTAATTTATCCATATCTACCACTTTCCCCCTTTGCTAACCATAAATTTTGTTTTAAAAATCTTTGAGTCTGTTTCTGTTTTGTAAATACTTCTGTATCATTTTTTTTATTAGATTCCACATATTACTGTTCTCATATGATATTTGTCTTTGACTTATTTTACTTAGTATGATAATTTCTAGGTCCATCCATATTGCTGCAAATGGCATGATTTTATTCTTTTGGGGGCTAATATTCCATTGTATGACCTATCCATGTTGCTACATGGCAGTCACTCTCCGATGTGGTTATCCCATTGCAGGACTAATTCACATTGCATTTACTTAGCTACTGATAAGCAGTTAGGGTATCTTCACTTTTAAAAAATAAAATCATTAAAATACCAATTAACATCAAATCCTACATACAGATTTATTGCCTGCTTTTTCCACTCAACATGACCTAGTATCCATACATGTTTTTTGAGAATTTTCTTTTTCATGGCTGCATAGTGTTCTCTCATGGGAACATAGCAAAATGTATCCAATCATTTCCTCTGGCAGAACATTTAGATATCTTCCAGTAATGTGCTGTATAAATGATACTCCCCCTGGACATCCTTTTGTGTGCATTTTGGCATAATGAAATCAGAAAAGACCAAGCAGTGCCTGTAGAGAGGGAAAGTACTACAGTGGTACAGCAGCCATGCTCTGATCCCACAGTCTCTGAGTTCAAATCCCACCACTTCTACTTCTACTTGGGCAAATTTCTTAACTTCTCTGTGCTTCTATAAAATACAACTGATAATAACACTTGCCTTGAATCCCACAGTAAGTGACTTTGTATGCCTTGTGGCTTATTGGTCTTTTTAATCCGTTGTAAGCAAACAAAGGTAATCCTGCATCTGCAAGTCAAGCTTGCTTATGAAAATCAAGACACAATCCAGAAGACAAAAAGTCTTATGAGATGCAAATCACTAACTCTAGAACAGTGCCTGGTTCACAGTAAGCATTTGGTAAGTGTTAGGTTAAAAATGTTTATATTTGTATTGACTCCCCATACACACATGTATGTGCACACACACATATTTGTAACATTATAGCATATGTCATATGGTGCTGTCACACTTTAG
This sequence comes from Catagonus wagneri, assembly GCA_004024745.2. Lineage (NCBI taxonomy): Eukaryota > Metazoa > Chordata > Mammalia > Artiodactyla > Tayassuidae > Catagonus > Catagonus wagneri. Next base: position 11,498,829 of record PVHT020000009.1, on the reverse strand, counting down.
CTCTCTCCCAACTTTCCCTTATTGACAAAGTTACTCCATCTTCTCCCTAGTTATTGTTCCATCTGCCACATCTTCCATTTTTGTTGAATCCCTATTGTTTTGCCAGGAATCCCTGTAGACTCTCTAGCTAGTCCTCACCATCTGACATACTATACACCCAGCAAGAGTCACGAAAACTCATGATTGAATTGATGAAATTCTCAGACTCTCTCTTTCCAAGTCAACCAAATGGCCTGTCTATCCCAGTGTATTTGAGTGTCACCTCCCACAGGTTCCTCATCCTCTCTTTCTGTCCATGAACGATGTCCCACTTCTCAGCAGACATTAGCAGGCTTGAACCTCAGTGCACACTACCTTTTCAAAGGGATTTAAAGAAACAAGAAAGCACAAAATAAAGAAACCCACTGAATTTTTCAAATCTTTCCAGATAGGGCTCAGTAAAAACTTCACTGGCCTCAGGAGACCTTCCCCGCATTCAGCTGAACCCCCTTCCTTCTCTTTTTAGTAACGCTGTTGGGCATTGTAATGGGTTTTGAAAAGCCATGGAGCTCCTGTACAGGAAACGGGGGTGAAAGGAAGCTAGGGAAGAGCTGTTAAGCAGTCAAGTTTGAAGCCCTTCCCCACCTTGGCAATCAGCACATCCCCAAATCTGATGAGAACTGTAGGTTCACCAGTTCATGCGATACCACACAATTTGTCACTACAATATCCATATGGCACCTGTAATCTCTGCAGAGCCAGGGAATACTGAAAGGCCCTTAATTGTTGAGCACCATCATGGTTAGAACTATTTCAATATTATCAAATATGGTCTAAAATAGTCTCAAAAATAAGGAAAAAATATAGAGAGAAGATGAAAACAGATACCTCCGTGTGATAAACCTAGTAGAAAAGGAGATTAGGTCCTTTTTTCCCCTTTTATGGGGAAAATTAGTGTCTTTTCATCTCTTGGAAAGTATTTGTTTTCCTTAGCTGCAAGCTTAATTACACTCTTCCAACTCATTAGTATTAACTCCATTTCCTACTGCAGCCCGACCAGAACTAATTCTGTTTTGGTTTTAGCAATTAAATCCGAATGGATATCTGCCCCCTGATTTATAACAAGTGTATTATTCCTGAGACTATGTCTAGACTCTTAAGGGCAGTGGGGGAAGATGTCCTCCTTGAATGGCTTCATTGTTTCTTCTGAATTTGGGGACGTTAGATACACTGCTGCCTCTTTACATAGCCTCAGGAGTCCCAGATCTTGTCTTAAAATTGTGGGGATGCAGAGGGAAAGTAGACATAAATCTTATCTAGCCTGTAATCAGTGTCATCTATAACCACACTTGCGTCATAAGAATGTCATTAGGAGCTGAGGATGTCACAATCCTAGGTAGATGCCTATTAATGTCTTTGCTACAGACCTTTTTCCACAGTTGGGTTGGGCTTTTTCCTTTGTTTTATTGGTTTGTTTTTACTCTATGGGGTCAGCAAAGTGTTTTATTTGAAGACAATTAGCATTGATTGAAACCCAAATATATCCTATAACTTCATCCTGACAATTCACTCCCAGCCAGTCCTTTATCAGAGAAGAAGGGAAAAGAAGGAGAAGACATAGAGGAGGAGGAGGAGGAGAAGACAGAAGGAGGAGAAGAAGGAAGGAAGAAAGGAAGGAAGGCGAGAAGGGTATCATCTGCCATAATAGCTCAAAGAAAAAGATGTATAGAAGAGAAAGCCTTCAACCTTATGCCCAGTAAGGCCCCTAACTCTCAGTATACTCTACTTAGACAGACTCACAAAATCTTAAGGCATAAAAACACCAACTCTCTCAAATACAGCAAGACTCACAGATGACGATAATGAACAAAAAGAGTCCCACTGAACCTCTTAGAAGTGTCAGTATTCCTTAGCATTTTTTTGGCTGCACCTGCAACATATGAAAAAGTTCCCTAGGCCTGAGTTTGGGGTTAATAGATGCAAACTATTACATTTAGAGTGGATAAGCAATGAGATCCTGCTGTATAGCACAGGGAACTATATCTGGTCGCTTGTGATGGAACATGATAGAGGATAATGTGAGAAAAAGAATATGTATATATACATATATACATATATATGTGTATGACTGACTGGGTCACTTTGCTGTGCAGTAGAAATTGACAGAACACTATAATGGAAAAAAATCAACTATAATGGAAAAACTAAAAATCATTAAAAAAATAAAAAATATATTTTTAAAAAGTTCCCCAGGCCAGAAATCGAACCCACATAATGACAATGCCACTGCAGTGCTAATGCTGGACCGTTAACCCATTGCACTACAAGAGAACTCCTAACATTTTAAAATTAATGCAGATTTACAATCCTATGCTCTTCTTAATATGATGAGTTTTGCTGATACCCAAACAAAATGGAGTTGTCTCAACTGGAATTGAATCTGCCTCACAGTAATTGTCACATAAGCTCTACCTTGTAGGGAGGTAGAGAGGTGCAAAGAGGAGCAGAATCACAGCCACATGGAAGGGGCCCCAGCCCTGCCTGCCAACTGTGTCCACCTTGGACAACCCATTTAATCCCCTCAGAGCATATTTCCTCCCTGTAAAACTTACTAGACCCTCCCTCAGGGTCCTTCCTGTACTGAGATGTCCAGTTCAAGATTGATAACTAATTCACTTCTAATGTTCCCTTCGTCAGTAAAATTGAAAAACAATTCCAATTGCACAGCATGTGGACTATCACAGAACTGTAAATCCATTGCATAAATTTTAGAGAACTTTCAGTACATTCTACTTAGAGGTGGAGAAATCACAAAGGCTATCAATCACAATTTCTAAGTGTTTATGGTCTGTGGTTCCAGGATCCATGTTCTATGACAGCAAGATCTCGCTCCAAAAGAATAAATTACTTGAGACTCAAAACGGGAGCTTAAATGATTTAGACATATACTGAGTATCCAGGGCAATGACCACTCTTGTAGACAGTCCTAGAAGGATCTGACTTGTCACTCTGTAATTCAGCCCTTGATATACAAGGGTTTAGGATGGGTGGTTATTGTCAGGCAATGGTTGGATAAAATAAGAGAAATAAAAGAGTCTCAGGACATTTCTGCCACTATATTACTCCCACTCCCTGGCTTCTGGGAACTTCCAGCTACTTACACTCTTGTTTTGGGGGAACACAAGATAGGAAGGTGTCAGAATGGGTCTTTTTAAAATTTGAACCCCCATCTCGCTCCCCCCACTGACTGTAGGTGGAACGCCAGTGACAGCAAAGGTCACACAGCTAGAAGCAGACTGAGTATGAGGACAGGACACGTCCAAAAATGCAGCAGGAGCCTGAGTGATGCAGATGTCACTCACTGCATGTAAAGGACAGTAATGAGAAATCACTGGGTTCAGCCTTCTACGTGGTAGAGGTTAATCCTGCTCCAAGCATTATGAAAAGGTTGCATTAATGGTGTGCTGTGGATTTCCTGGGTATAGTCGATGCCTATCCTCCAGGTCGAGTGAGGAGGGACCACCAGGAATCCTGAAAGCACAAGAGGAAGGCCCAAGCTGAAAATGACGAATAGAAGCTCTGCTCATTACAGTTAAAATGGTTCAAGAACGCCAAAGCATATGCTCCAATGGATTGGAAGCTTGTTTGGGGCTGAATTACACAGGACTGCAGCACATTTGTGGCAGAAAAGGTAAATATTGCAGTCAGCCAAGGATATCTGAACCACAGGCAAATATCAAAACATAAAGTTTGTCCTTTATTTGTTAAAAAGTTTTTCAAATTAGCCCACTGAATCTTCTCTTTTGCCTGACACCCAAAGGGGAAGAAATACCCAAAGAGAAGGGCAGGTTTTTGAGAAGTTAAATCATCTCTTCCATTTCTCTCTTACTTAACACCTTGGGCTTCTCCGCAAGGAACAAAGCTGCAAATAGATAACTGGCCTTCACTTTGCACGTTCACGGTCCCTGGAGAGCTGACAAACTGGCCAAGGCTGCAAAAAAGGCTTGTCAGGGCATCGTCAGGATTCTGACTGAAAGGCCTGGAAGGGCCTGGGGAAAGCTCTGTGGAGGAGCTCCCGTATCTGGGAGGCCAGGTTCATCAACAGTCTGAAGAGTCAACATTTCCTATGGGCGAATTCCTAGTCATCCGTGTTGGAAACCCTGAGTTGTTCGATGGCACCATCCCTACTTTCCAGACCAAAAGATGAGGATGAAACCGGAATAAGTCATCCATCCATCACCTGCAGCATCAGGCCTCAGCCTTGTCTCCCAGGACCACACCCATCCCGGCTCTCAGAGCTCTGCCGGGTGCCTGCGCACCTCCACTGACTGCCCCTGTCTGCCCCACCAGGAGACGCACCAGAGGCAGCAAATAGCCAGGATCAAAACACTTGCACGGTGCAGAGTTCCCGAAATCCTCGAGGTACCGTTATAACCACGCCTCCCCCTCAACCCCTGAGGAACTGGACCGGCAGGGAAGCTCTTTGGTGGGGAATGGAGGAGTCGTCTGGCCACTCGCTCGCCCCCTTGCCTCCCAAGAAGCAGCAGAGTAAAAGCATAACGCTCCTCTCCTTGTCACCCTGTCCACCACCAGTGGCCCAGAACCAGAAAACTCTCAGCTGTCCAGTTTGTGCCAACCAGTCGGCAGTGGGAGATCTACTGGGGGAAGAAAAACTGAGGTTCCCTTGTGTTTTTTTAAGATTTTTTTTGTCTTTTTGCCTTATCTAGAGCCGCACCCACGGCATATGGAGGTTCCCAGGCTAGGGGTCTAACAGGAGCTGTAGCCGCCGCCCTTCGCCACAGCCACAGCAACGCGGGATCTGACCCGCGTCCGCAGCCTACACCACAGCTCACGGCAACGCCGGATCCTTAACCCACTGAGCAAGGCCAGGGATCGAACCTGCAACCTCATGATTCCTAGTCGGATTTGTTAACCACTGAGCCATGACGGGAATTCCTGTTTTTTTTTTTTTTTTTTTAAGATTTGAGGCAAATGTCTGCCCACTTTACACTTGAATAGGAATTCTTCAGAAGGAAATGATGAGGTCTGGGGGCTGGGCTATGCCGTTTCTTCAGGAGCTGGATGACTGTCAACTTGGCAAATTAAAGGCACTTGTATTGGGCTCGGGAACACACACTCTCCACTGCTCCCTTCTTTAGCCACATGTGGAAGAGTTTTCACTTTTTACAGTGATTCTTCATGGAAGAAGGATGAAAGTTGCACTTAATGAAGTTTCGGAAAAGGAATCTGATCCTTGCTCTGGTGCTCAGATGCCGCATCTTTGTAAACAGCGTGGCAGGGGTCTTTGCAAGATTTATAGGAAATGGCAATTGGCAGAGCAAACGTTAGCTCCTAATCGGGCCCCATAAAGCTGTCCCGTTGGCTTTGTAGAACTCTCAGGGAATGTTATTGAAAACAAAGGAGAAACCAATACCCCTCAGTCCACTGCCAGCTGCGAGCCTCCAAAGTAAATCCACCCGGGTCCACCTACCTCTCAGAAGAAGAGGGTGTGTGTTTGCATCGGCTTCAACCAGACTGCCTTATGTTTATAGCCTCCTCCCCACATGCTTAGAAGAAAACCGTCACTGAAAACAAAGGTTGGCAAATCCTCTCATCACCAAGGTGATGGTGGCGATGCAAAGATTTTCAATCCAGAGCAAAACGATAGGAAAGAAAGGATCATTTTCCGCATGTCATGTCGTGACTTTGATACTAACACTTGTTAGATGCAAGACAGCCCTCCAAGAATGTGAGAATGTGAAAGGCCGCTCTAACTAGCACACGTTTCCAAGGCAATAATGGGGGGTGGCCAGATTAACTATGAGTGTGGACAGGAAAGAAATGAGAAGCAATAGTCCTTGAGAATGGGGTTTTAAGTAACAGAATAGAAAGTCTTTATTTTGGACTGCACGATAGGGAAGAAGATGATTAACTATCCAACACCTTCCTCCCGCCTTGAAAAAAATCTTCCAAATGGTTAGCTCACAGACCTTGCTGTTTGAACTGCCTCCGTTTCTGCCCAATATGAAACAGTTTGCAGGTTACTATGCCGATTAAGGCTCCCCAGGACAGGCCCTTCCTCAGCATTCTCCTCTCTAGGAGTCGTGAACCAATGAGACGCTATGCCCCGGATTTTGCTGAATGAAAGAGAGTTTGTGCTTCTGAAGTCACAAGCAGCCCCCCCCACCCCGCCCCATCACCCATCAACTCCTTTAAGTTAAAGTTGATGGCCTGTCTCTTCACCCTGTCACTCTTCCAATGCTTATTCTCCAAGCACGATAGGGAAATGTCAAGTTCTCAGCAGAGGGGGGGGGAACGTTTCTCAGTTACGCATCCAAATGTACTCATTACACAAAAGAGCCCCAGTGTCGACTTGCCCCCGTCGGCTTTGAGAGACAAACTTTGGCCCTCAGTGCCCCGAGGACAAAAGCAAGCACACATAGACGCCGCAGCGACTCCTGGCATGGCCCCTGCCAGGCCAAGCGTTCATGGCAGGAGTGTGGAATTTCCCTGTCATATAAAACCACGGCGGGGTCAAGAAGCAGACACACCAATCAAGGAGGAGAGTGGGACCATTCAAGGTCTTCTCTCTGGCTTCAGCGCTGGGGGAGGTGAAGCAGTCCTTCTGGCAGGTTTAAATGTCGCTGCAAAATAATAACTTCACTCCTTTAGTCAATCACCGAGCAGACTGACTGACAGTGCAATTAATAATAAAAATGTAGGAGTTACCATCGTGGCTCAGCAGTTAATAAACTCAACTAGCATCCATGAGGACTGCGTTCAATCCTTGGCCTCACTCAGTGGGTTAAGGATCCTGCGCTGCTGTGAGCTGTGGTGTAGGTCGCAGACGCGGCTCAGATCCCGCGTTGCTGTTAGCTGTGGCTGTGGCCAGCGGCTACAGCTCCGATTCAACCCCTAGCATGGGAACTTCCATATGCCGAGGGTTCTGCCCTAAAAAGACCAAAAACAAACAAGAAAAGGATAATAATAATAATAATAATGTACTGAATACATACTCTGTGAGGCCACTAAGGTAAGGACATGTTAGGGCTATAAAGAAGTGGAGTAGAGTCCTGCTCTAATGAGGGTGTGAATCCAAGCAGCTGTGATTAGCCATACATGGCAGCATATGGATGTCCTATGAGTGACAGTGGCTCTTCAATAGCCCTTACCCTTTCTCACCTGCTAACAGAATCTTGACTCTGTTCACCTATCAGGTGGCTCTGTGTTCTCCTAAACAATGAGCTTCTTTACAGTCCTAGCAGGAGAAACTTGATTTGTCAAAACCAATAGTTCCAAATTCGGCCAGCACATTAGAATTACCTGGGAGTGGTTTTAAACATCCCAATGACTGGGCCAGACCCCAAGAGTCTGATTTAATTGGTTGGACATAGTCCCAGCATCCCATAGGCTTAAAAATCCCCCATGCGATTACTAATGCTTGCCAGAGGTGAGAACTATTGGTCTAAGTCAACCAAGTTATTTTATTCCATCGTTAGTGATTGACACAGTATTGGTCAGGTGACTTAGTTCAGGTCAAAGATGTGAGAAGGTATCTTCTAGGAAGCTTCTGGAAAATTTTTCTTTAGATTTAAAAAGACAAAAAGAAAGGAGGTGATTTTGTCTCCTTTTCTGAGCTTTGGACACTGCTTTGAAAGGAGGGGTGGTTTGAATAGGTGCAAACAACTTGCAAGACTGAAGGGAAAATCAGCAAGAGCCAACACCCAAAGGAAGCAGAAGAGAAAGACGCAACATGCGTGGTCCATGACAACACTGCTGGGCTGATGAAATAACCAAACTGCAACTCCCTTCCTCTAGACGAGTGGATTGAAAGCTTGGTTGACCTTGTAAACACCTGGAGTGTTCTTAAAACTACTGATTCCTGGGCCTCACCCCCATGAGGATGATTTAATTGGTAAGTGGTGAGATATGATCCTCAGGATTTTTAAAAATATTCCCAGTTGGCTATATTGTATGGCCATGCTTAAGAACAACTGCTCTAGATTTCTTGAATGTGACCTCCTCTCCTGTTGTTTAAGCCAGTGGTTCTCAAAGTGTGTTCCTCCAATGAGCAGCATCAGTATCACCTGGGAACTGGTTTGAAATGCACACTTTTAAGTCTCACCCTGACCCACTGAATCATAAAATGCAGAAGAGTAACCCAGCAATGTGTGATTCAACAAGTCTCCAGGAGTCTCTGATGCATGCTAAAGCTTAAAAACCACTGGTTTAGGATAATTTGACACCTGGTTTTTGGTTACTTGCAGCCCAAAGCATCCTGATCCTGTATCCATAACTGATGCAGAAACTCAGGGAAAGCAAAGACTACTTTATCTAATTGGATTTGGATGGGTGAGGTGGAAGGGAACAGCATGTGCAAAGTTCTCACAGATTTCTTTTTCTCTTTTATAGCCATACCTGTGGCATATGGAAATTCCTGGGCTAGGGGTCAAATCAGAGCTGTAGCCACAGGACTATGCCACAGCACAACCAAAATACCAGATCTGAGCTGCATCTGCAACTGACACCGGAGTTTATGGCAATGCCAAATCTTTAACCCACTGAGCGAGGCCAGGGATCAAACCTGAATCCTCACGGACACTGTTGGGTTTTTAACCTGCTGAGCCCCATCAGGAACTTCCTCTTTTATAGAATTTCTACAGCACATTTAGGAAGTGCAGGGAGCTGGGGGGAGGCAGTAAGAACCAATCAGGCTGAGGGAGAAGAAGTTTCTAAGGAGTAGAGGAAATTAAATACCAGAAGATGAATCACAACCAGTCTCCAATGTGAGGTCCCTGAGTGAGAGGTTAAAGAGATCATATTTTATCCTGTAGGCAATGGGAAGCCACTGAAGAATTTGAAAGAGAAGAGTTTTAAGGGAAAAAAAGCAAAAGTGACGGTGTAGGATAATTAAACTGAATGTGGTAAACTGGAAAGAATGAAGGGAAAAGAAGCCAGGCACAAGGATACCAGTTTGGAGACCATCCCAGCTGTATGTAAGTTCTAGGTTTCCTTCTCAGCATCTAAATTATCCACTCTGAAGCCAAGGAGTAAGACACATCATCAAGAAGACCCTGGACTTAAACCTCAATATCTCTGTCTGTTTGGACATGGCACTTGGGAAACCTGCCAACATTTTCTCTCCTGGGCATCTGACAAGGAAAACAGTAATGAGCTTCCTCCACAAAGGAATACTTGACTTGGCAATGTAAGTTACCAACGATGCACAGCTCCACCTGTTCCCTTACAGTGATAATGATGGAATCTTCTACCCCCTAGGAATTAAAGAGAGGAGAGGAATCAGGTCATGGGACAGTGTAAAGAGGAGATCTTAGCTGCTGTGAGCGCTGTTTCCCACGTTGAACCAGAAATGAAAGCTGGGACACTGAAGTGCCAGGCTTCACACAATGTAACTTACAGTCTTTTCAGTGGGCTGGCATCAGTGACATGACCCCACTAGCACTGCTGTCATGGAACCAGCTGGATGGGTGTTATACCAAGAGTGGCTTAAGGTCATCCAACTTTTGAGGAATTCCATTTCCCAAAAAATCTTCTATATTGGATGTGAATTAAAATAACATGTTTGATATATACTCTTCCATTTCAGATAAAGATTTGCCTTTCTAGTTACTTTGCCCCGATGATATAATTGTCAAACAGAAAAGTTGGAAGAACTGTACAGTGAACAGGTAACATTTTGCTATATTTGTTTTATTTTGTGTTGCTATAACTACCCAACTCAATCCAGCCATCTATCCATTTAATTTCTTTGATGTACTTCAAAGTAAATTGCAGACATCAAAACACTTAGCTCCTAAACACGTCAGTGTGTGCATCTCAAACTAGAATTCAATATATTTGTTCTCCTTCTATTATGTGAAATTCACATTGAATAAAATGTACAAATCAGTTTAAAATGTACAAATATATTTATTTTCTACTTTTAGGTTTAATTCACATTGAGTAAAATGTACAAATCTTAATTTAAAATGTGCAAATCTTAACTGTACCATCCCATGGGTTTCTAATTATCCTCTGCTTACCCTTATATTTTAATGAAACTAACCTTCATTCATGTGCATGTCCTAAGCATATGCTATTGTAGTGTCACTGTCAACTGTAAAACAAGAAGTAAACAGTGTGATGTATCATTAACATCTTAGAGTTTTCGCACTCATAAAAATGAGTGATTTTACAGCTGACATTTGAGATCATGAGGACTGTCAGGCATTACAAGTCGGTGATTAAAATGTGAATAAAAATGTTCTTTCATACTTCTTTTAATCTTCTGGATGCATTTAACTGGTGGCTTCCCTGAATGACAAGGTGATATAGATATATATTTATTTTGAGTATAGTTGACTTAAAATGTTGTACAATTTCAGGTGTGCAGCAACATGAAGCATATATATCACATAAAAAATGTATACTCAATCCATTCTTTTTTCCCATATAGGTTATTCCAGAATACTGAGTAGATTTTCCTGTGCCACTTATGGCAAGGTGATGTGTTTAAAAAGGAAAAATGGCTCCTATTTGCAAACAGCCTCTGTGTGAATCAGGGCTTTCTAACTATTGTGTAACCTAAACAGAACATGGCAACAAGTAGGATGCTGATGCACTAGGTGCCATCATAATCCCTGATTTCTATGTTTGTGTTCAAAAGACGCCGTCATTATACATGCCAATTGACTTGTAGTAACTATGGTAAATGTCACTTTTTAAAATAGAACTTTTAATAATCTCTTGCTTACTAATGCTTTAGATAAAAGACTTCATGTGGGAAAAAAAGATTTCCACTGTTAAAAAAAAAATTGAAACCACCATATTTCACCCATCACCCTCATCCTATTGATGAGGTAAGTGAGGCACGAGGACCAGGGCTCCTGCTTCTTTTCGCCTTAGTCCCCTTTTCACTACATAATATAAAATTTGTATTAATCCATAAATATGTGTTGTGCATGACCGTGTGGATCCTGAAAGGTTTAGAAAAGTCAAAGAAGACCTGGTGCCTTTCTCATGCCAGACAGCTCCCCAGAGGACAGCTTCTAATTCCGATGAAGAGGAAGGACTAATGTGGCTAGGAGAAAGCCGGGACAGAGTAAAGTCCAGCCTGAATGGGCTACTGAAGCACTACTTGATTCCACAGAAGGGGACTGGGGTTGCTGGGGAAATCGTTGTATAGAGAAAGGCACCTGACAGGATGGCCTAGGAGGTGTCTTGTGGGAGACAAAGACTGGTAGAACAATCTGTATCATGCTCTTCTCCAGCGCCTTTGGGAGCTGTTTAAGCTAATTGTTTATTTCTTTTACTGTGGGAAAACTCAAAGTCCTCCTTTTTTTCCGTTGACCTGGTATCCACACCTTTGTATTCTCCTTCAACTTTGAGGAATACCAACTCTAAAGTCAAACATACAGGGGACCCATTATGCTAAATCAGCATAGACTGGATTCTTTTCTTTCTTTCACTCTCTCTCTTTCAGCTTGGGAATGGGAGCCATGAGGGTAGGGACAAGATAATACCAACATATTTTTCTAAAACAAGATTAAAGTTCTTGCCGCAGAAAGGTACAAAATGAAACCATATCAAGACTCTGTCTGATGTAGGCAGAGGAGAGCGGCAACTGGATCCCATTAGCTTTGCATAGAATCCCCCAGTAGAACGTTTGCCTTCTCAAGTGATAAGCATTACTGGTGTTACAAAGATTATTTAATTTTCTAAGATCTTACTCGTTGGCATTGTTCAGATTTGGTTCCCTAAGACTAGGAGCTCCAGGCCTTCTGGTTCACTGCTTTGAAAAAAATCTAAAACATATGACAGGAAAATACTAGTGAACTCAACAAGCAATCCTCCCTATTTAAAATTACCAGTCAATTCAAATGCGCAATGTGTGTGGAGTGCCACATGCTCAAAGCCTGTAAAATTTAGGTGTTGTTTACCCAAGCAGCTTGCTTAGATAGTAAGCCAGACACCAAAAATATGGACACTCACTCCTGTAACTGTACACTGCCCTCCCCGCCAACCTGGAACTGGCTATTGATATTCAATAGTGCCCCAGTGCCCCGGGAAAGCTCTTAAATAACCCTGCTTGCTGCAAGCACTCAGAGCTACACTTTTTGGACCATGGCTTGTAGCTGTGTAGCCTCAAGAATGCTAATTCGGTCCCTCACAAAAGCCAGGCGCTCTTAAATGATCTGGCCATCCCCCAAAGTACTCCTGCTCTCCTGAACATTTGCTTTTTTGTTAGAAACCTCAGGCACTAATGATAAACCTCAGGCACTAATGATAATACAGGCAGTGACTGTATTGTCATTAGTGCCTACCCCTAAAAGGAGAAATAACACTGATACCCAGTTCTCCTGTCCAGGTTCCAAATCACACATCCCGCCTGGTTTGTGTATTTCTACACCTTCTAAACAACGCTGAACGACAAATTCAGCATCCTGCAGAGGCAAATTCCTGAGTCAATATTGTCTATCGTGGGATGATGTATTTATCCAGAGCCAGGGGAGTAACTTTTGGTTAAGAGTGGGTAAGTGCAGGGGGAATTTACCACCTCTTCTTCCTCGATCAAGAAAGACTTATTGAAGAACGCAGGTACACACTAAAGATAATGGGTTTCCATCTGAGGTGAGATGATTCTTGAATTCTATATAAAAAAGTAAACATCGGGGGCAGATGTCACGTTTGGTTGCTCCGGTCATTAGAAGACACGACAACTCAGAGGAAACCAGGACTGTAGGAGGGTAGCAAGGCAGATCATACCAAGGTATAGTTTAACCTTTTCTCTCCAGCACTGACTTTGTTCTTTGCCACTTCAGAACAGCCTCCTTATAACACCTGCCTTTGGGGTCGATGAATCCTATTGTGCATGTTGCTGAAAGGAAGCGAGAAACTAAAGACATCGCAATTCAATATAGGTCCTTATACTGAAGTTCTGGGGATGAGTCTGGGTCCCTAGCGTTTGCTCAGAGCTGACAGATTGAATTAACCAGCTTCCTGGAAGCAGCAGGTGACCAACTCCATTAAGCTAGTCGACATTTTATTGTCATCTTTGACTGATGATCTATTCATGGAATTCCTCTTCCCTTTGAGACTGCGCTCACTTAAACCCCTCTTGTGTATGCAGCCCACATGAAGAGAACATGGCTTGATTTTCCTTGATGGAGCAGGATAATGCCGGCTGAAATCGATTATATTGGTGGTCCGATGTAAAGTGAGCGAGCATTGAGCTTAGGATATTGATCTCAGTGTGCAGTGTTTCTTTAATCACTTGATGAGCTATTCTCTGAGATATTTAAGCTGGCTTTCTGCTCCTGGGCTGAACGTTAGAACCAATTCCCGGGTCCATTCTAAGATGATTAGGGCCAGAGGTAGTTACGGTCAGTGTTCCCGGACTATAGACCGACCCTCAAAAACAGACCAAGATGCCCTATAGCTATTGTGTGGGAAGGTGAAAGAGACAACGAGACAGACCAAAATACTGCTGGGCAAACGGCCCTCCAACCACATCAGAAGACACGTGTCTTTCCAAAATCCTGAGGTGGCAGGTTGCCAACAGGGCGTTCGATAGTAAACAGCCACTCTGTCAACAAAGAATGAGGGCAGCTTCAGGAAAAGGGAGGTACACAGACAAGGAGACATCCAGCTCAAGTGAGAAAAACCTGAGTTTAAATCCTGCCTTTGCCGAGCACTAGCTGTGTGACTTCGAACACATTACTTCCCCTTCTGTTTGTTTGTTTTTTGTTTTCTGCTCTATTAGGGCTGCTGCACCTGTGGCACATGGAAGTTCCCAGGCTTGAGGTGGAATCAGAGCCTAAGCTGACCTACACCACAGCCACAGCAACTCGGGATCCGCACCTACGACCTACACCGCAGCTCACGGCAACGCCGGATCCTTAAGCCACATCCTCATGGATGCTAGCCGGGTTTGTTAGCACTGAGCCGCAACAGGAACTCCTACTTCCCCCTTTGAAACATCAAATTCCTCATCTGTAAAATGGGAGTCATAATAACGCCTGCCTCGTGGCTACTGTGAGAATCTGAGCAATAGATGAAATGATGCCAGCAAAACCATGGTGGAGCACCTGGCACATCATGGGTACTCAATGCGCCATAGTTATTATCTTTTGTATCCCCAGTTTCCTCGGAGTCTAAGACACACATGTGCATGTGTGCATGTAAACACACACACACACACACACACACACACACAGTCACTGTCCTGTTTTTTAACCTCCAGGTCTTTAAAAAGTCAACGTCTTACCTACAGGCGACATAGGATATTCTTTACTACTATATCTATGAAAACTTAAAAGCATTTAAAGAGGGATCGATATATAAAAAGTGCTGAGCTAGACACTATGTCAGGGCTTTAAAGCCAGACTCAAAGTTTATGTTAAACAACTGGAAAATAGAGTCGATAGAGAGCTTGAGTCACAAAGAGCCCTCTTTTCCTTTATTCAAGCAGTTCCTGAAATCCTATCCTTTCTGTAGGATCTTCCTTAAATAAGAAGTGAGGAGGAGGATGCTGGAAATCTTCTACAAGTCGTTCCCTTAAGCAGATATTCAGACTGAGGCACGTTGCTGAGTGAAGGTAGGGGTGCAAAGAGAACTTGAAGCTCCCGGAGACATTAGAGGCACGTCTCTGGTTTTTTGTGACAACTGTGTGTATCAACAAGTTATACCCCTAAGCCTAGCATCTGCATCCCCCAGGCTCATGAACAGCATGCATAATTGTCCTCCTTGAAGGCACTGCTGTCCTGTTCTGGCTTTTTCTGAGGCTTTGTCATCTTTAGGATCCTCTTGGAAGCCAAGTAGGCAGAAAGGAGAATCAACCTACAAACCACTGTGGAGGGAAGCAGAGTACTCACGCCCTACCCCTCAATCCCCAAAGCAATACATATGAATATTATACCTATGAAAACAGACAGCCATATCCACCACAGAAATATATCATGCCCCTGCTCTTGGCAGGCACCCAACCAGTCCCAGCTGCAGCCTAAAGCAAAATCTCTTAGCAGCCACTTGTGGTGGCCTTGAAATATGAGCAGACGGGAGTCATATTCCTCATACCTGTTCAACTTTGAAACCAGATTCCTGGAGAAACCAATGAATGGCTCGCCTATTCAAAGCATCGGTGATTGCAGAGAAGCAGGATTTTCTCTGTTGGCATAGATTTGTAAACTGGTGTCAACCAAAGTTGAAGTGGGGGCTTTCTGAGTGTACGTGTCTCACGGGAAGGCAGCAAAGGAATGACCACATGACAACCCTGCTTAGATGGACAGACAGAGACATTCTGCAAAAGAACAAGTCCTGAGACTCCTGAAATGATCAGGAGAGCATATAAAAGTCAGCTTGTCTTAAGAACGCTGTGAATTCCCGCAAATCTGTAACTGTATTTGTTTATTCCCCTCCATTAAGCACTGCAGTATTTCAGTTCAACTCAGCATGTATGTATCTAGTCACAAATACGTCCCAGCAGATGATGTTTGTTTGAGGTGTCGGGGGTGGTGAGGGGAGGCTGGGGGAAGCTCAGGAAAACGTAAGGCGTAACTTCCGCCTCCCACAGTTGGTGGTCTGTCTGTCTGTCTGTCTGTCTCTCTCTCTCTCACACACACACATGCTCACCCACTAAATATCAGTACAAGGGAGAATTTGATAAAGTTTCCAAACAGTAGGTCAGGCAGTGAAATTCTAAGACATCAGACTGGATTAGAGAAATCTCCATGGAGGATGGAAGACTTGAATGGGGACCCAGTGTTTCTTCATTCATTCGTTCATTCACCAGATAGTCACACCCCACACACTGCTATATGCCAGACAGGAAATAAGATCCGAGCAAAACAAAACACAGTACCCATTCTCACGGAGCTTGCTACCTAAGAGATGGCCAGACTTTCATCGAATTTCTTTATAGCACCAATAGTAGCAGCTCCTGCATCCTGGCTTTTAGCCTTCACATGTTCCAACCAGCCGGTCATCTCTTTCTGTTTCTCCTGGTGCTCCCCTGATAATCATCTTTACTCGGATTATCTCAGTGAATCTTTGAATCAGTCTTATAAAATCAGTGTGATTATCCTCATTTTGAGCTTAGGGAATCAGACCCAGAGAGGTTCAAATTTTACCCAAGGTCACAGAGCTTGGAAGGACTGAGAACCAAGCCTCTCAGATTCCAAAGCCACCTATTATGAGGTGTTCCCTGAAGATCTGGTTATGCAGCTTAAAGGGGTTAGGAAAAAGCATTTTGTTATCACCTGCGTTAGAATAAAGAGGAAAATGTTACAGATGGATATGAAGTATTAAATGCTTTCTTTGGTGGCTATCAAAAAGTAAGTAATCCAGCCAAATGACAATTACACCTTCACTTCTCCTCAGCCAACAAACGCGCAACCGATAATTTGCTCTTTTGAACATCAAAAATCTAAACAAACACATCCTCTATTTAGCCTTATATAATTTCTCATTCACGTATGCTCTGAAACATCAGCTTCCTTCCTCCTGGGCTCCCTGAGAAGCTGATCAAAAGAAAGTAGTGGCGTTTGCTCCAAAATGCTGATTCCCAGGCACCCCTCTCTCCCTTTCCACTAAATGCTCAACCTCAAGGACCACCATCAACAGCATCTGGCAGGCGATCCTCCTGAGAGCCTTAGAACCCTCCTGCACAATTGCTGCTCAACCCAGTCCTCCCCAAGGTGACCCGGCAAAGCAGGGGAGACCCGCCACAGTGTCCTGACATTTTCCATGGCTTCTTTGAAGGAACAGCTGGGCCATAATAGCAGGTTACTCGGGGATACCCATAGGTTTGACAGGAGCCCATATTTTAAACAGGGTGAATACTAAATCCATCCAACTCCTGGAATGTTACTACTCTCTCAGGAACCCGAGAGAAGTTTCTGATGCTGATCTATAAATCTCCCTGGCCTAAAATACCCCAAATTAGTTTCTGTGCCCTGGGAACATAAAAATGATATGGTTTTCTTCTTTGACATGTCAGTTAATAAAGAGTGGGAGGTGGGGCCCGGATGCTGCCTGACAGGTCTCTGAAGGGTTTATTCGTTAAAAATGGGAAACACTTTAATTACCTATTTGGTTTTTTGTTATATGTGTGCATTGTATGTTTAAAGAAAAAAAGCAGGTCCTTTGGACATTCAGGAAATTATATCATTAATTATGCCTGTCAGAACATTATGTGGCCTAAGGTAAATGGAAATTTCATAGAGTTTCTTTTTTCCTTCCTCTTTCCTTTTAAAATGTTTTTAAAATATTGTTTTTGTAATATTTCCACAGACTCTAAGTACTTCATTAACGAAGACAGTGGATTTTTGGTCCCAGATAATTCAGCAAAATAGCTGCCTTTTGTTCACTGATGGCTTGTTTAACAGAAAATTTACTTTCTCAATAATGTGTTACTCAAATTAATATCAATGATAATTTGCATTGCTAACATACAGTAGGCATGAGGGGAGGGCCGGATGACACAGGAGCCTAAGTGGCTCCTAAGAGAGTAGGTTGGGATCATCGATTCTGGAAGCATCCCCCACTTAATCCTGGATACAGGACTCATTCCCTTGTGAAGGGCTATCCCCTTGAAGCCTCACTGCAGCCAGAAAGGACTGATGGGACAATACAGTCCAGGCAGCTTTGGACTGGGTCAAGGAGTGGGTAACCCTCTCTAGCCAAGGCACATCCTGGTCTGGGGCCATATACTGCTCAGCAGTCCCAGATCCCACTCCCATGGGACCCCATTGGGTTGGGAAGTCAAGAGTATATTCCTGTGTCTTTGGGAGATAAACTCTACCACAGGCTTGGAAGAGCACCCATACCCCATGATTTAACCTAAAGTTGGTTTTGTAGGGAGTCCCCAGGGAAGCAGCTGTGTAGATCCTTAAAACAACTCAAAGAAAAGAGGGGATAATTGGAGACATGATGGGCTCATGGAGAAAAACTTAGGCAGGATGCTCTATAGCCAAAAAGATTCTTTGAAATGTTCTGTAGCATACTCATTTCTTCCAGAGCTCAGTGGTGGGCAATCATGGTCATTGCCATTCCTTTTTTTCTTTTTAAAATAAATATAGTTGATTTACAATGTTGTGCCAATTTCTGCTATACAGCAAAGTGGCCCAAGCAGATACATATATATATATATATTTCTTATATTATCTTCCATCATCATCTATCCCAAGAGACTGGATTTAGTTCCCCGTGTTATACAGTAGGATCTCATTGCTTATCCATTCTAAATGAAATAGTTTTCATGTACTAACCCCAGACTCCCAGTCCATCCCACTCCCTCCCCACTCTCCCCTGGCCACCACAAGTCTGTTCTCTATGTCTGGTTCACTGCCATTCTTACTGGATGGTTCAGATGGCAGTGGATTCATAAATATTCCATCTGTGAGTCTGTGCATGAAATAAAGAGGGTACCCTCGAATACCATAATGTCTTCAAAGCATCGATGAGACCCTCAAATGCACTGCAGGTGGGAAAATAAATTAATGCAATCCTTCTGGAAATCTTCTTGGCAGAATATATTGAAATGTATAAAAACGTTCACACACTCTAAGTCAGCATTCTCCTCACTAGAATCTACCTTAAGGAAATAATCAGAGATGGGAACACAGATTTATGTTCAGAAATGTTTATCTCTGCATTATCATAACAAAAAAACTGGAAACTAAATATCGATAATCTGAGGTTGGTCAAATGCAGTCTGAAACATCTGTACTATGTAATTTGAAAAGGCTATTATTAAAAGTAATGTTTTGGGGTATCTGAGGGGTTTTTTGGATGCAAACTGTTATATTTGGAATGGATGGGCAATGGGACCCTATTGTATAGCACAGGGAAAATAAGTGTGATTGGGTCACTTTGCTATACAACAGAACTTGAAGAAACATTGTAAATCAACTATACTTTAATAATAATGATAAAAAAGTAATGTTTTTGAAAAATAATGAGATGGAAAAATGTCCATGTTAATGGTGACTGAGTTATTGGATTATGGTGATTTTTATTTTCTTCTGCATAGTTGTGTTTTTCAAATTTTCTATAATGAGTAATAATCATTTCTATTCAGGGAAAAAATGACTTATTATAGATCAAAAAGAAAGAATGCCATGCCCAACCTTCAACCAAACAATGATATGGGCTGCATATTCTTCCCTAAGGCCAAAGGAAGATCCTCTGTATTTAATTCAAAGATCATCACCCATTCGCATTGGAGAGCTGTCCTGAAGCTGACATTAGTCAGGTTCTCTAGCCTTTCTTGTACACAGGCAGTCTCTTCTAGAGGAACCCAAGGAGGCATCCTCTATATACTATAACCAGTGAACTGTCCATGAACTAAAGTTTGTGCAGAGACCAGTGCCTTGGCAGCCAAGCTCAGAAGGGCTATCTTTCCTCTTGAATTCTTTAATGGCCGCCTAGCAAAGGTCACATCAATATTGATGGTGGCCTTGGACTGAGAGGGCAGGACACTAGTCATTAAGACAGAGCCAACTGTCCCACAGCACTTGTCGCCAGTATAATTGGTGTCTTGCTTTCCCATGACCTTATTCCAGGAAAAAATTGTTTGGTTGGGTTTGGGGTTTTTATAAACTGCAGTGACCCTTCCAATGAAGGTCCACACCCTCTTTCCCTGTCATAAAGTCAACATGTATTTGTTTGAAGGCAACTTCCCCCCGGCCACCCTCTCAGTGTGCACCAGGGCTGTGTCAATCACATCACAGCAAGGCACGTGGAAGAAGAGAAAACTTCTCAAACGTGAAAAAAGGAGAAAGCTCTGTCTTTATCCAAATCCCAGGCACACTTTGCCAAACACTTTCCCCTGAAATTTTCAAGGCCACGTGTTTGAACGGGAAATTTAATCCACATGTTTCTGATTCATATGTACACTTAATGCATCAAAATATCATTTCTTTGAAGTCCAAATGGCCTTTTTATAGACTTCTTCCTTAGGAATGGAAAATTGTGCCTGGCCAAGAACTAACAAATTCGAACCCTCCAAAGTCCAAGTTCCTTTCAAAGTTCCCAACTCAGAAGATTGAACCAGGCTTGGAAACACACCCTCCATCCCCCCAGCCACCCCAATGTAACTGTAAATCTTGGGATACTGATTTCCACCATGCCTTCTCAATCTAGATCATATACTTTCATAGAGGCTTCCAATGAAAGCAAATTAAGAGCTATCTCGCAGTGAATCACCACAATAATGTCGTGAGGGAGAGCAGATGGGGGAAGGACTAGCTCTCACCACTCCCTCTGGGAACCTGAGAAGGGAAATGAAGCGATTGGCCAGGAGTCACAGAGCAGTCGGGGGCACAGCCAACAATTCAGTCTCAACTGTGGACCAGAGGTAGAGATCCCCGGGAACAATGATGGTAAAACACTGCAGTGGGAAGATCTGGATTCAGAACTTCCGCAATTCTATTCCCAAATGTCCCATTACAGACAGAGCTCCAAACCTCATGCTGAACCAATAGGACAGTTATCCCTTGTAGCCTCCTCAAATCTCCTGTCTGAAGATGATTTGAAACATATATCAACACTGCCAAAGCTAGAAGCTGGGGAAGAACACTGAGAAAGATGAGAAAGGCTTATCCATTTCATGCAATGTTTCCATCAAGCTGAGCCCTCCCCACTAGATGGGCCCCGGGTTGCTTGGTCGGTGGGCCGGAGAAGGGTGGTGTGTCCTCTGAGTTAAACAGAAAGGATCCAGTCTTTGCCTCTGAACTATGCTCCGGACAGTGGTACCCTTGAATACAAGGCTCTAATTAACTCATTGTCATCCCACCACAGTTGCTTGGTGTATGGTGATCAATACACTTTCACTGAATAAACTGAGTATGCCTAGTTAAAATAAAATTTAATGGACTCATCTATTATTCTTTTGAACATCCCTTCCATCTCTCTTCATTCACTTGTACTTCCAAAATTTAACTGTAGAAACATTATCAGCACCATCTCCCCAATGTTCCCACTATTAAGCATTATTTAGCAAAAATAAATCAAATCTGTATCTTAAGCAATTTGCCTGCCTTCTATCATTAATCTTTTCAAGTGGGCGGATGAACGGTCATTTGTAAATGGGCATAAAACACAGCGAATGTGGACTGCAAATTCGGTTAAGTTTGCCCTCTTGAGATAAAAACTGAAAATGTTTATCAACTCAAAGATAATGCATCTAAAAATATCCAGTCACGTCTACATTAGAGAGTAAGAAAAAAACTGTGGCTTATTATTTCCACCCTTTTTAGGCTTTTCTAATGAACTTCACCAATTAAAACCATAATGGTCTGCCCTTGAGTATATAAACAACGCTGATTTCACATT
This sequence comes from Catagonus wagneri, assembly GCA_004024745.2. Taxonomy (NCBI): domain Eukaryota; kingdom Metazoa; phylum Chordata; class Mammalia; order Artiodactyla; family Tayassuidae; genus Catagonus; species Catagonus wagneri. The sequence continues at coordinate 11,477,517 of PVHT020000009.1, read as the reverse complement.
GGTTTTAGAGAATTGCTTATCAGAGCTCCCCTGAGGGAGTAAAAGTAATCATATGCTCCTTACCTTTCAGCTTCCCTGGCAGAATCCATGTCCGTGAGTTTTTAGTAAGCCAAAAATTGGAATAAACTAGCCAAGCTACCACTCCGCCTCCAAAGGGTATATATTACCATAACTACCATATGTTTTAAAGAACCCAGTTCTGTGGTGCTTCTGTTATCCAGATGGCAAGACTGAAACAGGTGGACTATTACATAATGTGCCAACAAGCTGGATTTAGAATTTGAAGATCAGCATCTCCTGTCTATGGCTTAAACATCTGAGCAGTATCATATCCCAAAATCTCTTCCTTCCTTTTAGTCTCATGGGACAGTAAGGGACCTTGGGGATGATCTGATTCTGTGGCTTTTTCAAAAATGCTTAGCAGCCCATTCTTTGTATTTTAGAAACAAACAAACTCACAGATTTCAAAACCAATCTTAGGGTTACCTTAGGTGAAACCATTGGTGGGAGCAAAGAATTGGGAGGATAGGAACAGCATATACACACCACTGTATAAAATAGATGATTAATGAGAACGCACTATATAGCACAAGAAAATCTACTCAATAGTTTATAATAACCTATACAGGATAAAAGAACGGATATATTTATAATTGATTCACTTTGCTGTAATACAGACAACACTGTTGTTGTATTGGTTTACACTATAACATTGTAAATCAACTATACTCCAATAAAGAATTAAAAATTTTAAAATGTAAAAAAATCAAAATGAAAAATAAAAAATCTTATGCAAATGGCCACTGTGTAAAGTCCATACTCTTGAGGAGACTGGTTGAAGATCAAGTAGTGGAGTTCCAGAAGCCCCTTGTCTGTTTGATACTGAAAGGACACAAAGACTGATCAAACTCCTCAAAGCACAAGGTGAAAACCTGTTAAACGGTTCATTCCTCAAAGCCCCCAAAGGTGAAATCACTTCCCAGCCTCTAGGCCAATGACAGAACCAAGCCAAACCCCAGGGGTCCCAGCTTTCTGAGAGCTCTGCCCACCGAAGCTTCATTTTCTGAATCAGCAACCCCATGACTGCTACAACTTACCAACATCGGAATCAAAAATAATTAATGTGTGGAAAACAGAACCTCCTTGGATCAAGATAAAATCATAAATAGGAGATAGTGTCATAGTTTAGATCAGGATTTGGCAAACACTTTTCTGGAAAGGGCCAGACAGTAAATAGTTTAGGCTTTGCCATATGGTCTCTGCTGTGAGCTTTCAACTTTCATTGTAGTCATAGACAATATGTAAATGAATGAATGTGGCTGTGTTCCAATAAAACTTTATTTATGGACTCTGAAACGTGAATTTCATATAATTGCTCATGTCAAAAAACACTATTTCTTCTTTTGATTTTCCTCCCCAAACATTTAAAAAATAATAACCATTACTAGCTTAATGGTCACATTTCTGTACAGAAAAACAGGCAGAGAGCTGGATTTGGCTTATAGGCTGAAGTTTGCTGACTTTACCTAGAAGAAAACTTTGCTCCAAAAAATGCTTAAGCAAGACTGAGTAGGACCCAGAGGCTCTTTAAGTGCTTAGCACACAGTTCTTAGACGGGCTCAGACAACGTGGTCACGCCCTGAGTGTTAGCATCTGGGCTGCCTTTTATTCAAGTCCTGAAGGCCTAGCAGAACCCCATTGGGAAAAGTAATGTCTCCTTGACTGGGAGCCAGAAGGATCAGTGCCTTGTTTAGGGGCATGGGGGGAGGTGGTGAAATTAACCAAAGGTCTGTGGCTCAACATGGAGGCAGGAAGGTGGAAGCCTGAATCCCGGTGGCCAGATACCACATATCCGATGCTGAGACCACTTAGGCAGATCAGCTGAGGGCAGTGTTTCATTTCACTGTAGATCAGGAGTGATCCTAAGAGCTGGGATCACTTATTTGGTCCTTATATCAGAATCATTAACTCATCAGCTGGCATGCTTATAAGCATCACGTTATTACCTAACATGGGCAAATAGGGAGTGTTGCTGTATTCCATCTTTTGGGAACTGGATGAGTTTTTCCCACGGAAACAACTTTAAGAATAATTAGCAGTGTCACCATTACATTAAACAAGCATAACTCAGAGGATTTAGCCATAAAATGTCTTACTCGGTGGAGCTTAATTGGTGGATACCCTTGGATGAAAATCTGGGCAGTCTCATGACTTTTCCGATAAGCTTTAAGAAATATAAATATTCTCAATCCATTATTTTAAATATCCAAACCCATGTAAACTTCACTCTTGCTATAAAGTTAAGACATTTTCCCCTCCGTCTCTCACCCCTACCCCAAGCTAGAGCCTTCTATACGCAAGAAGCCTAAAATCAGGAAATGGGCTAAAGAAAATTTCTTCCCTCTTCCATGGCCCAGTATTTTTACTCCTTCTCCCTCGGTTTGCTAAATGTGCTTTCTAACACTGCTGAGTTAGAAATCATAGAAGAAGTAAAGGAAATCGGGGAGGTATGTTCTTATCAGGTACTGACCGATATTATTATGCTATCTCAGCATTGCCACTCTCTGGACCTGGCAGACATCTAAAGATAAACTTCTCATGGGCATTTTTCTGTGTTCTTTGGAGATGCTCCAGAACTCTGGATCTGTACCAGCAGAATACACTTCTTTGCCAGCTGGTGGCTTTTTCCTTCCTTGGCCCTGAGAAATCCAGCTGTACCTCCAGCATCCCTCGGCTGTGGTCTGGGTACCTCTCCCTTCAGAGAGGATGTCAAGGAGACTCCACAACCAGTTATCTCTTGCTGCAACCCCCGTTCTCTGCCAGGACAAGTCTGAAAGTGCTAGTCAGTCCCACCGCACAGCAATCCCTCCTTCACTCCTCAGGTCAGGGCAACCAGCCCGTCCATCTCTCACCTCCTGGACTTGCCAGGTGATGTCAGACACAGGGCCAGCCTAAAGGGACACACGACTCCAGTCAGAGTCCTAGAAGCCCCTTCCTCTTTATTTGAAGAGAATGGGAAATGACTCCTTTGAGGGGTTCTTTGAGGTTGAACTTACTCTCCTTAAAACATACTCCCCAGAAAACTTTTTAAGTCTGCCCCTGAAGCATATGGAAGGTCCTGGGTTAGAAGTTGAATCGGAGCTGCAACTCCCGGCCTATGCCACAGCCACAGCAACACCAGATCTGAGCCGCATCTGTGACCTGTGCTGCAACTTGCAGCAACACTGGATCCTTAACCCACTGAGCCAGGCCAGGGATCAAACCTACATCCTCACGGAGACTATGTCGGATTCTTAACCCACTGACCCACAACAGGAACTCCATATTTCATACAAATTTTCAAATGTACTCCTTTCCTCTCTCCTTTACATCCTCAATAGGGCTGAAGGGCTCAAGATTTTAAGTTTCCAGTCACTTGCTCTGTAAATGCCAGTCTTACACTTCAATTGCAAGTGTTATTTCGATTGTCATTGGGTCTCAACAGAAACTCCCACTGGAACCTCCTCGTTCAGTCATTTATGAGGCCAGTTTCCCAAGTACTGTTTGGTTTCTTTGCTGTAATGTAAGGAAACCATAGCACTGGCAGTACCATAGAACCTGGGCACAGTGACAGCCCTGTTCCCGTGTGAAAGTTTCCACAGCTTCAAGGCCCTGCTTCTCCTGATTTTATGCTGCACTAAGGTAGCTAGTGGAATAGTCATTGCCCCAAGCAAGTGACACGCTTCATTTCTCGCAGTGCTTGTGCATGCTCTTTTCTCAGTCTGCAGAGCCCTGCCTTTCTTTCCCATCTCAAAATCTTCCCAACAGTTGTCCTTCAAGGCTGAGCTGAAACGCCACCGCTGCCGTGAAGTTTCCCCTCAAAGTTCCCTTTTGAATTCTCTACTCCTTCCCTTGTGTTTTCCTAGCTCTGTGTCATTCCTCTTTATACCCCCAATGCCACTGTCTTCAGGAATCATGTTAGCCAACTGTATACATGGCAGCCTCTCCCACGAGGCAGTGAGCTCTACCAATGGCAGTGACCTCTTCGTATACCCCGTCTCGGCCCCAGGCCAACGTTCTGCTTATCAAGGGAGAAAGAGGAAGGAGGGAGAAAAGAATCCCAGGTGCCCTCAAAACCGGCAGGAACCATAGCTTTAGAGCAGTGAGGGTCTCCCTGAGTGGTCTTGCCAGCAGCCATTCCTACAGCACAGGACACGCCCTCAGTGCATTAGATAGTTAGAGAAATGATTCTCACATTGCACAGGACCCCGCCTGTGCTCTGACCAGGACACTCAGACCTGGTTTGTCAGTTCTGTGTACCCCACATTCCTCAGATTCTTGGTGTTTTAGTGACTAACACAGGCAGCACCACTTTGTCCCATGTACCTATCATGGAAAACTTTGTACCCTCTGTCTCTCCTCCATTTCCTGACCCTTAGCCCATGGTTCACCAGTGATGGATAATCAATGTTCAGCCCCCTCACCTCAAGGCAGGACAAACCCTAAAGTGTCACTGAGGCTACAGATCTCCCTGTGGGATTGGGATGAGTGACCTACCTGGGGTCATACAGCTAGTAAGTGGCTGAAATGGGATTTGAACCCAGGCACTCTTTCTCACTCCCATGGCTCATGGTTTTAAGTATTACAACTACCATACTAGGTTTTAGAGACAAACGATGGGACTCACAGCATTTACAAAAAAAAAAAAAAAAAGGAAAGGAAAGCAGAATATTTCTTCATTAAACTATTATATGGGAGTTCCTGTTGTGGCTCAGTGGGTTAAGGACCCCACGTTGTCTCTGTAAGGATGAGGATTTGATCCCCAGCATCACTCAGTGGATTAAGGATCCAGCACTGCCACAAGCTGTGGCATAGGTCACAGCTGCAGCTCAGCATTCAGTGTTGCCATGGCTGTGGCTTAGGCTGGCAATTGCAGCTCTCAATTCATCCCGTAGCCCATGAACTTCCATATGCCACAGGTGCAGCCATAAACAAACAAACAAACAAAAAAAGACCTATTATACAAAAAATGTTTAATCCACTTCAAATTATTTACATTGCAAAGACATTTTCTTAGTGAAAAAATAAACAATTAGGATCTTTGAACTCAGAGAGAGCTGGTATTAGCCCAAGTCTATTACAAGTCAACTGTGGGACCCCAGGCAAGTTATTTCCTTTCTCCCAACTTTAGTTTTTCCATATATAAAGTGGATATAACACATCCAACTTGCACTGTTAGAGAAAGGATTAACTATAATATCTGCAAAATCTCTAGCACAATGTATATAGTGCATGGTCCACATTCAATAAATGGACCCTGTAGTAGTCACAGTGGCCTCTGTGATTGGTGAAAATTTGAGGTCTGGCCTCTGTGATTGGTGAAAATTTGAGGCTCACAAGTTCAAATTCAAAACCTCACTATGCATAATGATAATCCTTAAATATAATGGAGTGTTATTGGTAAAACTGAAAGCTTTGAAGATGCATTTGGCAACAACAACAAAAAAAAATCACACATATCAATATATTCTTAGAGAGACTCATACTTTGGCTGGCATGTCAGGGATGATCTATTTGCTAGTAATCAATGTGTGCTGGAAAATGAGAATAATTATAAATTATGAGAATAATTATCATCATGTGAAAACCAGGGAACAAGTCCTTCCCAAGATGGATTGCAACAGCGCAATTTCAAGGTAATATTTTATTTCACCTTAGAGAAAAAAATCGTATTTAATAAAGTAGTTATCACTAAAGGGGTGGGGGTATGGAAACCAAACTTCTGTCATCTGATGCATGACAATTATAAGCACGATCTATTTGGGGTCGAGAAAGACATAGACAGCCCACAAACTACTTTTCCAAAATGTGTAAGTACCCCAACAAAAGTATTTAGGTACAGAGACCTTAAACTCAATTGAGGTCCAATATCAAGGTTATTTTTAGAATGAGTATCTATACTTCCGTTTGCCTTTCTGTTTTCTGGTTATAGATCAGGGTTGTTTTGTTACACAGACTGTACAAAATCAGCTCTGGATAGCCTTGACCTCTCTAGAGGTGACAGGACAGGACATGGTAGATTTGATTCATGAAGACAGCCAAATATGGCCAAAACATTCATTCTATTTTATATGACTATTTCTCTATGAAGAAGCAAATTAGTCAAACAAAAGCAAAATCACCATTTACCTTCAGTCCAGTTACCACCGACTCTATCTCTGGTTCCAGGCTAACCTGACAGACACACCCCTTCCAAGTTTCTACACAAATCTAGAAACAGCCCTACGAAGGGTGCAATCAACACTTTCCAGCCTCTCAACCTCAAGTGAGATGAACAAGCCAGAGGTTCACAGATCTCTCTGAGGAGGTCAGGTTGATACAAAAAGCTGATTTATAGAAAGTGGAGTGGGAGACACTTTCAAAATATATCTTCTTTTATTACTCAGCCTTTGAGTTGAACTTAATTACATTCAAGGTAGAGAAGGTTATTGTGTCACCTCCACCTTCTCTGTATTTGTTCAAAGCAACCATGTTGTTCATTTAGCAGGAACAATAGTAATTTGAGAAGGAAAGATTCCTGCCAACCCACCTGTTGGGCCTCATGAAGGCCAAAAAAAAAAAAAAAATCAATCTCTTGACTAAATTAAACTTGTTTGGGTTTTTGTTATTTAATGGAATTCAGACACTCTGAGCTGTGAATGCTTCAAATTGTTCAACATAGCATTAAAAAACTGCAAGTAAAAAAAAAATCACCTTTTAGCCCTGAGTGACAGAGAATTTACATAGATAATTCCTCAAAGACAGACACACAGGGAAGGGGTTACCACACACAGTGGCTGAAATCTGAAGATTCTGGATTAGATGGCTGGCTTGGCCATTAGGTGGATCTTGACTCTGGACATATTTTTTCAACTCCTTTATCTTACACGTAAACCCAGAGACTTAGATTCACTGGCTGAAATCTAAGATTGCTTCTGTCTGTATGACTCTGACTTGAGGAAGGGTGCGAAACCACCATGTTAAGGGCAGAAGATAATTACAAATTCCATAAGAAACCTAGTTCCATTTGTAAACAAGAGTCATTGTGACATAACAGTTAATATCTTCCCAAATGCATGGTTCTCACTGCAAAACAATGAAGTGAGTCAATACAACTTATATTAAATTGATGTTGAGTCTTGGAAATTTTGAAATATTTATTTATGCTCTTATTATTTCTAGTTTTACTTCATTTACAAAATTCATTTAGAAGAGTTCCTATTGTGGCTCAGCAGTAGCAAACCAGACTAGTAACCATGAGGATGCAGGTTTGATCCATGGCCTTGCTCAGTGGGTTAAGGATCCAATGTTGCTGTGATCTGTGGTGTAGCTGGCCGATGTGGCTCAGATCTGGCATTGCTGTGGCTGTGGTGGAGGCCAGCAGTTGCAGCTCCAGTTTGACCCCTGGCCTGGGAACCTCCATATGCCATGGGTGCAGCCCTAAAAAAAAAAAAAAGGTAAAATAAAAAATTTAAAAAATAAAAAAATTCATTTAGAAAACTCAGATTAGTAATGGTCTTTTACCAACATCATGATATATTCCATTTCAGTCAGGCAGTACCCATCAGTAATTTTTTGAAGTTTTTGCAGATAAGAAAATAAGACCTACCTGCTAAAAAGAGTCCTATTTGTGAATTCACTTATCACTCTCTGATTAAGGTGATAGATCCTACCTGAACCCCTTAGTCACTGATTTTTTTAAAGATCCTCATTTGAAAATAATAACAGTAACAACAACGTGCCTCTGGTTTCAAATACACTGGCATAAAAAATACTTGCCAAAATTTGAACTTTTTGTTTTTTCCTTTCAAGCACAAACCAAGCTCAGAACCTTCAAACCATTTATCCCTTTTTTTTTAATCACGCAATTCGTGTTGCAGGCTGAATTCCTAGGAAAACACCCTGAGATAAGTGTGTAAGAACTTTATTAGGGAGTGCTCTCAAGATCAGCACCTAAGGAAAAGAAGGGACTCAAAAGTGGGGATTGAGAAGATGGAGAAGCTGGGCTGAGCCATAGTTTCAGCAAATACCTATACCAACCCCAAAGCGAGCCCTGAAGCTGGGCTGAAGTTGTCCCAAGTTAAGGCAAAACAGATAGAGGACTAAGTCCTTTAGCCCTGAAGTCAGATCTATGTAGCTCTTTACAGCATCCACTGCAGTCCCTAATGGATTCAATTTAAGTACACTAACAGTCCAGTCGGTTTGTTACCAACAAATATTTGTTGACTACATACCATGCGCTCATTCCTACAGAGACCGCCGAATTTTATATATATTCTTGCTCTCAAGAAACTTACAATTTATTGGAGAACAGAGTAAAAGGCAAAAAAGGATTGCATGATAAAATTTATAATAATAGGTAAAGACAACAGCAGCTGAGAAATGAGGGTGCTCAGACAGAGACCATGTTAAAATTTGAAGGATAGAGAAATGACAAATCTGTGAAGCTTTGACCAGGAGAATCTGAGTTCTGTCTTTAAGGTTACTAGAATTTTGATGCGTGGAGAGCAGCAGGAAAGTCATTCTGGGTCTCAGGGTAGCAACAATGATCAGAGAGCAAAATACAAGGCATCTGGGAGCAAACTCTGTGAAAAGACTCTAACTTTTGAAGAAAAGCGTATTAGGGCTGGTGGTAAGAAAGCTACACACTGTGGAGGCCAGTCAGGTGGGTCCAGCTTTTCTGGAATCATGAATGTGAAAGCATCTGGCTCTTCCAGGGACGGCAACAGCAATGACAGCTTTTGATTTATCAACTTTTGATGAGAGCAGAGGCACCCTCGTTCTGGGACTGGCAGAAATGTGGCAGCATTTCTCGTACAAGTCGGTTCTACAGTGTGATTCTTGGAATTTCAGCCTAGAGACCATCTTTTCTTTATTCCTAACAATTTTGTGAGACAATATCCCTTAACAAGTACCATTCTGCTTAAATTAGCAAAAGCAAATTCTGTGGTCCACAATGAAGAATCCTAATATATACATATTTTCTTAGTTAACATTCACAAAAATTACACGAGTAGATAGTATGATCATCTTACAGGTGAGGAAAGTGAAGCTATGAGGTGAAATAAATGGTCCAGGGTTTTCCCGTAAGTATGTAGTTGAGCCCGGATTTGAAGCTAGGACAACCTCACTCCTAAATCTATGCCATTTCCACAACATCGTAACTATTTCCCGAAGGCAGAGACATGAATGAGCCTCAATATTTTCCATATAAGCGTGGGTATCTGCAAACAGAATAGTTTCCATAATGGGTCATTAATATTACACTCAGACTCTGGACTGAAATACATAGTACTAGATGTGAATCATTCCAATGACAGAGCAACACCAAAAAGGGGAAAGCTGCCTCCAATCCACGCCAAAGGCAGAAAAGGATGAGTCCCTGGAGCCAGTGGGCCATCCTAGCTCTGCCTAACTTGACTTTCTGTGATCATTCAGAAATTCCACAACCAAACTCAACAGTCATACCGACAGCCTCACAAATATATTCGAGGTCACATGTCATCTTGCCTTCCTCAATCTATGTTGTTGCATACATTGAATTGAATCATCTCAGGGTGGTTAAGTTTTTCCTCCCCAAATACAGGCAATTTAACCACCTGTCTTAGCCCTTCGAGCTTCAAGGTCAATTTTATTAGTCAGATTCACTAGACAGTGGCCATGAGTGTGCATTTCTAAGAGCAAGTGTCCATGGTTAAAAGTAGAATCTGTGGCGGGATAAGAAAATAAGTGATTCAATATGACCATTACCTCCTCCTAAGCCCAAGGAAACATAATCACCCTGGACTCCGGACCACAGGCTTCACCTTGGTAAACTAGCAGGAAGATTCACGGTCAGTGGGTCTCAGGGCAGCCGTTCTGTACCTACCGCAATGAGCTTTCTGAAATTCTGCCAGAGAATGACTTGGGCTCCAGGGGAAAGAGAACTTACCCTCTGGCCTCAACACTTCAAACCTGACTTCACACCAGTTTAAAACACTTTATGGCGCCCTTCCATTCATACGGTGTTCTTCCGGAGGTTCCTTTCCGTCCTCAATTCCATCTTAAGGCCAGCTGACAAATGCTGCACGGACACACAGCTGTCTCCCGAGAGGAGCCCCATACGTTTTAAAACAGCTTCGCTTTGTGACCTGACCTACAGGCAGGCTGCATACTTCAGCGCACTGACAGCGAAGTCATGTCTTTTGTCCCAGGCACACAGATACAGCAGGGTAGGGAAAGTTCACATGCAGCACTCACATTTCAAAACGTAAATAAATGGCTCACACCAGAGGCCCAGTGCACTTAAGTTGGGAAGACAAAACCTCCCAAAGAAAAGAGTGACCCAAAGGGTACAATTCAGAAATAGTTATGACGGCTGCACCTGGAGGGCTGAAAAAGGCAGATCTACTACCAGCAGGAGACCAGATGTCCCGCACTGGGTAGGACATGACAAGAGTCTTACCTTCTCTTTCTTCCTGATGTGTTTTCTGCATATCTTTCTGATATATTTTCCCCTACTGAGCCCTATTCCTTTCTTTTTCTTTTTTTCCCCCTCTCTTTTATCCCTCTTCTCTATGATACTTTGTATGTCTTATTCCTCCAGCCTTTGCTCGTATTTCCTGGTTCTGCAGCTCCTATTTTTCTTATACTTGGAACCAGTTTATTTTACCTAGTTTTCCAAAGAACTTTCACAGCTGGTCCCATCTGTTTCTCCTAAATGACCTTCCCCTCTTTAATCATATGAATTTCCTCTCTGATTCCACCTGCCTTTTATAGGGTGGACCCTACAATCTCCACACCCTAAGTCCTACTGACAAATATAAGTTTGGGTTTGGGGTGACCTGGAGCACTGAATTTTGTCATCCTTTAACCAGCCACAGACCACAGACTCGCTATGTTACCACCCTTTATTCTTTTCCTGCAGTTACCTGTAAATTTACTTTTGGTATTGAATTCATTTCACACTTTCAGTTTTATAACACAAATGATGAATGTTCGTTGTAGAAAAGTTAGTCACGACAAAGAAATAGAAAGACAGAAATAAAATGTCTTTTATGCCCTTTCAGAGAGTACTCCAGTGTTCCATGATTGACTTGATGAACATTGTTTTAAAGATGTAAAGGTAAATGAGAAAGACTTTGCCCCTACTCTTAGAGAGCCTCTATCCAGTGGGGAAGAAAAGAAAATAAACAAATACAATATAGCCTATTTAGAAAATAGCAAGAATCAATAGGAGCAAGGACAGACAGTTGGCACTTTGGGAAAACCTCCTGGAGAAAGTGCCATCTAAGATGAGCCCTGAAAGATGAACGGGAAAGAGCCAGGCTCAGAGAAGGAAAGGGCACTTCCTATGGTAATTCCTTAAAGACGAGAGAGTTTGGCACTTCAAAGAAACAGAAGGAGATCAATACGGCTGAAAGCAAGGAGCAGTGTCCATCAACTAGCAAGGTATGGAGAGGTAAGCAGAGGGCAGAGGGCTTGGGAAGTCACATGAAGAATTTTCCCTCAAGGCAATGGGAACATTGAAGGGTATGAAGCTGGTAAATGACATGATCAGATCTGTGCTTTTACCAGAACCATAAGCTTAAAAGGTAGAACCACAATATGCAATAGGTGCTGCCCTTATAATCAGAACTTCAAGAGGAAGGAAAGTAGGAGGGAAGGAAGGGAAGGGGGAATTGGGGGTGGAGGTGGCGGGGAGGGAGACACAGTACTAGAACCAGGATTCAATCTCAGGCCATCAGCTATGCTACACTCTCTCTTATGCTGTCTGGACATTGTCCACTGAGTCCTAGACATTCCGGGTGTTCAATCAGGAAACTCCGCCGCATACGTTTTGTTTGTGAACTAATGTTTTCCTTATTATGATGGAACTGGCCCTTTGCCTCGAACTTGAGGGGCGGCTGATTTCCCTGGTTGAGGAACTAGGGAAGCTGGAGCTGTGTGTGAGTAGAGACCTTTTAAGAGACACTCCACAAGCACTCGCAGTACCAACACCAGCAATGATAACATGAAACTATCCAGGCTGCTGTTTGACTGTCCCCAAGTCACAATTCAACCTCCTGCTTTCATTTCTCTGTGCAGTTCTTATCACTGCATATTTCTAAATACTATTATTATTATTATTATTATTGAAAGTTGGTCCAGATCCTAAAAGAGCTTATGATTTCCCTCCTCTGTGTTTTTTCTCTTACTCACTGACATCAGGGCAATTTCTGTTGCTCACTAAAGTACTACAGTCAATATAATTGTTTGGACTTGAGCCTTAAGATTAGACAAGCACTTCTAAAACTGTTTTTAGTGGAAACTCAGGGGGGAAAAAAGGAGTATATTTCATACTGAGATCTGGTACCAACATAAATGTCTATATAATTGAAATGAAAGTTTGAAGAAACAATAATTACCACTATAGCATGTGATGAAGGCTTCCATTTTCTTTCCTTTTTTTTGGTCTTTTTAGGGCCACACTTGTGGCAAATGGAAGTTCCCAGGCTAGGGGTCAAATCGGAGCTACAGCCGCTAGACTACTCCAGATCCACAGCAACTTGGGATCCAAGGAATATCTGCAACCCACACCACAGCTTGTGGCAATGTGGGATCCTTAACCCACTGAGCAAGGCAGGGATTGAACCTGTATGCTCATGGATGCTAGCTGGGTCCTTAACCTGATGAGCCACTACGGGAACTCCCTTCCATTTTCTTTTCCATTCTATTCTATTTCTATTTATTCTATTATTTTCTACTTTGAGTTGGGACAGCCACTTTGGGAAACTCTTTGGTAGGATCCACTTAAGTGGATCTGATGACCCAACAATTTCACTCTGAGCTACATACTCAGGGGAAATGAGTGCATGTATCCACCAATGGACTTGTTTAGAATGCTCACAGAAGCAATGTGAACAGAAGAAATGTCCACAAGGCCAAATCACAGAAACTACGCAAAGGCTCACCAACAGTAGAATGGGTAAGTATTGGTATGTTCATATAATAGAGCGCTGCAATTACTTGCAATAATATAAATGAATTGCCCACACATAATATTAGCTACAAAAGAGTTCATACTTTATGATTCTAGTTATATAAAGTTCAAAACCAGCCAAAATTAAAATCTATGCTGTTCCAAGTCCAGGCGGTGGGTTACCCTTGGAGGGGTGATGATTCGAAGGAGTCACCATGGTGAGGAGGCAAGGGGAGGCTTCTGGAGAGCTGGTGCTTCTTGATCTAGGTGCTGGTTACATGGGTGTGTTCAGTTTGTGGAGATGTTTCAAACTGTATGCACACTTTCTGTAGGTAAATCACTCTTCAAGAAAATATTAAGAAAAAAATGCTGATCGCAAACCATTCAATTTGATTCTCCTACTCACTAATCGCTTCCATTCTGAAATTTGAACTATCCGACATTAGATACCAAGAATACCAAGGGAAGACATATAATGACACATCAAAATATTTCAGTTTTATTCACAATAAAATAGAAAGCTTGCGAGTCTTGTTTATGAACCATTAGATACAACCAAAATAAAAAGAATCCAGAAAAAAATGAAACAGCTAAAAATAAGAACATAACTATCCCTTCTTTCTTGATTTTTAATAACTTTACAGCTGCTTTCAATTCAATATTTTATTGAATCTTACATATTAATCTACACTTGCTGCCAATCACAATGTTAAGAAACGCAGAGTTTTGAATATGCTTACCCAACTTTTTCCATCTTGTTCAAGCCACTAGTCTCTTCTTAATGAAACTGTCAAGAGCAGCCCACTGGTAAAGGAAATATTCCTCTAATGCTCTCCTTTAGGCGATGCCTCTACCACTGGAATCTGTTTTTCCCCTTAGAGCTTCCATCCCCACGTCCTCAGAATCCTCTCATCCACTCTAAAGGTGAGAAGAGACATCACGCAAGCATGGCTGATTGCAATTAACATTTACACATTTATTAATGAGTGTGGGGCTTGGTATCTTAAAGAGACCCACAGGTATTTCTATTCTTGACCATTATCTTTCTCAAGCAAAGTATAAGTTATAAGCTCCCCTGCGTATGATTTTTGGTTTTCAAATAGCATTTTGTTATCCACATATACGGGGCAGATGTCTTCCAGGAGGTTTCTTGGCTAACATCTTCCCTCCGTGATTCCATGAGCATTTTCTTCAGATTCTACATAGTGGTAAGATCTCCAGATGAAGGCAATCCAGCTATCCTGGGAAAGGGGTTTCTGTTTTAGCTGGCGTGTGTCAGTCCAGCAGGGGCCGCAGATGCCATTGTTTGGCTTGAGTTCCCTCCCCAACGCCTCACTGTGGAACCGATACAGGGGGCTTTACAGTCTCTTCTGAAACCTACATTGCATCAGTTTCCAAGAATGTCCGGCTTGGTCTGACTGTCCCAAATAGCTGCTCAAGTCCCCCTTACTCTTCCTATCTGTCCAAACACAAGGGCGCGAGATCTGTTGTACATGACGCGAAGCCAAGTGTCAGAGCAGCGCTCTTCAGATTCAGAGTCAACAGTGAGAACGACATGAAACAAACGCAACCTGCCCTCGACACAGGCGGAATATAAGTTTTCTGTCTGCTAAGAGTACATTTGAAAAATGAAATCTTTCCATATGGCTTTATTTCCCTCCCTATAAAAGGGTTAGGCGGAATTCTGCTTTTTTTTTTTTTTTAAATAGAGTTCTATATACATAGTGCTGACATATACACTAAAGTCATCTGGAAAAAATACAAGCTACTATAACGAATGCCAAATGCCAAAAGTAGCCAGTTTCACTCTATTGAGACAAATAGATTGAAGGGGAAACAAGTTTTAGTTGACAGGGTGAACAGAGAAAATCGATCTTCTATTATCAAATAAGCTGTTACCCGAATGAGGGTTGGGAAGCTCTGAAACGTTGTATTTTGCACACAAGAGAACTTAAAGCCTTCACACGAACCTGTTTCAAAAGCTCCTTAAATCCAAGGATGAAATGATACACACCAGACAAAGGATTTATGTGAGATAGTCTTTAATTCTTGACAGGAAGGAAAGCCATCCTTTACTGAAGAAGTGTATTTTTACACAAAGTTTTGAATCCCAAATGGCAAGAAACAGCATCTTTCATAAAAAGAATATTTAGCACCCGATGTTCAAAACACTTGGCCTAGGTCCCCCCCCACCACCACTTTTCTGAGTGCACAGTTGTATCAGAGCCTGGATAGTTAAGATTATACTGTAATAGAACCCCATTTCCTTTTGGAATACAATACAGCTGCAAACAAACAAACAAGAAAACCCATCATATTTCCTCCAGGTTTTTTGCCAAGCGGCCATATCTTCATACCCATTACAGGGTCTAGTGGAATCCAGACAGCACTGGGAAATGGGGCAGGAATAAAAGATAAAAGTAATCAAACATTTGCTATAGAATAAATCCAACAAGATAGAAAAGAAAAAGCATTTCTAAGACAAAAGATCATATTTTAAAACATAAAGGTTGGTCTCTTTAATATGTCTTTTTCTTCTTTTTGGCCAAGCAGTGGGAATTTATTCTTGCTGTAACCCAAGAAATCATTTCACAAAGGCCCTGAATCACACATAAGTTTTAAAAAAGCACTTCATGGGCTCACTAGCATAATCCCTACGGTCCCAGCTCTTTCACATAAGAGACTAATTCTATTTCTTCCCATTTGGCTACCAAATGTCTGCCTCTCGCCATCGCTACCATTTCTCCTGCTTTGTTTTGTCTTTCTCTTCAGTAAACTCAACACCCTGGTAATTCAATCTCCTGTTCAATGTCACGGTTGAATCAAATCGCTGTCACTCAGAATATAACCTGAGGCTTGAACTATGGCATGGTTGAGTGATCAGGGCAAATATCCCCAAATCTGGAATTTCTGGGTTTTCAGCTCCTGAGCTCCCTTAAGTGGCTTTAGACAAGATTTCCCTCTGCCTCGTGAGAACAGGTCAAATCCTGTTTGTACTGCCTGGGACTCTTAGGGAGGGTCCCTGCAGGAGAGGAGAGCTCCACCTGGGCTAGGGCTCCCTGTGGCTTAGTGGAGAATTGCTCGTAATGGGATTGAAGCAGCAAATTGGTGACAGCAGCACTGACCTCCCAAGATGGACATGGGAATTAACAAATAATGGAAAAGATTAACAAAATGTCACTTTCACACCCGGATAGAAATCGGAAAAGACCAGAAGGGAGCCCTGTTTAAAGATGTCTTTACTCATGCAGTATAAATAGTTCGTTTTCCCAGAAAAAGACATTTCCATTCCCACCACCATCTCTACTTAAACAAGTCTGAAGGCCAATAAAAACACAGTGCCGGTTTACAAGGGTTAGGAGAAATGAAGGAAGATGGTGAACCTCCCTTGAGTTCAGAAGTTTAAAGAGGAAATCCTAAGGGTGGGAAGTGACAAATTGTATTGATACTGACTTTTTAAAAAATAATAATAATTCAAGACATGAACCAGGACCAAGCATATTATACAAATGTTACGAGACAAAGAGTAGAAACCATTCTAAGGACTATGATAGAACACTTGAAGAAAACGGGCTAGATCGTGAGTTAGAAGTTACAAACACAAAGGATGGCAGCCAACCAAGCCGATGGATGTTTGCCGTGCACTGTGAGAAGAGTGTGGAAAGGAACCCAGAAGTTGGAGCTAGTGTTGGAAAACCATCTGATAGGATCCAGAGCCAAGATGCCCCGCTCTGAGATCAGAGACCTTTGCCCAGCAAACTCACTCCAAAGGAGAAAGAGGGCAAGGAGATAGCTCTTAGCTGACTCCTATCGCAAAGCAGGTACTCCATAAATCTTTGCAGAATTGAATTGTTGAAATAAACCATCCTCAGTTGGAAGAACTGGGGTTTTTCAAATTAGAACAGCTGCTTGTGTGAGCTGCACTGTGCAAACAGAGAATGGTGTGGAAAGGAAGAGACAGCAGCGCAGGTCTCTTTTGCAACTGCGGGTAAAATTCAAGGGAAAGCAAATAGCCAGAGAGCAGAGAACCAAAATCAAATGGATGTGGACCACTTAAGTAATTGGGTCAAGGGATCGGAAACGCAATTTAGGATAATGTCCCATAAATTGCTTTAAGAAATAACCTAGGGAATACAGGTTAAATGGAACAACGACGTAGGAGATTGATCTGCAAATCACAATAAAGAAAATCATTGAAACTAACCACCAGAGCATTACCAACATTAGTTAAAAAAAAAAAAAAAAACATAGTGACCCCACCAGTGAAAATGCAAATAGACTTGCTCAGACTATAGAGCAGCTGTCGCTCCTCAGGCATTTCTCTCTCTGCTCTTCCTGTGCTGGTGAAAAGCTAATCATCTCCCAAACAGCTCTCCAAACTTAATATATTTCAAGATTACTATGAGCTTCCCTAACTTCCCTCCAAACTTCCTTTTTTTTGGGGGGGGGGGCTTGGAAAAATTGGCACTTGTATTCGCAGATCAAATGGACATGTTCCAGATGTTGCTACCCACGTGCCAAATTCTTTCGTGGACCATGTGGCGTGGTAGAGGGCATGCTTCTATAAGAAGGTGGGGTATGGCACAAAGACAATACCAACGCTCCAGGTAAAACTAAGTCAAATCAAAGTAAACCTGGGAACAGAGAGGGCTGGAAATGACTTGATGGGCAAGAGTCTATTTGAATTCAAATTTGATTTCTTTAGTGACGGAAAAGAAACATAGGGATACCAGTTAATCTCTATGGACATTTGCTGAGCTGTGTGCCAGATGCTGTGCTGGGTGCCCAGGATGCTCCGGGGGCCGAGTAGTAGCCCCTGTCCCCCCCAGAGACCCACAGTCAGATAAGTATTACCCACCACACAGGGCAAGATCAACCTCTGCTGCATGTAAGGCACTCACACACATTCTCTGTAGACCTCATCCAGACATAAATCTGAAACAATTTTCAAAACCACAGAAATTAAAAAAAAAATTTAATGTTTTATTGGTGTCTTTAAGGTCCAATAGAAGGGGAAAGAGGGCAATGAACTCCAGTCATGTGCTAACTAAAGAAAAACAGTCTGTTCTCGCCAGTATGACAGCAGCTTGAACGACGCTATTCCAGCCAACTTCCTTTCTCGGCTCAAATCTGTCCTATTTTGCCCCAGCCTTGCCGGAGTTGGCTCCCCCAAACAGCCGAGACTCACCTAGATTCCTGAAAGGAGCAGAGCTAAGCCAGCCAGCCTAATTAGTGTCTGGACTTCATTGGCTTCAAGGAAAAACATCAATTAATGGAAGGCAGCGTGGCCATGGGAGTCTAAGAGAGGGGTTTAGATCCTGCCTCTACAGTGGGTCAGCTGTCAGCCTCTCCCAAACTCAACCTACTCATCTTTATAATGGGAATAATAATGCCTCATTGTTACCTTGTTCCTTACATGAAACAAGGTAATACATGTGACACAGTACCTGGCACATAATTCGTCTAATGTTAAGACCCCTTCCATGCTACTAACTCCTGCCAAATGCTGGGAGAAAAAACTTCTCTACGTTCCACTCCTCCGTTCAGAATGTCTCGAAAGCATAGTAGACAGTGGAAATGACCTTAGCTGGGCATGGAATTCCAAGGGATGGATACCTAAGTTTCCATCCTGCGAGTAAAAACATGGAGTGGCTGCTACGGGGAAGTCATTTCTCCTTCTAGCAAATACTTTCAGAGTCACGCTTCTCCAAACAGTCTTAGAAAGGAGAAGCTCTTGGTTTTGTCAAAGATGAATCATGACCCAGTCACAGTGACAGAACCTGATACGGTAGAATCTTGCCAGAGGGTAGGAAGGAAGAGTGAAAGGGGAAAAAAACAAGACTATAATCATTCTCACTATCAGTCAGGAATTTCATAGAAGAGAGTAGCTGGCCGAAGACACACACAGCATTTCAGAAGTAAAGCTGGCGAGCAGTGTGGCTCAATTTCCAGGGCTGTGCCCTATTTGGGGATAGAGTCAGTCTGCCTTTTTCAGTATCATAACCTTAACACCTAGCCCTTAGCAACACCCAGAGCCTGCAATTCCTGACAATATCTAGTGGTGCTTCATCATGGCACTCAATAAGTGCTTGCAAATAAGGGATCTTTAAAAAGGGTAATAAGGAGTTCCCGTCATGGCTCAGTGGTTAATGAACCCGACTAGTATCAGTGAGGATGCGGGTTCGATCCCTGGCCTTGCTCAGGGGGTTGAGGATCCAGCGGTGCCATGAGCTGTGGTATAGGTCGCAGACACAGCTTGGATCCTGTGTTGCTGTGGCTGTGGTGTAGGCCGGCAGCTATAGTTCAGATTCAACCACTAGCCTGGGAACCTCCATATGCTGTGGGTGTGGCCCTAAAAGACAAAAGATGAAAATCAATAAGTAAAAATTAAAAACGGTAATATTAAAAGCATGCAGCAGCTCAGAACCTACACTTAAACCAAATGCTAATAAAACTGAGAAAAAAGGATATCCTGTTCCAAAGCAGGAAAAAAAAAGTGAGACATGTTGTTCCAAACTAGCAAAAACTGTCAAGTTCCCCCCTGCTCCTATCCAATGGTTATCTTGTAATATTTTCCCCCCTTTTTTTCCTTCAGGACAATTTGCTATCCATTCTCAAAGTGACTCTCCAAATAAAATAGATTTCATCATGATTCAAACTTACAACATTTTTTAGTAAAGAAACACCAGATAAACACTAGGAGAACTAATATTTTGGTGCCAAACAACAAAACAGATGTGATTCCTACCACTTCCTACCTTTCCAAAAGACGTGATTAATGGGGAATTATAGGAATACTCTAATTCTTGTTGAAAAGCTTGATCGATTTATTGGTGCTTGCAGCCAAACAATAACCAGGTCCATGTTTCAAACCTCTGCAGATGACCCAGAATCTGCGGCTCATCACGATTCTATACTTTGCTACAAGACTGGTGCCAAGAAAATTTCCTCCAAGTTCAGTAATCCTTCTTCCTTTCTGGATCAGTTCTACATAACTTTCCCTTTGCTCCCGCTTTGCATTAAGATTCCTTGCAGCCGCCTTGTAAATGACTTCCGTCTTCAGCAGATTTGTTAAAGTTACACTGTCTGATTAAAACAATATCTACTTTCCACTCAAACGGGACCTTGCACAGAGCACAGTGTGCAGAAGTGCAGAGAACTCGGCCCAGCATTGATGCCCCCAGGCAACCATCACTGATCCCTCTGCCCTAGACCAGGAGAGAGGCTCTTCTGCTCTGTGTTCTCACACTATTTGTAACTCTCCAATCACACCGTCTTCACAAGGTTACTGATTTCTGTTAAACTGCCTAGCTTTCCAACTGTACTGAATGACCATGAGGAAAAAACATCGTATTCTCAGTACATGGTGGCTCAGTACATGAATGCCTCCCAAAGTTTTATCAGCCCTTAATGTCCAAATTTCACCCCTTCTCCTAAGAGAAACCCCAGGACTTTTCCTTCAGCTGACTGTCTCCTAAAATCTGTTCTAATTTTTGCTTTTTAGGGTAACTGAACCCCAGGAGCTTTGGCAAGGAGCAAGGTCACACAGCTAGAGACTTTTCCAGCTTCCCTTGCAGCTAGGCTCTGGTCACCTGCATGTGAGCTTAAGAGCTATGTCCAATGTCCAGGTTGTGTCATTACAATAGCTGCTTCAAACAACATGGGTGGACCTAGAGATTGTCATACCAAGTGAAATAAGCCAGAAAGAGAAAGACAAATACCGTATGATATCACTTATACATGGAATCTAAAATATGACACAAATGAACTTATATCTACGAAACAGAAACAGACATAGTGAACAGACTTGTGGTTACTAAGAGGGAGGGAGTGGGGAGGGAATGGCTAGGAGTTCGGGATTAGTAGATGCAAACTATTACATACAGAATGGATAAACAACAAGGTCCTACTGTGTAGCACAGGGAACTATAGCCAATATCCTATAATAAACCATAATGGCAAAAATGTGAAAAAGAATATATATAGATATAGGAGCTCCCATCAGGGCTCAGTGGTAACAAACCAGACTAGTATCCATGAAGACATGGGTTCAATCCCTGGCCTCACTCAGCGGGTTAAGGATCCTGCATTGCTGTGGCTGTGGTGTAGGCCGGTAGCTACAGCCTCAATTCAACCCCTAGCCTGGGAATTTTCATATGCTGCAGGTGTGGCCCTAAAAAAACAAACAAAAATAATATATATAGATATAGATATGTAGATAGAGTTATACGTATGTACAAACGAATCACTTGACAACATTGTAAATCAACTGTATTTCAATTTTTTTAAAAAAAATTTAAATAAAATAGCTGCTTCTTCTCTAATTTCTCCTTCCCCTTCCTAAAGCCTGGAAACATAGTGGTGGTGAGACAGTTTTAGCCAGAGAGATGAGGATAACAACCTAAAGACAGGCAGAACCTCAAGATAGAAGAAACCCAGTCCAGGGAGACATTAGAGAGTAGCCTCACCTATCTTCCGTGGACCACTCACCTGTTTCTCGATTTACATCAGAGAGAAGTAAACTTGTCTATTGCTCATGCCTCTGAACTTTGTTCTTTCTCTCTCCCTTTATTTTAGCATCTTGAATTGAATTTTTAATAACTCATGTCGTTTGTAAATTTCTATAACTTAATTTTGCCTAGAGAGGGGGACATCTTTGAAGCTTCCTTCTCCTATGTCCAAGCACTATTATCTCTACCACCGTGGATAAGAGAAACTCACAATCATCTGCTCTTCATGTAGCTATTACCTAAGAGCAATAAGCAACTGAGTGAGCTGTAACTATGTTTACCTTGTGCACTAGAGTAAATGCTTGGCTTACTTAACTGATGGCTGCTGTCTTAATTTGGAGTTGTAAAAAAATGTGATGCTAGGAGTTACCACCATGGCTCAGTGGAAACGAATCCATGAGGAACCATGAGGTTAGCAGAGAAACAGTCCACAGGAAAAGCCACCCTGTGTCTCTAGCAAGGAAAGGCGGTGCTTCACAAGTGTTTCAGGATGCATCCTTCCAATTCTCTTTTGTTCTCTGAGTATAAGCAGATGTTAGAGACTCGTCTCATTATCTTGGGACACTGTGTGATATTATTAGGGTGTCAGACTATTAGAGGCAGCAAACGCTATACAACAGTGGCTTTAATTGAGGCTCAGAACTGAATTGTAAATATGTAACCTTACTTGGGGGTGTTTGCAAATGCTTTCTGGAAACAGTTAAAAAAAGAGGTTTTCAATTGTTCAAACAACAGCTTGCCCTGCCAAGATCAAGTAAAAACTTCTTAAGATATGGGCACCGTAAATATATTACTTAAGATTCTTTTAAGATTCTTTTTTTATTTTTATTTTTTTTGCCAGAAGCACAGCAAATCTGTGAGCCAGAAAAGCCTCATGCATACCACTTCCTGGACTGTTCCAGGGAAAAACTAATGAAACACTGCTAAAGTTGCACTCAGATCTACCGTGATCTCACAGCCACAGAATTCCACTCTT
>PVHT020000009.1:11422573-11452573 GCA_004024745.2 Catagonus wagneri | reverse complement strand
ATACACACAAACACACACACACACATATATATTCATATATACATATATATATTCTTTTTCAGATTCTATTCTGTTATAAATTATTACCAACTATTGAGTATAGTTCTGTGCCCTTGTTCGTTATCTATTTTATACATAGTAGTGTGTATATACATAAATAGGATTTTAATGTCAAGGCATCTTTGGCAAGTAAAAGGGGATATCCAGCACTTTGCAGTCTACATTTTCTGTCACATTGTTGCCTTCCCTCTTAATATTATTTAGATTTCTAAATTTATTTCTAAAAATTCTACTTGAGGCACAAGGCTGAAATTGGGACCAAAAGTCCAAAAAAAAAAAAAAACAACAAACTGGATAAGATGCTATGGCAATGTATTTATAATAGTGATTATAAACATGGCCAGACTGAGGTCTATAATCCTGGCTCTGCCACTTACTGACTATAATACTGTGAAGTTTCTTGACTCCTGTGACCCTCAGTATCCACATCTACTAAATGGGTGTAATACTATCTACTTCACAAGAGTTACTAAAGGAATAGAAAGAGATCATTTGTGTATATATTTGCTACAAATCTGGCCGCATAACATTTTATTTAACATGCTTAGTAATACCAGGCACTATTATGAGTGAAATAATTTAAAAACTAGATTTGAACACCAGAGAGCCTGGTTCTGAAGCCAAGTATCTAACTCACTACTCTGAGCACCTCCAATACGCACTCAAGTGAGGATACGTAGTTATGATTATTGCTGCAGTTAAGACTGTATCTGTCAGCTATTGGTATATAACAAAACATCCCAAAGCATAATGGCCTAAAGTAAATTAAATTAAAGATAATTTAGTATTTCTTACTAGTCTGTATGTCAGCTGGGTAGTTCTGCTGATCTGGCTCACGCTTGGCTGACCTTGGCTAGGCTCACTTGTGAGTCCATGGACAGGTGGCGTTAGCTAGAGGTTGACTAGTCTTGGATAGCCTCAGATGAGCTGAATCCCTCCTATGCATCTCTTACATTCTTCTAGCGGACTGGCATGATGGTGTTCTTATGGTGATGCTGAATCTCAAAGATACAATAGCAGCAAGATTGAGTCCTGAGTGGATACTCTGCACCATATTTATGAATATGCCATTTGACAAAGCAAGTCATGGGGCTGACCAAAGAGCCAAAAGTGGGGTCAAAATGCCCCTTCCAAAGTAGAAGGAGTGGAAACTTGGGGCTTTCAATGCAATTAATCTGTTGCAGAAATACTCGGAATTACAGAGGCAGCAGAATTAAACCTAAACAGTGAATTCTTTAAAAAAATATGTTATCAAAAACTTACATGAACCATTAGAAAGAAAGATGCCTAAAATTGTTTTATGAATCCTTAATAAAATACAATATTAAGTTAAATTATTAAATTTGATTAGGACTCTAACATCAGTGACACTTGTATTCTTACTTGTATTTTTACTTGTATCCTTCATAATATACCACAGAGAAGTCAGGGAAGAAAGAGTTTTAGAAGCCAACTTCCCTTTAGTTATTTTCATAACACAAACTAGAGAAAACTGGCAAATTTTGTAATATCATACTTTATTGAGGGAGCAAACTGGTTCTAATGAGAATCAGTCCTACTGATCATAATGATGATTGTGATGGCTTCAAATTCAATTTGTAAAATATTTTATCAAATTAAGAACAGAGACCAGGGAGTTCCTGTTGTGGCACAGCAGAAACAAATCTGACTAGTATCCACGAGGATGCAGGTTTGATCCCTGGTCTCACTCAGTGGGTCGGGGATCCGGCATTGCTGTGGCTGTGATGTAGACCAGCGGCTACAGCTCCAATTCAACACCCAGCCTGGGAAACTCCATATGTCATGGGTGCAGCCCTAAAAAGACAAACAAGAAAAAAGAAAGAAAGAAAGAAAAAATAGAAACCTGGTACTTCTCAGTAAAAAAAAAAAAAAAAAGATATTATTTTAGATATTCTAGATAAAGTTATTTTGCTGTTTACATGAATATAGTTTAAAATATAGAGTAGAAAAATTTTATGTAGATGGCATTTAGAGACCAGAATAATCAGCATAGTATTTCCCTTATACAGAAAGAGAAGATATAATACACATACCCTGAGCAAGAGTGAGATTCTTCAACAAAAAAAATATTTGAATGTGTGGTACAGATACTGCTTATAAGACGTGCAAGCTTAGAGAAATTACTTATCCTCTCTGTACCTTAGTATTTTCCTCTGTAAAATGGGAGCAATAATAGTGCCCATTTCGTAAGGCTGTTATGACGATCAAATGACTTAATATATATTTGAAAGTATTTCCAATAACATCTGTAACACAGTAAGCACTAATGATAATAATCATCATTATTAAAGCAAGACAATTTACAGCAAGGTTTTACTCCACTACCTGTCTGTCTGCTCTTAACTTACTCACTTTGATTGATTACATATAAAATTTAAACCAACCAAATTGTATTTGCATTTTATAGAATCTAAAGCCTTCAATTAAGGAGATATACAGATGGGAGCCTTTCATTTATTAGGCAGTGACATCTCCTGTGAGGTGCAATATCACAGCCCAGCTTTAGGAGACACTAAATAACCACACTAAAGGAACAGGAAGCAGAGTTTCAGAGAACTGTGTATGAAATCAGGGAATTCCTACACATTGTGTAAATGCCTGGGGTTATGATGAGCTCAGAAAGAATGGGAGTTGAAGGGTAATGGGAGAATTGAGAAAGGTGATGTGATTGGGAAAGGTGTGGTTTAAGTGGATAATTCAGACTCCAGGAATTACCCAATTCATGTGTTCCACCCAACGCCATTCAGGTAGATATCCTTTTTATTTTAAATTATCCTTGATTTGCAATGTTGTGCCAATTTCTGCTATATAGTCATACACATATATACATTATTTTTCTCCTATTATCTTCCATCATGTTCTATCCCAAGAGATTGGATATAGTTCCCTATACTGTCCATCAACAGATACGTGGATCAAGAAGATGTGATATAGAAACATAATGGAATACTGCTCAGCCATAAAAAAGAATTAAATAATGCCATCTGCAGCAACATGGTGCAACTAGAGCTTCTCATACTAAGTGAAGTTAAGTCATAAAGAGAAAGACAAACACCATATATCATTTACATGTGGAATCACTACGGCACAAATGAACCTATATATAAAACAGAAATCATTTTCACACACTTTCTGCCAGAATTTTCCAGCTCAATCTATTGGAGGATTTTCCCCTGATGAATAAGCTTCCAGATAGCGATGGAAAATAATGTGTGCTTTGTAATAAATGTTTGCTAGAATGTATTTGCAGAGTATATTGAAGGAGGCCTACCTACTTTTCTAAGAATGTATGTAATGCATGAAAAAAGAGATCTGTAGAAACTATTTAGCATATATGAGGCCAGACAAAGAACAAAGATATTTTGAGAATTAGTATGGCACCTATTTGCTTTAAACAGAGTAGTAAATGTGTCAGGAAGTAATTAAGAAAAAGCACCACCGAAATGAGAGGTGGCCCTAAGCATTTGCTATTACTTTAAAAACACTCAAAAAGATAACTAAAACCCAGCAAACTCTATGTGTTGGAAATTCTGTTCTCACTTACAAGGACCACAGAGTATCTGCAAGAGGCACTCAACCTTCAGCAAATGGTTACTTCACACAAGGAGCACCTCACCAATATGTCTTAAGAGGGCTATTCAGTTTGGTGAAAGTCTGAATGAGAAAATACTTTTGATGGAATTATTTTATAGGAACGTATGCTAAGAAAAAGGAAAATATGCTTTTCCAGTGATGAATCTGATATCTACTTGAAGTATAATTTATAATTAGTCTATTTTATATATATGCACAGGCATTAAACTGATATCCGTGGAAGAATCCTTTATAATTTTTTCTTTCAAGCAATCTCATCGTTCCTCCCTGATATCTATTTGTATATACTCATTGGCATAGAGTTCTAAGTGGTGTTGGTATTTGCTGGGTTGATTTTTTTTTTTCGGTAGATTTTGGTAAGAAAGCAAAAGCAAACCTAAGCCCAGGCCATGTCTGTTTTATTCTAAATTCCCTTCTAGTGGCATCTGAATTGAAGCATCTCTGACAGTGACTCTCAGATGTGGTTCTGAATAAAGGCAGGATACAGGAAACATTGTACCCTGAAAGGAAGGGAAAGGAGAGGGAGGATGGGGAGGATACAGCCAGCCAATCCTGCGTGTTCTGGGGAGCTCCAACTTGAAGCTGAGTCACCCATCCCAGGGCAAGAAAACCTCAAGGCTCCAAACTCATACCACTTCGGTCATTCATGTATATTCAAGAAACATTTATGAAAAACCCAATTTCACCAAGTATTGTGCTGAGCACTGAAACAAATACCAAGAGCAGAATTACCAAGGACCCCATTCCTCTGGGGGCCACAGGATAGCAAGGAATATGAACAAAGAAACCAGTTATGATGATCTGCAAAACATAAGGTAATGCTAGTGCCTGTAACAAACCAAGCCTCCCCCCAAATCTCAGTGACAGATGTTCCTTTCCTGTTCATGCTTTCTGCCGGCTTTCTGATTCGTTGGCAGCTCTCTACCAAAATGTGATTCAAAGACCAAGGCTGATTTCATCTTGTGGCTTCAATATCATCAACATTTGGTCTCCAAAGTTGCATTAAGCCAAAATACGGCACAGATGAACCGGTTTACAAAACAGAATCAGACTCACAGACATAAGAGAACAGATTTGTGGTTGCCAAGAGGGAGTAGGGAGGGAGTGGGATGGACTAGGAGTTTGGGGTTAGTAGATGCAAACTATTCCATTTAGAATGGATGAGAAATGAGGTCCTGCTGTACAGCACAGGGACCACCTCCAGTCTCTCGGGACAGACCGTGATTGAAGATAACATAAGAAAGGGAATGTATATATGGGTCACTTTGCTGTACAGCAGAAATTGGCACAACATTGTAAATCAACTATACTTTAATTTTAAAAATTTTAAAAGTTACATTAAGAACACAAATTGCCAATATTGGGAAAGAAGCATATCACCACAAATCCTATACATCAAATGGGTAAGAAATGAACGTGATGAAAAACTTTATGCCAACACATTCCATGACTTAGATGAAAAGAACAAAGTCTTGGTTTTGCTGGTGAATTCTATCAGATATTGATGGAAGAAATAATTACAGCATTACACAAACTCTTCCAGAAAATACAGGACGGGGGAGTTCCTATTGTGGCTCAGAGGTGATGAACCTGACTAGTAACCATGAGGATGTGAGTTCGTTCCCTGGCCTCACTGGGTGAGTTAAGGATCTGGTGTTGCTGTGAGCTGTAGTGCAGGTCCCAGATTCAGCTTGGATCCCATGTTGCTGTGACTGTGGTGTAGGCTGGCAGCTGCAGCTCCAATTCCACCCCTAGCCTGGGAACTTCTATATGCCACAGGTGCAGCCCTAAAAAGCAAAAATAAATAACTAAACTAAACTAAACAAAAAAAGAAAAGAGAGGAGGAGATATTTTACAGCAAATTTTATGAGGCTAGTGTAACCCAAATACTTTAAATAAAGACATTGTAATAAAAGAAAATTACAAAAATTCACTGGGCATCATCTCCATTTCAGCCAGCCGGAAGGGGAAAACGGCATAGATGATTTCACCTGAAAAGTTTTTTATGGACCAGGGTATGTGGAAGATGCTACATCTGCTCCTGTTTCTTAAGAAGCTGACAACACAGTGGGTGAGGAAAACGCAGATCGACTGCTGATCCAGCACGAGGACAAGCCTGGGGCTGGCAAAATGAAGGAAGGAAGGAAGGAACCGCAGTTAGCTAACGATACACAAAAGCCCCCTCCAAAAACTGCCTCTACCTAGTTCCAGATGAAGTAGTGACGGTACCAACAACAATAATAATTTACGCATTACTAGTAGACCGTCTGCGTTTCAGGGCTAACGTGTGGCTAAAACACTGGGTCTGTATTTGCCTTCGGTGGGACTTGGCAGCGAGCCTGGCCTAGAATGAAATGTCACAGTTCCAGTTCTACGTGATGCTAGGGGGATTCTTCTGGAGTCACTTAGCCCCCCACTGCCCCAATCTGATTCCTTTTTTGTGTCTCTTTAAGAGGATGTGGTACTTGGGAAGACAGGGAGTGGGGAAAAACCAGAAACCAATTCTACTGAATTTTATGACACACAATGTGTGGTCCCCCCGTCTGTATAAAAAGTGGGTAAATTTGTTCCAAAAGATAGGAAACTTGTCTCATTTCACTGTACACCCCATGCCTTCCCCGCTCAACTCTCTTCCATTTCCTGGAGGTCTGCTTTTCCTTATTTCCACCTCCCACGCTACAATCTTTCTTTCCCCATTGTCCAGCCTACCACCAAATATTCTGTTTCCCTCTGAAGCGTTGAAGCAAAAAGTAGACTTTCTGGAGGTTTCTGAGTGCGGCTCAAACCCAGATTGTCATTCTCTGAAGACTGAGATCACCATGGTTTCCTCCAAACACCAGCAGCACCGTGTGGAGGGGAGGGACATCACCGTGGCAGAGAAACATGAAAACCCTGGCAATGGAACTGAAATGCTGTGCAAGGACACTGCCCTTGTCCTCCTGCCTCCTTTATGATTCCTTCAGTCAGCTGCATCACGAGTGAGGTCTACAAGCATCACAAGTGAGGATTTTCACCAGTCTTCCCTGTCCACCATCACCA
The DNA here is from genome assembly GCA_004024745.2 of Catagonus wagneri. Classification (NCBI taxonomy): domain Eukaryota; kingdom Metazoa; phylum Chordata; class Mammalia; order Artiodactyla; family Tayassuidae; genus Catagonus; species Catagonus wagneri. The sequence continues at coordinate 11,445,859 of PVHT020000009.1, read as the reverse complement.
CCTCCACCTCCACGTCTCTGGGTTACAGCTTGCCTGAGACCCCTAACCAAACAGCAGAAACATGGGGGCTCTTTATGAAGCACCTGCAAGAGCCCAGCATGTCAGCAGAAAAACGTCCCTCCAGCTCCCCTGACATTTCATCCTGGTGGTGAGTTTACCATCATAAGTACCCTACATCCCAAACTGGCACTTTAGCATTGAACTTGTTATTTGATTGTTTCTAATGTATATTAGGTTCCCCTCCCCAGCTAAATTTTAAGTTCTTTGGGGCAAGTTACAGCTAAGGCTGCTTTGACACTTCCACAGCCCCCTTCATGGCTGTGCACATGGTAGATTCTTAATAAATACACAATGATTTGGCTTAGTTCAAACAAGTGTTCAAGCACCAGTTAAAACACTTGAGAAACACAATACTATAAGCCTGTTGGATCATTAAACAACTGCGTTTGAATGGTGTTCCTTGTCATGGTGCTTGGATTGGGTGTGACAATGAGAGAGAAAACTCTGAGAAGAAGGGGTAAATAAAAGGGACCCCCCCCCCATTTAGGGGGAATGGAAAATTGGGGAAGGCCAGGACTTTTTTTTTATAATGATTTTTATTTTTTCCATTATAGTTGGTTTACAGTGTTCTGTCCATTTTCTACTGTACAGCAAAATGACCCAGTCACACATACATATATACATTCTTTTTCTCACATTATCCTCCATGCTAGATCACAACTGACTGGATGTAGTTCCCAGTGCTATAATCAGGATCTCATTGCTTATCCATTGCAAAGGCAATAGTTTGCATCTATTAACCCCAAATCCCCAGCCCATCCCACTTTCTCCCCCTCCCCCTTGGCAACCACAAGTCTGTTCTCCCTGTCCATGATTTCCTTTTCTGTGCAAAGGTTCATTGGTGTCGTATATTAGATTCCAGATATAAGTGATATCATAATGGTATTTGTCTTTCTCTTTCTGACTTGTCTCTTGTTCCATCCATGTTGCTGCAAATGGCATTATTTTGTTCTTTTTAATGGCTGAGTAGTATTCCATTGTGTATATACACCACATCTTCTTAATCCATTCACCTGTTGATGGATAGTTAGGTTGTTTCCAAGTCTTGGCTATTATGAATAGTGCTGCAGTGAACATATGGATGCATTTATCTTTTTCAAGGAAAGTTTTCTCCAGATATATGCCCAAGAGTGGGATTGCTTGGTCATACGGTGGTTCTATATTTAATTTTCTGAGGTACCTCCACACTGTCTTCCATAGTGCTTGTACCAATTTACATCCCCACCAACAATGTAGGAGGGTTCCCTCTTCTCCACACCCTCTCCAGCATTTGGTATTTGTGGACTTGTTAATGATGGCCATTCTGACTGGTGTGAGGTGGTACCTTATAGTAGTTTTGATTTGCATTTCTCTAACTCAGTGATGCTGAACATTTTTTCAAGTGCTTGTTGGCCATCTGTATATCTTCTTTGGAGAAATATCTATTCAGGTCTTTTGCCCATTTTCAGTTGGGTTACTGGGCTCTTTTACTGTTGAGCTGAAAAGTTGTTTGTGTATTTTAGAGATTAAGCCCTTGTCAGTTGCATCGTTTGAAACTATTTTTTCCCATTCTGTAGGTTGCCTTTTTTTTTTATGGTTTCCTTTTCTGTGCAAAAGCTTGTCCGTTTGATTAGGTCCCATTGGTTTATTTTTGCTTTTATTTCTGTTGCCTTGGGAGACTGATCTAAGAAAATATTTGTAAGGTTGATGCCAGAGAATGTTTTGCCTGTGTTCTCTTCTAGGAGTTTGATGGTGTCTTGTCTTACATTTAAGTCTTTAAGCCACTGAATTTATATTTGTGTATGGTGTGAGGGTGTGTTTCAGTTTCATTGATTTATATGCAGCTGTCAAAATAAGAACTGAAAAAGGAGAAGTCACAACGGAGATTACAGAAGAAAATGAATCTCTATTTTATTGATTTCTTCTCTGATCTTTATGATTTCCTTCCTACTGCTGACTTTAGGTTTTGTTTGTTCTTCTTTTTCTAATTCACTTAGGTGGTGGGTTAAGTTGATGGTTTGAGATTTTTCTTTTTTGAGGAAGGCTTGTATCACTATGAATTTCCCTCTAAGCACTGCTTTTGCAGCATCCCAGATTTTGAATGGTTGTGTCTTCATTATCATTTGTTTCTAGGTATTTTTAAATTTCCTTTTATTTCCTCATTGACCCATTGGTTTTTTAATAGCATATTTTTTTTCTTAATGGATTTTATTTCAATTATAGGTGTACATAAATCATCACAAGTCAATTTTACAGATTTTGTATCCCAAACCCACAGTGCATATTGTTTAGTCTCCATTTCTCATTAGTTTTTTCTCATGTCTTTTCCTGTGGTTGATTTCTAGTTTCATGCCATTGTGTTCAGAGAAGATACTTGAAATGATTTCTATACTCTTAAATTTGTTGAGGTTAGTTTTGTGCCCCAGTATGTGGTGAATCCTTGGGAATATTCCATGTGCACTTGAGAAGAATGTATATTCTGATTTTTTTGATGTAATGTCCTGAAAATGTCAATGAAGTCTAAGTTTTCTACTGTGTCATTTAGGATCTCTGTTGCCTTATTGATTTTCTGTCTAGAGGATCTGTCCATTGATATGAGTCAGGTGTTAAAGTCTTCTCATATTATTGTATTCCCATCAATTTCTCCTTTTATGCTTGTTAGCATTTGTTGTATGTATCTGGCTTCTCCTATATTAGGGGCATATATATTGACGATTGTAATATCCTCTTCTCGAATGGATCCTTTTATCATTAAATAGTGTCCTTCTTTGTCTTTCTTTATGGCCTTCATTTTAAAGTCTATTTTGTCTGATAGGAGTATTGCAACTCCTGCTTTCCTGTTTTGTCCATTGGCATGAAATATCTTTTTCCATCCCTTCACTTTCAATCTGTATGTGTCCTTTGCCCTAAGATGAGTCTCTTGTAGACAAGAGATTGTAGGTTTTAGCTTTTTTATCCAATCTGCCACTCTGTGTTTTTTGATTGGAGCATTCAATCCATTGACATTTAAGGTTATTATTGATAGATATGTATTTATTGCCATTTTAAATCTTGTTTTCCGGTTGATTCTGTTTCTCCTGTGTTCCTTTCTTTTTTGTTTGGATGATTTCCATTTATTTATGCTTGATTACTTTTCTTTTTAGTTTTTGTGAATGTAATTTTGGGTTTTGAATTGTGGTTGCCCTGTTTTTTAAGTATGTTAACCCCTTACTATATCTGCTTGCTTTAGCCTAATAGTTATATAGGCTCAAACTCATTATTTAAAAAAAAGAGTATAGATTTTCTTACTTTCCTTCCCCACATTCTAGGATCTTGAAGTCCTTTTTTTTTTTTTTTTTTGCCTTTTTCATTTTATGGCCGCACCCGCGGCATGTGGAGGTTCCCAGGCTAGGGGTCTAATCGGAGCTGTAGCCACTGGCCTGCGCTGCAGCCACAGCAACGCAGGATCCAAGCCACGTCTGCAACCTACACCACAGCTCATGGCAACGCCAGATCGTTAACCCAATGAGCAAGGCCAGGGATCGAACCCACAACCTCATGGTTCCTAGTCGGATTCGCTAACCACTGCACCACAACGGGAACTCCTGAAGTCCTTTTTTTAACATCTTCGTATTTGTCCTTTTGCTGTTCCTTGTGTTTATTGCCACTTTACAGCAGTTTTTTTCCCCCCTTTTAGATCTGTATACTGGCTTAAGTGATTGCTTTCCAATTGTGATTTTCCCCATCCGATTTCTTCTTAATTCTTTTTTTACTTAGAGAATCTCTTTCAATATTTCTTTTAGTATGGGTTTAGTATTTCTGTACTCTTTTAGCTTCTGTTTGTTGGAGAAATTCTTTGCTTCTCCTTCTATTTTAAATGATATTCTTGCTGGGTAGAGTATTCTAGGCTGCAAATTTTCCCTTTAGAACTTTGAATATATCTTGACATTCTCTTCTGGCCTGTCATGTTTCTGTAGAGAAATCAGCTCATAGTCTTATGGGGGTTCCTTTATAATTAACTCTTTGTGTTTCTCTTGCTGCCTTTAGAATCTTCTAACTTTTGCCATTTTTATTATACTATGTCTTGGTTGGGCCTGTTTGAGTTCAACTTGTTTGGGGCCCTCTGTGCTTCCTGTATCTTGATATCTGTTTTCTTTAGATTTGGAAAGTTTTCAGACATAATTTCCTCAAATATATTTTCAATCCCCTTTTCTTTCTCTTCTCCTTGTACAATTGCTATTATACATAGATTGGCCTGCTTTATACTATCCCATAGATCTCTTGTATTGCTTTCATGTTTTTTCATTTTGCTTTCTGTTTGCTGTCCTGATTGGGTGATTTCCATCATTCTATCTTCCAAATCATTAATTTGTTCATTTGCATTATTCATTATGCTCCTTAGTGCCTTTAGCTCAGTTTGCATCTCTGCAAATGAATTTTCTAATTTTTCTTGGCTCCTTATATTTTCTAGCTCCTTTCTAAAGGAATCTGCATTACTGTTTATGTCCACTCTTAATTCCTTCATATTCACCCTTAATTCCTTCAGTATATTCACTGTCTCCTTTTTGAACTCAGTGTCTATTAGACTGCAAAGGTTCATTTCATTGTTTGCTGCTTCACGTGAATTCTCCTATTCTTTTAACTGGGAATGGTTCCTGAGCTTCTTCATCTTGCTAAAATTTTTCTTTTTCTGTGAGTTTAGGGAAACCAAACTGCAATCTTGGTGAGCTATTTCTATGCAAGAACACCCCTTTGTATTTTGTGGGGAATACTATTTATTTTTGGCATGGGGGTTTGGATATTTGCTGTCTCTTTCTTTGGTGTGAGCAGGCTATTATCCCCAGGGTGCTGAGTGTGTTACCAGGGAGAAGGAGACAATGGGTAGGGCCAGTAGTCAGTGCCTGATTGCTGGGCTCTTGACAGTAGCAGGGGCCTGCAGGAAGGTGGCGCCGACTACGCCTAGTTGCAGGGCCCTGGGAAGTGGTAATGAGCCTTAGGCAGATTTAGTAGGTTTCCAGAGCATTTAGCAATGGCAGCAGCAGGGTGTGTGAGTTCCCAGGGGAGTGAGAGCAACAAAAGGTGGTGTTCAGTTGCAATGACCTCTTTTGTGGTACCCTCTGAGGTGACTGGGGCCACAAGTGGTTCTTGTTCACTGACCCCCAGTGATGGCAGGCCACACCCACCTCTGGAGTCAGAGATAACTGCAGTGGTTTGCACCCTCCACCTGTAGACCATGCAAGAAGCACCGCATCTACGCTTCGCCCATGCAGGAGGTGCTGCACGGGCTGCTCCTAGTTGCAAGGTCCTGGGAAGTGACAGTGATCAAGTGTGTGGGTGCTGCCCAGAGCATCTGGCAGTGGCAGCAGCAAGGTGGCTTTGTTCCCAGGGGAGTGAGAGCAACAACGGATGGTGCTCAGTTGCAGTGCCCTCTTTTTTGCCAGCCTCTGAGGTGACTGATTAAAACAGCTAAAGCACAGAAGGAGGTCCGAAAGCAAGACAAATCTTAAGATAGTAACACAGTTGTCATGAAACACCTGCCAAAATCACACCTTCACATCAGCACATTTCGGACTTGCAGAAGAGTTCATATATTTGGAAAGTAAAAAATGTAGTAGGTGGGCTTTGCTCACAGCTGAAATAGGTAACTCCTCTGCTACATAAAATCAAAAACAGAAAACTGGGGTTTCTTTCCTAATCATTCTTTCTTCTGTAAAAAGATCTCTAAGGTGATCTGCCAAGTGTGTGTAACTTCTGTGTCCACCAAACTCTAATCCCTGGTGAACATCATTTTCATTCTGGAAATGAGAGATCTGCCCAAGCAGTAGCGGCATGAAGCTCAGAAACATCTGCACTGCTAGGTAAAGAGGATCTGTACATATGATGTGGGCAGCGGTGATTTCCTCCACTCAGCTTCTGAAACGAGAGAGGCTGGGAAGGCAGCAACTCATCCCAGGTGACACGAACCTTCTGGGGTTTCAGAAGTGATTACAACCAAGTTCTCTAATTGCTTGTGTGTTTTATTAAGTAGATCCCATTTGAGTCTAAAATCACATGCGATGTTTAAATGTTATTTCTGTAAACTATACAAAATTATAATCTCCCAGTAAAGAAAAAAAGATGCTGTCAAGTAAGAGATATGAAATGAGATCGTTCCCCTTATTTGTGAGACAGATGTTATTTTTGGCTCTTCTGCATAATGCATTCCATATTAGTCTCTTCCTAACCAAACACAAGGAATAGCACATGCTTGCACAAAGTGCACCAAAACCATTATCAGGAAAACTTCTTTTTATTAACACCGACAAATTTTCAGGTCTCCAGTGCAGAAACCTCAAACTGTCAGTTGCAAATGGGACCCATTATGCCAAGGCTGGATTTTTTTTTTCAATTCATCTCACATATTGCTACAATAGAAATAAAGCCATACATTTCCTTCAGAACCTGCCCCAGAGACTGACAAATGATTTTTTTGTCCTATCTTTCCTATGAAGCTCTTATCCTCTTATACTGACAGATTTTATAAGATTTAAGGTGTTTTTTCTTTATCCCTTTTTTTTAAATGTATAAAAAGAAGACTGTAAGGATGGTATAAACTTACACAGAAAAAACAAACAAACAACACTCCATTATACCAAACAGCTACTCCACTCATATTTATCTCCAAAAAGTTTGATGCTGAGTAAATATCAGCTGAAACTAATTAACTCCAGGACAAAAATTTCCATATTGAACTGGGATGACAAGAATGCAACCAGAAATGAATAAAATGTACTGGTTAGAAGCAGATGGCAGTTTTACCAACTAGCATGTGCAGTGGGAGAAACAAATGGTTATTATTAGGCTGATTTAATTTTCAGTTGGAGGTTCTTCTTCATGACGGAGAAGCTGATGTTCATTTAAATAATCCAGCCTCAGCCAACAGCTAATGCTTTCTGGGTTTGCTGAGGTATGGCTTTATTCTGCAGAGTTTTTAAAGACGGTTTCTTGCCCTTCAGCAGCCTGGGGGCACTGCCAGCTAAGATAAAGAACAAATATCCCTTGAAGAGACTGGATAGTGGAATACAGAGCTATTCTTCATTAAGTTTGCCGTTCTTCCTATTGCTGATGGAGTGGAAGGAAGGGGTGATGGGCAATGCTTGGGATTTAGAGGAGATATAGGCTTCCCTATTTCAAAGAAGAAGGCGTGAGAGTTTGGAGACATTTCTGGGACCACAACTGGGCCCTTCTTTCCCATGGAGTGAAAATGGGTGGTGGTGAGGACCCAACAGGCAGACATGCTCCCAAATCCACTGGGACCATAGTCAATAGTCAAGGGAACTGGTCAATGGTTAAGACTATCTTCGTTCCATTCTCCTACACACTGGGGTGTAGATCCCACCCTCCTCAAGTACCAGGCTGGTCGCCCTAGGGCAGGGTAGACAGGGGTGCTGATCTCCTGTTCATTCCTTCCTGTACAGCCCTGGCAGGAGTGGAATCCTTGTGCTCTGCCAAAATGTTGGGGAGGTTTTTTGTTTTTTGTTTTTGCTTTCTAGGGCCGCACCCGTGGCATATGGAGGCTCACAGGCTAGGGGTCCAATCAGAGCTATGGCCACTGGCCTATGCCACAGCCACAGCAATGTGGGAACTGAGCCGTGTCTGCAACACACGCCAGAGCTCACAGCAACGCGGGGTCCTTAACCCACTGAGCAAGGCCAGGAATCGAACCCGCAACCTCATGGTTCCTAGTCAGATTCATTTCCGCTGTGCCATGATGGGAAATCCAGGGAAGGTTCTTCTGCTGCAAGCTGATCAGTCTTCCCGGCTATAGGTCCGGCCCCATCCATATTCCCTGAGCCTACTTGGAGGTCATCTGCAGCTTCCTGAAGATGGTTCTCAAACATGCCATAGCCTTCCTCCCTCCAGGCCCTGAATCTCTCTGCCCATGGTTTTTCTCTAGCCCTTAAAGCAAATGAGGCATGGAAGTTGGTGAACAAACACCTCAGCTTTCATGTCTCTTGGTGAGAAAAGTCTTAGGTGTGTCCTACCCAGCCTCTCAGAAGGTATGCAAAAGGATTAGCTGTCCCCAGAGGTAAGGCACCCATTAATGTCCCTTGGATTTACTTTTTCAGAGTTTTGTAGTGCATAGTTTTGAGTCAAGTTTTTCGTAAGAGAAGCAGCACATGAAGCTGAAGGATTTCATAGACAGGCCCTCTTACTATATATAGGTTAATGTGAACAACTGAAAAGCTGCCATATCTGGGGTAAAAAAAAATCTTCATAAGTTGTCAGTTATTTGAAACCCAGGTAGGCAAATGGATAATGAACACATCTCTTCCCAGTTCCTTGTTTAATGCCTTCATGTTGGTGGTTGGGTCATGATGGGAGTACTTACACCACAAAAATCAGCAAACACTCCACATTTCCCCAAAGAGCCTGTTGTTAAACATTTACCAGCACACCAATGGCATCATCCGAGACCTTACTCATTTCTCACAGGCTTTTTTTTTTTTTTTTTTTTTTTTGCTTTTTAGGGCCCCATGGGCGGCATACGAAAGTTCCCAGGCTAGGGGTTGAATTGGAGCTGCAGCTACCAGCTGACGCCACAGCCACAGCAACGCCAGATCCAAGCCACATCTGGAAACTACACCCCAGTTTACTCATGGCAATGCTGCATCCTTAAGCCACTGAGCAAGGCCAGGGATGGAACCTGCATCCTCATGGATACTAGTCAGATTCATTACCACTGAGCCACAATGGGAACTCCTCTCATAGTCTTTTTATGCAAGAGGAGGAAATACCTCAAACAAATATCTATGTTACCCACTTATCTTGAATGCCGCTATCATTATTAACATAAGAATCATTATGCAAATTGATAACGCTTCTTATATAGATAGGAGATGGCTTATTGCAGGTACCTTTGAAGTGTGACTTTTCTGATTAAATATAAGCTGACTACCCCTGGGGTATATATTTCTGATTAGAGCAACTGAGCATCTATAGATTGTAGTTTAAGCCAACACTGAGATCATACCAGACCACCAAAACTGAAATAGTTGAAAGTAGGTTGTAGACATCACACCAGGAGGTTTACTGCGTGCCAGGCCCTAGGCAAGACACATCTCTACGGGACCTCAGACCTTACTTCTAGGAGTTTTCTGAGAAGCAGCTGTTCATCCAGAAAATATTTGCTGAGGAATTACTGCAGGTGCGTACCTGTGTAGAGTACTATGGGAAATCATACAAAGATGAGAAAATGAGGGGCCCTGCCCCGGGGATGCTTAATTCCCACAAGGGGCTTGTGAGCCCCACAAGAATAATGACCCTGAAAAACTCCTCTAATTCACCTGCTGGAGGTATGAGAACAAAGTGTAGTGGAAACAGGGCTCTGAAGGCAGCTCTGCCCCACGGAGCTCGAGTACAAAGTGGATCTTGGTGAGCAGCGGGGAGGAAATGGTAGGTGGAGAGAAGGAGAGAGTGAGGTGGGCGAGGAGCTATCACTAGGTTAATACAGATTATGAAGAGGCTTAAAAATTACATGAGTGGGGGGAAGCAGAGGTGATAAATTAGGATTTTGGGATTAACAGATATACACTACTATATATAAAATAGATAAACAACAAGAACCTACTGTATAGCACAGGGAACTATATATCTTTATATCTTATAATAACCGATAATGGAATAAAATCTGAAAAAGTATGTGTGTGTATATACATATACACATACATATATATGTGTGTATATACATATATATGTACATACATATATACATACATATATGTGTTCATATATTCATACATATATATATGAATCACTTTGGCGTACATCAGAAACTAACAAAACTTTAAACCAACTACACATCAATTTAAAAAATTATATGATGTGGGAGTTCCTGTCGTGGCTCAGTGGAAATGAACCTGACTAGCATCCATGAGGACTCAGGTTCTAACCCTGGCCTCACTCAGTGGGTTAAGGATCCAGCATTGCCGTAAGCTGTGGTGTAGGTTGTAGATGCAGTTTTTGGCTGTGGCCTAGGCCAGCGGCTACAGGTCCAATTTGACCACTAGCCTGAGAACCTCCATACACCAAAGGTGCAGCCCTAAAAAGACCAAAAAATAAAAATAAATAAAAAATTATATGATTTGAAGACTTAATCCCCTCAGGCCAAATACAACCCCAGCACCACTTTCCCCAAGTTCTTGAAATTGCTACCTTCGAGTCAAGGAAAGCACCAGATGAGATGAGTAGGTTCAAGTGCAAGAGTGTGGGGGTGGGAGGAGTAAGGGGCCCTTTAAGATGGTCAAAGTGGGCAGGCATGTAGGCCTATCGCTCCAAGAAAGGGGAATGGCATGTGCCAGCATATCTAATTTGGGGGTATTTCTGAGAACATTAGATAAGAAAAAGTCTTGGGTCTTGAGTTATAATCTTCATTACTGAATAGTTTTGTGACCTTGAAAAGTCACTGCAATTGTATGGATCTCAGTTTTCTCATCCATGAAATGGTAGGTTGGTCTATACTAATTCCTACTCAGATACCTAGTCTTTCCATCTTCCATACTTAGCAGAGAGCTCTTATTTATCAGGAAAGCAATATACCCAACTGAGGAAATTGACTCCGGTGACTTCCCTGAGCAGCAGCCCCAGTCTGACTGTCTGCTCTGCACTTATCACTTGAGAATTCAGCAGTCAAGTGATTATTGGGTCAAGCCATTGCACTTATGCTTCTGTTACATACAACCCAATACAAGCCCAAATCTCATTCTGTGTATTAGTATTCTCCCTGGGAGAATACATCTCCACAGGAAAAGCATATGACAACAGCAGTAGGGGCATGCCAACGTTCTTATTGTTTTAATTACAAACGCTAAAAAAAAAAAGAAAAGAAAAAGGAAAAAAGGAAAGGTAAACAAAAAACCATTTGGTTGGTAGGAATACTCAAAAAATTTAAGTCAGAAAGTTCTCTGTGGGGAAAATAGATTTAACGGAGCTGATGACAGTAAATGTGCCGATTTCTCAGATTTCCTTTTAGATCCAGGAATTCTAAATCCAACTCATTTTCTCTAATTAGTTACCAGCCTCTTGAATATAGTAGGGATATAAGGTCCTGCATGAGACAGGTAACTAATAAGTTGGATGGAGGAGAAAGCAGTAAAAATTTAGGGTCCCATCCTAGCTCAGTGAGATCCAAAGGGGAACGCACTAGGTCCTTCAACGGTGTAGAAGAGGGCTGGGAATGTGACAACACACGCCAAAAGTGACCTTCACAAATGTTCCCCAGAGCCACTTGTTTTAGAAAGCAGTAAGTGGAGGTGAGAAGCCAAGTGCGTGGGATCAAAAGAAAAGCAGGAGGACCCAGCTCACCTCCACCCTAATGGCCACATGGGCAGGGCTTCTTAGATTCTGAAGTAAATGCACCTTCCTCTCCCTCAGGGTTCATTCACAAAAGAAGGATCGCACCCATAAGAATGAAGCCCGTGGGTTTATAAGTGCCAGATTTTTGACAGTATTATCAGGATTGCTGGGATTTGCACACGTTTCCTAGTGTACAACCTTCCTAATGTGTCATCTGCAGGCTTCAGTGGCATAAACAGATAAATGCCACCTGCCACAAGCATAGTAAGTACTTTATCTTCAGTATTCAGAGCCTGTGGGTAGGGAGGTATAGGATGCCCACTGGGTTTCCCTTTGGTGCCAGTGTCTGCTGGGGGTGGAGTGGAAAGAGGAAGAATGGGACACAGGAGGAAGCTCTATGAGACTGGAATGCACAGGCCTTGGCAAAGAATCCACTTTTGTTTTTACAGAGAAACTCTGCTAATTTCTATACGTACTTGTTACTTTCTGCATAAGTTATTTCTACTTTTATTTTTATTAATTCCTTCGCTCCACACCCTTTGAGCTTATTTTTTTCACATGTATCCAGCTGCTTGATTTCAAAGATGAGTTCATTTATTTTTGGTCTTCCTTGTTCCTAATAAGTACAATTATACAAATATTTATCTAAGTACTGTTTTGGCTGTATTGACTGTTTTAACAATTGTAATTCATTATATTGCATTTCTAAATAGTTTTTATTTCTTCTTTAACTCGTGTTACAAAGAAGTGGGCTTTTATTTTCTTAAAGAAGTATAGTTTTATTTCTAAGAAGTATAGTTGGTTTTTGGTCTGGGAGGTTTTTGCTGGTGTTTTTCTTCGCAACTTCTCATCTTAATACATCACGATCAGTGAATGTGGCCTATATGGTTTCTTTCTGTTTTGTAATTTGTCAACATTTTCTAACATTATTTTTTCCCTGAATGCTTAATGATCTTTTGGGAAAAAGAATGAATGCTGTTCATTGGAGATATAGACATAATATTTATTCACTGTTATTCAAATCTTTTATATCTTTAGTTATTTTTAGTGTATTTGGTTTATGAGTTTCTTTGAAAGTATGTTAAAGTCTATTTTAATTGTGGATCTGTTTATCATTTTTTTTTTTTGTCTTTTGTCCTTTTATGGCCGCACCCACAGCATATGGAGGTTCCCAGGATAGGGGTCTAACAGGAGCTGGATCTGCCGGCCTTCGCCACAGCCACAGCAACGCGGGATCCGAGCCGCATCTGCAACCTACACCATAGCTCACGGCAACGCCGGATACTTAACCCACTGAACGAGACCAGGGATCGAACCCGCAACCTCATGGTTCCTAGTCGGATTCGTTAACCACTGCGCCACGACAGGAACTCCTATCCTTTTATTTTCCATTTGATTTTGTTTTACATATTTAGAAGCTGTGTTGTCAAGGTTATAAAAGTTTGTCTGAATGACAACTTTTATTTTATTATTCTAAAATGCTTCCTTTTGGAGACTTTAATAATATATACCTTGAATGTTCTTTTGTCTGATACTAGAATTGCCAAATTTGCTCTATTCTGGTTAGAATTTTCCCTTTATATTTTTTTCCACTCCTTTCATTTCAGACTTTGTGTGTCTTCGGCCTGCTTGTGGGAGAAAGCAGGACATGCTGTTCTGGGCAGTGTGACCTCTAGCCTGTCTCCTGTGATCTGGACGAGGAACAGAATGTGCTGTCCCTCAGAACAGATGCTTTGTTATTTCCTGATGGGGAGGCTCATTGATTCACTTGCATATGACAGCCACCAAAGGCCCCACCCAGCCTCTCACTGACTGTCCCTGACTATGGGGACAGACATATGGGTTGCTCATTGCCTGGGGGTTGTAGAGGCAGAGGAGAGGGAGGTTGCAGATGGTCAACAGAACTGATGGCCTCTGCTGCAGAACCCCAACTAATCACCCTGTCAGTTGCCCCAGGGGACTGCTTGCTAGACCTCTGAAAGTCACCAAACTTTGGGCTAGAGGCATCTTTAGAACCTCACCCTCCTTCACAGGAGTTCTCTCGTACATGGGTTTTGGGCTGTGATTTCCTTCTTCAGTCTGACCCCAAGTATCTTCCATCTTTCTGAAATTCATCAAATGCTTTTTGGCCAACCTAAGTCTCTCTTGTTCTTAAGCATAATTGCTAGGGATTTGGAGTGGAAAGGAAAAGTTGCAAGGATTTCCATAATAGTTGCTCTGTCTTTTTCATTATTTCTTTAGTCCAGTTTACCTAACATGGGACTCTGAGGCAACAGAGATGAACATTTTCAGAGAGTTTGATACATATTTCCAGTTACATTCTAGAAGGAATATAACAATTTATACCACCATCGGCAGTTTTCCTTGTTAGAAATTTTATTCATTGTTTAGAACAAGAAGAGAAGCTAGATGTCAAGTAGTCTGATGGTTAGAGTTTTTTTAAAAACAGCTTTACAAAAGGATAACTGACATGTAACAAACTGCATACATTTAAAGTATATAATTTAATAAGCTGTGACATATGTATATACCTGTGAAACCTTCCCCACAATCAAGAGAGTAAACATATGCAACAGTCCCCCAAATCTCCTGGTACCCTTTGCTATCCCTCCCTCCCACCCCTGCTTCACCCTCCCATCCCCAGACAACTGATGATCTGGCTCCGGTCACTGTTAATTTACATTTTCTAGAATTTTCTATAAACATAATCATAAGTTTAAACACATTTTTCTCTGGTTTTCACTCAGCATAATTTATTTTCAGATTCATCCATAACACTGAGTGCATCAACCCTTCCTATTTACTGCAGAGTAGTATTCTACCATGAGGATAAGTCACAATTCATTTATTCACTCTTCTTTTTCTGACTTGGATAATTTTTATGATTCCATTTTATCTTCTTTATTGTTCTTTCAGCTACAATTCTGTTTTACTGTTTTGGTGATTGCTTTAGGGTGTTGTATATATCTTTAACCTATCAGTCTACCTTCAAGTTATAGTATAGCTCACTATGTAGAATATAAGAACCTTGATGGTGGCACACTTCCACTTCTCCCTTTTTGGTTTTTGTTGTACCATTCTTCATATTTCACTTTTACATGTTTTATAATTGATAAACACACTGATATTATTTTTGACTATATATAGCCGATTATATTTTTAAAATATTTCTAATAAGGGGTAAAATCTTACATATTTACGCATGGTAGTTGTCACTTGTGTTGTTCATCAACCTTAGTACAGAGATCCACATTTCCACCCAGGATCTTTCTCTTTTCTGCCCAAAGGACTTCCTTTAAGATTTACTGTAGTTATGATCTTCTGGTGATGAATGCTTTCAGCTTTTGTATGTCTAGAAATGTCTATTTGCCTTCATTTTCAAAGGTTATTTTTTCTTGGTATAGAATTCAAGGTTGACAGCTTTTATCTTTCAGTACTTTAAAAATGTTATTCCATTGCCTTCTCACTTAAATTGTTTATGATTAGAAATCTGCTTTTTTCCCCCCTTTCTTCCTCTGTATTTAAGGTGTCTTTTTTTCTCTAAATGCTTTTAGGACTTTTCTCCTTGGCAATGATTTTTGACAATGTAATCATAATGTACTTTGATGAAATTTTCTCATTGTTTCTTGGGCCTGGGGTCTCTTGAGCTCTTTGAATTGTTGATAGAATAATAGCCCCACAGAATGTCCACATTCTAATCCCTGAAACCTACTGTATTAGTTTGTTAGGGCTGCTAAAGACTAGGTGATTCAAACAACAGAAATTTATTCCCTCATAGTTTTCGAGGATAGAAACTCAAAATCAAGGTGCTAGCAGAGCCATGCTTCCTCCAAAACCTCTACAGAGGATCCTTCCTTGCCCCTTCCAGCTTCTGGTAGCCCCAGGTGTTATTTTGCTTGTTGCAGCATAACTCCAACCTCTGCCTTTACATGGCCATCTGTCCCCTGTGTCTGTGTTTTCGCACTGTGTTCCCATTTCTTCATGACTGTCTTCACTCTTAAAAAGACATGTCATCCTGTACTAGGAGCTCAGCCTACACTAGTATGAACTGATTTTAATTTCTATCTTAGCTATATCTGCAAAGACCCTATTTCCCAAAAGGTCACATTCTGGGTTACTATGGGTTATGACTTCAGTATATCTTTTGAAGGGACACAATTCACCCAATACCTGTAAGTGTGTAATTGTGAGTTGCAAAATGGGCTCTGCATGCATAATTAAAGATTTTAAGATAGGAATACTGTCCTGGACTATCCAAGTGAACACAATATAATAACAAGGGTTCTTATAAAAGGAAGACAGGAGAGTGAGAGAAAATGTGACAGTGTGAAAAAGTTGCAGTGATGCAAACACAAGCCAAGGATTACAAGCCCCAAAAACTGGAAGAGGCAAGAAACAGGTTCTCCTCTAGAGCCTCTAGAAGGAATGCATCTCTGCTGATACCTTTATTTTAGTTCCTAATATCCAGCTCAGACTTCTGACCTCTAGAATTATAGGCATACCTCATTTTATTGTGCTTCTCAGATATTGTATTTTTTTATAAATTGAAGATTTATGATAGAGGAAGTCTATCAGCACCATTTTTCCAACACCATTAATTTTTAATTGAGGTGTGTACATTGTTTTTTGACATGTTATTGCACACTTAATAGACTAAAGTATAATATAAATATAACTTTTACATGCACTTTGAAACTGAAAATTTGTGTGACTCACTTTATTACAATACTTGTTTTATTGTGATGGTCGGAACTGAAACTGCAATATCTATGAGGTGCCTATATAAGATAATAAATTTATGCAATCTTTAGCCACTAACTTTGTAGTAATTATTTAGCAACAACAAGAAAGTAATATACTAGGGTTTATAGGTTTCATGAAACTGTTTCTTCAAATATTTTTTGTCCTCCCTCATCTCCTCCTCCAAATACACACACACACACACACCTTCTTAAAGTTGCTCCACAACTCACAATGCTGTTTATTTTTTAATTCTGTTTTCTGTTGTTGTTCATTTTTGATAGTTTCTATGATTGTCTTCAAATTTACTAGTCTTTTCTTCTGCAACGTCTAGCCTGCTACAAATCCTACCCAATGTATTTGTCACCTCAGATGTTATAGAGTTCATATTTAGATGTTTGATTTGGGCTTGAAAAAGTTATCTTCCATATTAATACTGTTAAAATGGCCATACTAGCCAAAGCAATCTAAGATTTAATGTGATCCCTATCAAATTACCAATGACATTTTTCAAAGAACTAGAATAAATAATCCAAAAGTTTATATGGAACCAAAGAAGACCCAGAATTTCCAAAGCAACCCTAAGGAAAATAACAAAGCAAGAGGCATAACCCTCCCCCAGACATCAGACAATACTACAAAGCTACAGTAATCAAAATGGCATGTTGTTGGCACAAAACAGATATATAGATCAATGGAACAGAATAGAAAACCCAGAAACAAAAACACACGCCTACAGTCAATTAATCTTCTACAAAGGAGGCAATAATATACAATGGGGGAAAAACGGTCTCTTCAGCCGTATTGAGAAAGTTGGACAACCACATGGAAATCAATGAAGTTAGAACACACCCTCACACCATACACAAAAATGAACTCAAAATGGCTTAAAAACTTAAATGTAAGACATGACACCGTAAAACTCTTAGAGTAGAACATAGGCAAAACATTTTTTGACATAAATCATATCAGTGTTTTCTTAGGTAAGTCCCCCAAGGCAATAGAAATTAAAGCAAAAATAAAGAAATGGGATCTAATCAAACTTATAAGCTTTTGCACAGCAATGGAAACCATTAAAAAAAATATAACCCAAGGAATGGTTGAAAATATTTGCATATGACATAACCAATAAGGACTTAATTTCCAAAATATACAAACAGCTCATACAACAATAACAAAAAAAATCAAAAAACGGGCAGAAGATACAGACAGATATTTTTCCAAAGACATACAGATGGCCAGTAGGCACATAAAAAGATGCTCATCATGCCTAATTATTAGAGAAATACAAGTCAATATTACAATGAGGTATCACCTTACAATGGCCAAAATGGCCATCATTTAAAAGTCTACAAATGCTGGAGGCAGGTGTAGAGAAAAGGGAACCCTTCTACACTGTTGGTGGTAATGTAAACTAGTGTAGCCATTATGAAGAACAGTATGGAGTTTCCTTTAAAAACTAAAAACAGAGTTGCCATATGATCCAGCAATCCCACTCCTGGGCATTTATCTGGATAAAACTATAATTTGAAAAGATATAAACATCCCAATGCTCATAGCAGCACTATTTACAATAGCCAAAATACGGAAACAACCTAAATGTCCATGAAAAATGAACAAAGAAAATGTGACACACACACACACACACACACACACACACACACACTGGAATATTACTCAGCCTTTAAAAAGAATGAAATAATGCCATTTGCAGGAACATGGATGGACCTAGAGATTATCATGCTAAGTGAAGTAAATTAACAGAAAGACAAATACCACATGATATCACTTATATGTGGAATCTAAAGTATGTCACAAATGAAATAACTACAAAAGAGAAGTAGACTCACAAACACAGAGAACAGACTTGTGGTTGTCAAGGGGGAAGGAAGGGGATGGACTTGGAGTTTGGGATTAGTAGGTACAAACTATTATATATAGGATGGATAAACAACTAGGTCCTATCTTAAAGCACAGAGAACTATATTCGCTATGCTGTGATAAACCACAATGGAAAAGAATATGAAGAATATATATATAACAGGATCACTTTGCTATATCAGAAATTAACACAACACTATAAATCAACTATACTTCAATAATTTTTTTTAATTTTATGGCTGCACCCATGGCATATGGAAGTTCCCAGGACAGGAACTGAATCCGAGCCATAGCTCTGACCTACATCACAGCCGTGGCAATGCCAAATCCTTTAACCCACTTGCTGGGCTGAGTATTGTACCTGAGCCTCTGCAGCCACCCGAGCCACTGCAGTCAAATTCTTAATCCACTGCACCTTGGTGGGAACTCCAAATTTTTTTTTTTAAATCTTCCATGTCTCCACTTCAATTTCTGAACAAATTTGAATGTAGTCATAATTATTATCTAAATGTCTTTGTCTGCTAATTCTCACACTTATGTCAATTCCAGGTCAGTTTTAATTTATTTTTCTCCCCACTAGGGGTTGTATTTTCCTGCTTTTTTGCATGTTTGCTAATTTTTATTGGATTCCAGTCACTGTGAATTTAGTTTCATTTGGTATCAGATGTTTTTGTATTCCTGTAACTAATTTTTGTGCTTTATTCAGGCATACAATTAAATTACAAGGAAACTCTCTGGGTCCTGTGTGTTCTTGCTTTCAAGACTTGTTGGACAGGAGTTCCCACCATGGTGCTGTGGGCTAAGAATCCCACTTCAGTGGGTCAGGTGGCTGTGGAGGCGCAGGTTCAATCCCCAGACCAGCACAGTGGGTTAAAGGATCTGGTGTTGCCACAGCTGTGGCGTAGGTTGCAGCTACGGCTCAGATTCAGTCTCTGGCCTGGGAATTTCCATATGCCATGGGTACACCCATTTAAAGGGGGAAAAAAAAAAAAAAGGACTTGTTGGACAGCACCAGAGCAGTGCTTAGCCTAAGGCTGATCATTTCCTACTATTAAAACAATACTATTCTGAGTACTCCATCCTTGCTCCATGAGTTTGTAAGGCTCTCCAATTTGGCTGATGGGAACAGGCATTATTCCTGGCCCTGTGTCAGTACCAGAGATCATTTCTTCTAATCCTTTAGGATGTTTCTTCCTCTGGACTCAGGTTGTTTCCGCACATGCATGCGCTGAAGCCTACCGCCTTGAACTCTATCGTTTTGTATACTGTATCTTTGTTTCAGGTGGAAAGGTGAATCCAATCTCTTGTAATCCATTTTGCCAGAAGTAAAACTAAACTTTTGTTGTGTGAGTAGTCTTATTTCAAATAGTGCCACCATTTAACACAGATGAACAGCAAAGCTGTGATTGAAAATGAGGTCAAGGATTGATGGTCTGAGGAAACCTGCCCATGGAGCTTCTTCTTTGCTGCTCTCAGAAGCTTCTAAGGACTCTCCCCTGATTCTTAGAGATTCACAGGACCCAGATGAAAACCACTAGATCTAGTCAAATCTCTCCCTTGTTTGCTTATTAGAACTGAGACCCAGAATGATTACGTCTCTTGCCCAAGGTCCCATAGCTAAAACCTAGGTCGTAGGATAAAATGAAATAATGACCGCACAGGAATAAAGGCTTCAAGAATGGTAGCAATTATTGCTAGGTCTGCTTTTGTATTTTAAAATTCCAGAAGCTTAAGATAGTGAATAGAGAGGAGGGGGAACACACAAGTTCATAGAAAGGATCCAGTGCTAAAGGGCCCAGTTATGCCTTTCCTTATAAATCAAGTTCATTTCCTAAATCCCTGTCTCCTGGGGAAGGTTCTCAGGGCCTCAGTTCAGCTCAGGGGGATTTGGTTCAGCTCACAGATCTCCAGCAAAGGCCAGGCTCCTGAAGACTAGAACCCAGATCCCTGAATCACAGCTAAGTGCTCTGTCCGGTCGACTCCAGCACCTCCCTTCCGCCGGTAAAATTCTAGAAGCCAGTGAAACCCTTATTCTTTGCTCTCTACCAACGTTTAAAAGGAGACTGACCCAGAACAATGTGTTTGTGATTGGTGGCAAAATTTCCTGTCAGCACACGTTGGTCTCCAGCCCTCACTAAGAGCACACATTCCATTTTGCCTTGAACTTCACGCACAGAGAAGGGTCTGACAGTGTTTAGGAAGAAAGCTAGAAGGAAAAGAACTGATTAAATAAAAAACAAAGGCTCTAGGCCCCCAGCGAAAGCAACAAAAGAGGAAGGACATGGGTGCCAAGAGGGTCTAACTCAGACACAGACATACTGGATGAGTCTGGATTTGCCACTCAATGAAACTCAAATTCTTTGTCTTTAAACAGTATCCATAGAACCTGTCCCTGCTTGCTTCCCAGAGAATCTGGGAGCTCTAAGCAGATTTAAAAACAATTTGTAAATCACTAGAGCTCCTCAGAGATAGGATGATATATAAATATGGGATATTACTATTATGTTAATCATAATAAAATATTTATCATATTATCATTGAGAAGGATTACCTGCAAAATTCTTAGCATCTTTTCCAATTAATTTCCCAAATGACAGAGAAGTAATTACTCTGGATTCTTGCTATTTTACAAACTAGTCTAACCCAGGATGTAGGACTCTTTCTATATCAGTGAGAACTAAAAGAATTCCAACAGAGAAGTTCCCGGCATGGTTCAGCGGTTAACGAACCTGACTGGCATCCATGAGGATGCGGGTTCGATCCCTGGTCTAGCTCAGTGGGTTAAGGATCCGGTGTTTCCACGAGCTGTGGTGTTGGTCGCAGACACGGCTCAGATCTTGCATTGCTATGACTCTGGCATAGGCTGGCAGCTAAAGCTCTGATTGGACCCCTAGCCTGGGAACCTCCATATGCCGTGGGTGCAGCCCTACAAAGGGAAAAACACACACACACACACACACAAAAGGAATTCCAACACAACATAGCTATTCCCACACCACAACATCGCAGTGTGGCCTTGGAGAAGCAGCACGAAGAGCTCAGCATCTTTCTTAAAGATTCATTCTTGTTATTTTGCCCTGTACTAGAAGTAAAAATTACCAGTTCATCTTTGTGATCTACTGTTATTTTTGATATATAGTTGTTTGCAAAGTTCAGCATGCCAAAGATGGTTTATTTTACCTAACGCTGTGCCTTCAGTTTCAGGTGACAAGATGTCACTATGTGGGGAGTAACTTCATGATTTGTACCACAGGGCTGCTTTTTAGGGCTGTACAGGTATCAATAAGTCCTTGAGAACTTTGCTGTGTACAACTTTCTCCATCGTCCATTCTTTCCTTTATCCTCCTTTGGTGTTAGAAGAAAACAATGAGTCAAGGAAGAGAATATGGAAATTGAGCAACTACAGGATATGAGGAAGCTAGGCAACAGAATTCCTCCAAAAGATATGCATACACAGGTAATTCATCCGTTTTGGGGTTGTTTGTTTGTTTGTTTGTTTGTTTTGGACATACCCATGCCATTTGGAAGTTCCTGGCCAGGGATCAAACCCGAGCCACAGCAATGACGATGCCGAATCCTTAACCACTAGGCCACCAGGGAATTCTGATAATAGATCTGTTATGTATTCTACATTCATCAGAATATATTACATTAACCTGTACAAACACAATACATTATACTTAGCCATAAAAATATTTAACACATATACAATTATATTTAAAAATGAGCCCCTAGATTAGACATATATGTATTTCATCTGGATGAATGAAAATGTATTTACTGTCATAGCTATACACTGTGCTACTACATTAAGATGAACTGCTGTTAATTTTTATCTGATTGGAAGTGACCCGCCAGGTTCTGAAGACTCCAGAAGAATCTATAACCTAGAGTTACAAGCATAACCAAACGTGACCTAATCAGCACAAATTAACTGCTTTCTCTCTAACATGTACCACAAACTATTTAATTCTAAAAATCCTGCTCCTGAAACTCAAGCAAAGACTACGGCTTTGTCCCTACTGTTACAGGTAAACTCTACTCTCTAAGAAGGGCAGTCATCATGGAATAGAGGAATAGGTATTTTTAAGAATCAGAAGGCTGGATTTCCAGGCCCAGCTGCGTAACTAACAAGCTGAGAACACTTGTTCCTTCTGTCCAGACCTTTGCTGCTTAGTCCATAACCTGTGTAGCTGGATTTAACAATCCATAAGCTCCCTTTGAGTTGTGCATGAGTTCATTTCATTTTTGAATTTACTTACACCCTGACTGTCACATCAACAAGGTTATTATAAGTAGAAAAGTAGGACTAAAGGGCAAAAGGAAAATGAAAATAGGCCAGCAATCAGGTTAACACCACTGCCAATTTAATTTATATTTGGCTCTGAGCACTCAGGGCAAAATCACAAATGTTAAATTTCATAACTTTCATTTTTAGGAAGGGAAAAGCTTTCCTTTTTCTGAAGGTATAATCTATGGTTATAAACCCTGCTCTGAGAAGACAAACTGTGACCTTAGATAGTCTGTAAGGACCTATCTGGGAAAAGAATCTGAAAAAGAATGAATATATGTATATGTGTAACTGATTCACTTTGCTGCACATCTGAAGCTTATACAACGTTGTTAAGTCGACTATACTCCAACAAAATTTAAAAAAAAATAACTGTGACCCTAGATTCACAGGATCATCTCCTAACAAGAAATCTCTCCATACATTCTTCTAGGTAAAAACTAAACATTCGAATGGCACCATTTTTCATAGACAGTGAAATGTTACCGCGAGGTCACCAGGTACCACACAACTGAGGAAATCAGAACCCAGAGAAATGAATTAATATTTCAGAGGCCACCCAGCTAGCCATGAACAGCAGAGAGATTAAACACTCAAGAGTTCCTGCCCTAAGGTCAGCGCCTGGTTTTAGGTAACACGCCCCCGATAGCGGAGGGGCAGCCAGGTGTATGAGCTCAGAGCTGAGGGTCTGGGGAACGCCACACGAGCTGCAGGAAGCACAAGAGAAGTGAAAGGCAGTGACGCGCTGGGGTCTTTTGGGGGCATTTGTGAGTCCCTTTCATGAAGCCCCATTGCTTGTACACCAGCTCAGTTTTAACGTGATGAATTAAGTGTGAGGTTTACCTCTTCTTCTGCACATTAGACATTTCCCCGCGGGGCACCCAAGAGGCGTAAGCATCAGCTTATCAGCAAGATGGCACTGGTGTTGTCTGAGACTCTGTTTGGAGATATCACAATTGGAAATGACTACAGGTTAAGGGCTTGGGGAACATCTGGCTTCAGTGGAGACAGTGACAAGTCCC
>PVHT020000009.1:11397457-11422473 GCA_004024745.2 Catagonus wagneri | reverse complement strand
AGGCTTCTCAGAGAATTCATACTCTCCAGCCCTTCCTCTTAGCTCAGAGGGGATAAAGTCTGAGAAAGAGTGACGGAACACAGCTTCCACAGAAAACCCACTATTCAAACAACCACCGTCAAGAGTGATTTTTTTTTTTTCCAAAAAAACTTACCTATCAGCATCCTCATCCCTCACTCATGTCTTTCCCCCCATTAGCCATCAGGGGCAGCACTTCCGGTAAGCACCAAAAATCATTTTACTTCTACAGTATCCCCACCGGGGTCTTAGAAATGTAAGGAACTTAAAAACGTGTGGCCACTAGAATACCCAAACCGCAATGCGAGTGGAAACTGGTTATAGGCCTTGGCGATCCCCTTTCCAAACTGGGGCTTTTTCCTGTCATTTGTCTTTTCTCAACATTGATGGCATGCCTACAAGGCCAAAGGAGACAGAGACCTCCACGTCCTGATTCTGAAAACGCCTGTCTCCGAAATGACACACATCTAGTTTCAACAGGCAGGGACTGACTGTCCTCCCGTGGAAAAGGCATCACATTTGTGAACAATAACACCGTCCTCCACATGGTCCTGAACAAAGCTTGGTTTCACCCAGACTAGTTAAAGAGCTAAGGAGGAAAAGATAGGTACCCATTCCTCAACCAAAGACATGGACACCAATGAGGAACACAGGAAAGAAGACTTCCCTGGAAACTCTTTGGGGAGAAGAATGCTTTTCCGTCCCTGGGAATTCAAAGACATATATGCATGAGCCCCTGACACATGACCTGAAATTTTCCGCATACACAACATACAAATATATGACCAGATGGGTATAAAGTTAAGGATGAAGCACTTCACCATGACGGCATCTGCTGTTGTTCCTCTCCAATACTCTAGACCCTGGAGCTGGAATGATCTTTTTAAAATAGAAATCTGTTTGTATTTGCCCACCCCTCCATCACCGTCCCATGCACAATTTTTCATTGATTACCATACATCCACAGGTTTAATCGTATTAACATTAAAATCCTAATGAACGGTTCCCTGTTCTCTCTGCCCCAGGAACACAGGCCTTCTTTTAGTTCTTGAAGATCTGCTTCTTCCATCCACAGAGCCATTCCACATTCTTTTTTCCACTTTCTAGAATGTTCTTCCCTACACTCTTCATCCAGGTAATTCCTACTTTCTTTAGATCTTAGCTTATTGCTGTTCCCTCCTAAAATTTTTCCCTGGTCTCCTTGACCAAGGAAATAATCTCTCTAGATTATTCACACCACAAACACTTTTCAATAGCTACTAAGTGCCAGGCATCCTCCTAGTTGCTGGGAACATATAAGAAACACAACAATCCAACAATTCATGGCAGCAGGGACAATAAATAGAAACCCTGTATGGATATGGTAGGTACAAGAACCACAAATAAATAGGGTAAGTGGCAAAGGCACAGGAACACTCTCTTAGGTAAAGCAAAGTGATCAGGGAATGCCCTTCTAAAGAGGAGACAATTAACAGAGATCCAAATGAAGTGAAGGACCATGCAATGCTTTCTGGGAGAAAAAAGTTCCAGGTGGACAGAACAATGACTGAGAAGGTCCTAAGGTAGAGCATCAGAGGAACAGCCACAGGTTTATGATTTATTTCCATCTTGGCACTTATTGCAGTTGTTATTAAAAACAATCATTTGCAGTGTCTGATTAATGCTCATCGCTCTTCTGAACTGTTACTTCTAATGACGGGAACTAATGATCAGACAGGAAATGGGTCATTTTTTTGCTTATTGGACACTGGGTCTCCTGTGCCCTGACTGCTGCCCAGCACGTAGTAGTAGATCTTTGATCAACACTTGTCCAATGAAGGAAGAAATGATGACTAAATGAATGAATGATGAAGCAGGTTCCTAGATGGCCACACAAAGTAGGTGTTTCCTGTACCGGACACGACACGTACAACCTCAGAACTTAACTATAAATACTAAGAGCTGTTTACTCTGTAAGTCTCTGCCTGCAGATTTTTTTTTTTTCTGACCAAAACAGCACGTGAGCATTAATGTCCCCAGAAAGAGTCCTTTACCAACAGTGGGTGGGGATCAGAGGAGAACTATATCCTGGTTTCCTTGTCTCTTGAATAGGCTAACCCTTAGGCAGTGGTCCTCAGCCCTGGGCAATTTTGCCCCCTAGGGGACAGTTGCCAATGTCTGGAGACCTTTTGAGTTGTCAAAACCTTGTGGCTGGAGGGGGAGAGGAGGAGGAAGATGCTACTGCACCCAGTGGGCAGAAGCCAGGGATACTGCTTAAACATCTGACAACACATCCCCTACAACAACAACAACAAAAGAAATGATCCAGCCCAAAATGTCAACGGTGCTGAGGCTGAGAAAGCCTGCTCTGAGGAAATACGTTATACACAGTCTCTCAGAAGAACTGAGCTCCAGATGCCCACGGTAGTAGCTGGTCTGACCACACACCATTTACTGGCTTGCTTTCCTTCCCTGTTTTACTTCCTGCTCTCCTAGTGATGTTTACTAGAATCGTTTCCCCAAATCCTTGTTTCAGGTTCAGCTTCTGGTGAAACACAAACTATAAAAATATCCTTCAAACCCTGTATTTCTCTTCTACTCCTTGGCTATGTAATAAGCCCCCAGACCCTGGCCTAGGAAACCCCAAGGAGTAAAGCATGTAACCCCGGCTTCTGGAAATAGCGGCCATTGGGCTGCAGCTCGTAAGGCTGTGTCACTTGATGAAGTATCTGGTTTGGGAAAAGACACTCTTTTCCCCTGGGTATCCCTGGAGAGTCACTCTGTTTAGACAGTTACCCAGCATGAGACTGTGGAAGGAGAAAGAATGCTGGAACTGGAAATCAAAGACCTGGCTTGAAAGCCTACCTCTGCTGTTAAATGGATCCCTCTCCTGGCCAGATCCCCAACTTACCTTATATTCACTTTGCCCATCTTAAAATGAGTTGCCTGGGTAGGATGATCGCTAAGGAGTCTTGGAGCCCTAGCATTCTACAGCCGCAAGGAAAAGCATTCTCCTTCCATGCCCACTCCACCATGACCTCTGTCTGCTCTGCTCAGAGGCCTCTTCTCTCCTCACCCAACCATGCTCTCCCAGGGCCACACTTCACGGCAGGGCCCTCTTCCTTTCTCCTCTTCTATTAACCCCAGTTTCATCCACAAGTTGCAGCTCAGCTAAGCTCTT
This sequence comes from Catagonus wagneri, assembly GCA_004024745.2. Lineage (NCBI taxonomy): Eukaryota > Metazoa > Chordata > Mammalia > Artiodactyla > Tayassuidae > Catagonus > Catagonus wagneri. The sequence continues at coordinate 11,419,295 of PVHT020000009.1, read as the reverse complement.
AAAAATCGGCACATCTCTGGGCTTCATTTCCTGGAGGTAAATCAAGGCACAGAGACATTTGCTCACTTTCTCAAAGCTGCAAAATTGCAAAGCTCACTCCAAGTCCATGACCCCACCTCCACCCTACCCTCATTTGAACAACTGGATAAATACGCCTGAGCATGCACTGGTTATATACTGGGTGTGAGGTTTCAAGTGTAAAGGAAAAAAAATATTAAAACCCTTTCTCCTATTTAATAGAAATAGGGCATAGGGTATTTTGATTGAGAATTATCAAGTATGTGCTGTGTAGATGATAGATTTTTGAAGAATTTGAAAACAAAAGCCCTCATACTTTGAAACCCACACTACAGGTCAGTACATATTTTCTCGATGGTTCCAAAAGGTGATTAAAGATGACAAAAATATTAAGAATACCTCCCATTAATTTGGCTCCATGTTATTTATAGTCTCAGCTTTCAAAAGGTTTGTATCATATTAGGAAGAGCTGGGGATGTAATTAGAGTGAGGCCACATGAGTTGGTCAAGGCTGTAGAATTTAGGAAAAGGAATTATTACTGTGTCTTTTCCTGATGGAAGAATAAACATCTTTCTTGTTCTTATTTATTTTAAACAAAAATAGTTATTTAGTGAGTAGACAAACATCCAAGGTTTTATAAGAAGTTCTGAATATTTTATTACTAAAGTAACATATTTAGAAAGTTTTAAATTACAAAAAAGTAAATAAAACAAAATACATGAAAGTAAAATTAAAATTGCCTACAATTCCACATCTAGAGACCACTATTGTTTATCTATTTGTGTCTTTTCTTCCAATTGTTCAGACATTTTTAACCAAAATTGAGATAATTATTGCCTAATAAATGTACAATTCCTGCATCTTGCCTTTTTCATTTCTCACTGTAACATGAGTATTTAAGCAAAGATGCTGATTTGTTTGATCACTGCATAATATTCCATTTATCAGTCAATGAAATATTGACTTAACAGAGCCCTTATTGCTAATGCTTAGGTTGAATCCAATTTCTCAACTTGTACAGAAATCTCTCTGAATTTCTGATAGATTCCAAGAAATAAAATCACTGGGTCAAAGGAGATAAATATTTTTAAGATTTAGAGAAAGTTTAAAAGCAATTAGAGCCAAGAATTATTTGGTACCTTTCTCATTCATTCTCTACTTGCTGAGCACAGATTTGACTAGAATTCTTCCCCTTCACCTTGATTCCTATGCTAGAGTTTTGATCTCTTTGAACACTGGGTCTTTAGGAAGAATTTAGCATCAACATTTTCAGAGAAAGGAGATTTCTGGCCGATAGTCTATTTCTTGTTCTGGATGAGGGTTACATGGTTGTATTCAGTTTATAAAAATTCATTGAGCTCTACACTTAACAATTTGTATACTTTTATGTATGTGTGTTATACTTCAATAGAAAGGATGCTTAGAAAAAAATTGGTGTTTCTTGGAGTCAATAACTATGAATTTTCTCAAGAAAGTCTTAGACAGCCATGAAATCTTTGTGGTCTTGGTAATAAAATGCTGCGTGTATTTGAAAACCATTAGGCTTTTTTTTTTTTTTTTAAAGGGTAGGGGTGTTCCCATCGTGGCTCAGTGGTAACAAACTTGATGACTAGTATCCATGAAAATGCAGGTTCAATCCCTGGCCTCGCTCAGTGGGTTAAGGATCCTGCAATGCCATAAGCTGTGGTGTAGCAATGCAGTCCTTCATTACTGTGGCTGTGGCGTAGGCCTGCAGCTGCAGCTCTGATGTGACCCCTACCCTGGGAAGTTCCATATGACACAGGTACAGCCCTAAAAACACAAAAAGAAAAGAAAACCATTAGGTATTTCTGAGATATAAAGAATTACTACTATCATTGCCTGGATCTAAATTCGTTCAATGCCACTATGTGAATGAGGCTACAGTCTCAGAGGGCATTTTTTAATTTATAGTCAAATTAAATAATTCTGAAATTGATAAGTGGATAGGTAGGATGACTGAACTTTCAGGGAGGAAGGTTCTTTCCTGTCCACACCTCCTCTGGCTTCCTCTCCCAAAAAGTAAGCTGTATTCCACAAGGCCACTAAGATTCTAGTTTCAGAATCTAGAATTCCAAATTCAGGATTATTCAGGGCACACCCCTTGGCAAGATCATCCATATCTGGAGTCAGTTTCTCGCCTATAAGATGGTGAACAAAGCCAATACCTATGATTGGGAGGGTTGCTCCCAAGACAAGGACACCTGGCTAACGTGTCTGACGAGGGATGACTTCTGGTGCTCACCATGCGTCCTGGCCGGGGACTCCACTCCTTCAGATGAAAGGGTACATTTTTCTAACCTAGACAAAGATGCCAAATGGGCTACCAGAGGTTCTGCCTCTGGGGTCCCTGACTTGAACACTCTGTGATTTAGGTACACAAATCTGTGCCACGCTCGGGCATCCTCCATCTCCCTCACTTTCAGGCCACGCCCTGGGGATGGACTGGGTTGGTTCGCCAAGACATACAATCTGTATTATTTAGGAAAGAAGTCACAACCATACAACATGGGTTTGGCCTTAGGTCTAAGATAAGACCTGTCATCCTTCTACTCTGGCCATGACCCCTGGAGCCCCCAGGCCTCTGGACACCTGTGATGGCTGACTTTATAAGTCAACTTGACCAAGCCATGGTGCCCAACTGTTTGGTCAAACACTAATCTAGATGTTGCTATGGAGGTATTTTTAGACTGTGATTAACATTTACAATGAGTAAGCTTTAAGGAAAGCAGACTGCCCTCTAGAATGAGGGTGGGCCTCATCCAGCCAGTTGAAGGGCTCAAGAGGAAAGACTGAGGTTTCCTAAAGAAGAAGGAATTTTTGCCTCTAGACTGCAATGTAGAAATTTTGCCTGAGTTTTCAGCCTGCTGGCCTCTCTGTAGAGTTCAGACTTGCTAGCCACTGCATTCTCATGATTAATAAACCAATAAATTAATAAATCATTCTCTCTCTTTCTCTCTCTCTCTCTCACACACACACACACACACACACACACACGTATCAATAGGATACATATCTATCCTGTTGATTCTGTCCTCTGTAGAACACCTCCTAATACAGCATCTGAGAACTGCAGCCCCTCCAGTGGATCAAGACCCACTGAGAAACCTTCACATTCCCAAGAAACCTCTCATCAGAAGAAGTGGCCAGGAGCACAGAGTTTCACGGCTATCACAAGAAACCAAAACCTACAAGTGCAAAAATCCCATTTTAGCACTCATTTTAGAGGCCTTTGCAAAGCTTCCAGTACCAAAGAATCTCAGGTCATTTTAAGAAAACATTCAAGCAGAAAGGGTAAGACTTTGGGGGTCAGTATCATAAAGTAATTTCATGACCACATTTAATCCTTTAGAAAGTGCTTTCCCATACATGCTTTCATTTGATCTGGCAGTACATCTTGGGACTAAAGTCATGAACTCAAATCTCGTTAAATTCTGGTCATCTAAGATAAATGGAATAAAACATTAGGGGGAAAAGGTTGTGTTCTGCCACTGGAGCCCATATGATTTCACAGAGGTTTCTCTAGATCCCTGGGAAGTGTGGGTTTTAAAAGCAAACATCCATAAAAGAGTTCAAACAAGAGCATCTTCCCTTGATTTTCATGATCAGGCCCAGAGTTTGAAATAGCATGTAAAGTCTACACCACCGCCCCGCCTCCAAAAAAAAGAAGGATCTATTTAGGAATTACAATCAATCATTTTCTTTCCTTCCCTTCCTGCCCCTTAAACTTTCTGGCAGATTAATCTAAAGAACTCCGCCCAACCATCTCATTTCCTCTGTGCACACACCCTCTAGACACATACAAGCAGATCACTATCACTCTGGGAGTGATCACGGACCAAATGTTATTTTCACCTTCTCCAGCTTCACATTGCCTCATTCTGAAGACTCTGGCTTCAGTCTGTCCTTCACATCTTGGTGGTATTTTTAGCACCATTTGCTTTCAGGGCTGCCCTTCTCCTGTCAGAATTCCCCTGACAAGAGGATAGTAACCTTCCAGCTTTTTCTACCTTCAGCAGTTAACATTCATTCAGAAGGAAACTTCTTAAGTCTTGGTAGAGGAGCCCCCAGTCATCTGCTCTGTCTGCCTATGAGGATGAAGGTGAGGAGGGAGACAAAGGAGAAAGAGGAAGATGAGGAGGAAGACAAAGTGGCAGTAATGAAGCCAAGTGTTTCTTGCCAGTAGCATCTGAGTCTTGCTCCTCTGATTTTTTGCCTCTTTACATCATGCCTAGCACACAGCAAGGCATGTTCAGTATTTGGAAAATTAAATAGTATAAATAAAATGAACAGAAATGGAAAAGGATGAAGTCTGCAGAAGGAATTACCTTATTGTTGGTAATAGGGGGAGAGAGAGTACATAAAGCACTGTTTTTGGAGTCAGAATGACTGACTTGAATCTCAGTTCTGGAAATCACTAGCTGTGTCACCTTAGGCAACTTTGTTAAGCTTTGTAAGCCTCAATTTCCTCATCAGTAAAATGAGATTATAGCACCTACCTCATGGGGTTGTTTGAGGATTAAATGTTGTAATACATGTAAATGACACTCCATAAATGTTAATTACTATTATTTTGTTCATCACCACCATCATCGTGGCTTCTCCCAAAGTCGCTATTACACATTGATCTTGACACTAGGTCTCTTCTTCTAGAAATATCTTGATTTAATCATTAAGAAGTCTGTTTTGTGGATGCTCACTGGCCATTGCTCAGGAGGAAATTTACCATATTAATTTCAAGTTCTAACAGTGCTGCAGGACATCATGGAGACATTAAAAACTTCTGTTAATTTTCACATTTTAGCCAGTTAATTTAACATTTCTCTGAATGTTCAAGGCATAACCTAAGAATTTGAAGTGGATGAATCTTTCATCACGGTATTCATCACATTACAGTGAATTTCACCCCCTGGGTTGACAATGGAATGTTCCCTATAAGATCCCGGAATACTTCCAACAGCCAAACCCACACGAGCTTGGCAGAGACCCAGGGCTCAGGAGCACCCACTCACCTGACAAGCAATCACACTTCATTTGTAGTGAGGAGGAATTCCCTTTCTGATGACAGATGCACTTCAGGGACACACCTGCTTGGCAGGGCACTGTCTCATGACCACTCAGGGGAACTGACCCAACAAGCTTTCCCAGCCGGCAAGGAGAAGTTTATTGACCTCCGCCTATTCATTCACTTCAAGGAAATAAATGCCAAAGGATCCTTTCTAAGTAAGGATGCACAGAAGTGAGAAAGACAAAAGGAGGCATCAGGATGTCTTAATTCCATGTCCATTCACTGTTTTTTTTTTTTCCCCTCCCACTCACCCACCCAACAGTAAAATATATACTTGCTGAAAAGGAAAAAAAAAAAAACAGAGAGACTGGTGCTGAATCACCATCTACTCATACAATTGTTTTACAAAATTACTACCCTGGAGTTATAATTTTTTATAGGTCTTTAGCCCTTTGCTTCCCACTCCTGTCCATGGAGCTAGTCTAATCATATAACCTTTCACCCAGATCAGAATTATGGGTCTGAAAATTAAGACTTTTTTCTTTAAGTGAAAGGAAAGAATAATAATAATCTGTGTCATGGTACACAAGGTTCACAGACTGCAGAAAACACGTTGCTGTTAGTGTTGGATTTTAATAAACCTTTCTCCATATCTTTGGTTCTCATCATTATAACAGTCTTTCTTTGAAACTCCAGGTATGAAGCTGTGAACCACAGAAGCTCATCTCAATTGCACATAATAATTATAATGACAGCATTTATGTTTGACAAGTTAAATTCACAAGCAAGGAGCTTTACTTCCATTTATAAGAGTAAAAAAAAAATTCTCCCCAATAAAGACCAGCATAACAAGACAGAATGTTCCCTTGACCTAGACTGACAAGCAAGGAGCTTAAATAGGAAGGCACAGCCTCCGAAGGATACCTTGCTTACTGGAGGCTGAGACTTGGTCAACCTAGAATTCACCAGCTATGAATTCCTCAAAAAATGCTCATCCTTCATCACAATGCTAGACAAGCTCAGATTCTGGGTCACAGCTTGAGAAACTCTCTTGGTCTGTTTGGAATGTTGTGACAGAAATACCATAAATTGGGCAGCTCAAAACATAGACACTTATTTCTCACAGTTCTGGAGGCTGGGAAGTCCAAGATCATGGCATATTTGATTTGCTGTTTGGAGAGAACCTGCTTCCTAATTCACAGACCACCTTCTTTACATGGCAGAAGGGCCAATGAGCTCTCTGGGGTCTCTTCCAAAGGGCACTAATCTCATTTGCGAGGGCTCCACCCTCAGGACCTAGTCACCTCCCAAAGGCCCCAACTCCAAATACCATCCCACTGGAGGTTAAGGCTTCATCATATGGTTTTGAGGCACACACACATTCAGTCCATGGCAGAGACTTAGTCCCTAGACCTGCTTGTGCTGGGTGAACTTGAGCAGCTTACTAAAACTTGCTGTGGCCTTGTTCTCTCAACTGTGAGATGGAGAAACTACACACTTCACAGCACTGTTGTGAGGAACACGATTTCACATATGAAGGCAGCTAGTAAACGAGCAAGACTGCATTCGGCTGAAGCAGTTAGGGAAGACGTGACAGGGGGATGCTCCAAACAGAGTCTTAAAAAGGAGCAGGGTCTCAACAGGTAAAAAGAAGGGGAACAATGTGACAGGTAATGGTCATGACAGCAGGAAAGACAATACAGGTGCAAGGGGTGAATTAGACTAATGGGGGCCAGGGCAGAGGGAATCCTGGGAAAGAGGCCTCCTGTTTGGATGTCCATAGGGATCTTGAGATTAATATTTTGCCAAGCATTATTTTGTATAAACTTGATAAAATCATAAACCACCCAAAATGCTAATGTTCCATAATTTTTCATGTTCCTGCTCTCTCTCTCTCTCTCTATATATATATGTTGTTGTTGTTTTTGTTGTTGCCACACCTGAGACATGGAATTTCCTGGGCCAGGGATCAAATTCAAGCTGCAGCTGCAACCTATGGCACATCTGTGGCAGTACCAGATCCTTAACCCACTACACCACAGCAGGAACTCCTGTTCCTGCTCAATTTTATTGACAAGCAATCCTCCCCAAACTCTGTACCTTTTGATCAGTCCCTAGAGTCAGGAAAATGGAGTTCTCACAGCACGGTCTCCAGGCCAGCAGTACCAACATCACTTGCTACAGTGTAGGCAGAATAAAGGCCCTTGAAGGTGTCTGTGTCCTAATCCCTGGGACCTATGACTCTATCTCATTTCATGGCATGGAGGAATTAACTCTGGAGATGAACTTAAGGTGGCTAATCAGCTTGCTTTAAAGTACGGAGGTTACCCAGATGAGCCCAATGTCATCACAAGGATCCTTACACAAGAGAAGAGGAGACAGAAGAGTTAAGGGTCAGAGAGGTGACACTGTGAGACTCATCTCAGTCACTGGCTTTGAAGATGAAGGGGTCCTGAGAAGGGATGGGATGTAAGCAGTTTCTAGAAGCTGCAAAGTGCAATGAAACAGATTCTCCCCCAGAGCCAGCACACAACCCTGCCAACACCTTGAATTTAGCCCGGTGAGACCCATTTTGGACTTCTGTCCTCCAGAACTCTAAGATAATAAATTTGGGTTGTTTTAAGCCACTGGATTTGGGATCATTTGTTACAGCAGCATTAGAAAACTAATATACCTGGAAAGTTGCTAAAGAGGCAAATTCTCTCTGGCCACTTTCCAGACATACTGAATCAGGAAATCTGAGGGTGGGGCTCAGCAGTCTGTCTTTAAACAAGCCTGGAGGTGATTCCGATGCAGGCTGAGATTTGAGAACCTTGCACTAGACTAAGCAATCACAATTATTTCCCTGAAGCAAACACACTCAGATACAGGCTCCCCATGAAAACTCAACACTAATAATTAACGACTTGATTAACCACGATAAAATCTACCAGTTTCCACGCCTTGACAAGCATAAAAAAGGAAACCCAACCAAATCATTGGTGATTCAGATTCCTTCCCAGCTCAGTGTCTTCATTTGGAATACCAGTAATGAATGTGTCTTAGTCTCTGAAGTTCCTTTTTTAATTCATTCCTAATGCTGCCAAAAAAACTTTTATTGGAGGTGGAGTCACTTGCCTCTTTCTCACTAAACTGAAGTAATGGGGGGGGGGGAGAATGTGAGTGAGGGAGGGTCCCAGAAAATTGTGGATTTATGATGGCCTATTCCAGGAAGAGGCAAAGTTGATCTCATAGATTCATAGACATAGAGAGATGGGGCTTCTTAGAGACTGTGAAGCTGGTTCCTCCATCTAGAGTGTAGGTCCTGCTCAGCCCCAAAACTGTAACATTGCCATCAGGTGATCGGTCAGCCTCAGCTTGAATATCTCCAATGATGAGGAACTCACTACCTTCTGTGGCAAACTATTCCATTCTGAAAGGGCTCTCATTGTGAGACCTAAATTCCCTTCATCTGACAGCTGGTTTTCTTTTGACCTCATGCTTGATTTCACTTTGGCCTACACTGGCTTCTTTGAAGTCTCAGGTATACACTCCCAGGCAAGACTGAGATGTGGCTAGGTTGCAGCCTCCACCACTTCCATTGACTTGTTTTCTCAGCACTGTTAGCCTCTACTGACCTCAAAGGGAGGCGTGTGCGTGAGCTGGGTAGGAGGTAGACATGGGCCCTGTTAAAGACAAAGTGCTTTAAAAGCCTTTGATGAAAGGCATTAAGGCTTGAAAGGGTTGTTTCTGAAATACTACACCTCCCTTTTAAGAACTGTTAAGATCTGGAGGGTGATACTCTCTCACCCCAGAAGAATTCAAGCATGAATTTTCTTAGAGCCACCAATTAGGAATCCGATTCCACCTCCCCCAGATGCTCATTTCCACCAAAATTATCTAGTTGGATCTTTAATTTCTTTCTTTTTTTTTTAAGGAACAAACTAAACCATGCTGGAAATACCTCAGATAACCATTAAATATTACATAACCACTAGATGGGACAAATTAAGATATAAAAGCCCAAAAGCTCTACTTAATACACATAACTATACCTAGAAAGAAAACCACAAGTCATCCTTACTTTACCTACTAATTTATTAATCCAGTGATTTTGTGCATGTACTCTGTGCCAGTCACTAAGATAGGTACCAAAATACTATGATGAACTAGGCTTGCCCTCTTGCATATAGATGACATCAACTCATCTGTAGTCACACAATCCCATGGCATTGAAGTTTGATACTTCCATCATTTATAAAATAATTCAGGGAAATGTGGTTGTTGGATTGAGTTATACCTGGATTCTTGATTCAGATGGCTAAACGATGTTAGGCATTTTTAGAGAAGGAGGCTAGAAACGCAAGATTAAATAGACCTTGGATTTTCCATTCAGTTCTTGGATGCTGCATGTTTTAAATACATAGTTTAATCCATTGCTAAATGGATTTATTTATGGAAACAACTGAACTAGGGTCCAAGAGCAACTTATTTAACAGAATGCAATGGATTTTTTTTCTTACTCTGTCTCAATGTTTATGTTTATGCCATCCACACAGAGTTCAAACCTGCTGTCCAGAGTCACTGGATATTGGCAGTAATTTGCAAGCCCACAGTATTCCTTGTAACCCCCTGCCAACCACTGGGGCCTGTCCCTCCTCGTTCAACTTTTTAGGAAAAAAGGTATGAACCAATTGCTGTCAAAGCACTAGCCCTCACATTGCTACCCGGAGGTGTCAGCATCATCCGTGAGTTCTCCTACATACCCAGTCCTGGGAGATCACAAGATGCTTGAGACGTGTGAATTCTTCTAGAAAAACAGGAAAGATGCTCTTCTGGATCAGGACACTAGCTGTGACAGAGACTTCAAAAGCATCTTGTGGAGGTTCAGAGTTGTCCTCTGTTGTGAACGCAAAATCCAGAACTCCAAAACAAAACAAAACAAAAACCTCTTCCCTCCACAACCAGCTCTGTCAACCATAAACACGTAACTCTTTACAGATTTATATTTTCAGAGATTATCTCCATTTTTGAGTAGTTAAAAACAAAAATTACATCATCCACTATATGAAGTGGGGCTTGTTTATGCAAAGTTTACCTTTCAAAGCTTATGTTTTTAGAAATTCAGGACTTCTGTATCCTCTTCGTTACTGCATCCTCTCAGACTTTACCTTTCTAGGCTGAATAATACTGATCTTTTCATTCTGTTTTCATAAAAATACAGCTCCTGCCTCTCCCTACCCACTTCCATCTCTCCACTCTCCCACATTCATGCTTAGATCTTATTTCTCTCCCCAACACCTTTCTTTCTTTCTTTTTTTTCTGAGGGCACAGGGCCTGGGCTCAAAGGCAGCATCACGTTCACAGGAGTGAACCCACCTTTCGCTTCCATGATGGTAGAACAGGGCTGTTTACCCTTAAATGATGACCGGAATGTGTTGGCTTTTTTCAGCCAGTATCTTCATTGGCTCACAGGCCTTCTCTAGATAGTTATCTGGTAATCCAGAATCTGTTATTCCACCTGATTCGATTATTTCCCCACAAGTTCAAAAATCTTTATATCTGAATAAGAAAATGAACAAATGTTAGGATTATCATCACATTGTTTTTTGAGATGACATCCAGGCTAGAAGAAGTAATGGCTGATATGCTCACTAAAGCAAACCGCCATGTCACGCGGACACTCAACAGCCCTGGGGGAAGGCAACATGGAGACAGGTCCATAAGGAAAAGAGACATCTTACCAGAACCCTCTCATGTGAGTGAGCCATCTTAGAAGTGGGTCTTCCAGCCCCCTGGGATTTGAGTCTTTCAGCTGAGATCCCAGATAATATTACAGAGCAGAGACAAGCCACTCATCTGGGTCCTTTCTAAATTTCTGACCCAGAGTAACTATACAATAATACACGGTAACTGTTGTTTTAAGATACTGGCATTTGGGTTAATTTTCTATGCCACAGTTAATAAACATATCATGACGTATACGTGTGAAAAAAAAACTTTGTTAAATAAGCAAAAAACATACAATTCAAAAAGCAAGGCTATGCCTACATTTTCAGGGGAGGCAAAAGAAAAGGATAAGTGGACACAAATAATTGCTAAGTAATTGGTAAAGATTGGCCTCTTGGTCGGATGGCATGTTTTTAAAAGGCAAATAGATGAATGAATGGCTAGAGATAGCTAGATAGCTAGATAGCTAAGACATTGTATGGTCCAAGGATGATAGTGTGTAGGTGAGTCAAGGATTGTGTTTAATTCAATTTAAATACCTGAGGCCCAATGATAAGGAAAAAGGAGAAGAGAGGGAAAAGGGAATAGAAGAAGGAAGGAAGGGAGGAAGGATGGAAGGAAGGCAGGAAAGAAGGGAGGGAGGGAGAAAGGAAGAAAAAGAGAAAGAGTGAAGTTATTAGTTATTACCTGGTAAAATCTGAACATGTTACCAGGCTTCATCCAACATGCCAACTCCTGAATATAAACTACCCTAGAGCAATTCTTGCACCAGAAGGTAGGTACGATAGTCACAGAGGCATTTTAAAGCAGCAAAAAACTAGAAATATACTGAATATCCGGCAACCGTTAAATGAACAAATGCATGGTGATTATTTAGAGAGTGGAATATTATACAGCAATGAATAATGGTCTTGATTAGCATTCATTCATCAACATCGTGGATCACCACTCAGCTTCAGGGACAAATATCCAGAGATGACAGGCAGGACATTCCCAGCAATAGAAACCTTCTAGACCATGATGTTGAGCAAAAGAAGCAGGACAAGAAATGATTCCGTTTCTATGAAGTTAAACACAGACAAAACCAAATAATATATTGACTGGAGATGCATATATGTCTGTACAACTACAATGAAAAGCGAGACAATATGCAAAATTCAGACTGGTGGCTGGGGAGATGGAGATTCAATAGGAACAGGATACACACGGGAGATCCAACAGTACTGGAAATATTCTCATTCTTAAGCAGGGTTTGGGGGAGACCCACAGATGCTCATACTTTTATTATTAAACTCTATGTAGATACTGTACACACTCCTTTATAGGTACCATGAATTTTAAAAATAAAGATGAATGCAAAGCAAGAAAACAGGGAATGCATCACGTGAAGGGACTTAAGCAGAAGAATTTCCTTCTAACAAAGTGTCACTCCTCGTCCTTTCAATGGCCCCAGAATCAGGTCTACAAGAAGCCTCAGCATCTCTGGTCTCATCTTTGCCTCCTCAGAATTTAAAAAAAAAAAAAAAAATACATGCTAATTGACTAAGTATTCTATAACTTTTTTTAAGGCCATACCGGCAGCATATGGAAATTCCCAGGCTAGGGGTCAGATTGTAATTGCAGTTGCCGGCCTACGCTATAGCCATGGCAAAACCAGATCCAAGCCACATCCATGACCTATGTCGCAGCAGCTCAAGGTAACGCCAGATCTTCAGCCCACTGAGCAAGGCCAGGGAGCAAACCCCACATCCTCATGGATACTAGTTGGGTTTTTAACCCACTGAGCCACAATAGGAACTCCACTCCAGCATTTTAGAGTTCTGTGTTTTGTGAAAACGTTACTGGACCTGGCATATTGTTTGATGGGTTGGTTTTAAAAAGGCAGTGGGATGCAGGGGCAGGGTGGAGGTAGTGCTTAAAAGTAGATCACAAACTTGGCCTCTTCTGGAAAAAGCCTAAATATTTTTTGCCAAGAAGAATGGATTATTCCAGGGGAGTTCCTGTCGTGGCTCAGCCAAAACGAATCTGACTAGCATCCATGAGGACGCAGGTTCAATCCCTGGTCTCCCTCAGTAGGTTAAGGATCCGGCATTGCGTGAGCTGTGGTGTAGGTCACAGACACAGTTCAGACCTTGCGTTGCTGTGGCTGTGGCTGTGGTGGAGGCCAGTGGCTACAACTAAGAGTCGATCCCTAGCTTGGGAACTTCCATATGCTGCCAGTAGGCCCTGAAAAGACAAAAAAGAATGGATTATACCAGAAGTTCTCTAGCAAGGCAAGGCAGGCTGCTCTTCCTTGTTCCCCCTTCAGAACCCACCTAACCCTTACTTTACTAGGAATCTGGCAGCAAATCTGCCCACTCATCGAATCACCATTAGAGAGGGACCATGGGGGAGGGGCTGCAGTGGAGTGACATTTTCTTTAAGGGACAGAATAGCACAGGAACTTTCACAAGAGTGCCTGGTGGCCCACAGCTCTCCTCTCTGTCCCTGTCCTTCCCTTTTACAGCTTTAGTGCTCAGGGAAGAGCTGTTCCAGCCTCTGCGCCATGATGCCCTCAGGGTCTTCCTCTTCTGTCCTCCACTCATGATTCTTGGGTTTTTCTTACACTCTGCTTGGTCAAGCATGTGTCCAAGCAAACACTGACTTCCATTTAACCCTAATCCTTTTTTTTTTTTTTTTGCCATAGCAAGCAGCAGCTTGATGTGGGATCTCAATTCAATCCCAGACCAGGGATTGAACATAGGCCACAGCAGTGAAAGTACCAAATCCTAAAAACCCTAATCACTAGACCACCAGGGAACTCCCTAAACCCTGGTCTTCTGGGCATGATGAACTTCAGGCACTTGGTACAGTTGCCTGCCTGGTACAAGATTCTCTCCGTCCACATACAAAGTCAACTCTACCTGTGGCCACTCAGCCCATGATATTCACCACTGTCTGACAGGACAGCATAGGAAATCTGTCCTCTGGTCAAGATCTCAACATTATTGCCTTTTTGTTTGTTTTCTTTTTTGGCCTCCCTGTGGCATATAGATTTCCTGGGCCAGGGATCAGATCTGAGCCACAGTTTGGACCTACACTCCAGCTGCAGCAACACCAGATCCTTAACCCACTGAGCTGGGATTGAACCCGCATCCCGGCCCTCCAAGACTCCACCAATACTGTTGTACTGCAGCGAGAACTCCAAAATTACTGTTTTCATAAAGGATTAACCACTGACTCATTGTCCCCCTTTGGGCTTCACCCTCTGCATCGATTTATCCTAATTTTTGAATAAAACATGCCAGTGGCTGCTTTGAAGAATAACAAAAGAAAATAGTAATTATGAAAATACATGAGCCTTGACAGTCCATAGTTTGTCAAACCAATCATATAAATAGAAACCTCAGAGTCAGTATCACAAAGATTTCCTCTAAGTGCAGTTCTGATACGCAGTCATGACCTGTACTCTGGAGAAATGAAGGCTGTCACTCCTTCTCCTTTCCCTCCTGTTGTTCACCCAAGGGGAGCTGAACCCTCAAGAGAACCACACAGCCACACCGTGTCAATTTCTAGACATTCATATACTGAGTTTGAAAAGAGAAGAGTTGCTGAAATGAGAAGAGTTGAACTGAGAATAAGTGTTGCTAGTAAAAAAAACAAGTAATATTCTCCTTGGGAGAGAAAGTCAACATGGGAAGATACTTCAGCCAAAGCAGAAACCAGCCATATCCTCAAATCACAAGAATGAATTTGCTCGGTCTGCTCTTACGGGGGAAAAAAGGAAAAAAGAAAAAAAGAAAGAGAAAAGAAAAGCTTCTTCATTTGTTTATAGGATCACTACTAAACGGCTTCCCCCACCCAAGGTCTGGAAAATAATTCTCTAGGATTTTTATAAACAAGTTGAATGGAGGAAGCTCAAAGCAATCCTCTCTCTTGAAAGGAAATTACACCCAGGCCCCAAACTCCAGCACACATGAACTCAGTGCCCAAAGAATTCAGGCTAATCCATTCCATTCCCAGTGGCTGGGTCCGGTGGTCTGGTTCCTCCAGTCTGAAGGAAATGGCACCATCTCACTGGTAAGCTGGGTCTATACAAACTAGAATCCCTTCCAACTATCATGTGGCAATTTTGATTTTTATAGAAGGGGGAAAAAGCAACATTTGATGGTTGTCATTTTTGGCGTCCCTTAGCCCATTCTCCTTTAGCCAGCATTCCATATTCTTTACCAGCAGCCATTCCAGTCTGATCCCTCACTTCTTCCTAAGCCCTTTCCAGGATCAAGCTGCCTTTAACCTCTGCTTCCAAGCCTGTCTTGTACGCCAGCCCCAAGCCCCTTGCGTAGTCTCTACCTATATGTTTTCACTGTCTTTGATATTGTTTCCAACATTCAAAGCCCACCTGAATGCTCATTCCTTTTTTTAAAGACTTTCCTAAATATTTCCTCTAGAAATCTCTATTTCCTATAAATGTTCATAGATCTTCTAGCTCCTACTCTTAATTTGGTCATTTTTATATACTACTTTGAGGAAAGAAGTTTCGGGTTTCTTTGTTTTGAATTTTAAAATAATACCTACTCAAGCTAATTCCCCACTAGACTAGAAGCCTTAACGGCTGAGGGGGTTGTAAGTGTACCTTCTACTCTATGTGTCACCTATAATATCTGCCACTTATCTTTGCACATAGTGGCCAATAAAAGTCGATTGATAACATTGAGAAGCAAAGATTCCAAACAAAGAAACCCAAAATATGCTGTCAAATGTAAGAACAGATTCCTCTTTAGTAAAAACAAACAGCTGATCTACAGTTGTTTATTTACTCTGTTCCTAAGACTGTTTGATCTCTAGAATTTTGTCCACATCAATCTCATAGACATTAGCAACCTCCCAGTTAAATTCTCATATTTATGCATAGTAGAATAGACATCCAGAATCCAGCCCAAGGTGCCCCTGCATTAACACTAGGGTTGCCATTCCAGCTATATCCTGCTTGATCCTGAGGACTCTTGGAAATCTTTGAATTTGGGATTACCTAGGATCACTTTGCCCATGAGAACCCAACAGGGGCATAAGCAGCAGAACCAGTATTTTCAAAACCCACGGCCAGATCCGTCCTGATTTGCCAATGTTCAGGGAGTGGTCCACTCTCAGACATCCATCTCACTGAATGGCTTTTACATCTGTTGCTTCATATAGCACGCGAATAAATGAATAATCTATATCCACTTAATAGACAATCAATAAGTGGTGCCCGTGGCTATTATCTAATTTTCTCTTTGCCATTTTCATAAGAGGTAGGGCTTATTTAAAGACTTTCTTTGACTCTGATGAAATTCTCAAGACTCAAATTTCTCCAACATCCAACAAAAATATATATACACATACAGTGTACAGATAGATATCAATACATGTTATCAATAGAAAGTTACCATCTCTATTCTTGGGAAGAACTGTCTGTTATTCCTCCCTCACTTTTCATCTCAAAATATTTTTCTTCTTAATAAAATATTAGACGTAAGAGATAGTTGCCATTGACTTGTTTTAGTGGTATTATCTGACAAAAGAAGAAGTCTGGAAACCCTCGTTGTCCTCAAAATTATTGAAAAATTGTACCCTCCTATGAAATTAAAAGTGTGGGAACCACCCATGTGTTCACTGCAGTACTAATCACAATAGCCAAGATGTGGAAATGATCTAAATGTCCAACAACAGATGAATGGATTAAGATGTGGTACATATACACAATGGAATACTATTCAGCCATAAAAAGAATGAAATAATGCCATTTACAGCAACATGGATGGAACCAGAGATTCTCATACTAAGTGAAGTAGGTCAGAAAGCAAGATAAATGCCATATGCTATCACTTACGTCTGGAATCTAATATATGGCACAAATGAACCTATTTACAGAAAAGAAACAAACTCATGGACTTGGAGAAGAGATCTGTGGTTGCCAAGGTTGAAGGGGAGGGAGTGGGATGATTGGGGGTCTGGGGTTAAGAGATGCAAACTATTGCATTTGGAGTGGATGAGCAATGAGATCCTGCTGTGTAGCACAGGGGACTATATCCAATCACTTGTAATAGAACATGATGGAGGATAATGTGAGAAAAATAATTTATATAGAGGTATAATTGGGTCGCTTTGCTACACAGCAGAAATGGACGAAACACTGTAAATCAACTATAATAAAAAATTTTTTTAATTCATTAAAAAGGAAAAAAAAAAGTCCAGGAACCACTGACTGGAGAAGGCAGACCTCACTAACGTCAGCACCACATGATGTCTCTTGGCCTCTCTTCTCATTTGCCCTTAAAAAAAAATAAAATGGAGTTCCCACTGTGGCTCAGTGGTTAACGAACCCAGTTAGAATCCATGAGGATGTGGGTTCAATCCCTGGCCTCGCTTAGTGGGTTAAGGATCCAGCGTTGCTGTGAGCTGTGGTGTAGGTCTCAGACTTGGCTCAGATCCTGCATGGCTGTGGCTGTGGTGTAGGCCGGCAGCTACAGCTCCGATTCGACCCCTAGCCTGGGAACCTCCATATGCCTCAGATGCAGCCCTAAAAAAGACAAAAAAAACACTGCCGTCATTTATGGGGGCACTCAGTGGTGCCTGGCACTGTACCAGGCTTTGGGATTACAGGCACAGAATACAGACTGGGTCCTCAGGGAGCCTATGATCTAGGAAAGAGGCAGGTGGACGAACAGCTATCCTATTTAAAAAAGTCGCTGTTTCCATGCTCCCACTGTGTAAGTTCTAGAAAAGGAACATCTAATTCTCCAGAACTTAACCTTTCAATCTTTTGAAGGATTCTGTCTATATTAAGGCATTTTCCCATTTTTTTTCAAGGATTCTTAAAAAAAAAAAAAAATAGAAGTAGCCTGGGCCTCTCTCAACCTCTGAGACACTCTCTCTGGGTACTCAGTAAACAAGGGCCCCAGACTCACTCTGATCTTTTGTTTCCTTTGGCCCCAGCTGACCTTCAACAAACTGGACTAGGTCAGCCTTGGTGTTCCATGATTCTCCCAGCTTATATGCATTTTAATTGCGGTGTTGCTCCTGAAATATTTGTCTTATTATAAAACACATCACCTTTCCCGAAGGAGATTCCAGTCAAGATACAGAAGAAAACAATTAGGGGCTTATTCAGACAAGAAGTATATATTGAATCATAATCACAAATTAAGGTAATCAAAAGGTTCATAACATTTAATGGGGACAAAAGGGAAAGATGATAAATGGATTTCTTGTCAACAGAGAAGGTAAGATGTTCCTCCATTCCAACTTCCAGCTCACACCCCAAACTCTGTGACTAGTGGGTTTTTTGTGTTTGTTTTTGTGACACTTCACTTGGACTCCTTAAGAGCAAGTGCGAAGGGACAGATAAGTGCCATGTTGTAAGCTGGATTTCTGAAGAAGAAAAAAGCTCTGGTTTGTGGCATTGCCAATTTCTAATGGGACAAATACTCCCACTATGGCCAGTTTCAAAGTAGCAACAGCTTAGCAACCGGCTCAGAAAATTCCTTGACTATTTTATTACCAGTGCTCATGAGCCCGAGCCCATGTGGACTAGTTCCTACACACCACTGGATGGATGGAATTTGAGAAGTGACTGCTCCTATCTTAGACCCCCATCAGCTGATAGGTAGCGAGGCTTTTTCGTGGGGTTCACTCCTTGAGTTAGGTGGGAGCAAGCTAGATCCTAGCAAGGGTACATTTTTATTCATTTTTGTTATGAACCTGGAGATGGGACCCAAATGCATTGGGACCATAGTCAAGGGAAGGTTGGTGGTTCAAGAAGGAAACATCTGAGTTCAGGCAAGCACTGTCCAGACGTGGGTAGGCAGAGAAGGTTTGGTTACCATCAAGCTGAGGGCACAGAGGTGCATGCAGGGGGACTAGGGGAGTTAGGTCGGGGGTGGGGGCACCTGGGGGTAGAGGAAAAGGAAGATGATATGGTGGGATACCCGCCCCCCAAAGAGAAGCCAAGTACAAAACAGGCTCATGTCACAACTTTACCTTCAAATGATGTGTGTTTGCAGAACTGAGTTCCCTGAACATTCCCACTTGGTTTCCAAGGAAAACAGCCATGGAGATATGGTTTTCTGTCCTGTGGTCTGTCCCCACCCCCACCCCCCAAGGAACCCGACTGCAGGGATGTGAACTCAAGCTGATAGCTCCTTTCAACACATATGGAACAGCTTTGGGATGGGAAAAGATTTTTTAAAAGATTGAAAAACAGTCCCTGAAGAACAACTTGGCTCTTGGTTAATGGGACTGATGAACGATTCAAGGGGAATGAGAACCGTGGCAAAATGGAGTTCTTGAAATGCTGAGTTGCTCTAGTTTTGGAACAGGGCCTTATCATTCAGTAGCCAGAGAGTGGGTCTCCTGGGCCTGTTAGGGCTGTTAATTTGATTTTTTTTAATAAAAGTTTTTAATAAAAAATTTTGACTCAATTGAATGACTGGAAAGGAAGGCAGGAAGGAAAGAAGGGAGGTAATAGATCAACAGACAGAGACGCTTGACAAGCACTAGACCTCCCTCCTCTCAGCTCCTCGGGCAACTCCCTTACTCCTTCTCTTAGGAATCAACCTCCTCCTACACCGACTGGGTGTTGAGAACTACTGAGCTTTTCATCTGAGGTAAGATTCGGAACTGTACTATGACCAGGCCTGGTGGAATTCCTGCAAGTCTCTTTAAGAACCATAAAGGCTCAGAAATAGAAGACAGAGAGACGGGTGATGCAGAGATGACATACATATATATGTGTGTATATATGTTTCTATGCAAATATACATACATATAAAGAGATTTATGTTAAGGAATTGGCCCACATTATGGTGAGGTTGGCAAGTCCAAGACTTGTTAGGCCAGCCAGCAAGCTGGACGCTCAGCAGGAGTTAAACCTGGCAATCTTGAGGCAATTTCTTCTTTCCTGGAAAACCTCGATTTCCGGTCTCTGCTTTCAAAGCATCCAACCGATTAAATGAGGCCCACCCACATTATCAAGGGTAATCTTAAAGTAAGAATTGCAGGATTAAGAATGACTGATTGAAGACATTAACCGCATCTATGAAATATCTTTATAGCAACATCTAGACTAGTGTTTGACCAAAGAGCTGGGCTCCAAAGCCACGCTGACATATGAAACTGATCATCGCGGGTGGGATCCTAGTTCACCCTCTCTAGCTCCAGGCTGGAACTTCTCCAACACTTTTCTAGTACCCTGGGTACCCCCTCAGTATCTGCAGTTGCATTCATGTGTAGTCACCATTGTGACCCACATCAGGTCCATTCTCTGCAGCTCTCAGAAGCCCCTACGACCCTCTGGTCCTCTTCTCTCTGATCTGTTCTGTTGGGAAGGATCACTCTAGCCTCAATTAAGGCTGAGCTTCTTTCATCTTTTTTTCTAAATTAATATCTGGGTCCACGGGGCAAATACCATCACTCTGAGCATCTGTCTGCATCATGTCAGCCCTTTGCAAGGACCCACGAGCATACTCTGCTTCCTCCTTCAAAGAAAGGATGTCCAGTACAGGTCAGTCGTGGGCTCTGGTCTATGTCTTTCTTGCTCGGAGACCCGGATGGGTCTGCCACCCTTTGGAGCCTCGCCAGTCACTGGGGCAGAAGGAACATGGGAAACTGTACACTGACTCTTAAAGCTTCCACTTAAAAGTAACATACATCCCTTCCACTTGCATCTCATTGGCCGAAGAAGGCACATGCCATACAAGCCACAAGGGAGCAGGGAAGCCACCAGTGCCTGGAAGGAGACCTGGAAATGTTTGTTAACCGGCACTGACCACCAGACCTCTCTGCCCAGCCACTGAGCTGATGGTTATGACTCAAGCCCAGCAAGCTGTCTGGATCGGATCCCCAGGCCCCGACGCCCACTTTCCCAGTCCTCCTGGGTCTCTATCAGATACACCCACACCCACCTTCTGCATTCTCTTCTCTCTGTTTCTCTGCCTTTCCTATAGCTCCTACGCTCAGAAATAACCTTCCAAAGTGGATGCTAGAATTTTAGCATGGAAACACGCTTTACACAAACAATTAATAGACAGAGTCTGCTAAAGAGAAGGAGGATTAGCTCCTCACAGGTTTCCTCGTTACAAAGCACTCAATACCAGGGGCTGCCTGATACTTAAATTGTCCACGTGCTTCTAAAAAATATATGGCTCATGATGCGAGAGAAGACTTATGATAAAATATAATGCATAAATAAGATACTGTTTTGTAATAAAGAATAATCTCAATTTTGTGAATCAAAAATATTCATAGGCAGAACTTTAATGGGTCTGAAAAATCCCTCAAAGTGATAGAGGACTCTTTCTGGAACATGGAGGAAGAACTGACTGCTCTTTTCTTATGTCTTCAAAATAGGAAGATGCAGATGTTCTCCTCATTAGGAAAACAAAGATTTCTGAAGTCGTCCTGGATGGATAATTTTCAACCTCTCATTACCTCTTAATCAATGTTACAAAGAATCTTCCCTTACATCACATTCAAGTCTTTCTGACTCTGATGGAAATCCATTTCATGCTGTCTGGGTGAGCAAGGGGACAAAAAGGTGGAGATGGGGTTAAGAGAGGAAAGGTGTCTGCTGTGATGACCAGAACAGTCCTGGAAAATGAGCCGAGACAATAGCCTCAATTCTGTGACTCCTTTTTAGGCTGCACAGGACCTTCCCAGGAAAAGTCTTCAGACCCCCTTTCTCCCTGATGGACTAACATCACCAGCTGGACACCCGGAGGCGGGGCAAGGTGGCAGGTGGGCAGGCGGGGTAAAGAGTGGCCCTGCGCCGGGAGAAGGCCCGCCTCCTCCAGTCTGGGCTCCACCAGGTCAGGTCGCACCAGGGCCTCTGGATGTGGTGGCCTAGGTTTACCCCGTCAGCTGGGTAGAGAGTGTGGCTAGCACAACTGTGCAGGGGCCAGACCTGTGCTAGCTTTAACATGTGGATGGGTCACGTACGGCTGAAAGGGAAGGCGTGACCCCCATCAGAGGTTTACCAGGGTCAGGAGGCAGCCGCGCCAAGAACAGATTCAGGCAGTTGCTACATGGTCTGAAATAGTTTTCTCTTTTAAACCTACCTAGGAAAA
>PVHT020000009.1:11374621-11396457 GCA_004024745.2 Catagonus wagneri | reverse complement strand
GAGAGTGTGGCTAGCACAACTGTGCAGGGGCCAGACCTGTGCTAGCTTTAACATGTGGATGGGTCACGTACGGCTGAAAGGGAAGGCGTGACCCCCATCAGAGGTTTACCAGGGTCAGGAGGCAGCCGCGCCAAGAACAGATTCAGGCAGTTGCTACATGGTCTGAAATAGTTTTCTCTTTTAAACCTACCTAGGAAAATAAGCCCGCCAGTCCCACCCACTTCCTATGTCCACAAAGAGAGGACACAAGGAAAGACAGGTCTCAAAAAGAGAAGTGCCAGTTACAATAAGGGCAAAACTTATTGAGCACTTCTTATGCGCCAAACTCTTTCTACCTATCACCTCAGCTCATCCCTCAGCAACCCCAGGCAGCAGGGTTTCTGGGAACACACACTACAGATAAGAAAACAAAAGTCCTACAAGCTCAAGTGCGATAGTGGAGCACAGCGGCGAGGACCACGGACTCCGGAGCCAGACCCCATGGATACGAATCCTGGTTCTGCCATTTACTAAGGAGCCTGACCTTGGCATGCGACATAACCACCCTGGGCCTCAGTGTCTCCATCAGGCAAAATGGGGGCAATACTTGTAATTTCCTCCCCAGGTGATTCTGAAGCCAAAGGAGTTACTCTATGCAAAGGGCTTAGAAATAGCACCTGGCCCGTGACAAAAGCTGTCAAGTGTTAGTTGTTATTATTATGTCACTTTCCTGTGTCACCAGGGTTACATAATCCGAAAATGACAATGCTAAGGTTTGAAGGCAAAAGTGTCACTCCAGAGCCCCAACACCTAGCACCTTGGACAACATGGCCCATCTGGCTCTCTAGAAGCGGCCTCCTGCAGCTGGCCCTTGTAAGGCACCCAAAGCCATCCTATTTGGAATTTAAAAAGTATCCTTTTGGAGTTCCCATTGTGGCTCATCAGGTTAAGAATCTGAATAGTATCCATCAATGAGGGTTCAATCCCTGGCCTCACTCAGTGGGTTAAAAGATCTAGCATTGCCATGAGCTGCAGTGTATGGTACAGATGTGGCTTGGATCTAGCACTGCTGTGTCTGTGGTGTAGGCTGGCAGCTGCAGCTCCGATTGGACCCCAGGCCTCACGACTGCCATATGCTGCAGGTGCAGCTCACAAAATAAAAGAAAATAAAGGAAAATAAAATAAATGTACCCTCTGGACAGTCATTTAAGCAAAAAGTATATTTTCAACAATCCTGCTTTCACGTGTCATTCAAAACAAATAGATGGCAACGTTTTAAGTCACCAGTGTTGTTACCAGCACAGCAAAAAACTGGGAAGTGTCCCTGTGGGCAAAGAGAGAAATAGAGACTCAATCTAGGCTCCCTCCCTCCCAGCCAAACAGCCCGTAGGGGAGCTGACTCCCCATCCTGGGCCCCTCTCCCCTGGGTCTGGTTCGGGTGTTCAGCTATGGGCACACCTCAGTGGGCCGAGCCTGGCCACCCCTCTAACACTGTCAGCTGCCCTTCTGGCAGCCCCGAATAGCTACAGACATGTCACATCTGTAGAATCCTTGCGTTTCAGGCTTTACCTTGGATGTTGATGGAACCAGAAGTTTATTTTAAGGGAAAAAAGTCAACCCTTCCAGCTGATACCAAAGCTGAAAAGAAGGGGAGGTCTCTTGCAGCACAGGAACCAGCGCTGTCACTGCAGCGGCTTGGGTCAGTGCTGTGGCATGGGTTTGATCCCTGGCCCAGGAACTTCCACCTGCTGCAGGCACCGGGGCCGGGGCGGAGTGGGGAGGGGGGCAGAAGCTATGAGCAACAGCCCAGACAAGAGCTTCCTTTCCTCCTCAGCCTGGGCTAAACTCGGCCGCCTAATTATGCCGCCTCAAGTACTGATGGAGCTAAAGGTCTCCTTTGTGAGGGGCAGTAAACCCCCAGGGCGCAGTGGCAGAATTTAAGATCAAATCTCTAATCCACTGATGCCAGCTGTAGGGCGTGGGGCAAGTTCTTCTGGTTTCTTCATCCATAAAATGGGGATGATCACACACACCCAGGGTATTAATGAGAGGAGTAACCGAAGGTATGACAGAGTTGAAAGGGCTCTCAGAATTTTCTGTAGCCCAGTCCCTCCAGAAGTTAAGGTCGGGGCCCTTTGTATTAACCACATCTTTAAATTTTCTGTATTTTACAATGCCTTGATATCTTGAGGATCTGTCTAGCTGGGGAGAGACCGGCCCTCCAGAGTTAGCTAGTTCCTAGAGATAGCAGACAACTTATCTGTGAATATGCCCCTCACAGCCAAAGAAACTAATCCAGAGCCCACAGCTGCCACCACCTCCTTTCCTCATTCACACACGCCAAGCCAAACTTTCTTCTTCCCTAAATCAACCCAGGGCCAGGTACTAGACCACTAGAGCCTGGCAAAATTATTCAAACTGGCCAATCCTAAAATATTTGTCTCCCCCTGCTATGCCTTTCCTGCAGGGACCATAATAAAGCCTCTATCCCATGCTTTCTCCTTGCTCCTTATGCCTTCTGACCAACCCAGCTGCTTCTCACATGGCCCTGCATGAAGTGGCACAAACCCCCTCTTGAAAACTCTAAGTAATGAGCTTCTTTCAATGGCATTGACTTCTCTGTGTCATCACCCAGTCACCTCTGCAAATAAAATCCTGGGGACAGTCAAAACACCCGTGCTATCCAAACTCTTAGTAGTGTCACAACACAGGAACCAAATAACTTTAGAAAACTTACTGTTCAAATGAGGATGCAAGGAAATTTGATTAGCAAAGGATACTTGTGTTATGTATTCTGAGTCCTTAATACTCTCAAGGTCAAAGATGCTGTGGGGACCAGTAGCTGTTTCCGCTGAAAGGGGATACAAACCAGATAAGCCAGCAGCTACAAATGTGTGCAGCCCCCTGCTAGAAAGCCACAAAGGAATATAAGCCCTGCTCTTTGCTTTAAAAAGACAAAAAATAGGAGTTTCTGTCATGACTCAGCAGTAACAAACCTGACCAGTATCCATGCGGACACGGGTTCAATCCCTGGCCTCACTCAGTGGGTTAAGGATCTGGAATTGATGTGAGCTGTAGTGTAGGGCACAGGTGAGGCTCAGATCCTGCATTGCTGTGGCTGTTGCATAGGCCAGCAGCTACAGCTCCAATCTGACCCCGAGTCTGGCAACTTCCACGTGCCATGGGTGCATCCCCAAAGAGATGAAATACACACATACATCCATACATACGTACATACATACGGCATTTTAAAATACCAAATGAATGTTGGATACTGTCAAAGTTCAGAGCAGCAAGAAAGCACCAATAATACAAATAAAAGTCAATGATGGGTCAAGCATAATAGCTTAAAGGAAATTAGAACGACCTGGTTCAATTCCAACTCTGAGGTTCACTCCCATAGTTTGCTACACACGTGGGAAACCCTCCACTTCACAGTCATTGGCATTCAGCCCCTTTGCCGCTCCTCCTGCTGTTGTCTCCTTCTCAGAAGTGCTCTCTGGCCTGCAGCACCAACCCCTTAGCTATGACTATTCCTTCAACAGGCCATGGCGCTACCCACGTTTCTGTGTGGCTCTGAGCGTGTCCTCATTCCATCCATTTGAACACATCATCTAACAGCTGCCTCAGTACCCACCTGAGGCATCCTTGAGGGAGTGCTTCTGAGAATGCAATTCTAAGGTGAGAGACTGCGCCATGTGACCATACCTTGTCCTTCATCATTAGTTCAAGCTCGCAGAGGCCGTCAAGGAAACAGATCCAGAAGTCAGCCATGCCAGCCAGACCTGCAACCAGGCAAGAAGTACTCTGGGTTAGCTTTCATTCTGGAGCACTGGTGGGACTTGGGGTGAATACAGAGCATATGACTGGCTTTCCCTCAAGAACTGGAGAGTTATCTGAAGAATTCTCCATTTCCCGCTAGGCGCTAAAAACATGTTAACAGTTTTGTTTATTTACTTACTTGACTCTTTCATTTGTTCAATGCTTGTTCGGTTATCTTGTACAAGGCTCATAAAAGCGATGTCTGCTTTGACAAGAACCTTCCAGCTGGCAGCACCTTCCACATCTGTGACTCCTAAGGTCAAAGCCAAGTTCAGGCTTCGGAATTAGAATTGCTTGGGTTTGATGGCTGGTTCTGCCTCCCACCAGCTGTGTGACATTGAGCAAGTCACTAAACCCCTCTGAGCCTCTCACCCTTTCAGTAAAATGTTAACAGTCATACCTACCTCAAGGGATGTTATGAAGATTAAATGAAACAACATGGGTAAAATCCTAGGCACAGAGCCATGTCCACTGCAAGAAATACTAAGTTTTCTAGCTGAGTGCCTACCCTATTCAAAGGATATAATGATATATAACTTTGACCTCAAAGATACGGAAAACTAATGTTAAGAGCTAGGGCAATGACTGTGATGAATATGTACTAGTTGGGATAGATTAGGTTATGCTGCTGCAACAAACAACCCCAACATCTCAGTTGCTTAAAACCATAAAGGTGGAGTTCCTGTTGTGGTGCAGCAGAAAAAAATCTGACTAGGAACCGTGAGGTTGCGGATTCGATCCCTGGCCTCACTCAGCGGGTTAAGAATCTGGTGTTGCCGTGAGCTGTGGTATAGGTCACAGATGCAGCTCGGATCCCGCGTTGCTGTGGCTGTGGTGTAGGCCGGCAGCTGTAGCTCCGACTGGACCCCTAGCCTGGGAACCTCCATATGCTGCGGGTGCAGCCTTAAAAAGCACTACAAAACAAAACAAAACAAAGCACATACAGGTTTATTTATTGCTCATATTCTATGTCCATCATGAGCAGGTAGAGGGCCAGGGGCTCTGCTCCTATTCATCCTAATTCCGATGCACAGGCTAACAGAGGTTCCACTTTATGGAGTGTAGTTGGTTCTCTTGGCAGAGGGAGAAGAAGATGGAGAATATTACTCCAGCTCTTAAATATACTTCAGCACGACTCCATTCATATATCCTTCACCAGAGAGAGTCACCTAGCTATACATAATTTCAGAGAGACTGGGAGGTGTAAGCCTCCTGCAGGCTCAGAAGTAAAGAACAAGAAACTGATGAAAAGCACTCATTTCTTCCACAAAGTGCACAACATACGACAAGATCATAAAGAAATCAAAGTCTAAAGTTGCCTTAAGTTTCCAAAAGAGCTTCTGCCAGGGAGAGAACCCTTGTGATGAAATTTTTTTTTTTTTTTGCCTTTTTAGAGACACACCTGCAGCATATGGAGTTTCCCAGGCTAGGGACTGAATCAGAGCTGTAGCTGCAGACCTACACCACAGCCACAGCCATACCAGATCCGAGCCACATCTGCGACCTACACCACAGCTCACAGCAACGCCGGATCCTTAACCCACTGAGCGAGGCCTGGGATCGAACCTGCATCCTCAGGGATCCTAGTCAGATTCGTTTCCACTGAGCCAAGACAGGAACTCCAGTGAAACTTGAGAAATGAATTACAACTTAAGAGATAGGTAGCGGAACAGCAAGAGTCCCAGACAGAGGGACCAGCACGTGCAGTGGCTTGGAGGCCTGAGAAAACAGGATGCTCTCTGGGCACAAGTTAGTAGTAACAGGAAAAAAAAAAAAAAAGGCAACTTGAAAAGAAGTAGGAAATGAGACTGGACTCGTGCTAGACCATGTCATGATAAAGAGCTCGGAGTTTATCAGGCAAGTGATGAGGGAGGGCAGAAACATCAGAAGGTCCTAAGCAATGGAATGCAAGGATTAGATTTATTTATTCACTTTTTCAGTTAACTATTTATAAAGTGCCTAGTAAGAGCAAAGCACTCTTCAAGGGGTTGGGGCCATAGTCATGAACACAACAGAATCACTGCCCTCGTGGAACTCCAATGCCAAAGTCAGAAAAGGCACTGTGGCTTCAGTAAGTGGGATGGATTAGAAGGGGTTGGTTGAGACGAGAGGCAGAGAAAACAGGGAGGAGGAGATCGTTGCCAGAGCAGAGACGCGTAATAACATGTGCCTAAGGTCTAGCAGTGATAGGAAATTCTGTGGCTAGGCAGCCGAGTACAAACACGGCTTCTCAGGAAGACTTAAGAAAATCTAACTCTTAACCACTAACTCTGAGCACAGAGTGAGCTTAGCAGATCTTTCTGCATCTCAGCGTAGAGAGTCCTGGGTTTCCAGCACTGACCTCCTGAAAAGTTAGGTATCCTGACACAAACTGCAGTCCTGAAAAGTCCAATGGCACAACATTCAGGGAGAAAATTTGTGAAACAGAACTCCAACAAATTGAGCCTATAAATGAGGCGGGTGGGATCCATTTTTCAGGAAGATTCTTAACACGAGGTCCCAAACCTGAGCATGCAAGTCTGTAGTTAAAACTTTACTCCCAGGGCAAAGAGCTTTCCAGGTGAAGGCAGATGCATCCTTAGATAATAATTTGGAGACAGAGTTCACATAAAAAGAACTGCGAACTTTGTTGAAAAGGACCCTCGCTGTTTTTTCAGCATCGACATGAGAGCCCTCGTCTCCAATTGTTCTCAAACCCCGATTTGTTGGAAAATCAATCCACATGTCTCCCGGCCAGCCCCTTTCCCGTCTAGGAAGTTTTATGAAGCAATAAACTCACATCAAACATGATTCACTGAGAAACTTCAGATGAAACCAGTCGAATTCACTGTACGGTGGATACCCCAAGGAAATCAACATCCCTCCTTCTCGTTTTTTCACAGGGAGAGCCGTGGATATCCCCACCCCACCCCACCCCTGTGCAGGGCACAATTCCCAGGAAGGGGTCTTGGCACAGATATGGAGTGGAGGCTTGCAGAGCTGAGACTTCTGCATAAAAAAGCCATGTGGCTCCGCCATGCTCGAAGTATTCTTAGCTCAAGACTTGCAGTTCAGCCCAGACTTGACTCCTGAAGGCACCCAGCTGCAAACTTTGTTGCCAAAAGCCCAAAGCAGTAAGTTCAAGGTGCTTCCTGGCTCTGACTCAGCCAGCGTGGAAGGACTTCACGTTGACAGTGGTGCAGCCGCGGCTCTGAGCTTTCTCTAAGGGTGCTCTGGAAAGCATTATCCTGCCCAAAGGGGATGAAAGTCTCTTTGAAAGCATTTTGCCTAGCCTGCTCAGAGATGAAGACAAAAACCATAACACATGGGAAGGACCAATATCCCACGCACTGCTGATTGATATTATCTGGGTGCTCTGTTTTCGAAAACCTTTTACTCACAGGAGAAAGCACGTTCCCATCACTTAATATGCCTGGATCGAATCCTTTGCCTTTTCACAGTCTCAAGGAGCTCCACCGTAAAACAGAGTTGGACTATGATCATTGAGGTCCCATATTGTCCAGTAATGACAAATGACAAAATGGTCAAATACTTGCAATTGCATGTGATTCAGCGAAGTTTGTATCTACACACACCCTCATTCACTCACTGTACATCCGCCCTCATGAACATCTGCTGGTTCTGTAAAAACGTACTGCCTGCCAGAGGCCAAGCACTCTTCTGGGCACTGAGGATAGACCAGCAAACCACACAAAGCCCTGCTTACTTGCAGAGCATACTTTCCAGGACTGGCCAGAAACCAAATAGTCCACGAATCAGGTAGTGATACCCATAGTGGAGAAAAATAGAGATCGAGACGGTCAGAGTTGGGTAAGGTGTTCCATTTGAAATATTATTAGGAAAGACCCCTCTGAGTCAGGTGACTTTTGCAAAAAATAAAACGAGCGAATATAACAAAAAAAGGAGCAAAATCCCAGATATAGAGAACTAGTGGTTACCTGTGGGAAGAAAGACAGGGAAGGAGCGAGAGAGGCAGAAGGGATCAAGAGATATAAACCCTTATACCCTTATTTAGGGATAAAATAAGCTACAAGGATATACTGTACAACACAGGGAATATAGCCAATATTTTAATAACTATAAATGGATTATAGCCTTTAAAATTGTTAATTACTGTTGTACACTTGAAACATTATACGTAATATAGATATTACAGACATATAGACATATGTGTGTGTGTGTGTGCATATGGCATGTATATATGAAGCCATTTGGGCAGAGCTCTGAAAGGTATGTGATAAAGGAGTGAGACACTGGCTATTCATGACAAAGAGGTTTCCATGGAAGAATCAGCATGGGCAAAGGCCCTGAGAGGAAACCATCTTGACCTAGTCAACAGTCAAAGAACTACAAGGAAATCAGTGTGGCCGAGAAAGGGAGTGACAAAGGGAGGAGAGGGGAAGGAGCTGAAGTCAGAAAGATGATCCAGGTCTGGCAAAGTCTTGCCCCAAGGGAATGGAAAACCACAGGAGGGTTTTGAGCTCCGAAATGGCACAATCCGCTATATGTGCTTAAAAGAGCATTCTCACTGCTGAATGTGACGAACAGACCTAGAGGGACCAGGGTCTCGCTCTAAGGAGGCCATTGCAATAACCAGATGAGGAATGACAGCGGTTCGGACCAGGGGGCAACAGTAGAGCTGATAAGAACTAGACAGACCGTGAAGGTGAAGTCCACAGGGTGTGCTGGTGGACAGTATGGGAAGTGTGCGAGAGAAGACTCAGAGATGACTCCCAGAGGGAGTTTCCATCTACTGGCCTGGGAAAGACTATGGAGAAAACTATACATAGAACTACCCTACGACCCAGCAATCCCACTCTTGGGCAGATATCTGGACAAAAATCTCCTTGAAAAAGACACTTGCACATGCATGTTCATTGCAGCACTGTTCATAATAGCCAAGACATGGAACAATCCAAATGTCCACTGACAGACAATTGGATTAGGAAGATGTGGTATATATACACGATGGAATACTACTCAGCCATAAAAAAGAATAAAAAATGTCATTTGCAACAAGGTGGATGGAATTAGAGACCCTCATACTGAGTGAAGTAAGTCGGAAGGAGAAAGACAAATACCATATGATATCACTTATATCTAGAATCTAATATACTGCATAAATGAACCTTTCTACAGAAAAGAAAATCATGGACTTAGAGAACAGACTTGTGGTTGCCAAGGGGGTAGGGGAGGGAGTGGGATGGTAGGGGCGTCTGGGGTTAGCAATTGTAGACTATTGCTTTTGGGGTGGAAAAGCAAGGAGATCCTGTTGTATAGCACCGGGACCTCTGTCTAATCACTTGTGACAAATCCATATATGTAAGTGTAACCAGGTCACCATGCTGTGCAGTTGGAAAATTGACAGAAATCTGTAAACCAACTATAATGGGGAAAAAAAAAACATGCTTGGGGTGGTGGGAGCTGGAAATCTGGATGTTCCATTTTAGACATGAGATGTTTGAGATGCCTTTTAGATAGCTTATGAAAGTGTGATATTAATACCACAGGCTTCTAGAATCTTCTTTGGAGACTTTAAAATATAATCCCCAATGACATCACTCACAGCCTTTACATGGGAACTGTCCAGGAAATACCTGTGACCAGGGGTTTGCCAGGAAATGTTTAACAACTTGTTCTCCCGGCGGGGGCGGGGGCGGGGGGAGGATTCTTCATTTGTAGCAATATGCTGATTTCCGTGGTATAAATACTATCAGCGTGGCCAATTTCAAACTGGCAGTGTGAGGTCATTGACTGCAGAGAGGGGCAGGATAAGCCCATTGGCTGGCCCGTGACACTGAGCAGCAGGCTCCAGGACAGCGCTGCAGTGACCCCTTCCCCAACAAGCCGCGGCCACCACCACCAGCACCCGGTCCTCAGAAGAGAGAGGACGAGGGCAAAGCCAGGGCAATTTTAGGCAGGGAGGTAATGTCTTCAGGCGGTTATCCTGTAAACACCTTTTCAGGATTTTCAAAAAAAAAAAACAGGTTGTGAGAAAGCCTGAGGCTTTTGTATTATAAACAGCTGCCTTCTTCTAACAGACTGATCCAAGATCTGACAATAATTATCTTTAATGTAAAACAAATTTACTCTCAAATTTCACTGGGGGTGGGGGAGTAGAGCAGGGCATGGTCCCAGGCCCCATGAATGATCCCCAAGTCATTCTGAAAGAAGGGAAAGCTCCGTCTGCATATTTGGTTCTGGTTTCGGAGCCCAGGAGCCCTTTCTCAATTAGTCAGGATATACCTGGATCACTTTCAAATTTGGGGTGAGGAAAAAAAATTGCTCTAGGCTATAATCAGCTCCTGGAGAGAACTATTTTCTCAGGGCAATGAGTGACATTAAATTTACCATAGCAGACTGTTGTCCAGTCAGCCAATTAAAGATTTTTTTTTTCTCCTTCTCCACTCTAGAAAAGAGTTCTTAATTCTCTCTGCATTTTTATTTATTTATTTATTTATTTATTTATTTATTTATTTTGGTGTGTCTTTTTGTCTTTTTAGGGCCACGCCCGTGGCTTACCGAGGTTTCCAGGCTAGGGGTCCAATCAGAGCTGTAGCCACCGGCCAACACAAAAGCCACAGCAACGCCAGATCCGAGCTGCATCTGTGACCTACACCACAGCTCACGGCAATGCCGGATCCTTGGCCCACTAAGCAAGGCCAGGGATCGAACCCGCGTACTCAGAGACGCTAGTCGGGTTCGCTAACTGCTGAGCCACCATGGGAATTCCACTCTGCATTTTTAGAATCTGGAAAAAAATTTTTCTGAGTACTCAGGCCGGGCAGGGGTAGGTGGGACACTGACACCCAAGATTCAGGTCCAATTGTTGGTGAGACCTGGGCTTGGGTCTCGTTTAATTTTTTTATTTATTTATTTGCTTTCTAGGGCTGCACCTGCTGCCTATGGAAGTTTCCAGGCTAGGGGTCTAATCGGAGCTATAGCTGCCGGCCTACACCGCAGCCACAGCAACGCAGGATCCGAGCTGCCTCTGCGACCTGCACCACAGCTCACAGCAATGCTGGATCCCCGACCCACTGAGCGAAGCCAGGAATTGAGCCCGCATCCTCATGGATCCTAGTCAGATTCGTTTCCACTTTGCCACAATAGGAACTCCCCGTGGGTCTCTTTTTAAAGGCCCCCCAGCTATTCTAGTGGTTAGCCAGGGCTAAGCACCACTGCAAGTCTGAGTGAGGAGTGGTTAGTTAGAATCAATCTGTCTCTTTGTGGTTGTTGAAGAAGCACTCCGACTCACACAGTAGCGGCTGGGTGAGGCGGGTGAGCACAGGGGTAGGAATTAACTGGCCCAGGGTCTAGTCTTATTTCTGTCATTTAACATATGTCCTTGGAAAGGCTATTGACCAGTGTGGGGGGTTCAGAGGTTAGGACACGTGGCCCTGGCTCCAGGCTTGCTTGCCCACCCGACATGCCTGTCGGCTCAAATACAGGAGCTGTATCGTAGGCATTTCACTTTGGCAGCTACCAAGGAAGCCACTCGCATGGTGTGAGCGCATGTTCTCCTAAGAATGGCAGCAAGGCTCATGCTGCTTGCAACAACTCACAGAGCTGGTAAAAAAAAAAAGAAAGGAAGGAAGGAAGGAAGGGAGGGAGGGAGGGAGGGAAGGAAGGAAGGAAGGAAGGAAGGAAGGAAGGAAGGAAGGAAGGAAGCAAGCAAAAATCCTAATAAGAAATGCCAGAGCAAAACAAGGCTGGATCAAGGACTTGCCCCCAGTCATGCATCTCATTGGATTGATATAATCCTAACCTTTCCCAGCTCCCATGCCTAAGTTTAGTTTGCAGGGTTTTATCCCCTGAAAAGGAGGCAGCAGAACTCAGAAAAACCCAGGACTGGTCAAAACACTGAAATTTCACATTGTTCCTGACTGAACAATAAGGCAGTCAAAGTTCAATTAAGAAATTCATTCCAGGAGTTCCCTTCGTGGTGCAGAAACAAATCCGACTAGGAACCATGAGGTTGCGGGTTCGATCCCTGGCCTCGCTCAGTGGATTAAGGATCCGGCATTGCCATGAGCTGTGGTGTAGGTCTCAGATGTGGCTCGGATCCCGCGTTGCTGTGGCTGTGGCGAAGGCCGGCAGCTACAGCTCCGATTAGAGCCCTAGCCTGGGAACCTCCACATGCTGCTGGTGTGGCCCTAAAATGACAAAAGACAAAAATAAAAAAAAAAACAAATTCATTCCAAAATCAAGCAACGCTGACCTTTTGAGTTATTAACAGTAGGAGCCCCTCCCGTGAACACCGGCTGTTAATGGCCGTTTGCAGCAAGCGCATCACGGTGTAAGTCTACAAATGCTCCCTCCTGTCCAGCCTCCCCAATCCAGAACAATCCCACCCCCTGCCCCCAGGCACACACTCCCCGCCTCACACATCGACAGTGAATTGGGACCCAAAGGAAGAGAGAGCAGACAAGAGCAAACAAAACGAGTGGCTGGAGGATGGATGGCAAGGGCTGGTAGACACACTGAGGGTCAAAGGCCCAGAAAATGTTTCCAAGAAGGACGAGGAAAATCATCACTAGAGAGCAGAGCCCAGTCAAGGGCCAGGCCCCCAGGATGCAGAGCCTGACGTACCCCGAGGGACACAGCCACGAAAGGGGTCAGGACTGGCTCCGAGCAAGCAACATCGGCCTCCACTTATCACACGAGAGACGCTTCCGGTCCGTCTCCCACCTCCAAGTGCGTCCCCGGGGGGCAGCTGGAGAGGAGGCCGTGCTCAATGGCCAGTGGCCACAGAGGCTTTTGATTAAAGGAAGTCAGTGGGATGGAAGCTTTGCCTTTTAAATCCCTCAAAACCGTTTCCAAAAAAAAAAAAAAGGAAATATTGTAGATAGAAAAAGAAGGGCGGGCAGAAATGCTCAGGGCTTCAGGCTGGGAAGACCAGATGGGGGAAGCAGATAAATTAAGCGCTTTCAACAAGAGAGCGGGTGATGCTGCCAAACGAGGCAGGGGAGAGGATTCTCTGTTTACCTCTCTTCTCACCCAAGAACACAAGCTGTGAATTTCATGGAAACGGACGGTGCAAGGAGTCAGTCACATTCAGCAGGTCCTCCTTTTCCAAATACAAGCAGCGGTTTAGCAAGTCTGGTCTCTTGCCTATGCTGGTCCCTCTTCCTGATAACTAGCTCCTTCTTAGCCCACAGAAGCCAGCTCAAATGTCACCGTCCTCTGGGAGGCCCCCCGGGACCCCCCCAGGTAGAACCCACGGCTCCTTCTCCTTTGTGTCCTTGGCCTCCTCCCACACTCTCCAAGGCCTTATTGTCATGCTGTCATCTAGTTTTGTGTCCATCTCCCCAAGTGAACTGGGAGCTCCCGGGGATAAAAGCTAGACCTTGCTCATTTCCTCATCCCCAGCGCCTAATACATGCTTACTAAGGAGCCAGACAGAGGGACCCAGAGATACAGGGAAATTCAGAGAGCCCATTGCTCTAGAAAGGAATCTTCAACTATAGGAGACAAGGGTGCTGCCGACCACCAGGCAGCCTTTCTTATAGGCAGCAAGTCATCTTTTCTGGACGTTTGGAAGGGCCCTCAGCCAAGATCTCTGCCAGTCTCCTCCGTGTCTCCCTCTATTTATACCCTGGGGCCAGGAGGCAGGAAGAAGCTGTCTGAACCCAAGGACAACGATCAGCAAGCAATACCTTCTCTGCATTTATTCTTGGCAAGGATCCCCAAGAGGTTAGGTTTCCTTTAGAAAGCAGCCACGGAGAGAGGGAAATTCCAGGTTTTTCATCCTTTGGCTGTTTCCAAAGAAACTGATAGAAACTTTAAATATCTGCTCGGTAGTCCTCAAGGCGCCAAAATTCACCCTTAAGCAAAAACACTACAGGCATTTCAAAAGTCGCTGACTCAATAAAAAAAAAAAAAAAAAATCAGGTTACTGGAAAGGTAACAGCAAAAAAAAAAAAGATGAAAAAGAGTAAAATGGAAAGCATCTCTAAGACAGCATGAAATTTAAAAGACGGTGATATAAAAATCATCATCCTATCCAAGTATTTTAATTGTGTAATGGGACCAAGAAAACATTCAGTAAAATATCTGGGCTTATGCTTAATGGACCTAAAAACAAATACATACACAGACACGTGTATACAGGACACCAACTGTTAACCTAACTTGCTCAAATCCCATTTTGATCCCCTTTAAGGAAAAGCAGCAAAAGCTACAGCGACGAGGAGCACATGAGCAGAGGTCAGAGCTGAACTGAATCTCACAGCCTCGCAGCTGTGGGACCTTGAGCACGTTACTCAAGCCCCCTGAGCCTTAGTTTCTTTATCTGTAAAATGGGCAGCTGTGAGGCTTCCTGGGGTGCTGTATGTAAAAGGTCTCAGTGCAGTGACAGGGCCGAGGAAGTGCTCCGGAAGTGATGGGTGGCGGCACTGCCAATAGAAGTCTTCAGACCACCATAACCATCATCACAGCAACAAGAAAAGAAATGGGTGTCAAGACTTTAGGGAGAAAAGCAAGCCCTGGACTTTCTTCTATAGTGTTGAATGTTTATCAAACGCATTCGTCTCTCTCTAGAATCCTTAATAATCATAGAAAGATTCAGTTACAGTCACAGAATTAACCAAGAAGGATATTCACGCATTTGATCAAGTTTTCAACCAAAGAGTTGAGTCAAAAGGTTTCTCTGCTGAATATTCAGTTCCCAGGAAAACCCCACACCTAGGAGCTTCGTTCCTCTAAGAGTGAATTGTTCGTTTGTTCTGATGAGAGGCTGCTTAAATACAAACTTCCTTCTAGAAGTCACATCAGAGAATCTCCACTTGTCATGTTCCCAGCAGTTTGGGGGAATTGAATACTTAACCCCAAGATGAGGCCCTTTTTGGCATTAAAAGTGAAGTATCCATCTAACCCCAAGTTTGTGGGCTTTTGGGTTTTTTTTTTTTTTCTTTTTAGGGTTGCACCTGCGGCATATGGAGGTTCCCAGGCTAGGGGTCCAATCTGAGCTACGGCTGCTGGCCCATGCCACAGCCACAGCAACACAGGCTCTGAACAGTGTCTGTGACCTACACCACAGCTCATGGCAATGCTGGATCCTTAACCCACTGAGCAAGGTCAGGGATCGAACCTGCATCCTCATGGTTACTACTCAGATTCATTCTTCTGAGTCAGGACGGGAACTCCATGGGCTTTGTAATAATAGACACCATTGCTGAAGACAGCATGCTGTCACCAGTGACTTGAAAAATTTAGTAGGACAAAGTTGCCCTCGATTTCATTATGGGTTTTCAAGAGCTAAAGACCAGATATTTAAACACGAACGAGTGTATGGTTGTGTGTGTGTGTGTGTGTGCACGCGCATCAGTATGCACAAGCAACAAAAGCAGATGGGAGGATTATGAGCCATGTCCCGCACCTAACTCTTTCCATCATGCTGAATCCTCCCAACTTGTACAACTTGGCTCACCTACACCAGAGAGGACAAGAAAAAGGAAAGAAAGACCTAAAGCACACTGAAACCCAGTCAGCTTATAATTATCAGCACCTAGTCCTTTTGGCTGCCATCACAGAATACCATAGACTGAAGCAGGAGTGAGGAGCTTATAAAGAACAGAAATGGAAATTTATTTCTCACACTTCTAGATAGAGGCTAGAAGTCCAAAGTAAAGGCCCTGGCAGACTAAGCCTCCAGCGAGAACCCCCTTCCCGGTTCCTGGTTCACAGACGGCCACCTTCTCACTGTATTAAATGTTATTAATGGGCTCTGGTGTTGGCATACAAGGTGTTTGCTGCTTCAATAATTAGGTCTTTTGAGTAGAATCCCCTCACAGGAGCTCTCTGAGATCTCTTCTAAAGGGCACTAATTCCATTCTTGGGGGCTCCACCCTCATGATCTAATCACCTCCCGAGGGCCCCACCTCCTAGCACTATCCCACTGAAGGACAGGATTTCACCATACGAATTTGGGGAGGACACAAACATTCAGTCTATGGCAAATACTGAGAATTAAAAAGATGCAAACACATTCAAAGGGCGAATTTCTACAAACTCCATCTCTATCTGACTTTAGAATAAGTTGGCATGTGGGTTAGGAATTTCTTGTCCTTTTCTTTTGCAATTAATCCTTAGCATTTGGATTGGGGACAGTGGCAATTACATTACACAGTTATACCATTGGGGACAATGGCAGTTATAACCACATTCCACAAACACAGACCAAGTGATGACTGCAGTATTATACTTGGTAAGAGGAGAAAGCCATTCTTGGATGAAAAATTTGGATGAAGGAGAGGATAATGGTAGATAGTTGGGAGCTGGGGTTAATATGTATTTCCTCATTACACATGTGAGCATGTATACACACATGTATATAGCAATTAGCACCAATATTGTATATGTGTGTGTATAAAGGTATAAATTCATGTATACATATAAACATGGGGTTGCTATGTATATATTTCTATGCATAAGGGTGTCTATATGTGAACACACATGCATATGCAGGCATTGAGCAATTTGTGTGTGTAAACAGTATATGTGTGTGTTCTTGTGAAGTTTCATCCTCACAAAAGAATTTCTCTCCTGAGCCCTGTCTGTAGCTGACATACGGCCTTGTTTTAAGAAACATGTTTTCCATTTATAGGGTTTAGTATCGTCTGATTGTCCTCTTCCTCCAGTAAAGTAATGTTGAACCTACGTCTTCTTCCCCCTTCCCCACCAGGTCACCTGCCCCCACTGGGAAAAGCCAAGTTCTCCCCACTCTTGCAGGATCATGACTCACCCCATCTCACCCTGTGGACAGCCCAGGGCAACCCTCCCCTGTCTTAAATGACTGTCTCTATCCATCCCAGCTCCTTCCTCCCCAGGGCCTGTGTCTGTCCTAGCAGAGCAGAGATTTTGGTGGGAAGGCTCATCCAGGCAGCCTCTATAGGACATGTGACATCTGGATCCAATAACGCCTTGTACTAAAGTACCCCCTGTAGCAGGAATCAAGTTTTATCCCCTACGTTCTTGGTGAAAGTCTTGTCTCCCTTATGTTACAGAGCCTCTTAAGATGGTGTGGCTTTTAGCTCTGACATTTATATAAATATGACCCCACTGCTCTTGAGGACACGTGGGAAATTCTCCATCTGCCAAGGGGCTTGGGTCACTATGTGTGCCCTACCCCGGTTCTCTGTCTCCCTTTAGCCTGGGGGATCCCTCCTGAGCGCAGAGTGTGGGGTCTTCCCCAAAGCCCAGACTCTCGAGAGGCAAAGGGAAGGATGCATCTCCCTGCCCACAGCACTCCACACCACTCCCGGCCATGCCATGAGCACAGCCATCAGGGTACCAGGCTCCGCCCAAGTTATGCCCTAGGTGGTCTGTCCTTAAAACAACTCCACCATTCCATACCCCTCCGTCTAGGACCCCTATTCATACCCCCAGGTGCCTAGTCTTGGCCCAGAGGCACTCCTTGTGCCCCGCAGAGCCCCACAATCCTGAAATCCCCTTAAACCTTCTCCACCTTCATCAAAACCACACCAGTCTTCTGTGTCCTTTGTCCCCAGAGGTGATGGAGATGATGTGTCACTCCATTAATTAATTTATTATTTTTTTGGCTTTTTAGGGCCACACCCATGGCATATGGATGTTCCCAGGCTAGGGGTCTAATTAGAGCTACAGCTGCCAGCCTATGCCAGAGCCACAGCAATGCCACATCCAAGCCGTATCTGCAACCTACACCACAGCTCATGGAAACGCTAGATCCTTAACCCACTAAGCAAGGCCAGGGACCGAATCCACAACCTCATGGTTCCTAGTCAGGTTTTTTTCCGCTGTGCCACGACAGGAACTTGACTCCATTAATTTAATTATCACCCAATGCACCTGCCAGCTAACAGATTATCCCTTATCAAGAAGAAGAAGATCAGTGGAGTTTCCTTTGTGGCTCAGCGGGTTACAAACCCAACTAGGATCCATGAGGATGCAGGTTTGATCCCTGGCCTCGCTCAGTGGGTTAAGGATCTGGTGTTGCAATGAGCTGCAGTATAGGTTACAGATGCAACTCAGATCTGGCGTTGCTGTGGCTGAAGCATAGGCTGGAAGCTGCAGCTCCAGTTCCACCCCTAGCCAGGAAACTTCCCTATGCGGCAGGTATGGCCCTAAAAAATCAAAAAAAAAAAAAAAAAAAAAAAAAGGAGAGCGAGAGAGAGAGAGAGAAGAAGGTCAACTGAAGGTCAAACCAGAGGCGGGATTCTAAGAGCTCAATGTAGGCTAACAAGGAGTCGCCTGGAAGAGGAGTAAGATTTGGCCTTCTCATGCCATCCCGTGTCAAGAGTCACCAACTCCATGCCAAGAGCAAAGAGGAGGAACAGAAGACCAGGGAAAAGCACTTCTCTGAAAAGACCAGGTCGAGGTTCCCGGTCCTCACCCCCCACCCCGACCTCTCTCCCAACCACACAGGTAGCCTCCGTCGGCTCCCACTCGGAGGGTGGGCTTCCTCGCCCCGCAGGAGGGGAGGCCAGGCCGGCAGACGAACAGCAGTCCAGGGGCGGGGGCGTGTCCGTGTGCTTCCCCGAGGGCACCACCGAGGGGCGGGAACACAGGGAGCTCAAAGGCCAGGCAATCAGAAACACTTTTGGCAGGAACGCAAGGGCCAGCAAGAAGCTAATTCAGGTCCCGCTTGGCTGACTCGGGTCTGGAAGGAACAGAGGAAGAACAAGAGAATCATGTAGTGAATTGTCAGAAGGCAGGAAAGACCCAAGGCCTTGGTCTTAATCATGTTCCATGTGAAGAAGTTCTGGCATGGTGCATGCATGAAACCTGCCAAGCCTTGAGTAATGGGAACAAGCGAGGGGAAGAGGAGGGGTGCTGAGAGTGACTGGTGGGGAGGGGGAAATCAGGCTGTGTCTAGGTGGTGCCAAACATCTGGGTAAACTGTAAAATGCTGAAGCCAATATCGAGCCATTTTGTCTAGAGAATAGCAAACAAGCAAACGTTCAACTTGAAATCGTCTAGGTCATGTCATTGTAATTTGGCTTTGTTTCATTTTGCAGTGTTTATGCAGATGTTTGAAAGTTCCTTGAGGGCATAACCAAGATTTACTTATTTTCAGGTATCTCTACCTTCCAGCGCTTAGATCATGTCTTCCTCTACACGTCTGAGAAAGGGACAGAGGGAAGGGAGAAGACGGGAGCCAGGTACAGATTTAACCCCAAATCCTTAATGACAGGCTGACTGCATACCTCATTGCCCAAACTGGGACAATTCTGAGAGTAAATGGGGTTGCTAATACTAGCCCCAGCCATTCAGTCACACTACTTAATGGCCAGATATATATGGAAGATGAGGCATTAGGAAGAAACTGCCCTTGTTATTTTCCAAACACTATAAGCTAGACCAGCTTGAAGTGCACAATAGGAAGAAGGTCAAGGCAGCTGGAGCAGAGAGAGGGGAGCGTGGGAAAATGAGGCAGGACTTGGACTTCGTTCCAGGTGTGATGAGGTGTCGGAGGTGTTAGGGGGCTGGAGAGTTTGCCTGTGTGAGTGACCAGATGTGATTTATGTTTTAAATGATCTGTCTGGCTGCAAGAAGGAGAATGAATTGTAGGGGGAAGGTTAGCATCAGGCCATTGTGCTTTTCCAAGTGCAGGAGGATGGTGGCTTGCGCTAGTGGGTGGTAGGAGCAGAGGCGCCAGAAAGAAGGGGCCGGTTCCAGGATGACTGGTCTACTCTGAGTTGCCGATGCAATGGACGTGGAAGTTGAGAAGAGAGGCATCAAGGATGACCCCTAGATTTAGAGGCTGAGCCACCGGCTAGGTAGACGGCGATGCCCTCTGTCTACCTGGGGAAGCCAAGAGAGGTCAGTAGTCTTGAAAGGACTTCGCTGACCTCCATCTGAAAACGAGTCCCCCGAAAATCTTCACCTGCTCCCTTGTGTGTCTCCCTGTGGCTCTTGTCAGCATCTGGACTTGTTTTATGTATGGGGTTTATCAGGTTAAAGGCGATCTCCCCCATCAGATTGTTGGCCCCTTGGGAGCCGATTTGCCAAGCACTTAATATGTACTCAATAAAAATCTGCTGAAAGGAACACCAAGATCAGTTTTTTTTTTTTTTTTTTTTTTAATGCTAATCTTGAGCTCCAGTCCATGTTCTGGGGCCAGTGGACTGAAGAATCCTGGTCAAGCCATTGGGCCTCACTGGGTTTTTGGTTCATCACTACAGTGACAGTTTGCATGAGATGACTGCCAAGGTCCCTCTCAGCTCAGACATTTGGGGACCACGATTATGTCCCTTGATGCTCCCAGGAGAGCTAGCATCAGCAGAGCCAGAAAGCGGTATCCAAAGCCCTCTGAACTGAAGAAATAATTTGACCTAGAGCCTAAGAGGGAGGTTTTCCCAGTGCCCAAGCCCTCAGACCAGTAAGCGGAGAGACAGGGAGGCAGCACGTCAGGGAGAGGAGGCTGGGCCCGTGCCCATGTCCGCAAGGAGGCAGGTATCTCATTGCCCCACCCCCAGCGCTGAGCATGTATCCGAAAGTCCCCGTTTCTCCAGCACTGTAGGTTGGGGTTCTATCACTCTGTGGGTCATCGGTGCCCCCTTTTCTTTTTTTAATGGCCTCACCCATGGCATATGGAAGTTCCCGGGCCAGGGACTGGAGCTGAGCAGCAGCTGTGATCTATACCGCAGCTGCAGCAATGCCAGACCCTTGAACCCAACGTGCAGAGCCAGGAATCTAATCCACACCTCTGCGGGGACCTGAAGCTACTCCAGTCAGATTCTTAACCCAGTGCACCGCGGTCATCAGTGCCCTCCTTTCTTTTCCTTCATGTATGTTTCCATTATTCCAAGTTTGGTGTGTGCTTTACACGCAATAAACTAGATCATCTTTGCACTAAAAATGACTAAGGCTGCTATCCTCTGATAACACAAGCATGATTTTCATTTCTCCTCTCCTCCTTCCTTTTTCCAGCACTCTAGAATGAGCCCCATGAAGAATGCTGCTCTGCTAACAGCTCCATATTCTCTTGAGTCTCCCTGGGTCCACGTTTGGCATTCCCAAACCCAACAGCTTTCCCGGACCTTCTCTTCCTTCTTGCTAAGAGAAAAGAGTGCCTGGGTAAAAGAAACTGATAGATAACCCCAAATTCCATGTTAGTCATAAGTTAAAACTTCCTGAGCTACTAACAAGAACCAGAACTCATCCTAGGAACTCAAAACCTCTGCACTTAGACAAGGTTGGTGTCGAGTTGCAACCCTGTCCACTGCAGTCTCCTACAATCATGCCTCACGCCAACAGTTAGCCCAGGCCCAAAGGAAAGTTCCAGAACGCCAGGCCAGAGGCCAGAGACCTGAGCTCAATTATCATAGCCCCAGATGTACTGCTGGTGGTTCCTCTCTGCCTATTTCTCCAAACCGTGGATCCCAGGCCCTGGCTCACGTCCACCTTCTGCTCCACCTTCCTGATTGTACCAGACTCTGGGCCACCCATCTCTGGCCATACTCTGCCCATGGCCTGTGCCTGACACGGGCCCTCATCCACTGGACAAACACTGACACTGGTGCCCTGTGGAATCTAAGAAACTGAGTCATCACAGGTCTACCAGCTCTCCTGTTTTGCATTTCCTCCACTGGCCCAGCTTGCAGCTTATAATCTGTTTCAGCTCCTCTGTGTAACTTTCTCAGGCTAGAGAATTCCTGCTCCAAGCTTCCACTGGGAGCTTGGCGAGCAGCCCCGGTGGTGATGGTTTTCTCTGCTACATTCTCTTGTTTATCCTGCTGCTTCTAAATCTTTTGTTATAAAGAGGCATGGCCAGGCCTTCTAAATTACCTTTCCTCAATCTTCACCCAATTTAAAGAAAAATTAATGCATCCGGTAGTGACTGCAGACTGCATAGATATGCCTTTAATGTCTGATCTGACTCACAATCGTCTCATGGCCGTATCTGTAACAGGCCTGGCTCTGTCTGTCCATAATAATAGGTAACTGCCCTTGTCACTCTACAGTTATTCTCCATATCTATGAGCCTGTTTAAGTAGAAGTCTGATCATGTCACGCCTGTGCTCAAAACCCTATTTTTTATTTTTTATTTTTTA
>PVHT020000009.1:11308039-11374521 GCA_004024745.2 Catagonus wagneri | reverse complement strand
CTAGGGGTCTAATCGGAGCTGTGGCCACTGGCCTGCGCCGCAGCCACAGCAACGCAGGATCCGAGCCGCGTCTGCAACCTACACCACAGCTCACGGCAACGCCGGATCGTTAACCCACTGAGCACGGCCAGGGACCGAACCCGCAACCTCATGGTTCCTAGTCGGATTCGTTAACCACTGCGCCACGACGGGAACTCCTACTCAAAACCCTACAATTGACCCTCCTCTTCATCTCAAGGTAAAAGCCAAAATTTTCACAGTGGCCTAGAAGTCCCTTCAAAAGTGGAGGTGTAGTCAACAGTTTCTCAGACATACCAAGGCACACTCCTGCCTCAGGGCCTTTGCACCGGCTGTTCTTTGGCCTGAAGTAGTTTCCTATGGATAGCATGGCTCATTCACTCCTTCTACTATTTCAAATCTTTTCTCAGATGGCTTGGTCAGGTCACCTCATTTACAATGTCAGCCACCACCTAGTTATCCAATCCCCCTTGTCTTGCTTTCATTTTT
The DNA here is from genome assembly GCA_004024745.2 of Catagonus wagneri. NCBI lineage: Eukaryota > Metazoa > Chordata > Mammalia > Artiodactyla > Tayassuidae > Catagonus > Catagonus wagneri. The sequence continues at coordinate 11,374,014 of PVHT020000009.1, read as the reverse complement.
CTAAATCACATTCTATTATACCATGTGATGCACTTACTTAGTATGTCATCCTTTCTTTCTCCTCCACTAGAATTTAAGCTCCCAGAGAGCAGGAATTTTTGTCCATTTTGTTCAGTGATGAATCATTAATCAGTACCTAGAACAGCAGCTGACACATAGTATTACTGAATAGATTAATCCATTAATTAATAAGAAGTTCATCAGTAGTTAAGATTCTCAACTCTGGTCTTACTGCTGGTTTGAAGCTCAGATTTTCTGCTTCTGGCTGTGTGACTCTGAGCAACAGTCTCTTAACTATTTGATACCTCAGTTTATCCATCTGCAAAAAAAAAAAAAAAATTGCTAGTGCTTTGCAGGATTGCCAATGAGAAAGTTCACAAAGGATGCTCAGCACAGCACTTGGAATACAGAAAAAACTCCTAGGATGGTGCTTATTATCCTCAATTCTGGTGAGCAAATGAGACTTTTGGAAATAATCAAAAAGCTACCTGGACTGAAGCCTGGGAAATAAAGTAACAGTGCCTCTGCTCAAGCAAGATGGGAAGATAATACAACGTGAGCAGTTCTCTTTTTCGATTAATAAACTGGCTCCATAAAACCAGTCTGGGAGTGGGGGGGGTCATGTTTTCAGCAATGGTGCTCCCAGTGTGGCCACTTAGACAGACAAGACCCACTTGGGTGCATCACTTCTGACATATTTGCTAGTCCCGTCGGGTCCCCGTCGTAGAGACAGAAACAGTAGGAATGGAGGCCCTTAGAGACTCTCTGCTGTCCCTCTTGTTTCACCCACTCTCTTTATGTTGCTTTCCTGCCAAGGAGGGCCAACTGCTCCCTGAGTATGTGGGTCAGGAGCTTCTGGGGAGAGAGGGCCCAAGAGGCTTTATGAAGAGAGTGTCGCAGAAAGTGATACCCTGAACCAGACCAGCAGTAACCTGAGTGTTGTGAAGGTCTAGAAACCTAATCTGGGGAAGAGCCATCAGAGACGGGACAGCTCATTTGCAGAAGAGACTTTCTGGGGCCCCGAGGAGGAGGGGGGAGGAGTGGACTCACCCCCAAATGCCTGATCACCAGCCACCCCTTTACCGCTCTGGGGCCTGCCTCCTCTCTCAATTCAGGCACCACAGGGAGGGGGTGAGGATACAGGGGAGCCCAGAGAGACACACTCAGCTCTGCCCCCTGAGACACACAGCGGCTCTTCCATCCCAGCCGTGCCCTCTGTCCCTCTCCAGGGCTAAGTATATGCTTCAAACTGTGTCCAAGACTCAGGGAGGAACCTTAGGGACCATCTCTGCTCAGTTTACAGAGGAAAGAGTCCAAGCCCAGGGAGAAGGGGGTGGAGGAGGCTGGCACAGTTGGTGCCCCGTCTGTACCCCTCCAGCCCACCCCCAACGCCACCTGCAGACAGTCTCCTGCTGAGTAAAGACTTCCTGCATCTTCGTGCTGGAACGTGACCTCCTGGCCTCAGGAACACGCACAGCCAGTGGGCAGAGCAGGCCAGGCACGCCAGCAGGTCAATATCGTTAATAGCTAGAAATACCTCCACCTACTAGAGGTATAATTTCAAGGTGCGCCTTAGAGGGATTTTTTTTCTTATCCAGTTCAGGCCCCACCTGTTAAAATAATTGGGGAAATACTCTCAGATTCAAATAAGGAGTGCTGAGCTTGGCGGTTCTAATCATTTTTGTTCCCTCCGATGCCTTTGGCAGCCTGGTGAAGCCCACGAACCTCTCCTCTCCTCAGGATATTTATTTTCTTTTTGGCCAGGCCCACGGCATGTAGAAGTTCCCAGGCCAGGGATCGAACCGGAGCCACAGCAGTGATCAACACCAGATCCTTAATCCACTGAGCCACAAGGGAACTCCCAGGATACCTATTTTTAGTGCACAAAATAAAATGTATAGGATTATAAAGGACACTAAATGTGTTCAAAGATAATTATCAAAATAATTTTAAAGAATTGTGGGATATCAGAATATGCTGGTGTCTTTATTTTAGCACAACAAATAAAGATCTAAAGGAGAATCTCACAATTAACATAATTGAAAGTAGCAATGAACTGTACTTATTTGTTAACGAATAGTTTCTGCAACAGCTGTGATGTGATGTGAAAATATGTGTGGTTTATATTGCTGACCAAGTCCCAGGCACTGCTGATACTACTGTGGTCTTGAATACGTCCATTATTAAAGGAAAAGGTAACATTCAGTTAGAAGTTGGAGAATACAGATGTAATCATTTCCCATAGAAATTAGAGATTTTCCATCCAAGTTCACAGGCCCCCCTGAATTCTCTACATGGACACTCTTGGGGGTCTATGAACACCAGACAAGTTAGGGACCTTGGGCCAGAGTCTATGTGAGACTCGCTAACTGGTGACTCAAAACAGGTTCAATGGCCCCCGGAATTTCCATTCCCTTTCTGAACAATTCAGTCTTAAAGCCATTAGCTGGGGCAGAGCAAAGTAGTCCTGCAGCGGGGACGGAGGAAGCCACAGAGGCTCAGATGCAGGTATCAGGGTTCAAACAGAGGGAAGAGGGTGGCCCTATCAAGGAGGGATGGCAGCAGATACAGGAAGAGTGGTTATACACAAGGGCATTGATGAAATCGATAGGTCTATTACCGAAAGCGAGGTTTCTCATTGTTAGAAAAGACAGTTCCAGCGAAGGGGACAGCTAGAATGAGCCCCAGTGTAGGGTTATAACTGGGGAGACATCTGTGTGAACTCCCGGTTTTCAACTGATAAGAGAAATGTGTGCACTCCCACTCTAGCTCTGACCATCTTGAGAGCCTGGGGGCAGCAATACCCCAATAACACTGAGCACACCTAGCACTCAGATCTTGGCTTCTAAATACTATTTTCACTAAAAGAGACCAGGGCTCCTTGGAGACGTGGCTGATTCCAGGACGAGGGCATAGAAAGTACAAATGAACACAGCAGATCTTCTTGTGCTGCCAAGCATTCAAGGAATGACAAGGCTCATGTGAAATGGATACAGAAGACAGCTTGAATGTAATTCCAGTGGCCAAAATGGGGACAATCTGAGCATCCAAATAAATAGGAATTAAAATTCATTCACTGTAATGGGAAACCATGAGTCTGTACAGATGCAAAGAGATGAAGCAACTGAAAGTTTGATAAGGAATGATATGTTTATACAGTTTCAAAACACCTTCCCACAAAATACATATCAATTACACAGGGAAAAAGAGTAACCTTACAGTGGGAAAACCTAGACGACACCAACTTAAATCAAGAAATCAAAGGTAACAGCACCAGTTATAGCATAAAGAGGCATCTGTGCCATTTGGTAAGATGAAGTGAAAAGCACATGAGCTATCTGCCAAAAGTACACCTGTCAAAAAGGCCTGATCTGAATATCACCATGAGGAAACATCAGACATCTAAACTGAGAGATGGGCTACAAAACATTGGCTGGGGAATTCCAAAGTGTCAAGGTGATAAAAATTCAAGGTGTGTTCCAGACTGGAGGAGGTTTAAGAGACAGGCCAACCGTATGCAGCCTGTGATTCTAAACCCCAATTTGGACAACTGGCAAAATTTGAGTGGGTGTGAGGCTAACATGACAGCAGGGTATCAGTATCAGTTTCCTGATTTTGATGGTTGAATTGTGGCTACACGGGAAAACGGTTTTTGTAGGACACCGCCTCTAAAATATCCCAGATGATAGGATACATGCTGGAAATTTACCCTTAAAAGGTTCAGAGGAAAGAATGTTCTCTGTACTGTCCTTGCAATTGTTTTTGAAAGTCTGGCATTGTTTCAAAATATGAAAAGAGATGGAAAGGCCGATTCTGTGACCTATAGTCTATCGTGAACGTGCGGCCAATACATAAGAAATAAAAATAATCAAAGTGGGGTTCCTGCTGTGGATCAGTGGGTCAAGAACCCAACGAGTGTCTGTGGGGATGCGGGTTTGATCCCTGGCCTCGATCAGTGGGTCAGGGATCCAGTGTCGCCACAAGTTGTGGTGTAGGTCACAGACGCAGCTCGGATCTGCTGTTGCTGTGGCTGTGGCATAGGCCAGCAGCTGCAGCTCTGATTTAACCCCTCGCCTGGGAATTTCCAAATGCTGCAGATGTGACTGTAAAAAAAAAAAAAAGATTAAAAAAAAAAGCAAAACGAGATTGAGGAGCATCAAATTCTTTGGCTAGAGTTGTGCCCTTATATTTAGAGGATCCCGTTCATTTCTGTTGAGGGGCTGAGAGACATTCTGCTCCGCCACCAAGCCTTAGAGGGTGGATCTAATGGCCTGAAAGAGACGTTCACTCTTACCCTCCCCCACCCCACCCCCAGCATGATGCTCAAGAAGTTGCAGAAATGCCCAGAGCCACCAAGCAGTTACAACCAGAGCAAGACTGGGAAAAGCTTGAGCGCTGCCTGCCCTTCCAGAGTTGAATGAGCAGAGCACACAAAACACCTCCCAGGAGAAGCTGACTTTGGGGAGGACAGATATACTGAGCCACCTTGAAAGGCTCCAACCCCCAAAGTAAGTGATCCCGCAGCCGGAAGCTCAGAGGGAGGGGGGATGGGAACTAGGGAGAGCGGGAGCATAGGGGGCCAACAGGAGGGTGAGCCCCCGAGTCAGGCAAGGAGACAGTGGGCAGTGAGGCAGGGAGAAGCAGCGCCTTAAGGAAACAAGATCTTTCTCCTTTTTCTTTTATTTTCTTAACATTTTTTAGGAAAGGAGATCTCTTACGGCTTACAAAAGCATTGAGAGAGAGCGCACGCCAGCATTTGAGTATTTAACACGCAGAGGGCACCAGCCCCAGAATACAACTGCATTCATACCAGCCTAAAACCACAAAGAACCAGCAGCAGCACCGTTAAGTGGCAGAAGAGCAAAGAAACCTGAAAGAGAAATCACAGGACAAAGCCCCCTGTACCTGCCCCACTACAAGGTTCCAAGGCTGAATCAGACCTAGAGGTTCCGAATTGGAAGAAAACTGGAACTTTTGATTTGGATCACAGTATTTTAATACGAGAAAGCAAGACTCAAATATCTCAAAGTGGCCAGACATCTGTGGAATCTTCCAGGGACAAGAGAGGAAACGCCCAGAGAACTTGTTTGAAAAGCAACAGTGACGGGAGTTCCCATCGTGGCGCAGCAGAAACAAATCCAACTAGGAACCATGAGGTTGCGGGTTCGATCCCTGGCCTCGCTCAGTGAGTTAAAGATCCGGCGTTGCCATGAGCTGTGGTGTAGGTTGCAGACGCGGCTCGGATCCCGCGTTGCTGTGGCTGTGGCTCCGATTTGACCCCCTAGCTTGGGAACCTCCATATGCCGTGGGTGGGGCCTTAAAAAGCATTAAGAAAAGAAAAGAAAAGGAACGGTGACAGGCAATAAGGTATGACTCTCCGCTTCTTTCCACGGAGTCCAACCCATTCGATCAGCTGGTGGTTGCTCCGCACCACCCCTTCACGCGTGGGTGACAAGTGAACGGACACCAGCAGGCAAGCCAGTAGGCAGGCAGCAGAAACCAGCGGAGGACAATGCAAAGCACAGTTGCAGGGGATTTGTTTCGTTCTGCTGCGGCTTCCCGGAAAACTGCTGCTCCAGGGAGGATTAGCCAACAGGGATGGAGTGGTTGGTTCTTCCAGGGAAGGCGCACTGGAGGAAAACATACTGTGAAAGCCCAGAATAGAAAAGCCCCACACCAGGAATATTCACAAACCGAAGACTGTGTGTATTCGTCCACCGCAGAGGTTCTTAATTTTTCTCGGATTCTAGAATCACCTGGAAGCTTTTGAAAATCCCAATTCCCTGGGCCCTAACCTCAGAGACTCTAGACATTGGATTTTTTTTTTTTTTTTTAAGCTCCGTGGGTGATTCTAACATGCAGCCCAGGTTGAGAACCACAGCTCGATTGCAATAGGTTTCGTTGCTTCCCTTTGGGGGGAAAACAAAAGGAAAAAAAAAAAAGGTTTGTCTCTTGTTCCAAATGTCAACTGCAGAAAGGTCTGCCTTAGCCGGAACCTCAACCCTGAAAAGTCACTTGAACGAGATAAAAACAAATGAACATTCAGGCAGAGCTTCATTTGCTAGGTTTCAGTGCAGAGACATAGAGAGAGATCCGTCTTCCTGTGCTAGTGGAAGAACTTATTTTTTTTTTATTTAAAGGCTTTTTTCCCGCATTTGGAAAAGATCATCAGTACACTTACCTAGTCCTCTTTGCCAAAAAGAAAAAAACCATGCACATTCACAGGAACTGTACGATATTTAAGTGTGCACATAGTTATAAACAAGAACAAAGCCATTAGACCCACCAGGTGAATAAACGGGGGGAGTTTGTTTCATGTCAACCGTCTGGAGCCAGTCAAGCCGTCCCCCTACCCCCCACTGCAGCATTTCCATCCGCTCAGTGACATTAGCGTTTCAATAAAAGCAAAAAACAAGCAGTTAGATGGGTCTTCCTTTAAAGGGACTTGTATATTATTTAACTCCAAAGTCACTTTCAGCCTCCACCCTGGTAAAATACCAATATTTCCCCATTACTCACATTAAAAGAAAGGGTCTAGATTCCTCGGCTTGACAGTCAAGGTCCTTCACAATCTATTTCCAACCTAATTTTCGACCCTTACCTCCCTCTCCCCATCCCACGCTTGAACAAATTACCTTTCATAACTAATAAGTCTACTCACTATCCCAAACTTGCTAAAGACACCTTTTTTCTTCCATGTACTTTTTTTCTTATTAAAAAGTGTTTAAATAGGTTCTTGCTTCAGTTTAAGATGAAACACTCATCTTCAGTTGGAAAAAACGGTCGACAATTTTTTCTTCATTAAAAAGGATTTATCGGCTATTTTTTCCGCTGAAAATAAGAGCTTCACCTTAGAAGCAAGAACGTGTTTCAATAACCACAGATACATATAATTGCCTTTGCTACTAATAAAAAGACAACGCTGACCAACAAGCACAGGGATAGACTTACCACACTGGAGGCTCCGATTTTCACCCCTCTCTGCATCTTCGGCCTTTGCCGTATGACTTGGCAGTTTTACAGACCAAAAGGGGCCTATATTTCCCCACCCCTTCGTTCTCAGTTTGCGACTGGCTTTGACCATTGGGCAGACCTGATACAAGCCAAGGCTTAAAAAAGAAGCACTCAGGTGTATCTACTTTTGCTTCTGCTCATCTGTGATTGCTCAGAGAACATGCCAGGGCTAGCCTGTTGGAGGATGAGAACACCTGACCCAATGACCCCTCCTTCCCAAGGCCCCCCCGGCCAGCAGCCAATCTACTGCCCCGCTGGTAGGTGAGTGAACTCAGCTGAGACCGAAGAACCTGCCAGCCGAGTCCATCGTAGGTCAGTCAATCCTTGAGACCATCACATTAGTGAACAGCCAAGACCAGAAAAACTGCCCAAACGAGCCCAGCCCAAAGCGCCATCTTGCAGACTCACAGGCTTAATAAACAGCCAATGATTTTCAATCACTGACCCTGGGGATGGTTTGTTACACACATCACTGTGGCAATAGATAAAAGATACATGTGCTATACTGAGAGCTGCACTGCAATAATTTACGTGAAAACAACCGGTCAAAGAACAGACTGCAAGACCCTTGGGGCAAGGACTACATTGCGGGGGGTGGGTTCAAAACCGCATCCCCTTTGCACGGCACAGGGACAGTCACAAGTACTCAGTAACACATGCTGGATGAAGAAAACTGGTCACAGCAGTTCTCAGAATGGTCATAACATCATTGACCTTCAAACTGTTAAAAATAAAACTGACCCACTGCTATCATTTACTTCCTTTTTTCCTTTCCAAGTCAAAATCCTCAGCCAGCGCACATAAACCACGCAGTAAAAAGGGTTTCTGTAAAAGGCTTCCCCCGAGCACGCAGAGGACTCTGCCCCATCACATAGAGTCATTTCCCTCAGGCTGCCAGGCTGCTTCTGCAAGAGCGAGGGCTTAGCCAGTTACAGTAGCCGGTATAAAAGCTAATCTTAGAAAACACACGTCACTTCTCCAACCCCGTAATTAAGACCAGAAATCTGTAACCGAGACTTTCATAAAATTGGGGTTTCCGAGTTGCCAGCTTTGCCTTAGAGTTCTGCACAATGGGCCAGGTTTGGGGAAAGCAGCCCAGAATAATCTGATGGGCAGGAGAATGGGCTCCTGGATGGTCAATGGCCAGTGGGAACAGGCCCAAGGGGGTCCTTTCCAAATCCTCTTCTCCTAGTTCCCGGCTCAGTACTTCTCTGCCCACCTTTGCTCACTATCAAGGGCCAGGACTAACCAACAATGAGCGAATCCATAATAAACGCACATATTTCTACAGACAGGGTTAGTAATGTTTTGGCTTTGGGGATTCTGTCTGTATTAAGGTCTCTGGCGGCTGGTTGTGAACGAGCAGGCCGTTAACTCCTCAGAAGGCTATTTCTAGTTCACCAATGTTATCTTTCCCTGAAGGGGCCAGTTTCAATGAACTGTTTCCAGTCCCAACACTTGGATTCGAGTCAGAGAGGATTATTAAACTTATGTAGATGGTGCTCAGTACGGAGTTGTGGTTTATGAACACGCTTATTTAGACGCGGTCATAACAAGGACCAGGAAGTTGCAGTCGCCCCTTCCCCAAATGCAAACACATACACGTGCATTCTCCCTGACTCCGTTTATCTGGACCAAAGTGCTGATATCGAGGGTCATCCCTGAACACACTTTGGGACTCTCTGCCTCTCTGATAAAGCCAGAGGCTGAAACCACCCAGTCCGCATCTGTCTTCAATCGCCAAGATATTCTTTTCCCACTGCTTCCCACTGTGGAGAATTCTTCAATCTGTTTAATACGAGGGAGGAGCCAGGTTGCTATTTTGGGTTTAACTCTGAAATATTTATTGAGTTCTAATTTACCAAGAGCTACTTGAAACCCCAGGGCCTGAGGATTGTATCTTTTTTTTATATATATATAAAAATGGGCCCAGTAATTGATCAGGTCATGGGAGGAGGAAGAGGCAATGTCACCCTGACTTGAAGGGATGGTAGACCGGGGAGCTTGGATTATAAGCCGCTGGAGGACAGGAAGGGCCTATTTATGTGCTTCATTCACTTTTATAGGCAGAGAATGTGAGAACTGAAAAGTACCTTGGAGATCAACGATTGCAACCTTTGCATTTTATGAGGCAACTGAGGCCCAGAGAGCTTAAGTGATCTACCCAAGGTCACACAGCAAAGCAAGGGAAGAATCAGGATGTATTTTTTTCAGCAAATAATCATGAGTACCATTCACAAAAACAGGGCAATGTTTCAGGGTTTTGGTGTTACAGCTACAAGCCAGAGTGCAGAATCTCAGATGTTCTTAACTCTGGGGCCCAAGGTCAGTGCGCTAGTAGCAGTGGCGTTTCTTATTACATATTAGCTCTCAACAGTTGGAGAATTCATAATTGAGAGCAAGGTTCTCAACCGCAGCACCATGGACATTTTGGTGTGAAATCATTGTTGGGTGGGGGTGAGGGGCTGTCCTGTGCATAAACTGTCTTTCATTATTCCTAGCCTTGACCCCACTACATGCCAGGAGCATCTAGTTTGGTTCTCCAGACACTGCCACATGTCCCCTAGGGAGCAAAACCGCCCCAGTTCAGAACCACTGATTTAAAGCCAAGTTAACCTGATACCTGTTCGAAGTACCACATAAGCATCACTGAGCTGAATGATACATTTGCACTAATGGTGAGGAAGGTAGAAAGACCTAGAGAGTTAAAGGGAAAGATCTGATACCATCACAGTATTCTCTAGGACCTAAAATGATGCCTGGTACAAAAAACTTATATTCCAACTTCTTATAAATTAATATAATATTGTTATTTATTATTATTATGTATTAGTTTATTAATAAAAATCTTCCAAATGCTTCAAGTTTACATTCGAATAATTTTCTTTCATTTTTCTTACTTCTACTGTACAGCGGGTATTCTTTTCCTAATGACCACTGTAGTTACCTTTTTAAAAAAAACATATGGAGTTCCTATTGTGGCTCAGTGGTAATGAACCCAACTAGGATGCATGAGGATACAAATTCAATCCCTGGCCTCACTCAGTGGGTTCAGGATCCGGCATTGCCATGAGCTGTGGTGTAGGTTGCAAATAAGGCTCGGGTCTGGCGTTGCTGTGACTGTGGTGTAGGTGGCAGCTGTAGCTCCAATTCGACCCGTCACCTGGGAAATTCCATATGGCTCTACCTGCCCTTAAAAAAAAAAAAAGAAAATCATAGTCCAGAGTTCCTGTTGTGGCTCAGTGGGTTAAGAACTCAGCTAGTGCCCATGAGGATGCAGGTTTGATCCTGGGCCTCTCTTGCTGGGTTAAGGATCCGGTGTTGCAACAAGCTGTGGTGTAGGTCACAGATGCAGCTCAGATCTGGCGTTGCTGTAGCTGTGCTGTAGGCCGGTAGCTGCAGCTCTGATTTGACCCCTAGCCTGGGAACTTCCATGCTGTGGGTGTGGCCCTGAAAAAAAAAAAAAACATAGTTCAAAGGGTAAACAGAGTACCCAAATGCAGGATAAAAACAATGCCCCCAAATAACAATTTAAAAAAAACTCATTCACATTTGATCTTTTACTAAATCAAAATTCATTCACATTAATGAGCAAACGTCCTGAGATGCATCAGCTTGCACTGAGCAATCAGGTTGCTTTCCTACCCAGCGCCTAGGTAATGCAGACGGAAGTGGTTAAAAAGAACAGAGAGGAAGGCTGGACCCTGGGCACCGCCGGGTACCAGTTTCATTTCATTTCAAACTCCCCGTATGAAGCAGCTCCAAAGTCCTAGGGAATGTAGTGATGCATAACTCTGTTAAGGTGCCAGTGTGAGTGAGGCTGGTGCCTGAGGAACTGGTGAAAGGAACCCACCAGCCAGCTGACCAGCAGCCACGGCTGGGCTCAGCTCCATTCCACACAGAAGATGTGTGCAAAGTGATTCTGGCAGGTGATATTAAAAAAATTTGTTTCTATGTGAAAAATTACTATCAAGTGAGGGATAAAACCCCAGGACAAGCTGGAAAGGCAGTTAACAGCTTTTTTTTTTTTCTTGTCTTTTTGCCTTTTCTAGGGCTGCACTCTAGGCATATGGAGGTTCCCAGGCTAGGGGTCTAACAGGAGCTGTAGCTGCCAGCCTTCGCCACAGTCACAGCAACGCGGGATCCGAGCCACGTCTGCAACCTACACCACAGCTCACGGCAACGCCGGATCCTTAACCCACTGAGCAAGGCCAGGGATCGAACCCGCAACCTCATGGTTCCTAGTTGGATTCATTAACCACTGAGCCACAACGGGAACTCCAATGTAGTTAACTGCTTTTAATGAGCAGTGTGAGAGCAAGCACAGAAACATCTGACTTGGGTGGAAATGGGAATTAAGAGAAAATGAAGAAGTTGTGCCAACATTCCCTTATTCTCACTTTACTTCCAAATTTAGGGAGTCCGAAAGTTCTGGAGCACAGCCCTCTGAATTGTCTACTGCAAGCTCTCACTTATCTAGGAACATGTCAGGGAGGGGTCCGATGAGGGAGGGTCCAACTGAGGGGCTCTGAGCGTTCTGAGGCTGAGGGCTGGGTGGGGGCACAGAGAGAGGACAGGTGGTGGTGGCAGCCCCAGAAAGAGGCTCACTTGGCGACGCTGCGTTTCTGGAGCTGCCTCCCCAACGGCCTCACTTAATTCGGAGTGACAGGTACAAAAGAGCTCCCTGAGTCAGGGTCCGACATAGGGGGGTCTGTCTCGCAGAGCCTGCAGAAGCATATGGGCTATGAAAGGGTGCTCAGGTCAAGAAAACAGACCCGGCATGGGGAGGCCAGGCGGGGTCATGGCAGAGGCTTAGCAGGAGGTAACAGATGCCTGGTGGTCTGCAGACTCGCTGGCCAGGGTGATGGCTGCGTTTCCCAGGGCCCACCAGGCTCTTCTGATCCCCTTTCCTGCCAGAAGCCAGACTCAGCAATGCCTTGGGCTGTTCCACTTCCTGTCACAGGTCCCTTCCCTCAAACCTGGAGGAAGAGACCGGCTGCATATCTGATTCCAAAGGGGCTGGGGAGTGGACTGCCTGCTTGGCGACACTCCCGGCAGCTCCACATCTCTGACAAGCCACGGCTCCCGCCTGAGCCAGTGGGAAGGTGTTCACACTTGGTCCTACAACCACTCACCGAGCTGGACAGAACCCTCTGACAACTGCCCTTCAGAAAAGTTCGCCCTCCCATGCCGTGCCAGGTGCTTTATCTACGGTCTAATTTATACGTTGTAACCGCTGCTTATAACAAGCAAAGTGCATGTTTATAAGTGAGGTTAGGAGAAGATGGGTCATTCGCCCGAAGCTGCGCCAACATGTACAGGATCCGGCTGGAGTAGAACCAAGTGTAAGTCCTGTGCTCTCTCCAGGACAGCAGACGATGCCTAAGACCCAAGAAAGATGCAGTATTTAGGTCAAGTCTCAGCCTTTCCTGCAACACTTGTTCCAGGGTAGACCTGGAAAGTTCCACGGGGGCTGCATCTCTCCACGCCACCTGCCACCTTCTGAGGTACCCCAAGAGCATCTTTCCAAGTGGCGCTGAGCCTTGCTGCCGCCTGGACGTGAATGTCCCAACACACCCAACCCGGGACCTGCAGAGATTCAGTGCAGCCAGTCGCTCAGTCACCCCACAGGCCAACCCAAGACTTCAGGTGCAGAAACTGTGGGACCCTTTTTAGGGCTGGTGACAAATGGGTAGCACTAGCCACCACTACAGTCCCATAGCCTCATTTATGATTTCTATGGCTTCTGTAAAAAATGACCACAAAGGTAGTGGCTTACTTCACAGATTCATTATCTTACATGTCCGTCAGTTAGACATCGGACATGGGTCTCACTGGGCTACAGTCAAGGTGCTGGCAAGGTTAGGTTGCATTCTGTCCTGGAGGCTCTAAAGGAGAATCTGTTTCCTCGCCTTCTGCAGCTTCTGGAAGCTGCCTGCATTCCTTGGCTACTGGCCTCACTCTTCAGCTCATCTTCAGAGTCAGCCACAGCAGGCTGAATTCTTCTCACATGGCACCACTTTTCTTCTACAGAAACACCACCTTCTGAATCTCTTCTGACTCCATCTTCCATTTTTAAGGACCTCTGTGATTCAATTGGGCCCCCACAGAAAACTTAGAATAACAAAGAAAGAAAGAGATGGAGGGAGGAAGGAAGGAAGGAAGGGTGGGTGGGGAGGAAGAAAAAAGAAAACTCAGAATAATTGCCCCAGAGTTCTCGCTGTGGTGCAATGGACCAGCGAGGTCTTGGAAGTTCTGGGTGGGACTCAGGTTCGATCCACAGTCCAGCACAGTGGGTTAAGGATCTGCTGTTGCTGCAACTGCACTTAGGTTGAGACGGCGGCTAGGATCAGATCCCTGGCCCAGGAATTCCATATGCTGCGGGGTGGCCAAAAAACAAAAAAAGAAAAAAATAATAATAATAATTGCCCCATCTCCAGATTCTTAAATTAATCACATCTACACAGCTCCTTTTGCCATGAGAAGTAATGCAACAGGAATCAGAGATAAGGACGCAGACATCTTTGGGGAGGGGGCACACCCCAGAAGGCCAAAAAACTCTTCTAGGTTCATTTTCACACACAGAGTACAGACTTTTTGACAGCTCTGGTCAGAGGCCACCCTGGACCGTGAGCAAGTTGAGGAGGGGATCTCTCCTGTCTTATTAACCAGCGTCTGACACGTGGAAGGCAGTCCGTGGGACCTGACACACGACTGAGGGCCCACCTTGGCCAATAGCCTGGCCTCTCTCAGGTGCCTTTACCCCAGTGACCTCAGACGACTCCCCTCTGCCTTCTGTCTGACGGCTCCCCTGAGACACAGCCCTCCTGACCATGACCTTATCAGCACAGACATGGGCTGCATTCGCCCACCAGAAGCTCTCAGCCTTCATCAAGGGCAATGCCATCTGTGGTGACGAGACTGCAAAAACTGGGACAGTTTCACGGAAGGCTCTGAGAAAGCCTTAGAGACATGACTGCGCCATCCCAGCCCAACATCCTGGGTGTTTCAATCAACACATGAAGTGGCCCTCCCGGCTGTGTGCACCGAGGTGGCTCCACACTTGAAGACCCTCAGGGTGAAATTCAAATTGTTCAGAGTAGAGAAGAACCCCAGCCGCATTTTGGTTTTGTAAAGGGAGGGATGCGCTGCCCCCCGCCCCCCGCCAGTCTGCCCCTCCCGCCCCCGCCTGCCTCTCCAGAACCTTCCAGTCCTAAGGAACAAGCGTGTCACATCCCCACCCCCGAGACTGTGCGCAGTGCTCTGCTGAGTGAACCCCAATCCTGAGATGAGCAAACTGAGATCGATTCAGGATTGAGGATCGATTCAGAACTTGCCCAAGGTCACTGAGCTTATCCGAAGCCACCTGTTAAACCCGTCAGACCCTCAAAACCTATGTGCTTCCTGGCTCGTCACACGGCCAGCACGGTCTGAGGATACCAGCCGGGTGACCAGGAGTGTCCCCTGTACACGGAGCTGCCTGGGCCCTTTTCATTTCCCCATCTTTCTATGAACGTGGAGATCAAACATCTTGTGATCAAAGTTGTCGTTTCTGGGGCTGCATTCCCTCAAGATTTGCCTGTGAAGTTGAGGGATTTAGTTAGGCACGTGAAAGAACTTGCCCCAAATTAAGGACCTGGTAAAACCCTTCGATTAAATTTTCCAAACCTAAGAAGATTGAGACAGGGAACAGAAATACTGAGGTGTCTTTCTTTGGAATCCTTGCTAACGCAGTCCACAGATCCAGAGGCTAATCAATGCTAGTCACAAATTTAAAAAGACACACACAATAAAAGACGCCCCCCGTCTTGTCCCCTGGTCCTGTCCTATCAACCACCCTTGAAGGCCCACAAGCTCCCGGTACCCAGACTGAGGGAGGGGAGGGGGAGGGGAGCTGCCACCACCTCTCAGAAGAAACCAGATTCCAGAGTGCGCCCTGAAATCTGGTTCTCAAACTTTAGTGGCCATCACAGCCACATAAGAGGGCTTATTAAAACAGATTGCTGACCACAGCCCCAGAGTTTCTGACTCGGCGGGTCTGGGGTGGGGGCCTGAGAATCTGCACTGCTAACGAGATCCCAAGTGATGCTGATGCTACTGCTGGGGGGACCACACTCTGGGAACTGCTGATCACAACTTTACCAGCCTCCATCCTCATACACACTGGGATTTAGAAGTTTGGGGTTGGTAGATGCAAACTATTCCATTCGGAATGGATAAGCAATGTGGTCCTACTGTGCAGCATGGGGAGTTATTGCCAGTCTCGGGATGGAACATGATGGAAGATAGTGTGAGAAAAAGAATGCATATGTATGTATGACTGGGTCACTTTGCTGTACAGCAGAAACTGGCACAACATTACAAATCAACTATAATTTTAAAAAAGAATAAAAAAATATACCTCTATATTGGCATATACATGCTAGTATACACACAATCGATAAGTAATAAGGACTTATATAGTACAGGAAAATTTATTCAGTTCTCTATAATAGTCTATATGAGAAAAGAATCTGAAAAGAATGTGTGTGTGTGTGTGTGTGTGTGTGTGTCGCTGGTTCACTTCGCTCCACACTTGAAACAAACACATTATAAGTGAACTATACTCCAATAAAATTTAAGTAAATAAACAAACAAGTAAATAAAAGAAGGGATCTGGGCTTCCTCCCAGCCCTGAGGGCTGCCCCAGGCTTCTGCAGGTTGGCCAAGGGCTCCTTCTCCAGCTTTTCTCAGAACCTTCTCTCAAAATCTTGCTGGGCTTGTGATCTAGCCCGCTCTGCCTACCACAGCTGAGATTAGGTCTTTTGTTTTCTCTGAAAAGACACTAATCTTGAGCACTCGCAGAGGACGTGCGCTGCCTGTTTTCTAAGCTGCCATCGGCTCGGCCTGATGTTTGCCTAACCTCTGCTCAGCTGCCGTCTTCCGGGGATTTTCCTGTCCCGCCCTTGGCCTGGCTCATGTTTTTCAAGTTCAGTCCTGAGAAGCCTCTCATTTAGCAGGTGGAGGAATCTGGGCTTCTTTCCCGCACGTGCCCCTGATGGGTCCCCCTCCTTGGCTGCTCCCCATCCTGCAGAGGCAGCGGTGGACCAGGGGGCAGGGGCGGCCCGAACTGGCTGTCCCAGCAGGGAGGGGTATTTCATCACCACACTGTTTGGAACTGTTGGCACGCAATGATAATAAAAAGCCCTTTGTTGTATTACTATTTTTAAATTCTCTATAGACAATGCCCTCCCCCGCCCCTACCCCAGAGCCTGCACTTGAGGCAGACGGCTCCCACCCACCACAACCTTGCTACACCAAGGCCACATGAGGTTGCTATTCTAGAAGCCTTTAGGTTGAGCACCATTCCTAAAAGGGCCATTGTCACAAGGTCCCCTGGGAGCAGGAGTCGGGGTCTAGACACCACTCCACATTTTTCCGTCCCTCTACCACCACCGCCTCCACGCTACACTGCCCAGCCTCGGGGCCCTGGAATCACTCTTACTTGTGTCTGTTTATCGTTCCTTTCCTCCCCGCCCTCCCCCTGCCCAAGTGGCTAAACGATCTGCCAAACCCATTCTCCCTAAAGCCTTCGTGGAAAGGCAGGACTTTTCCCAGATGTTGCTGCACCTGAAAGAGCAGGACTCCTAGAGAGCGAGGTGCCCCCCGGCGAAAGGCTCTATTGCTACTGATGTTGATGAAGCAATTCAAGGGTCCAGGAAGGATGAACATGGAAAAGGCAATCTCCGGCCAGGACCCCTCAGATCACACTGTATACGTGACCTCTGAATGTCCATTCTTAGCACCAGCCTCCTTTTACTATTCCAGACAATATGGCCTGAATCCCCATCCCAGGCAGATGCAGTGCCCTTCTCCAGCCTCCCAAGGGGGTGCACGGTGGAGGCGGGACCCATGGCCTCCTGGTCACCTCACACTTGAAAGTCTCCCTCCCAGGGTCTTCTTGGTCCCTGCTCACCATCTCGCCTCCTGCACTGACGGTTTTCTCTGTGCACCTGTGTGTGGTCCTCTCCCCCCAGGCTTTGCCCCTCCCCCATCCCCCAAATGAATGCAGAATCGCTGCTGGGCAGAATCATATTTTGACCGAAGCTGGGGGAAAAAACAGCACAGAAGAGAGCTTAAAACTCCAATATCAGTCATCGGTGTTCTTAAAGTTGCTATTCTGTCCCCACCACTCTCACCCTCTCTACCTGGGTCTTTTCTTGCTCTTCTCCCAGTTCTGCAGGCTGCAAATCCCTGCCAGTGGAAAATTCCTGTTACTTTATTATAGAGACATGTTTAAGTCTGAACTACTCCCTTCCAAGTGGCTCCAGGGCCTCTTTTTCTCATCTGATTAATAAAGTTTCCTTGACAAAGAACTACCTTCCCCTGGCATGAAACCCACTGATCCCAGCACACAGGGAAGCTGCAACAGTCATTTCTGTTTTGAAATAGCAAATTTTCCTCCCCTGATAGGTAGGCAATTTCCTCTTTTGCCTACAGGCCCCACTTTGATTCTGAAACCATTAGAGCCTTTTCTTGTGCCAGTTCGCTTTTCTCAATTACTTATATAAATTTTTTCATAATATTGTAAAAACATTTCATATATTATTGAAAAACAAAACACATGATCCCATCACTCTTTCAACCATTTTCATTTTCAAATGTTCCATTTTAGTCTCTGTCCACCCACACATATGTTCAGGCATCTATGTTTTCCTCTTCTGCTTTTTGATTTTACTAATACTACAACGTTCCATGTCTCCATTGCTGTTGTATTAATAGTTACAAAACAGTCTGTTGACAAATTGCCCCACAGGTTAGCTATACATTCCCCATCACAAAAGCAGGGATCTTCCTCAAACAGTGGGAAACAATGCTTAGCGCATAACAGGATCTCAAAAAATATTTGTTGAACTGAATGATTGCATGAATGAATATTTCGATTGTTTCTAATTTCTTATTGCTATAGACATGATGCAATAAACATTTTAAGGCATGCAGCAATTATCTTTAGCTTTATTATATCCCTGATATAATTATTTCCCTGGTAATAAAAAGCAGCAGCAGCAGCAGTGATTATAAACGCTAATATTTATTGAGCAGTTCTCACATGCCAGGTTCTATGTTAAGCACTTTATACCCCAAATATCACTGAATTCTCACAAAATCCCTTTAGGAAAAGTACTAATTACTCTCATTTTACAGATGAAAAAGCAAAGGATTATCATTTGCCCAAGGTCACACAGCCTGTATGGGGCAGAGATGAAATTTGAACTCAGGTCTTCCCACTCCAGACTCTGAGGTCTTAACTATTATAAGGAGTTATAAGATCAAAAAGTATGGACAAGCTTATGACTCTTAGTACATACCACCATGCTGCTTTCAGAAAAAGCTGTGGCCATTTATAGACACCTTATTTTGAGGTATGTCACTGGTCAGGTGCATATACTATTCAGTCTAACAATCTTTATCTTTCAATTGTAATATTTAGTTCATTAACAGTTAATGTAATAATTGACTCACTGGATTTAAATATCCAACCTTACTCTTTGTCTTCCTTTACCTAAATTGATTTTGTCTTTTTTTTTTTTTTTGGTCTTTTTGCCTTTTCTAGGGCCACACTCACAGCATATGGAGGTTCCCAGTCTAGAGGTCTAATCGGAGCTGTAGCCTCTGGCCTATGCCACAGACACAGCAATGCAGGATCCGAGCTGCATCTGCAACCTACACCACAGCTCACAGCAATGCTGGATCCTTAACCCACTGAGCGAGGCCAGGGATTGAACCCACAACTTCATCGTTCCTAGTTGGATTCATCAACCACTGAGCTATGACAGGAACTCTGATTTTGTCTTTTTTAATTTAACTTCCCTTTCTATTAGCTGAGTAAGTATGCATTCTTTTTTTTTTTTGAGGTTGCCAGAAAAAGGTTTTTATTATAAAACATCCCAGCACTCAGTAAATACAATTACTGGTACATTTTTGGCTAGATATTCATAGGTCAACCAGACATAAATTGTCTCCTCAAGCCCCACATGGTACTGCGGGTCATAGATTCAGATCCTCTTGAGCATGAGAGCAGAATTCCCTGTGCACAGGCAGTGCCAATTTCTGGCATTAATTATTAAGCAGTTTCTTCTGTCCTCAAAGTACAAACAAGCAAGCGAATCACCTGATACCCAAATTCAGATGACCATCAGTGTAAGACACAACCTGAGTACAGTCTGATGGCAGAGATGGCCTCAAACCTAGCCCCTGCCATGGACAAAGCCTAGCCTGACTGCCTCATGCTGACATCCCAAAGGTTCTTTTTCTGGGGAAAAGAAATACCCTTTTATGATCTGATGCAAAATGTTTTCATCCTTGGAGAGGCTATCTACCTTCCAACATGATATGATAACCCTTTAATTATTCCTTAGAACAGAGGGTATCCAAATATCCCATTTTATGAGCTGGAGACATTTTATCTAAAACTTTAAGGATAAAATGAAACCATGTTGCAAAGGGCTAGAGCAAAATGAACTTAAAAATAGTCTAAAACCTTCCTCCTCCCTCCATACTTCAGCTAATACATCCAGAGTTTTGGGTGGGGTGCCAATTGTTTAAGACCCCAGGGTATCTACGCATGCACTCCAGCAGTAAAGTAGTCTAGGAATTCCTCAAAATTATCGCCCTGGAATCTCATCTTGTGACCACGAACACAAATAATGAGGACGGAAAACATCTTTGGCTGGGGAAGTGAGCTGTTTCTGTTCCTTAAGAGTAAGGTTTTGAATCTGTTAGCAAAGCTTTGCTGTCTCGTCTGGAATCAGAAAGGTCAGTGTGAGGTTAAGCCCAAGTGAACGGCCCATCCTGAAACGAACACAGGGCTATGTGCAATGTTATTCTTTCACCTTCTTCCTGGGATTTCAGAGGTTGTGCAAATGGAACACACACCAAAAAAGGGCAAAATAGCATAACAGTGTGAAATAATTCCAGGGGAGAAACCTGTTTACTTGAGGATTCAAAGAAGAAATAAAACATACTTTAACTATGGAGGGACCCACCTCAGCTCCCTGCTCCCTAACAAACCCCTCTTCCCTCAAAAAGAAAAGCTTACAGTTTCTCCAATCTTCTTTCTTTCAACAAGATTTTTCTCATTTTCAAAACTTTTTCTTTCTCCCTCTCTCTCCTAAATACACCCAGAGAAAGACCATAGGATGTTAGAACTGAATGGAGGAGCTGGAGAATCAGCAAAGCCAGTGCTTTTCAAACTTGGTTTTGAACCTCAGGATTCAATTATTGACTGAAATGTATTTGTAGGCTGTATTAGCTACGAAGGCAATGATGATGCTGTGTAACAAACCACCCCTAAATAGAACGCTTCCAACACATTTATTCTCTGCTTACAGATCTGTAGGTTGACAGTAATCTGTTCTGGGAGGGACTTAGCTGCGGAAGTTCTGCTTCAGGCTCTAACTTGGGTCTAGTTCTGCTCCACATGTCTTTCATTTTCTTGAACCAGTGGCTACATCTGGGCACGTTCTCACAATAAATGGAAGAGCACAAAGCAATGTACAAGCCAACCTAGGCAAGTGCATCGAAAGCCTCTGATTACATCACATCCTCTTACCTTCCATTGGTCAAAGTAAGTCACATGGCCAAGCCCCAAATCAGTAGCACAGGAAAGTACGAGCTGCTTCAAAGGGAAGAGAAAAGGGAGTAATAAGTCAAAGTAAGTCACATGGCCAAGCCCCAAATCAGTAGCACAGGAAAGTACAAGCTGCTTCAAAGGGAAGAGAAAAGGGAGTAATAATTTGTTGACTAGTAATCCAATCTACTACAAAAACCAAAGATATAAAATAGACATAGGTGCTCTTTGCTAGCTGAGTTAGAGATACAGGGGACCTAGACTCCATGCCCTTCTCCACCCTGAACTTCCAGTGAGTCCTCTAGCCACACCCAGGGCTTCAAGGAACAGAGCATGAAATGTAAGGCAATCTGCTCATTTTGCAGATGAGAAAGCTGAGGCGCAAATAATTACAGTAACTTGTCCATCACCTGAGAAGTATCCGGCATGAGGCCACCGGCAAGAACACTCTCTCTACAAGTTTTCAAATCTCATGATAACTGGTCATTTTCCAGGCTCTAGCCATAGTTCCAGAGACTAGAGAAGTCACATAGTGTACAATGTGTGCAAACTGTTTGCAGCTGGAGAAAATAGTCACCAACCAGGTAGCATAGTAAATAAAGAAAAAGAGGGCATGGAGAAAACCATTCTGACTACCGCATCTCAAACTGCTCATTTCACAGAACGAAACTCAAACCCTACTGCTTCTACTCCTGCCACTCACGCATGTTTGATGTAGGTTGGAGCAGGGACAGACCAAACGGGACAGCACAGAGTTAAGCAAAATTCTAAATGCGTCTTTGATAAAGAAAGTTTTCAAATTAAAGAATAAAATAAGGCGTTCCCATTGTGGCTCAGCAAGTTAAGAACCCGACACAGTCTCCCAGGTTGTGGGTTCGATCCCCGGCCTCACTCAGTGGGTTAAGGATCCTGCATTGCCCTGAGCTGTGGCAGAGGTCGCAGACATGGATTGGATCTGGCATTGCTGTGGTGTAGCCCAGCAGTGGGAGCTCGGATTTGACCCCTAGCCTGGGAACTTCCCTATGCCACAGGTGTGGCCATAAAAGAAACAAAGAAAAAAAAAAAAAAGAATAAGATCACGGTATGCCAGGAATATGCCTCCTGAGTCCACATTCCCAACACTATACCAGCCAGCATCTCAACTCCCATGGACACTGGGGTGGGTAATATTATCCCCATTTTACAGCTGGAAAGACTGAGGTTAAGTTACTTTCTCAAGCTACCACATCTACTCACTAGCTCAGCCTGGACTGGGACCCTCCCCAAGTGGAAATATACCAGACAGGTTTAGGAGCAGTTTAGCCTAGAGGCAGAGAAATGTTTCTCAATATCCAGTTCTTTCCCACCACCCCACCCTCCACACTCAGAGGATACACAGAAATCACATCCAATGATCCTGCTAAATAACTGCACTTTTAAAAATCTACCCAAGACGCAGTATTGGCATGTATGCCAAGTCTGAAAATGACACATAAATAGAAGGAAATGGTGAATCCAGCCATGCTCTACGCTGGGCAAAACATCTCACATTATTTGTTTCAAATATTTTGCAACTGGCAAGACCCAAACCACATTTTTCCAAGCATTCCCTTCTCCACTCCCCCCTCCGCCACTGCCCTGCTTTACATTGTAAACCCATGTGTATTTCCCCAAAAATGTAATCCATATGTCTCTGATCCGTTTACACTTAACTCATCAAATTGTTGTTTGCTCTGAGTTGTTTGCTGCCCGTGAAGCCTTCTGAGACTGTCTGTGAGGCCTTCAAAAGGCTCTTACAGCCTCTTTTCTTAGAAACAGGAAAGCTACATTTAGCCAAGGGCAAATGAAATTGGAAATGTTGCAGGATCAAAAAGTTGGTTCCTTTCTCCACATGGCAGAACAGCAAGGAAGGTGCCCTAAGGTGGTATTTCAAGGTCCTGGGCCCCTGCTCTTGGTGAAACATCAAGGCCACGGCAGTTTTGTCGTTGGCCACACCCGGAGGCTCTCTGTGGCTGCAGCCTCTGAGGTGGCTCTGGAATGAAACGCAGAGCCAGCAGCTCATCCTTGACCTGGGTGAGCAGTGATCGGATGGTATCGACCGCTTTGATGGAACTAAACCCCATATAATGAATTTCTACCTCAACAGCTAAAGATCTTGCAAGTTCTGCTTTTATATCTACCAAAAAAAAAAAAAGCATACATATAGACAACAAACCCAAACACTTCTCAAAACAAACCATTACATCTGATAGGGTTTAACTCCTCCATGTTTCTCGGCTTTGCAAAAAGTTCTAGTTTTGTGTTTGGTTGGTTTTTTTGTTTTTTTAATTACTTAAGTTCAGCTAACTTCCATCCTCTGGGAAAACTGATCTATGTAAATGTGATTTAACTAAAGGGGTATGAGCCGTTCACATGTGTTTCACATTTTCTAATCATCCTGAGCTCTGTACACAGTGAGCAGACTGAGAAAAACGATGGTGGTCTCATTTCAACATCAATTTCATCCTTTCTATCTCCCAAGAATGCTGACTGATGGCTGGAGAGAATCTCACTTCCTATTTCCAGACAGAGGTTGGTATTTATGGAAACCCTGGCAGTATGTGAAGCTGATGGGATGGGTGGAAGGCTTGATGAAAAACAGCAGCTCTCTAACATGTCCACATTCTCAAAATTGACCAAAACTTTAGTGAAGATTCACTTCAGTACTCTATGTCCCTGATTAAATTAAATTAAATTAAAATTATGCATGGCCAACACTTAGGAAATACCTAATGGAGCTCCCTTGTGGCACAGTGGGTTAAGGACCTGGCATTGTGGCTTGGGTCACGGCTGGGTTTTGATCACTAGCCTGGGAACTTCCACATGCTGCAGGTGTACCCACGCCCCCACCAGAAAAGAACAAAATGCCTACTGTATTAGTCTTCTAGTATCATGTAATAAATCACCACAACTTCAGTGGCTTAAAACAATGTACGGGAACTCCCCAGTGGCTCAGAGGGCTAAGGATCTGGCATTGTCACTGCTATGGCTCAGGTCACTGCTGTGGTGTGGATTTGATCCCTGACCTGGGAACTTTCACATGCAAAATTAAACAAACAAACGAACAAAAAACACCAACATACAATTACTATCTCACAGTCTCCATGGGTTAAGGTTAAACTGGGTCTCTATTCAGGCTCTCAGAAGGTTGCAATTAAGTTATCAGCCAGTCTACAGCCCCATCTGAAGGCTTGACTGGGGAAGAATACAATTCCAAGTTCATTCAGGTTGTTGGCAGAATTCACTTTCTTGTAGGTATAAGTATCCCCACTTTCTTGATAGCTGTTGGTCATGAAACACTCTCAACTCCTTGAGGATCCCCTCAGGCCCTTTCCATGTGGGCCCGTGTTTTTTAGAACACGGCTACTTACTTCTTCGAAGCCAGCTAGAGAATCTCTTACTTCGGGAAGGACCCAGTCCTCCTGTGAAGGTTTTCACCTGATTAGGATAGGCCCACCCAGTATCTATCTCACCCTTTCAACTGATTTGGGGCCCTGATCACATCTGCAAAACCGCTTACCTTAGCCATATAACATAACCTATCAGGAACATGACATCTGTCATAGTCACAGGTTCTGTCTGCACTCAAGGAGAAGGAATGATATAAAGTGTAAATGGTAGGAGGTGAGAATCTTGGGGGCCTTCACAGAATTCTGCACACCACACCTTTGATGTGCGGGGATACAGTGAAGTTACAAATCAGACCTGCACAAAACTCACCCAAATAAGGGCAGTGGATGAGTAACAAATAATTACTGCTCCCTGAGATATGTTCTGTAATAGAACTGTCTTCAATGTGCAGAAATAGTGCACAAGTGGTCACACAGAAACTGGGATTTGTCAGGTACATAGAAGTTCAGCAGGCAAGCAAGTACGAGGAAGAGGGTATTAGGTAGGATTGGCTTGAAACCGTATTGCGTGATTAAGATATCAGCAGGAATTTGATTTTCCTAAGAGTTCAGCAAATGTGCTGAGCATTTTTATTTGTTTTATTTTAACTTATCTCCTTTTTAAAAAGTAAGAAGATTACTTGCCATAAAGCTCGGTTGATGGACCATGTGAATGTGTACGTGATATGCTGTAGGTGACTCATCTGCTTAGAACAATCACGGGACTAACACTGAAGGGAAGATGTATAAGAAATGAACACTCCAGCAGCTATGGAGTCTGTGTGCATCCCCTCAAAATTCAAATGCTAAAGCCCCAACCCCCCAGGTGACCATATTTGGAGGTAGGGCCCCTGAGAAATAATCAGATCGCAAGGATACAACCTTCATGGTGGGCTTAGTGCCCTTATAAAAAGAAACATATGAGAAATGATCTCTCTCTCTGCCGGGTGAGGATACAGCAAGGAGGCGGCCGTCTGTAATCCAGGGGGAGGGTCCTCACCAGAATGGGACCAGGCCAGCACCCCGATATCAGATGTCCAGACTCCAGAATCGTGAGAAATAAATGCTGTTCAATCCACCCAGTCTATGGAATCTAATTACAACAGCCCAAACTGATTAAGACATCTGCCTGGTAAGAAAATATGCTCCTGAATTTCTAGACTGCATGACAACTATATGGAGCAGGTGACTGGACCAGATTCTTCCTTGAAAGAAATTAATGGGACAAGTCGCCAAACTCCAGGGAGGTCTGGAGTTAATAATGTGTCAACGTTAATTTCCTTACTTCGATGGCTTATTGTGACTATGTGTAGGAAAATAATCTTACTTGAGGAAATTCCCAATAAAGTCCTTGGGGCTTATCAGACATCATGTCAGCAACTGACTCTCAAATTAGTTCAGGAAAATAATAAAAGTTTTTATACAGTTTTTGCAATTTTTATGTTTCAAGTTGTTGAAAAAATAATAAAAAAGCTATATACTCAGACAACAGAAAGAAAGAAAGAAAGAAAGAAAGAAAGAAAGAAAGAAAGAAAGAAAGGAAGGAAGAAAGAAGGAAGGAAAGGAAGAAAGAAGGAAGAAGGAAGGGAGGAAGGAAGGAAGGAAGGAAGGAAGGAAGGAAGGAAGGGAGGGAGGGAGGAAGGAAGGAAGGAAGGGAGAAAGAAAATGTGCTCCTGGGTTTCCTTTGGAACATGCGGACCTGTTACAACCAGAAGGTTTCCTTGAAATAAAGTTTCATTCCAGAAAGGTGGAAGTGCGTCTGTACCTACAGGCATAACAACCAGAAAAGCCAGGGCCATTTCTGTGCCCCAGAGCACAAAGAATCACAACTGAAGCTGGACATGAAGCCAGGCCAATCCCAGTGCCTGAGGCAACACACATGCTAAACCCCACATCCTGGCACTTTCGTAACTTGAAACAGAATTCACTTTTGAAGCCTGAAGCCTTCTGACTCTTCCGCCACAAGATATAAACACAGGCCAGAAAGAAAATGCCTCTAAAAAATACAGTAGCCTTTATGGCAACTCCAAAATACCTTTTGAACCACAAGGAAGATGTCAATACTACAAACACAAATGCAACCATCTCGCAAGCAGTTTGCCAAGCCTGACCGTGGGGCATTTTCTGGTTACTCAGACCTGCTCAACTTAGCCTGCCTCTCTGGGGCCCTCTTGGCAAGCCACACGGCAGAGGGGAAAGCATTTTAGACGTGACATTAGGAGACCTGGTTCCAGATTCAATTCAATTTGTTCTTTGATCTTCCCAGGACGGTCGGAGGACAAGTGGGCTTCCCACGTATTGGATAAGTGAGTTTTCCGGGCAACAGAAAAACTCGCTAAATACATGATTGCACTTTATTGTTTAAATATGGGAAATTCTCCTGATATAGTGTATACAAAGAAAGGGGCCCTGGAGTCAGGCTGCCTGGGTTTGACTCCCAGCCCCACTACATGCTCCCTGCGTGATGCTGAGCTTGGACTTAACCTGTCTGTGTCTCTGGGGAGAATCCCTATTTCGTAAAGGAGTGCTCAGGGTTAAATAAGTTAACGACATAAAATACTACAATAATACTTGGCACGTAGTAATCATCTCAATACCTACTGTTGTTATTACCATAACACAGAATATTAAATGTAAAAGAGGCTTTTCTTCTCACAATCACCATCATCAACACCAAGCAAAATATTGTAGGCATATGTACATACTCTGTACCATATACTACGATACGCCCACTCTCACTAAAATATATATAATACAAATATATACGTACACATGTGCATATAAAAATATATAAAAGCATGCCTTCATAACCCACTGGAATATATTAGGAAGAACACATTTACCCTAAATGACCTCAGAAGGTGGTTTTTAATGCCTTGTGGTTGCCTTTTTTTAAGCATCCTAGCCTCCCTGCTCATTGGTCTAATGCATCTGACTACCTTCCCCCTCTGAGTTGTTCTTCTATGACTGGGAAGCCAAATACAAAGCTTGCTAGAACTGCAGCCAGAATAAGAGCACAGAGATCCGAACGAGAGTCCTGCAGGCTCTGTTATAAACTAAACGTATGGGCTTAAACATTTGGCCATTATGCCACCTATTCTGATTGAACAGAACAGTGTTGAGCTCGCTTTCTGGATCTTGAACATATTCTAAATGTGGTTTTCAGCTACATTCTCAGGGCCTTCATGCTCTGTGAGTATATCTCAAGGGACCTTACCACAGATCACGGTGGGGATGGAAAGATAAAGGCTTATCCAGTGAAGCTCCAAGCCCTCCACTTCCACCTCAGTGAAGCTCTGATATTTTATATAATGGGGTTCTACATGAAGTGCCGTTCAGAGAAAGAATTTTGCTAGACCAATAAATACAATTGACAGCTACTGTTCGATAGAGTTATGTTTGCCAGATATCTGACATCTGGACATACGCTCTTCAAATATTCTTCAAATATTAAGTTTGAAATGTTTCAAATTTAAAAGAGAGAATCCCAAGCTAAACCACCACAAGGAATTAAACATAAGGATTTATACACGATAAATGAGACTAGACATCTAGAAAAAGCATTTCCAAGTAAGTCACCATAACTATAATTTGTAAAAAATTGTAATCATATTAGGCTAACCCCATATCCCACCAGAGAGCCACCAAGTTAAAATAAATAAATGTAAAACAAGTTATAATTTTGAGACGTCTAAAATGTCAATGATGGCTACAAATAGATGGCAGTGAGTTGCACGGTTGAGAAAAGAATTATTAATGATGACTTGTCTGTGTTCTTCCAGAATTCACCACAAGAGATTCCAATAGCTGAGGTCAAGTTTATATTCAGAAACATCCTTTGGAGTTCCCACTGTGGTGTAACAGGTTAGGGATATGGCATTGTCTCTGAAGTGGCACTGGTTCAATCCCCAGCCCAGTGCTGTGGGTTAAGGATCTGGTGTTGCCACAGCTGCAGTGTAGGTAGAAGCTGTGGCTTGGATTCGATCCCTAGCCTAGGAACTTCCATATACCATGGCAAAAAAAAAAAAAAAAAAAAAAAAACAACTTCAAGTGAAGATGGACACATTCGCATGATAAAACATGCTACACCGTGTGTTAGAACAGTAGCAACATCAAAATTCCTCTTGTTCTAACTCTGTCTTACCAACTGTATCAATTAGGATTGTTTTGGCTTCGAGAAAGAGAAAGGCACAGAAGTCTTTTTAAAAAGCTTAAATGAGATGAAAGTTTATTTCTCTCTCATAGTGTGAAGTCTGGAGACAGTCCAGAGCTTGCACAGCACTCACGATTTCCTGGATACAGGTTTCTACTACCTTATTTCTCTGCCAAGGGTGGTTTCCACTCTCAAGGTCCCTTCTGATCCAAAATGGCTGCCAGAGTGCCAGACATTATGACTACATTCCAGACAGCAGAAAGGAATAAAAAGAGGAAAAAGAAACCCCCTTCTTTTAAGGAACCTTCTTAAAAATTTCACACACCCCTTCTGTTCACAACATATTGGTCACAACTTAGTCACAGGACCACACTTAGCTGCATATTAGGATGGCTGGGAAATGTCATCTTTGTTCCAGACAACTCTGTGCTCAGACAAAAACTAGGTATTCTATACTATGAAAGAGATATTGAACGATAACAGGAGTTCCCATTGTGGTGCAGCGGAAATGAATCTGACTAGTATCCATAAGGATGCAGGTTCGATCCCTGGCCTCGCTAAGTGGTTTGGGGATCTGGCATTGCTGTGAGCTGTGGTGTAGGTCGCATACGCAGCTCAGTTCCCACGTTATTGTGGCTGTGGTATAGGCTGGCAGCTGTAGCTATGATTTGATCCCTAGCCT
The DNA here is from genome assembly GCA_004024745.2 of Catagonus wagneri. Classification (NCBI taxonomy): domain Eukaryota; kingdom Metazoa; phylum Chordata; class Mammalia; order Artiodactyla; family Tayassuidae; genus Catagonus; species Catagonus wagneri. Next base: position 11,345,149 of record PVHT020000009.1, on the reverse strand, counting down.
GGGACCTTTCATATGCCACGGGTGTGGCCCTAAAAAAACAGAAAAAGAAAAGAAAAAAAAAAGAAAGATAAAAAACATCTCTACCATGTCAATTCGTCTCCTGACTTCTATTTTGACTTCCTAAGTGAACCTACTCAAAGGAAATAGAGTAGTAGCCCTGTCATTCACTCTTCCTCTAATTATATTTTTAAAAATAGTTTTCAAGTACCTATTATTTGTTAAGTACCTAGTATGACTCATGCAATGGAATTCAACAATAAAAAGGAACTAAGTATTAATATACGGAACAATGTTGAAGAATCTCAAAATAATTACATTGAGCGAAGATAGCTAAAAACCCCCTCTACAAAAAAAAAATAGAGCTAGTGTTATATAACTCCATTTAGATAAAATTCTAGAAAATGCAAACTAACTTAGAGTGACACAAAGCAGAACCAAGGTTGTCTGGGAACAATGGAAAAAGGGGAGAAGGACTGCAAAGGAACACAAGGAAACTTTGGAAGTGATGGATTCACTCTCTGCTGGGGTCAGGGGTGTACACGACATCAAAACTCATCAAATGGAAAACTTAGAAAAGGCAACTGACTCATTATTTATACTTCAAGAAAACTACAAAATACTTTTTGAAAAAGAACCTATCACACGCCTGGCACCAGGCTAGGCACTAGGGACACAAAATAAGTCCCCAAGGGGCTCACAGGCCAGGAAGTTGTTCCAATGAGTAAAACAAGCTTATGAGTTTAGATGGGGGCGAGTGGATCCCCCAACACTGAGCACCCTCAGAAAATGGATGGAATCAAGATACTCAGTCTACAAACTAAGGACCGGATCCTGCCCAGTGCATCCAGCTGACCCCCAAAACCCAGCCTGAAGCAGCCCATCAGGCTTAACCATTTTACACTGAGGAGCCACATACACGTATACACCACTGTAGACCTATTTCTACACAGGGCTCTGGATACATAAGAGGAATAATATTAATACTTTAACAGCCCCACAGTTAACTGTGTATTTTCCACTTTGAGAAATGAAATCCAATGTCACACTCCCTCTCTTTTCACATCTGTGTCGCAGAACCGGGCAGGGTCTTATGGCAAAGATGAGAAGTTGGCACCCAAGAAAATCTACAGAAGGAATAGTCTTGCAAGACAGCTATTTGGAATCGGCTGTTTCCAAGGATCGATACCCCTCAGGTCCTGATATCTCTGGGTACTGCTCTTGTCACGTGGGCGATGTTGCAAGAGTGCAGTGCTAAGCATTGGAAATCTCTGGTGTCGGCACAAGCGTAAATACTATAGATTAAGCTCTTTACTGTATCCCCAACTTTGCTCCCCTTAGTTCCTAGGGTTTTTGAAGGTTAACAGAATGTTTCCTTAAGAACTGAACACCAGCCGAATGGGTACAAAAACAAGAAAACAACCAATGGATCACTGAAGAAATCAAAGAGGAAATTAAAAAATACCTAGAAGCAAATGACAACAAAGACACGACACTTCAAAACCTCTGGGATGCAGCAAAAGCACTTCTAAGAGGCAAAGTATACAGCAATACAAGCCTACCTCAGGACACAAGAAAAAGCTAAAATAAGCAACCTAACCTTACATCTAAAGCAGCTAGAGAGGGAAGAAGCCAGGTCATGGAAACAACCTAAATGCCCATCGACAGAGGAGTGGATAGGGAAGATATGCTACATACACACAATGGAATATTACTCAGCCATTAAAAGGAACGGAATAACAACATTTATAGCAACATGGATGAACCTAGAAATTATCATACGAAGTGAAACCAGTCAGACAATTAGACAGCAACACCCAATGCTACCTCTTACATGTGGAAACTAAAAAGACACAATGAACCTTTTCACAGAACAGACAATGACTCACAGACTTTGGAAAACCTTGGTTTTTTCAAATAAGACAATCTGGGGGGTGGGGGGATGCACTGTGGGTTTGGGACACAAAATCTATCGAACTGACTTATGATTTTTGTACACCTATAACTGAAATAAAATTCATTGTTAATAAAAAAGAAAGAAAGAAAGAAAGAACTGAACACCGTTACTCCTACCTTTTCCACTTTGAGATAAAAAAAATCATAAAGAACAATGATTGTCAGGGGTTGGGAGGAGGAAGGACATATGAATAGGCAGAGGGCAGAGGATCCTCAGGGCAGTGAAAATACTCTATACAAAACCATAATGATCGAGACACGCCATTATTCATTTGTCCAATTCTATAGGATGTACACCACCAAGACTGGACCCTAATGTAAACCACAGACTTTGGTAATGATGATGTGTCAGTGTAGGTTCATCAATTGTAATAAATGTACCACTCTGGTGGGGGGCTATGGATAATGGTATGGGGAGGCTATGCATGCACTGGGATAAGGTATATCTGAAATCTCTGTATCTTCCCCTCAATTTTGTTGGGAACCTAAAACCACTCTTTAAAAAGTCAATTTAAAAAAACCGACATGGGAGTTCCCATTGTGGCTCAGCAGATTAAGAATCCAACATAATGTTCATGAGAATGTGGGTTCAATCCCTGGCCTCGCTCATTGGGTTAAGGATCCAGCGTTGAAAGCTGCAGCGTAGGTCACAGATGTGGCTCGGATCCAGTGTTACTGTGGCTGTGGTGTAGGCCAGCAACTGCAGCTCTGATTCAATCCTAGCCTGGGAACTTCCATGTGCCTCAGCTATGACCGTGTAAAGAAAGGGAAGCTTGGAAGGGAAGGGAAGGGAAGGGAAAGGAAGGGAGGGGAGGGAAGGGAAGGGAAGGAAGGGAAGGGAAGGAAGGCAAGGGAAGGAAGGCAAGGGAAGGAAAGGAAAGGAAAAAATCAAATGTAAAATGATAATCTTATTAGTCATAAACTCTAATAAAAATAACAATGAGATGTCCTTCCCCAGCCTACTGACCTTTTATATTACAATAATAAGGTGTGCACATTCTGTAAGTAGGAGTGTATATTGCTTATTGCTTTGGACAGCAATTTGGTAAGATCTATAATGAGCCTTTGGAAGAGTTTATGACAACATATGCATAAACAGCTCCAAAAGATTATACAATAAGTTGTTAACTCCTTTTAAGAAAGCCATTCGTGGCTGTGTAGATAGCTTCAATGTAAAAATAGCAACAAGATTACATCAATTCGAAATCCACGGCAAAAAAAGAAAAAGCTTTTTTCCGTCACCTATGAGGCCTTTCTTGTGTGGCCCGGATATTCTCAGTAGGGACTGTCACACAGAGCTGCATCAAATGCTCCCTACAACCCCGAACACCTCGCCTCTTACACTTGCCCACACCTGACACCCCTGTATTACTGACGCTTTAGGATTAAGATGCTGGGGAAGGGAATGAGATGGAGCGGGAGTTTGGGGTTAGTAGATGCAAACTATTACATTTAGAATGGATGCACAGTGAGGTCCCACTAGAACTATATCTAGTCTCCTGGGATAGAACATGATGGAAGATAATATGAGAAAGGGAATCTATACATATATATGACTGAGTCACTTTGCTGTACAGCAGAAATTGGCACAACATTGTAATCAACTACACATTAATAAAAAATATTTTTTTAAAAAGATTAAGGTGCTGATTCTGGATTGTCCTCTGGGAGAGGAAAGCAAAACTCTAACCTTACCCAGGGAGCCTTGAGGGACTGGTGGAAGTTTGCTCCATGGGGTTGGACCACATGATGGCTGTGGACTTGGGGGTAGGGTGGGGACAAAGGACAATGTGAGATGCATGAGGCAATGACCAGTTTGGTTATTGGAAATTTTCTCAAGAGCCAGTCCTTCTTATTATAAAAAGCCATTCTGGAGTGAAGTGGTAAATTATTCCATACAAAATCCCCGAATCTTAATTCTTTTCCAATGTCGATGAGTTTTAAAGATCCCTGATTCGAAGCACTCCTTTCACTTTTACTCAATCCCCTAATGAAAGCAGACCTGCTCTCCTCATTAAGTGCAATTTATTGGCATTCACAGTATATTGACTTACTAGGGTGTGATTGCCCTAATTACACTGGAACTTCCACAGTCAGCCGAGGAACTCTGCTGATGAAAATAATCTCTCTCCAGTGTCTTCTTTTCGACTGGGCACCTCTGTGTATTGAAAACACATTTCAATGCAAACTAGGAAGGGCTTTCCCTGTTCCTATCACATTAATTTTGTGGTTTTAACTTCTCTTGTTCTTTTCGTAAATTTTTTTTTTTCTTTTTTAGGGCCACACCCGCAGCATATGGAAGTTCCAAGTCGAGGACTTGAATCAGAGCTACAGCTGCCAGCCTACGCCACAGCCACAATCACAGCAATGCCAGATCTGAGCCGCATCTGCAACCTGCCCTGCAGCTCATTGCAATACTGGATCCTTAACCCACTGAGCGAGGCCAGGGATGGAACCCGTGTCCTCATGGATAGATACCCGTCGGGTTCATCACCACTGAGCTACAATAGGAATTCTGGTTTTGACTTTTCTACTGGAAAGTCAGTTTCCTCCAGAAGTCCATTTCTTAAATTATTTGGGGACGGCCTGAGACACCTCACCCAGGAGAAGGCCCAGAGCAGATGTGGGGGGAAGGAGAGAAGAATCAGTGACAATCTTCCATATCTGTTCTTTAATGACAGCAGCTTGACCCTCCTGCATAGAACATTCGAATAAACCACTCACTCCTGAAGCTGATGGGAATGATTCTGTCTGAAAAAGAAGTCCCTCATTATAACATGGTTTCACAAGCAGATATTTTGGGGGAGATGGGAGGGGGGAAGTTAGGGACAGGCAGATGTCAAATTATGGCTACCAAAGCCTAACACTGTGAAGCCTACAAAACACTCCTAGCAACAGGATGAAGTCGGTCCCATTCCCAGAATGTCACAGAGACATTTCTTTTCTTTTTATGACTGCACGTGCAGCATATGGAAGTTTCCAGGCTAGGGGTTGAATCAGAGCTGCAGCTGCAGGCCTACACCACAGCCACAGGAAGAATGGGTCCAAGCTATACCTGTGACTTATGCTGCAATGCCGGATCCTTAACCCACTGAGTGAGGGCAGGAATTGAACTGGCATCCTCACAGAGAGAACGTCAGGTCCTCAACCCGCTGAGGTGCAACAGGAACTCCACACAGAGATATTTCTGGGCTTTAACAACACCACCTCCCAAGGCTCGCTCTGGGCCCTGGAACAAGTCTCTCCTTGCCTCTGAGTCTCACCTCTCGTTCACCCAAAGACAAGGCTGGACTAGGGGAACCTCTACAGTCCATCATGATTCTGTTGTAGAATCCAGTCTATGGAACTGCCTTGATGCTCTCCTAGTGGCCATGCTCTGTCTTGGTGTGGTAATTCTTTATGACATCACCCCTCCCAAGACTTCTCAAGAAAGTGAATTCTGATTTCTTCAAACAACATGTCCAAAATGCCAAGACATGTTCATGGAAAAGAGTTGGTAAAAGCCTACTGTCTGTTGATGGACCTTCCAAACAACATCCATGCAGAATGGCCAAGAGCTGTAGGTTGCTTTCCCCCTCAGGGTACATACATCTGATAATGTCTGAAGATATTTTTGTCACAAATTGGGGTGGGAGTAGATAATGCTCTTGGGATACAGTAGGTAGAAGCCAAAGATGCTGCTAAGGTACAGGACGGCTACCAACAACAAAAAATTATCCAGGCCAAAGCATCAACAGTTCTGAGGCTGAGACCCTGGCCAGGCCACAGAATGAGTGGGATGGTGCAGCCAGCTCCCCCAGCTCCCTAGAATCGATTGTGTGTATCTCTTTCCAGTTCCACGTTCATAAAGTCATTTTGGTAGCTTGAAACGGGCCATTGTGGGAGTATTTACACCACAGAAATTGGCACACTCTACAAATCCAGGTAATTTTCTTTTAGAGAGGCACCTGTTGAACATTTACCAACACACTGCTAACTCAAAACCAACATCAAAAACAAATGATTCAGAATTCAAAAGTGCTTTCAGCAAGAAGGGTAGATTGTAGGGAAACTAGAGATGGTTTTACCAGTGGGCAAGGAGTCTGACCTCACAGCAGCCTCATGACAACAAAGAGGAAAGGAACAGTATGAGGGACATTGTGGGCAGATATTTGAAGACTCTTGTGTCTTGTTGTTTGGTTTGCTTACTCATACACACCCTGCCTTCTTCCAAAGAGCATCAGAGGAGACAACTGAGGATAAAAACAACAGGCTTGTTTACTAAATGACTCAGAGGAAAAGCATGAGGGAATAATAATAACTCAATACATTTAACTTTTAAAAAGTCACCACAAAAATAAAGATCAACACATGACAGGTGCAAAGCCTGAGGAGCAAAACTGAGAAGTCAGCCTTCTGGCCCCTGGTGCAGCCACTTGAAAGACACCCTGCCTGAAAGAGCACAGCGACTGCAGGGCTAACCCTGGCCTTCCAAGACTTGACATAGATGAGGGACATCTGACAGAAACTCAAGCCACACTGAAAGGAAACCCTTTCCCCGAGTTCGCTTTTCATTGCCATCTTGCTATTTGCCTCTGGTTGCTATAACAAAATCTGGTCTTGGAATTTTTCTGGAAACAAATAGGAAATAGTTGTGGGGGGAAGTTCAAGACCCTACGCACATTTAGGTTTGGTTATAAACACTCACTGTAAAATAAAGCATTGACTCATTAAACACAAAACAAAACCAAAAAAAAACACATATTTTTTAATCCCCGTTCAAAAACTCTTCCTGTGTTCCAGAGGTGACCGGCGAGAAAGCTATTTGTTCTTGAGGACAAGGTCACCAGCAAAATGAACTAACAGGGTAGAGTACCGACCATTTGGGGTACCACTCATCCTGTGCCAAGACACACTCTGCTGCTAGTGTGTTTGATTTCTGGAGCTGGAAGCGCTAACCCCAGACAGCAGAAAGTTTCCATGTGCTAGAGCTGATTATTTTGTCCAGTCATTAGTTTTCACTGAAGAAAAAAACCAGGGCTACCGCTATTGCAAACTCCAGCACCGAGGGTCTGGAAAATCTTACGAGGGCCGTCAGGCCTCTGACACCCCTCAGACCCAGATGTGCTGGGGTGTCTCTTTGTTTTGGTCTTCTCTGTCTAAGGCCCCTATATCTGAAATTGTGTTCCTGAATCTCCACCTCTCACCTAAGCCCAACTTAATCTCTCAGTTCATATCCATGGACTTGTCTTCTAGGACCACCCCTGCATATGGGAAGAAGAGCTGTCACCCCAAAAGAGTGATCTGAAGAGTAGGGAAACCTCACCACTCTACATGGGCCACCCAGTATACCTGGGGGTCCATAGCGTGGACGGATCTGCTGTCAAATACAAAGGCTGCAGGAGATATGCTGGAGACATACTCTACTGATCTTTCAAATGGCCATCTGGCTCCAACTTATTTTTCCCATCCTCCCGCTTCCTGCTCCCCAGCAAATCTCCTCCACTCTCATCAAGCTCATACCTCAGCACCTCTTGCAACCACCAAAGGCCAAAGGAGATCTGATAAAAACATGTGACCACATCGAGCAGTTTTCATTTCTGATTACTGCTCAAAAGAAAGATTTGTTTAGAAGAAGCATTCAGGTAAGCCACTTGGGGAGGAGACGCAAGTCCTCAAGCAGTGTGCAAACAGCAAGCAGCGGTCATTGAACAACCAACCATCCATAAAATAAGGAAGGAAAAAGCAACAGGACACTGGGCCTGTGTGAGAGGGGCCTAACGATGTAAAAAGAATAAGAGTAGCTCCTTAGCTAGTATTTAGCACTTCCTGGCACTGTTCTGATTTCTTTGTAGCTATTAACTTATTGAATGCTTACGGGCCCTCTGAAATGGTCAGTAATATTATCCCCATTTCACAGATGGGGAAACAGAGGCCCAGAGCAGTTCAGTAATTTGTCCAAGGTCACTGGCTAGTGAATGGTAGAGCTGGTAAGCAGTGGCCTGACTCTAGAGCTATACTGTGCTCAACTCGCTCAGTGGGTAGACCTCGGGCAGCAGCTGAGGAAGGACAGCAAAACAGGAGGCTATGAGGATGTATCAGATATCGGAAGGTGCCAATGTAAGACCCACCACAGTCCTATGAATTGCCTTGAAAATGCTGCCAACTATGCTACAACACACCATCACAGTAAGAGAGGTTCTGGTTTTATGAAGAAGGCGCATCTCAGAAATGATGAAATACAGCAGCAGAGGGGAACACGGAGCCTGTTTGCTGTGGGCTGTGCAATGAAACCTCCTTCATCTCCCCTTAGAAATCCTCAGTGAGTGGACATGCCTCACTGATGCTTTCGTGGGTACAGATGCGTGGGGGAAGGCGGTGGCAGGGGAAAGCTTACAGAAGCGCCTTTGGGGGGGGTGTACACACACATGTGGGCACACACGTACACTCATCCACGCAGGCATGGGTGAACAGGTGCAGGGGAAAGACAATCTGAGCAAGTCCAAAATTCCCCTACGTTTAGTTACACGAAGCAAATGCAGCGTCACTATTTTCTATAATTGATCTAATCTTTCTCCTGAGCCCTTCACCTTACTAGGCAGAGAGAGAACATTAAATGTCATCCCAACCAATAATTTCAAGTCTCCTGGATATTTCAGTCTTGCACTTTTCCTCCCCAACCTGCCCACTCTTTTCCAAGGTGACCTCTTGGGGGAAAGTTCATTTTACCTAGTGGTGGCAGGAAGTGGGAAGAGGTCCTCGCTCCCCACGATTCCTATATGTAGGTCCTTGTACCACACGCGGATCCACTGGGTCCTCCCCAGAAGCCCTCAGTGCTGATGTCTGCAGCTGATCGAGGTCTGCCATGAGCTCTCTTGGCTTGGCCTGGCCTGCTGTCTAAGCTCCACTTAGGCCCTCACAGGAGTCAAAGACCGCTGGGGTCTGGCTCCGCTTCCTATTTGATCTCCACCGTGCAAGTCCCCACTGGGCAACCACCAACGTCCATCAGCAGGGGTTCCGTGGCACCCACAGAACTCTTGCCCAATGAGCCCGGTGCAACTGCAGAATTCTGCCCATCACAGGGCCTGCCAGCCGTGACACTGAAGGTGGTGTGGCAAATAAGCTCTTGCCATCCTGGGTCTCCTGGTGATTCCCCAAGAGACACACGTGTTGGTAGTTACCTGTGCCCAGAAGATAAAAACTACCTGCAGGGGCAATAGAAACATAACACAGACCTTCCATTAGTACTAACTGAATTAATAAAGAGCATTATCACCTACTGAGCACATTAGCAAGTGTCCTAGTCCTAGTTTTAGTTGGTGTTAAAGCACCTACCTCCCCAGGGGAGTGAGGGGAACACACACTGGCATGAACAGGGCTGTCCAGGTCAGATCCTCTTCCAAATGACTCCTCCAGGATCATCTCACCCAGGAAAGGCAAGCACTGCGTAAGTGCGGGTTTCAGGACTTAATCCAGAACTTTGGGTCATTACAGCTAGAGAGTTAAATAGGCTGAAGAGCCAGCACTGCTGACATCTCATCCACGTCCAGAAGTCTGGAAGGGAGGAACCCATCAGCTCCCAAGACAAAGGACCAGGCTGCCGATCATCCCCCTCTCCAGACCGGAGCTGCTGAATGCTGAATGCGTCAAGACCCGGCAAGCGAGGCCAACAGGTCTCATTCCACAAGCCCCCCCTTCCTCCTCCTGAAACGTCTACTCTCCGGCCACCTCAACTGACCTTCCATCTGTTCAACAAATGAATTTCACATTTTCTTTTAAAAGAAAATCTTCAGAAGACCAAATCTCAAAACAAAAAAAAAGCACATCAAAGGGAGCTTTAGAACAGAGACTAGAACAGAGAGCGGTACCGCTCTTAGTCCCAGAAAAGAGGGGCCCTCTGGACCCAGCATGCCAGGTCCTCCACTGGCCGAGCTTTATTCCACAGAGACGTGTCCCTTCAGGGCCTGCATCTTTGCCAGCCTGCACCTTGGGTACCAGCATCCCCGGAATTTCCTGACCCCATGGTCCTGAGCCCACTTCCAGGGCCCTCTCCGAGCCAGTCCTCTCAAGGGCAGCCCACACCTCCAGTAATCACACCCCTGAACCCAGGAAGCAGCACAGGGTGTCTGCCTGCTGGGATGGAGCTTGGAGGGACAGACTGGGGCTGCCTGGGAAGGACAAGAAGGCAGACAGGCAGCGGGCCGTGGGCTGGAGTCCACACCCCTAAGCCACCACGTTCGTGCGTGGCACCCCAGGAGGCCACAGATTTTCATTCCAATGAGGCTTCTGTGCAGGTATATTTGTCAAGGCAGGAGGATGGAGCATATTTTATTTAACAGTCGGTCAGCTTGATTTATAACTTTTAAATATTTAGACATGGTACGAAGCCTCCATTTTTACACTTGCCAGGGCCTCACAGGACTTAGGGGAAGGCCTGGGAAAGGAAAATGGGTTTTAAGGGCGGGATTGGGGAACTCTCTGGATCAAAAATGTTTCTGTGCTGCATGATGCTTAAAACAGAGCTTGGCACATAGCATGTACTCAAAATACTTGTCAAAAGAAAAAGAAGGAAGAAGGAGGAAGGGAAGGAAAGCAAAAGGGAAGGGTTTGTGTTAAAGCTTGTGCACTTTCAGGAGTTTGTGACAATGGAGTCAGAAAAGCCAGAATTCAAATCCTCTCTCTACCATGCCACCTGTGTGTCTTCAAATAAGTTATTCAACTTCTCTAAATCCTCAGTTTCCTCATGGGGAAAATGAGGAAGTCATGCCTATGGTTAAGTGAAAACAAATAAACGTAAGAGACAACAATGTGTTATTCTCACCGTCATCCTCATTTTCATTATATATTCCACCCCTCAATGCCACTTAACTTGTAAGTCATATTCTGAGGATCAATTTGTTTCCAACAATCTCAGGAAGGCGACATCTACTGAGGTGCGCCACAGAGAGAGAGAGAGAAATATTTCATGATCCCCATTTCAGCCCCACCAGCATCCTCAGCTACCCAGTCACCACCGTAGGAGGTAGGGCTGGGACTCAGCAGCCTGACTTCTAATGGCCAGCACCAACATTTCTTTGCATAAGAGTAAAGTCCTCCCAGGCCACTTTGCCACTTGAATGGCAGGACAGAAATGCCAGAGAATTGGGAGTTCCCTTCATGGCTCAGTGGTTAACGAATCCGCCTAAGAACCATGAGGTTGCGGGTTCGATCCCTGGCCTTGCTCAGTGGGTTAAGGATCTGGCATTGCCGTGAGCTGTGGTGTAGGTTGCAGACGCGGCTCGGATCCCGCGTTGCTACAGCTCCTGTTAGACCCCTAGCCTGGGAACCTCCATATGCCGCAGGTGCAGCTCTAGATAAAAGGCAAAAAGACAAAAAAAAAAAAAAAGAAATGCCAGAGAATTAATGCTCGAGAAGCAGCCTTCAGCCAAGGTCAAGTGGGCGTGGGTATAAATACCCCAGCTCCCTCACTCCTGGGGTCAGATAACTCTGAGGTGCACGTTCTATACAGAATCCCAACAGGATCACGTCCCAGTCACCCTTGCTAACAACCTGCTGGATGATGAACAAGTACACATGCGTACAGCCATGCCAGTCAGTGTTCATGCCTCACTACTTGTTAAATATTTTGAAAACCACCTCTTCACGTTGAGCCAGTACGTTGCTACCACAAGTGCTTCTTGAGAAACGTCAATATCCCATAAAACTAGATCCAACAGTAACTTCACCTAATAAAATAAGTATTTATTACCTTTCCCTCCTTCCTACAATGGCATTAAAATTGAACAGTTAAGTGGTGGAGAATAGACAATAAAAGGAGTTCCCATCATGGTGCAAGAGAAACGAATCCCACTAGGAACCATGAGGTTGTAGGTGTGATCCCTGGACTCGCTCAGTGGGTTAAGGATCCAGGATTGCCGTGAGCTGTGGTGCAGGTGGCAGATGCAGCTCGGATCGGGCTTTGCTGTGGCTGTGGTGCAGGCTGGCAGCTGTAGCTCTGATTCGACCCCTAGCCTGGAACCTCCATATGCCATGGGTACAGTCCTTAAAAAAAAAAAAAAAGTAAAGACATAAAAGATCATTCAGCACTTCTACCCACGTACAAAAGCCAGGAAACCCCATAGATTTTTTTTTTTTTTTTTTTGCTGTGCTGGTTGGAAAATTTCCCATACGTTTAAATGAGGTACCATGACCCAGCTCAGTGTATCAAAGAGGGCATCTGCTCTCAAATACTTTTGTAGCTGGCAGTGACCTCAGGGCTTGACAATTACATTGTCTCCATGTTTTTATTTATTATCTCATAATCCCTTTGAATGGTGAGACATTCTGAGATTACAACAAATATATTAAGATCCCAATATGAATATAATGTAACCAAAAAGATGACCTAGATCCAGAGTGAGTAAAAGTCAACCCAGTGGCTAAACCGGGCAGCTGTTTGCAATTAGGTCCAATTAACACATTTTAAACACAGCGTTACTGGGGTCCCCTTTGAAGCGTGTTGCTCCGGGAAGGTTTCTCTTGAAAGGGGTTTCCTAATGGGAAGCAGTCAAAATCCACAGCTGAACAACTTGACTTCCTATTTTGACTTGAGTGTCACACAGAGTTCGCAGTTTTAATTCATTTTCCCGCTATGTGTATAAATATTTCAAACAGGGAATGAAATGTCTGGGAAGGCATCTTTGCCGAAGAGAACATTCGTAAAGCTGGGAAGGGGAAAGCGGGAGGCCGGGCTCCCATGCTCGACTTTGCGCGCTCAACTGCCCGTCTCTGTTAGAAACGCAAATTGTAAGATCCTGTTTATTTATTTAATAAGTGCACGAGAGCATCATCAACTCTGAGTTAAAAGCTCTATGAGAAAAGAAGTTTTGTGTTGTTTTTTTGCCTTATCTAGGGCCGCACCCGTGGCATATGGAGGTTCCTAGACTAGGGGTCTAACAGGAGCTGTAGCCGCCAGCCGACGCCACAGCCACAGCAACGTGGGATCCGAGCCGCGTATGCGACCTACACCACAGCTCACAGCAACGCCGGATCCTTAACCCACTGAGCAAGGCCAGGGATCAAACCCGCAACCTCATGGTTCTTAGTCGGATTCGTTAACCACTGAGCCACGACGGGAACTCCAGTTTTGTCTTGTTCATCGCTATACCCCTATGACCTCGACTGTCACCTAGCAGGCCTACAATAGATATGAGTCGAGCGAATGGGTAGATGGGTGATTACTGCGTGAATAAGCAAGTGCATGAATGAAGTGATGAAATGAATAAATTATACACGTGTTTGGAAAACATAAGCTAAAGTCCCTAACCCATATATGTGTGTGTAACACAAAGGCACATACACACACACACGCACACACACACATACTCAGAGAAAGGGAGAGAATTGTCCTAATTCTCATAATTATTTTGCTGGTGATGCCTACCGGGGGATAATTTGGGAGTTAAACCTCAGCTTCATTTTTAACATCTGACAAAAAGCTGAGGATTGCAAAGTTTGGTAGAATGCACCTAGAACTGGACCTGACACATGATAATTAGGCAGTAAATAAATATGGAAGGACTAATGAGTAAAAAAACTCAGTGCTGCTTGGTTCCATAACCCCTGACCAGAAGGGGCTCCAACGTGTGTGTTTTACTCCTTGAATATTTCCTAAGCCATGTTCTCAGACCTTCTTGCTTGACCTTCTCATTCAGAGACACCAGGCCCAGCCACACAGCAGAGTTTGGGAAGAAGAGGCTGGGAGATGTCCAGGCTCCAGGCCTCCACCTGCCACCCCGCACCCCCCACCCCAAGCTCTGACTCAGCAGATCTGAAGTGTGACTCAGAAATCTGCCTAGTAACCACCACCCTGGTGACTCTGATGCAGATGATAAACCTTAGAGACACAAGCTAGAAGGAAAGTATTTCAGAAGGAGAAGTTTCATATCAGAGTGCCTTCAGGAAAGTAATTCCCACTTCCGGGTGCTTGATGCCATCCTGGGACATCTCTTCAGGGAAATTCTCAAGCAGTCTCTAAACAAGACTTGCATTTAAAAGAGAGGGAGTTCCGTTGCAACTCAGTGGTTAATGAACCCAACTAGTATCCATGAGGACGTGGGTTCGATCCCTGGCCTCGTTCGGTGGGTTAAAGATTCAGCATTACCGTGAGCCATGGTGTAGGTTGCAGATGAGGCTTGGATCCTGCGTTGTTGTGGCTGTGGTGTAGGCCGGCAGGTACAGCTCTGATTCAAGCCCTAGCCTGGAAACCTCCATATGCTGAGGGTATGGCCCTAAAAGGCCAAAAAAAAAAAGGGAGAGAGAAAGCTGTAACATATATTTTAGCTTTTCTGTGGTGGTAGGAAACACACACACAATCCCACAGTCAAAGTGTCTGAGCTCCCCTAAAAGCCTGAAAACTAAAGTAAGTGCCCTTGGAGTTCCCTCAGTGGCATCTTGGGAGTGCTGGACGCAGGTCCTATCCGTGGCCCGGCACAGTGGGTTAAGGATTCAACACTGCCACAGCTGCGGCCTAGGTGGCATCTGTGGCTTGGATCTGATCCCTGGTCCCAGGGAACTCCCTATGTGGTGGAGCAACTGAAAAATTTAAAAAAATTTTAAATTAAAGAAAGAAAAAAAACCCTAAAGTGCCCTTGAGAACAGTCTGGGAAGCCATGCCATTCTCCTTCAGAAGACCCACTTTGTCCTTCAGGGAAAAGCCAAAGTTTGGAGGCATCAGAGAAACAAAAAGGAGAAAAAGTAGAAAAGAGGAGTGGAAAACGTTGATGCCGAAGAAGCAAAAAGAAGAAGCAGGGACTCTGACATCTGGAAGCCAAAGAGCTCTGACGCTGCCCCGGTGACAGTGTCTCAGGAGGGGAGGGAGGGCGGCACAGAGCTAGACCCCATCAGAGCGCTGGAACAAGCTCCCGCAACTTCATAATTTAGGGACTTGCAATGTATCTGTCCACACATCAGCTAATTTCAGAGCCAAGAGTGTACTCCTTGAAGACAACCTGGAAACCTGGAAAATCCAAGATGAACGGTCTGTTAGCATAAAGGATCTCAACAATTTAAACCCTCCATACATCACGCCTGCATGAAAGGCTTCCTCAGTAAACAGAGGAGCAAGACCACACCGCCTCGATCGAGACCTGCTCAGCCTGTTTAAAGGGGGCATTAGTTTCCACTGCACGTATGGTTTCTTCACAATTTCACACACACACACACACAGCCTATCTGTGCACATGGCAGAAAACTCTTTGGTCAGGTTCTTGAGTCATAAGGGGCTTAGCCTTTTTGCACTGCCTTGGGAGGCTTAAAGCTACACACTAGGCCGATGCTTCTATAATATCTGCTGGTCAGGCTTCCAGCTCTCTGAACTGGTCATTAATATCTCTTTCTTTCCTACCGCTGTCTCACTCAGGAGCCAGCAATCTATTCGTTCTTGAACTTCTCTGAGTAAACAAAGGTACTTATTTTTGGTTTACTCATCATCGATATAGGTTCGTTTTGTTTTGTTTTGTTTTTAATAGCCACAACCTGTGCATATGGAAGTTCCCAGGCTAGGGACTGAATCGGAGCTGCTGCTGCAGTCTACACCACAGCCACAGCTATGCCAGATCCTTAACCCACTGACCAAGGTCAGGGATTGAACTCACATCCTCATGGACACTATATTGAGCCACAACAAGAACTCCTCAAATAGAGTTTTCAAAAATTAAATAGTGCTGGCTCCATCCCTGGCCTGGAAACTTCTGCGTGCCGTGGGTGCAGCTGAAAAAAAAACAATTAAGTGGTAATTGTATACGAGTATTTTATGTCAATTTTGCAACATAAGAGATTCAGATCTATTTCTATGGCAACCCTTAGGCCACGGCAAAGGCCTATGACTATGTGATGGATATGGGTCAGTTACTCACAAATGTCAGGAGGAAGAGAGAGAGAAGAAATTATTACCATCCGAATAAGCTAGTCTGTACTGTGGTCACACTACCAAAATCTCAAAGGCAAAAAAGGGCCTCTTTCTCACTCCACCACATCTCCATTATCCGCAGCCAGGCACGTGGGAGAGGAAAGAAGGTCTGTAGGACCTCAGGCCAGCAATTACTTGCTTGCACTGGTGGTGACACACATCACCTCCATTCACTTCTTAAGGCCCAGAGCCAGTCATTTGACCCAATGACAAGGGGGCCAGGAAGTGAAATCCTACCCTGTGCGTGGAAATCAAAGGACCAACCAGAAAGATTTGGGTAACAGTACTGACGAGCACCAAGACGGGAGGAAAGAGGGGAGAAGAAGCCAGCAATTGACCGCTGTTGAAATCTCATCTACTGTCATGGACCATACCCTCCTCCCAGTTCAGCCGCATCTCCCACTGCCTATAAAATCCTCCAAGGCAGAGGCCACCCCCCCAAACATAATGCAGTCCTCATCCCAACATTTAATGAAATAATCGTTCACTTCCATGAGATTGAGGTCTCAGCAGCAGATAGGTGTTGCTTTGTAATCTTTTAAAAAAACAAAGGTTTTTGTTTTAATTATACAATTTTTTAAGTTTTCATTTGCCATGAAATAGGCATTCTCATGTTTATTTTAGTAACAAAGTCGATCAGGTCTTTCTAGAAGATATTTGTTATGTGTAGAAAGAACATTTTAAGAGGTTCATCCTCCTTTGACTCTAATTCTACATCTAGAAGTTATTTTATTATAGAAACACAGATAAAAATTAAGTAAAAAGATATTTTCTACAGCACTATTAGTAATGCTCCAAACTGAAAGTAACATAAATGTCCAATGAAAGGGGATTGGGCCAATAAATTCTGCGACATCCATAAGCTGGAATATTGAGCAGCTACTAGATGAAAGGGCTCAGGGTGGCATATTAATACAATAGACTACTGACATTAGAAATCACAGTTAAGAGGGCATTCTAGAAACATGGAAATAACAACATGAAGTAATAACAGGACAAAAGAGAACTCCATTATATACACATTAAAATTATCTATGAAATAAATCGGGTCTGTAGTAAATGCAGAAAGGAATAGACATGTCAGGGGTTTGAGTTTTTCTGGGTGAGACCAAATTTGCATTCAGACGTTTTATTCAACCCTTGTTCAGTTGAAGAAAGGAGAAAAAGAAGAAGGAAGAGGAGAAAAAAAAAAGGGGATCAAGAAAAGAAGAGGGGAGAGCAGAGGCAGAAAGTACAAGTAGGAAGGGGAGCAGAGGGCGAGGAAGAGAGAGAAAGCTGCCTGCAGTCACGGCCAGAGCACCCTGTGCTCTCCGCGTCCACACAGCCCCCAGTGAGTCACAGAGTGCCAAGTGAGTCCACCAAAAAGGGTGACTCTTTGCTGCTTGTTAAAGACACAGAAGGTATAAAAAAGACCTTCGATACCTCTGCATCACACTCAGATATATCTGCTACTCGGGAGGAGGAGATCTGGCATCTAAGCTTGTGGCCACCTGGAAGGTTCACCAACCTCCCAGTGAACTGGCTGAGTGCTTCTGGGGTCCATGGAACTTGGTCCTGCCAACCCCCGTGGGCAGGGCTGATGAGCAAGGTTGAGTGACAAGTCAGAGTCTGGCCTTAGACTTTGTATGCTCCATCCCCGAGGGCGAAACAGAGCACCTTGAAGTTTTCAGACAAGCCAGGAACTTTTCTCAACTTGGGGGGGGGGGGCTACCAACGATGAGATTCCATTGCACACCCACTAGAATGGCTGCAGTTCAAGACTGACAACATCAAGTGTTGGTGAGGCCGCAGGCCAGCCAGAACTCTCCTACTTCGCTAGTCAGAGTGGAAAATGGTACAACCAGTTTGGAAAACTGTTGAGCTGCTTTTAATATAATTCCACTCCTAGGTACATCCGTAAAAGGAATAAATGCAGATGCCCACAAAAACACTCGTACCTATTATTAGTCATAATAGTTCTGATGGGTTTCCTCTGTCTCCTTTCTCCAGGATGACAGGCTGCCCAGCACATGGTTTCCTCACGATAGAATCCAGGGGCCCAGGAGAACAGAGGAAGCTTGCCGTGACCCTGGAGGTCCCACTCAGCACTGACCCATCGTTACTTCTGTCCTCTTTCTGTGGGCAAAGCATTTACTGAGCATTCACTGCAGGTCTACAGGTCTGACTCTTACTGGGCATTTTAACACTGACAACGATGCAATGAGGTGGCTGCAGTTACCGTCCCCTTTTACAGATGAAGAAACTGAGACTTAGGGAAGTCAATTTTCCAAGGTCACAAATAGCAAGGATTTGAGTGCAGAGTCAGTTCCCAAAGCCACTCACACTGAACCAGGAGTTAGAAGACCCCAGGCCCAGCCTGTCCTCTGTACCCACAGCCATCACAAGAAGCCCAGGAATGAGTTGGGATACACATTTTTAAGTGGTTTGAAAAAGCCACTTAACCTATCTGGATTTCAATGTCTTCCTGTGTAAAATGAGTTATATTGGATCTCTAAACTCATTCCAGGTATAAAGTTAATGCCAAGGTTCTATGACCTCAATAGAACATTTACCATTAACCTGACAACAACTGCAAACGGATAATTTGCTAATCACTAAAAGCAAGCCCACAAATTCCCCCTAATTTCAGTTCAGCAACTATCCTTAAAGGTTACAGTGAGTTGGTAAAGACTCTTTATGCAAAATAGATAGCAATTAAATTCCCATTTTTAACATATATATTGAATTTTACTTTTTGGTGGATCCCAAAAGCACCAGGAAAAAGTAATTCCTTGTAATAAAATTAGATAAGTTCCCCTGTTAATGTAAGATTTTGCTTCAATTTTTAACTGCAAATTGTAGTTCCCATGGAAGCAGTGTTAGACTGACAGCTCATGGGTCTTACAGTCTTCACTCTGTACCTTCGCTATGGCAAAAACGAGACTGCAGTGGATACCTGGGAGATCTGCATCTAGGTGTTCACACATGCAAATCCCATTCCAGTAAGAGCAACAGGAAGGGCTGAGATGGTCTCACATCTATTGTTATTTAAAATAACTCCTAACTTCTCTGAGGACAGTTTATAAAACTCCTCTGGTCTCCCCAAAACTGACTTACAGACTTAGAAAACCAAGCTGATTTCTACTTGTTTGCAACCCTGTGATCACTTGTTACTACACTGTTTTGTAGGAGAGGATGAATAGATGGATGGAGAGATGAATGGATGCAGGAATGGATGGGAAGGTGGGTGGTAGATGGATGGACGAGTGGGTGGGTGGATGGATGGGTGAATGAGTGGGCAAATGGATGGACTGGACAGATGGACAGACCAACACACACTGTACCTCTATTTTTTTTTTTTTTTTTAGGGCCAAACCTGCAGCATATGGAAGTTCCCAGGCTAGGGGTTGAATTGGAGCTGCAGCTGGCGGCCTACGCCACAGCCACAACACCAGAGCCAAGCCATGATCCGAGCTACACTGCAGCTCGTGGCAACATCAGATCCTTTAAACCACTAAGTAAGGCGAGGGGTTGAACCTGCATCCTCACGGATACTAGTGGGTTTCTTAACAGCTAAGCCACAATGGGAGCTCCAAGAATGCTTTTTGTCTATCCCACTCTACCTAATTAACTCCTACTCATATGTGGGTTCTCAGATCAAGCACTGCTTCCTCAAAGAAACGTCTGATCCCCTGTCAAGGTCAGGTTCCCTCAATGTCCTTTCACAGTACAGTGTTCTTTCCTCAGAGCACAAACCTGTATGTAGTTATGCACTGATCAACTCATCCAGATAGATGTGTAATGTTGATCTCATCTAGGCTGTAAAATCCATGAGAGCAGGGAATACTGGGAACAGAAAAAAAAAAAGGGAATAAATAGATGAATGGACAGCAGGCTATGAGCCTGGAACTTAATTATAAAGAGGTTGCTACTATAATTATAGAATTGCAGTATTTAAGAAAAGAAGAAACCTTCAAGGTCAAATGGCATTCACAGAATGAAAGTTAAGAGTTTTGAGGGAAGCTTTGGTTCAACCACCCACACAATGTAGGAATCTCTGGATTGTAATGAGATTGGACCTGTATGAACAGAGTGTATAATTCTTTTTGGAATAGGCATTTAATTCTTTGGGAAATGTTATTTGCTCTGGTTACCCTGAAGCCTCTAAGACGTTTAATTTAGGTCACATCAGTGACAATTTTATTCTAAAGGGTCATTTTACTCATGCTTTTTCAATCGGAGAGATTCTACCTAGCTCAATGCATGGCAATAGGAATTGTGTGTGTGTGTGTGTGTGTGTGTGTGTACACTCATATTAATTATATAGAAATCACATTTTCAGCAATGAAATCATTTAAAGCATACCAAAGTATTTCACTTTTTAAAGGAATTTTAAATTTTTCTATAAAATAAAGAATATTTTAAACTCTACATTATCTGACCCCTCATTTGTGTATTATGAGTCTAGATTTTTAATCCGAGATTTCTGAAAATGAGACGCACCTAGGGACCTCCAGCAACTGGATTTGACAACAGAGTCCTCAGAAAATCGACTGGAGAGCATCTTATCATCACGCATAATCGATGGGGATTAAATTGGTTCCAGAAGCCACATGAGGACAACCCTCGGGTTCCTCCTCTCTGCTTCAGTCTCAGGTTGGTGATGCGAAGATTCCATCCCCAGCTCACAGCCCGACCCTGCTGCCTCACTGCAGTGTCTCCATCTATAGACGCCCATGAGGGCGGCCTGGAGGATTCATCTCTGAGCGGTCTCAGGCAATGAGCTCATCAGCTATCCTCCCACCCTGAGGCCAGCCTTGTAACAGGGAAGAAAGCAACACGTTGCTCCCTCATCTTCCTGGCTCGCAGAACCCTGACTCTCAGGCAGCGTTGTGCTCAATTCCCGAAGCTGATTTCACGGTTGGTCTGCAAGCTGAGCACCTCAATCCTCTTCCCCTTTGCTAGGCTGCTGGACACGTGAGCCCGTTCTAACCAACAAGATGTGAAGGGAAGGCTGCTGGGGGAGAGAAAGATTTTCCTCCTTGATAAAAGGAGAGAGGGCTGGGAGGAGATGCCATTTCTTTGTACCCTTTCTTCCTTCTCTATTTTTCCTGGCTGTACCTGCAGCATATGAAGTCTCTAAGCCTAGGGTGGAACTGAAGCTACAACAGTGACAATGCCAGGTTCCTAACCTCTTAGCCATCAGGGAACTCTCTTTCTACCTTCTTGTGTGGGACACTGTCATATGAGAGCATGAACTTCTGGAGTGACGGCATCCACCTTGCACCGTGAAAGCTGTTGATATACAGATATTAGCAGAATGTAGACAACAAATATCAGGTCTCGAATGACGTCACGGAGCCAGCGCACCAGTCCTGGGACCTTGCACATCCAGGGAAGTGAGCATTGAATGCCTTTATGGTTCAAGCCACTGTTAACCCAGTTCTCAGCTACGTGTAACCAAACGCATTCCCGATATAGATCATAACATAGTCAATATTTCATATCAGCACATATGTCACATTCTTCAAAATACTTTCATACGCATTACCTCATTCAACCCTGCCAACGATCCTAATAATGATTTCAGCAATGAAATCATTTAAAGCATACCAAAGTATTTTACTTTTTAAAGGAATTTTAAATTTTTCTAGAAAATAAAGAATATTTTAAACTCTAAATTATCTGACCCCTCATTTGTGTATTATGAGTCTAGATTTTTAATCCGAGATTTCTGAAAATGAGACGCACCTAGGGACCTCCAGCAACTGGATTTGACAACAGAGTCCTCAGAAAAACGACTGGAGAGCATCTTATCATCACACATAATCGATGGGGATTAAATTAGTGCAACTATTATTAGCCCTCATTTTACAAATATAGAAACTAAGGTTTTAAAAGAATTATTCTTATGTGAAAAAAAAAAGGAACCAATATTAAAACAGATTCAAGACTCCTCATTTTAGTCCATGGCAAACCATGGTCCATGGACCAAATGTACAACTGGCAAGCTAAGAATATTTCTTGCATTTTCAAAAATTTTTATTATCATTGAATTACAATGTCCTGTCAACTTCTGCTGTACAGCAAAGTGACCCAGTCATATATATATATATGTATATATATATATATATACATACATATATATATACATATATATATATATACACACATTCTTTTTTTCACAATATCCTCCATCATGTTCCATCACAAATGGCTAGAAATAGTTCCCTGTACTATACTATTTCTTGCATTTTTAAATGGCTGGGGGTAAAAAAAAAGTGATATTTTATAACACGTGAAAACTTGGTGAAATTCAACTTTTAATGTCATAAGTAAAGTTTTATTGAAATACAGTCACGCTCATTCATTTACATATTGTTCATGACTGCTTTAGTGCTTCAACTGCAGAGTGGAATCACTGTAAAGCCCACAATATTTACCACCTGGCCCTTTACAAAGTAGTCACTGCTGTATGAGTCCTGCTGTGTCCACCCCCCCAAAAAAACTCATTTTCCACTAAAAACCATGCCGAGCATTCAGGTCACCATATTTATAGCCCAGCACAGTGATCTGAGGTTTAGTGTACTCTGGTTTGCTGTGTCATTTTTTTCATCATCCAACTATAACCTACTGACAGCTGCATAATCCCCAGACTACCCAGAAAATCTTGACTAACTGCTAATTAATCAGTCTGGCTTAAATTCTCCTCTCAGTAAACACCAGGACACATCTGTTTAAAACAATGTTTTGATGAAATAGTCCTTCGATCATAAAGGGAAAACTAACCTCCCAGTCATGCCAGGCTGCAGGAGTGTTTCTTCTCTGAGAGTTGCCATCACATGAGTGTCAATGAATCATGCTAAATTTGGTGCTAAACATCCAGAGACTTCCTCCACAGAGAGATTCTGGCAACCATATTCTGTAAAGCAAGATTATGCAAATCATAAAAAGCAGGCATAAAATCTAAACACATCGTTTTATTTCTTAACTGTCTTCTTCTTTTGGTCTTGGTAACATAACATTTAATAGATAATATGTTTCGCTAAATGAGAAACTATACATACAAACATCTCATACAATACCTAGTCCATATGTGTGCTCAAAAATTAGTTGAACCTGAATTCCGTGAGTCACCCCACGAGGAGGAAAATTTTTAAGCCACTTAATTGTTAAAATAGATTTTAAGTATGCATCTTTAGCCCATACATGCTAGGCAGTCTACTAAAATCCATCTGAAAATAAATTTTTTTTCTCCTTTTTTTGACTTTGTTTTAAACCACTTCACAGGACCCCCAAAACATGCCTTAAGAGATACAATGCCAGCTTTATTCTAGCCCACATGGGTATGCCAACATGGTTTTGCCATGTTTATAAACCTTTGCATTGTTATAAAGCAGATACAGCCTGCTGGTCTGTGAAGATTACTTTAAGAGTTCTAAATTAAAATTATATTCACCCCACAATATCATCAAACACAGGCACGGGTTCTCCATGCTCAAAGGTTCTTTTTAGGACTTCACAGCTCCTGGCTCCCTGTCACCCAGAAAACTCAATGTTTTGAATTTATCTGCTCCCTCTGCCGCCTGGTTCCCTGGTAATTACCAGGCTCACATCTCATGTGATAGAAGTATACGAGCAAAGAAGTAAACACAAACAGCTGTGTTCATTCCAGCACTGTTCAAACCTTAAACAAGCTAAGGGAAAGTTGCTGAATCAAAAAGGAACAAACTAGAGGGTCATAGCTCTTTCAACTTTCTAACCAAGAACCTAGAGGCTTCATCTAACAGGCTCAACCATCCACAAGTAAGGGGCCTGTAAAACGTGCAGGCTTTTTAAAGATAATGTTTGAAAATGTTCTTTGTTTCCTAGACAAAAGCTGTATTTTAATGACTGCAAATTCTCCAGAAAAATTGATAAGAATCCAATAATTGTGTTCTCGGGAATGGCTTAAGGTGTACGTGAGAATCACTTCTCAGTGAAGATACCTTTGCACCTTTTGAGAGGTGGAACAGGCACATGTATAACCTAGTCAAGCAATTGCATTAATTAATACATGTTTGCTTTTGTTTTTCTTGGTCATGCCAGGGGCAGGCAGAAGTTCCTGGGCCAGGAATGGAACCCACACCACAGCGGTGACCCAAACCACAGCAGTGACAATGCAAGATCCTTAGCCCACTGAGCCACCAGGGAACTCCATTCATTAAGTTTTTTAAATTACATACTACACACCAAACACAAGTCATGAACAGATCAAAGTTACTAAAAGCACACAATGCAAGATATGACTTTTAATGAAAATCTTCCCATCATTTAACAAATACTATTTCAGTGCTAGACACTAAGGATGCAAAAATAGAAGACATGGTCCCTACCCTTGCGGAACATCTAATCTAGTGGAGCAGGGACAGGCACGCGAGCAACTGCATACAAAGAGTACAAGGTACAGTAGGAATACAGGAAGGATGCTCAATAAACACTGGCATATATTCCCAAATGTGCGTTACAGCCTCCCAGCAGTCACCTGGAGACACCACTCAACCCAGGAACACTGTTGTTCCTGTTGAACATTGTGAGTTTCTCTTTTGGAAACAGTTTGCAAGCTGTATCAGTTATCTACTGATAACTGATACCAATGCTGTGTAACAACCACGAAATCCCAGTAGCATACAACGAGAAGTATTTAACGCTCATCTTTCTGGAGTGGTCAGAAAGGCAGCTCTGCTAATCTTTACTAGACTCACTTCCATGGAGTTAGGGGTGGGGAGTCAGGGTGGGAGTCAGCTGGCTCTCAGCTGACCTAGGCTGTCATGTGTCTCCCATCTTCATCGGGCTAGCCCAAGCATGTTCTCACAGCAAGTGCAGAGTTTTGAGAGAGTAAGCGGGAACATGTGAGCCTCTTGGGTCCTAGGCTCAAAAGTGGCACTTCCTCAAAACCACTGCATTCTACTGGCCAAAACAATCACAGTCTTAGTTCAAATTCAAGGGGTGGGGAGATGGACGCCACCTTTATAGTAAAAGAGCCTCTGCAAAGTCCCACGACAAAGAGTCTGACTACAGAGAAGGGTGAAGCACTGAGCCCATCATTGTAACTTACCACCAAGCCACACCAGAAGAGCAGTCTCTAAATTACTTTCTCCAGGTTTTAACCCACCTCTATCACTAGAATTTATTTCAGATGGTTTGGTCTTTGCCCCCAATTAAACCCATCTTCAAAATTCAATTAATTTCCCCCACTGAATATGGGGATACTATCATGCCTTTTTATGCCCCCTGACAACTGCCAACACAAGGCCTTGTGAAGGGAGGTGCCCTTCAACGACATACATCAGATGAATGAACAAATACATTCACATGTCAGGTAAGTGTTTTGAACAATAGCTGCACATTAGGATATGCTGACAGTCTCCTCAGAGGACCATTTTGAAATGGATGCCACATTCTAAGGTTTCAGTGCTCCTGTGTTTGTATAAAAAAGTGATCCATTGCATTTGATCATGTTCCTACTACTCAACATTTTTTTTTGTCTTTTTGCCTTTTCTAGGGCCGCAGCTGTGGCATATGGAGGTTCCCAGGCTAGGGATCTAACAGGAGCTGTAGCCGCCGGCCTTCGCCACAGCCACAGCAACGTGGGATCCGAGCCGCATCTGCAACCTACACCACAGCTCACGGCAACGCCGGATCCTTAACCCACTGAACAAGGCCAGGGATCGAACCCGCAACCTCATAGTTCCTAGTCGGATTCGTTAACCATTGCGCCATGACGGGAACTCCCCTACTACTCAACATTGTAAAGGAGGTACTTTATTCCATTTACCTTACTTTTATCTTCTGTTTTTCACTCAGATGTCTAAAATGCCCTTCCTAATCTTTCATCCTTTATTTGTCAGATAGCGAAGTCATTCTACAAATACGTTCTTCCCTAACCTCATGTTGGGTATATTATGCACTGAACTTGCACTGGCTAGAGAATGACCTGGAAACGATTAACCTTGACCTACATAATGGGATTATTCTGCAAAAAGTTCCATGATAGATTGCTCAAAGGATGGATGGTCTGCAAGGAGTTCCTACTGTGGCTCAGTGGATTAGGAACCTGACTAGTATCCATGAGGATGTGTGTTCAATCCTTGGCCTTGTTCGGTGGATCAAGGATCCGGCATTGCCATGAGCTATGGTGTAGGCTGAGGATTCGGCTGGGATCCTGCATTGCTGTGGCTGTGGCATAGGCCGGCAGCTGCAGGTCCAATTCGACCCCCAGCTTGGGAACTTCCAGGATGCTGCAGGTGTTGCCCTGAAAAAGAAAGAAGGAAGGAAGGAAGGAAGGAAAAATGGTTTGCAAATGCACTTTGTGTAATATTAATTCTTTACATTTCTCAAGCTGACTTTCTCTCAAAGAACGCCAAGCACTTCACATATGGTCGGCCAGATCCTCTCTGAGTGTAAATTATGCCCCAGGAGTAAGTGAATTGCTGGGAAGGAGGCATTAACTCTTTGGGTCACTAGGCTTCCACTTAGAGCACTGCAGGAGGGCAATCATTTACCATATTGAACCCCAGGGGCCAGAAAGTATATGTGCAATATAAATTATTCCCAGGGAGTCATTTAAGAACTCAGAAAATCTGGTTTATTATCTCATCTGTTCACACAGCATCCCAGTAAAGAAGAGTACAAGCAAGAAGAGAGAAATAAGTGAGGCTGGTGATGCTAGAAGTTTCCTAAGCTCCCACAGCTTGTCAGGGTCAGAGCTCCAACTGTGTTTGCTTGATCTCCTGAAAGTAAGCCTCAGGGTTTGGGCTCTCAGCTAGAAGTTTCTGCTAATTGGGAGGAGGCTGAGGCAAGTGAGGTGCCTAGGACTCAAAGTCAGAAGCCTCAGCCACCTCCCATAGTCTCAGTCCTGCTGTTAACTCCATAAGGGATATTTAAGTAGCTGCTCGAAATACCTAAGAAACCACAAAATTCATGCTGACATATACTGTGTGCTCCTTATTAAATCCATAAAGATTGATGAGGATTCATTAGTTGACTAATGTGTTTTCCCACACCGAGACAAGAAGGCAATGGGGCGGGGGGTGACAGCAGAGAAGAGAGGTCACCTTCTTGGGTTTCTTCCTAAAGCTGGGAATGGTCAAATCATTGGTCTCTTTTGGGTAAACGTAGAAGAATCTAGATGGAAGTTGATATTATGCAATTCATACAAAGCAAAGAAGTCCCTTGGAAGGTTTGGCTTGAGGGTCCAAATGTTGTCCTTCTCCCAGAGTCAACCATCCTCTGTGGCACACAGTATCTCTAGCTATCACCTGTGACTTCAGTTCTTTAGGAAGCCTCCAGAAAGAAGCTCTGCATCAAGCACTAGGTGGTCTACAAAAGGATTAGGATGCAGGTTTCTTGATTCCCCACTCAAATCTCTAGCTCATCACTTCTCTGTGACGTGATCACATCTCTGTGATGAGACACCTTGCATCCGCTAAGAGCCCATCACAGAAAAATAAATAAGAAGGGGAACGATCTGGAGTTCCCGTTGTGGCGCAGCAGTTAACGAATCCGACTAGGAACCCTGAGGTTGTGGGTTTGATCCCTGGCCTTGCTCAGTGGGTTAAGGATCCGGCGTTGCCGTGAGCTGTGCTGTAGGTTGCAGACGCGGCTCGGATCCCGTGTTGCTGTGGCTGTGGCGAAGGCCAGCGGCTACAGCTCCTGTTAGACCCCTAGTCTGGGAACCTCCATATGCCACGGGTGGGGCCCTAAAAAAGGCAAAAAAAAAAAAAAAGAAGAAGGGGAATGATCTATTTAGCGCTGTGTTCTGCCTGGGAGCTCCGCCATACTCTAAAAAGCAACAAACAATTGACTTCTTTGCGAAGTTCTGTTCCACATTCAGCCAGATATCAACCTCAGCTGCCAATAAAGAGTCCCATTGATTTCTCCGTACTTGGACTCATTTCTTGCCTCAATAAGAAATACTAATTCCCGATTTGAAAAAAGAAAAAAATACAACACTGCCCATTACTGCCACCAGATCACACGTGCTCTCACACACCAGTGAAGTCATTAGATCCCATGTTTTCTCCATAATAAGGGTGTGTAACTCACTCAAAGAGTGACCTTGGATAAGTCACTTAACCACTCTTGGCCTCAATTTTCTCTCCTAGTAAAACGAGGAGATTAGACTAGAGACCTCAGGTGCCTTCCAGCTCTGGGATTTCATAATTCTCAAGGTGATCCACTTCCTTGAAGTGATAACTTTAACCTAACTGGCATCAGCAAACTACAGCCCTTGGGCCAAATCCCCATCCACCACCTGCTTTCGTATGGTGTGGGAGTTAAGAGGATAGTTTTCACATTTCTAAATGGTTAAGGAAAAAAAATCAAAAGAATGGCATTTCATGACGTGAAAATTATATAAAATTCAAATTTCTGTGTCCATAAATAAAGCTGCATGGGAACACAGCTGTGCCCGTTCATTTACATGTTATTATGGCTGCTTTTGCAACACAAGGGTAGCGTTTAGGGGTTGCAACAGAAACTGTGCGGCCCGCAAAGTCTAAAATATTTACTATATCTACAGAAAACACTTGTCCTTTAAAAGCTTGACAAACCCAGATCTAAGCCACCAGACCATGTGCATAGTAACAAAGTCTGCTATAATCCTCCCTCATTGAAGTTTTATTCTTGGAAAAGAGGAGTCTCATAAAGTAATCCCAAGAACCGTAAGGAAAGTTATGGATAATTAGACAATCTGATCCCTAGAAAAGAAACTGTTGAAAATCATTGATAAATCTACCGTGTCGATGTCAGAATTGATTTTTTACGAGAAACAATTTCCTCCAAAGAATTTCTCTCTTACTACTACTCTACCAAGAGGCCATTATAGTCCATTTTTCCCTTGTTCTTTTTTTTTCTTTTTTTTCTCTTCTTTTAAAGCCATCTGAAGGATAGCGCATTTGTCTTCCCTTTATGAGTAATTGTATCATTGGTGAAAATGATTATTAAAGAGTGAGCAAGCATGAAGCAAATCCCTGCCCAATAAAGTGGTGACTTTGAAAAGGAAATTGCCCTGCCCAAGTGATGGATTCCGTTTCAGCCGTCATGACCCACGAGGGAGGCCAGGGACCCAGGTCCTGGCCCTTACAGGCAAAGCAGCTGCAGAGCCCCGCAGGGAGCTGGGCGAGGAGGCTCCGTGAATGGCCAGGGGCTGACCTGTCACCCCACTACCCCTCCACGCTGCAGCACTCAGCACTGAGACTCCTCCACCTAGCCCCCCACCCCATCTTCCGGGTTCTCTCTGCTTACCTTCCCTGATTGAGGCCCAGCTAGAGCTCCAAATATGGTAATACTTTGAAGCCCATAGCCTCAGGAGACCCTGTATTCCTTTTTTAACATGTTATGTTTGTGTTTTCTCTTCCCCTGGACTGTAAGATCCTGGGGCACAGAGAGCACCCACCGTTTCTACCTCTTTCAGTTAGATCCACAATAAGTTCCAATGTAGTCGGTGATAAGAGTGAAATGGGAAGCTAGTAAGATTATGAGCTTTTTTCTCAAGGAGGAGATGAGATGCTTGAACAGTACTTACTTCTCTCCTGATTCTCAGGCAGGTGTTTTCCAGATGAGAGGCTGAGAGCTAGGGACAGGGTGAAAATCCTTAGCGGTGTGCTGTTGTTACTTTTCAGGGGACAATCGACCTTCTCAGAGAGAAAGTGGTTCTCTTCTGGGCTGCAGATTGTTCTCTTCTGGACTTTGTTCAGAATAGCCTCAAATCAAACATATCTTTATATCCTGGAGAAAGGAGCAGATGGAGCCACCCAGATAGTGGGGGTCCCTACTTGGCAGCTTTGAGATGGTGACATCTGGCCACCCCCTTGTCCCGAAAATATCAAATGTTTGCTTCCTAAGAGTCACTTTGGAAACAGCTTTACTTTTCATTGTCTGTAAAGGTCTGGGGAGATTTTTGTCAATATCAATGATAGGACTTTTAGGTGTTGGGAATTTTGAAAAATTTTAATTTTTTACCTTTTCTGCAGTCATCTGAAGGTTGTAATCGTGCGAATAAATGTTCTTTCAAAACCAGAAGCATCTGCTTATACTCTAAATTCATTTGACACTTTACATTACTATTTAAGATAATTAGTATTTCAAAAGGATTTGACATTTTGGAAGAGTCTTAGTCCTAGAATCTATCAAAATAAGTGAGCCTCTTAATTTTGCTCTCAAAAAGAATCACCAAATGATTATAATCATTGGAGAGAGAGAAAAAAAAAAGCTACTCGATACCTCAACCCTGGCTGCACTTAGAACATCTTAAAATAAGATACCAACTCCTGGGGTCCACCACCCAAGAAATTCTCATTTAACCACCCAGGGATAGGGCCCAGGTGTGGGTATGTGTTCGCAATCTCCCCAGGGTTTCACCAACCATGTAAAGATCAGACCTGAGTACCTCGTATCTCTCCCTGTTACAGCATTTATCACTTTATACTAGGATCGCTTGAGCGCATGTCTCCCTCTCCTTAGAGACGGTGAGCTCGCGGAGAGCCAGGACTTGTATCTTACTTATCCCTGAGTCTTCGAGGAGACAGAGGTTTGTTCAAATCCAAGGGCTTGCCATTTACACAGCTCCTTCTGGGGGCCCAAATCCTGTGGACGGAAGGCAAGGAGGAACTCTAGGAAGTTACCGAAGCAAAGGTGGCCAGCCTCTGAACCATGTGACCCAACAACGTGAACACGGGTGATGCGCCCGGGAAATCAGCAACAGGGGGTCCGGTAAGCCACAAGAAGTCCAGCTGAGCCAAAAGCTCAGTCCAACTCAAGCACTTAGTGCCCGGTGGGGCCAATCAGATCCTTTCACTGAAGGAGTTTAATGTGAGATCAGCAGAGAGCTGAGCAGTTGTAGCAGGAGCAGAAGCCAAAAGACACCCGGAGAAAAAACAGAGAGAGGAGCTGAATCACCTTGGCGGCTAAGCCCAGTCGGTAGAAGAGATGGCAGATGCCTGCGGCTCAGGGGGCAGCGAGATAACCCAGTCACAGAGCCGGATCCTGAATGACCTTCCAGTTCCTGAACTTCAATCCAGTTTTCGTGAGGCCTGGCTGGGTGGCCTTTCCGGAAGGCTTTTCGGAGACACGTGGCTGAGTGGTGGAGATTCCGGCCAGCCTTCCTTCCACAGTGAACTCCCACTACTTAGGGTAAACTCAGGGGTATCTGTGCTTTGCAACCCCAAGAAGCCCAGTCAGCACAATTCCCAAGGTCTAGCACTCCGCCTGGCACATAACGAGCCCTAAATCATCACAGGTGCCTGAAAGTCATGACCTGCCCAGTGAAAAAGCCTTCTGAAAATGAAGAAATCATTCACGGTAAGAACACTGACCAGGGTTGCCTTTGAATTCCAAAAACAATGCTAAACTAGGATAAATATATTAAGCTTATTCCACCCTCCTATCTCCAAATCCATCTACATTTCTCCTGTCACATTCTGCAGAACTACGGTAAGCATCCCAGTTTCAACAAGGTATGTTTGGATGACTTAATTTTCACTCTGCTTAACCTTAAATCACGGTAACGTTAGTAAGAACAATTTGCCTCCCACACTAGCTTCACCAACAAACCTCCAGAGTAGCTGATCTTTGACTTCTAAGAAGTTTAATAATATGCTATCTCCCCCCCCCCATCACCACACACATTTCCCCTGTCTATTGTCTGTATCAGCTACTTGATGAATGCTTACTCCCCAACAACCGGATGAGTCATAAAATAAGAGGTACATGGATGTAAACTGAGCCTGTTTACCTCTCCCTGGCCCCAGCTAATAAAATAAAAGAGGTCCCATGGAATACAGGTCCAGTGGCTTCCGGAAAGCAGGTTTCTGCTTAGCAAAGACATACCTTACCTAGTACCTATTTTAAAGCTAGAGCTAATTTCATGCCCTGTGTGAATGAAATGGATTTATGGGGAGAGTCATGTGCAGGGTGTGTAAGGACTTGCCCTCGTCCTGTCCCCTACAAAAGAAGGCTCTGGCGCTTCTGGTGGTAAGCAAACCAACAAAAGGAATGCCTAAGAGGTCTCACAGAGCTCAGGGATGGGAGTTGGGCCCCTGCTCACTGGAAACTCAGCACCCAAGGGAGTGCTTGCTGAAGGTTTCCCACCTACATTTTCGAAAATCTGGATTAAAGTAGGTTTAGCCCCACCTCTCCTAACCTGTGATATCTAACCTAAGATACAATGATCTTAGGGCTCTGGAATTGGGATTCTGAATGTATGTGCCTACCCCACGTCTGGTGTTAGATTACAACAGCATGAAAACGGAGCCTAGGACTGAGGAGCGGGCCAGCCTCAGAAGCCTTCTTCATTGCCTGCCATGTAATACATGATATGCAAAGCCTCTGACTTCAGCCAGCAGATATTTGGAGACCGTGTTGGCCCTAGCACGGGGACTAAACTAATGTGTGTTTAGGTCAGAAAGCGAATCAGAAAAGCCACTGGAGGGCACGTCACCGAGTGAGAGCCCTATAAATTCTTCCCCACTCTCAGCCTCCCCTGGCAAACACTCGGCTTCCCTCACTGGGTCGCTCCACATCTCTCCTCCCAAGTGCTAGGAGAACTCCAGCCAGCTGCTGCTCTCCTCGCCGCTGCCTTCTGCCCTGCAGAAAAGCCAGAGGGCCAGACACCCGAGGAGGAAGAATAAGCCTTCGACAGGCGCAAGGGAAGCCCAGGGCAGCCCTCCACCCGACAGAGCCTGAGCTCAGGGAGCGAGGCGCGAGAGCGAAGCCAGGCGCGGGCGCCGCGGTCAAGTTCGGATTGCCCCCTTCGGTTGGTCTGCGTCGAGCTCCGCACATTCCTCCGGATCTACCCGACGAGGAGGAGGCGCGAACCCTGCAGCGTCCCCAGGCGCCGAGCGCTCTCTCTCCCTGCACCCCGGGGAGGGGCGCCTCGCCTCACGCACTCGCACCCCGAACCCCCGCCTCGGGAGCGCGGGCGCCTCCTCGCTGCTCTCCGTTCCCTCCCCTGCACCGCCGCCTCCCGACCCCTCCCCTCCCGGGGCCCCGCGCCTCCCCTCCCCCACCCCGGCCCCCCGGCCCGGGCTCTCAAGGACCAGCCTGCGCTCCTGGCGCCCTCATGTCTTCACGGGACTCTCGGCGCCGGCTGACGTGGTGTCTCGTTCGGATTTTCAGGCCAGACCTCAGCTCCGGCGGCAGCATCAGCCCGGCCCGACTCGTGCTCCCAAGCGCTGCGCCGGGAGAAGGCGCAGAGCGCGGCCGCCGCCGCTGATCCGCCCGCCGCGCCCCGCGCCCGCTCAGCCCCGGCCAAGAGCGCGGCGCGCGCAGCCCTGTCACCCCCCACCCAAAGCAGCGGCGCCTTGCTCGGACCTCGGCTTCTGGGGGTGCGGAGAGTCGGCGGGGGAGCTGTCGGCATCCCTCGCGCTTCTCGCGGCGGCGGCGGCGGCGGCGGCGGCGGCGGCGGCGGGAGCCTTGGCCGCCGCCTCCTGCGCGCCCTCGCTGCCCCGAGCGACCCCGGGATTGCGAACTCGTGCCCCGGACCTGTTGGGCGGGGCTCTGCGCTCCTGCCCTCGGCTCGGATGGGTCTCCTGGCTGGGACTTGGGGCTCCTGGAGTTAATGTCCAACTGGGGGTCTGCGGAGACCGGATCCGAGGTAAGTGGAGGAGCGGGCCTGGGTGGAAGGGGTGGCTGGCGCCTGAGTCGCGGGCGGGCGCGGCGGGCTGTGGAGCACTAGACGCAGAGGGGGCGCGGCTGGACCCCAGAGCAGCCGGTGAGACTAAAAAGAGAAAAGACTAGAGGGAACCGAGGCGCCGAGAGGACAGAGGCGAGAGAGAAGTTGAACCGGAGACAGACTAGCCTTTCCACGTGGGCGAAGATCTCTGGTGTCCCTGATGCCTCTGGACCTCCGGCTTGTCCGCCCGGGACAGTTTCCCTCCCCGACTCGGCGGGGCGCTCTTCCGTCAGGTCCAGCGAAGGTGCGGGTCTGGGATCGTCTTTGAACCCAGCAAGACCCAAGTTGACTTTTTTGTGGACGTTCAACTGCAGAGTTATCATTCCTGGGAGTGTAACTTGTTTGGGTCTGTTCCGAGGGAAGGTGGAGGCCCGGGACGGGCTTCTGCAAAGGTGCTGAGAACCTGAGAATAGAGCGCTCACCTCCTAAGGGCGCCTTCTTGCAAATCTGCATTCCTCGCCCTTTTTCGGGACCGGTTGCTTGCTTGCGCTTTCCTAATGCCAGCAACCCCAACTAACCATCTCCGTCGAGGTTAGGAGAGGGGCTTCCTGGACAGTCCAAGACTCAGGTCTCAACCTCGAGCAGACTCTTGAAATCAAGGGTTTGTTGTTTTAAAGATTTCTTTTCGCCTGTACTCTGTGCCGCCTCCCCCAGTAACACCCCCCACCACTACCTCGCACCACCTCAGGGCTGATTTCGCCGTCGTTTGGTCTCCAGCCCCACCTGGCGAAAACGAACCCTCTTCGGGGCGGGAAATGACTTTCGTTGGAACCCCCCAGCCTCCTGGCGCCGCCCCAGTTTTGGCAGAGGCAAACCCGCCCTAAGAGCGGACCTGTGCGCCCCAGGGGAGCTGCCCAACTCCGTGCTGCCAATATTTTTGCTCATTGGTAGGGAAAACACAACTTTTCCGGGCCCTGCCACGGGTATGTTAAGAGCGCACTCGACTCTTCCACGGCATTTTGAATTTACACTTAAGCATTCCGTGGAAGAGCTGCTGCTTCCAACCTCAGGCGCGCTCCTCTTGCCCGCAAAGCCCTCGAAGTGTGAACCGCCGGGCTTCCGCCCCGACCAGGTCGCTTCCTCACAGTTGCACCACGTCTTCGCTTTGGCAGGGTTCTGGGACAGTGCCGCCTCTTCAACAAGTGTCAG
Source organism: Catagonus wagneri (assembly GCA_004024745.2). Lineage (NCBI taxonomy): Eukaryota > Metazoa > Chordata > Mammalia > Artiodactyla > Tayassuidae > Catagonus > Catagonus wagneri. The sequence continues at coordinate 11,310,428 of PVHT020000009.1, read as the reverse complement.
GTGTCTGGGGAGCCCACAGTGTCCCCAGCCCACTCTCGCCAGGGGTTCGGGTGCCCCTGGATCTGGATCCCGGCCTCAGACCCTTTAACAGACAGCCCCACCTCCCAAACTGGATTCAGGGTCTGCAGAAAGCGTCCCTCGTTCTTTTTCCTACCCTGCTCTTGGGCCCAGTTGTTAGAATGAGCCCCCCTTCAGTCCAGGATACGACGCACAGTTTCAAAAAGCAAGACATCTTTCAGAAACTTCTGTCCCTACCCCCCAAAAGAAAGCCCCCGAGTTACAGCACGCCCCCACTCACCCGCCCCCGCCTCCTTTTTTCCCCCCTGAGACCTAGAGCTTGAAGGCAAAGCCCAAGCAAACCTCCCAGTCTGCCAGACTTGAGAAGGTGCGGGGGCCCTGGCGGCGGGAGCGCTCACCCGCGGTGAAGCTGTCACGGTGACACTGGAATCGGGGGCGGGGGGTGGGGGTTCAAAAAGCAAGTTGCCAAGAAACCAACTTAAGTGAGGTGGGTAGAGGAAAACGGAGAGGATGAAGAGGTGTAGGAGCCTGAAAAGCAGGGATGCTGGCGAGGACTTCCAGGAGTCCGGGGTGGGAGGGGCGGTAATTTGGCTTTGAGAGGATTGTAAGGGAGAGTGCTTGTTCCTCGGTTTTATACTTAAAATGACAACGCAGCCTCCCGGCCGCGTGGGCTCACAAGACTCAGGCGGTTTCTGGTGCCCCCTGGTGCTGGGAACCCAGAAGGGCCCGGTGGCGAGAGGTGGTTTCCGCTGGCACTCCGGCTCTCTGGGGCGTCCTTTCCGCCCCGGGCCTGGGGACCACCAGGTGCCGGGTCCCGCGACGCTCCCCTTTTGCCCTGCAGGGTACGTAGATCCAGGCGCAGAGGGGAAGCAGGCTGTAGGATACGAAAACGGGTGCGGGGGCACCTGGCGGAGCCGACTAGAAGAGGAGAGCTTGGTTACCGCACGTGGCAGAGCGTTCAGCAATTGACACGCGTAGCAAAGGCGACGATTGCGGCAGATGTGCTTTGAGAAAGCAATAGGGACCAACGAGAAAGCGGCGGAGTGTGTGTGGGTGGCGTGGGGCCCAGATGAGCTCTGGGGAAAACTCGCAGACCCCTGTGAATTCTCAGCCCCCAGACTCCCTCCTCTTCCTCCGCCCTCCAAATACCGGGAACTGAAGAGCCGCTCCGACTGGAGCCTGACCGGGTGGTGCTAAGAGGGAAGAATGCGCCCTCCCCGTCCCGGGCGAGGTGGGAGCTCTTTCCAGGCTTGCGCCGCACCCGGCAGAGGGCGGGAACGGGAGCCGGGAGCCTCCTCTGGGGAGGCGGGGAGTCTTCCGCTCTTTCCTCTTCTGCCAGCTTCGATACACTTTTAATTGAGGCTCTCCACGTCCAATTTAAAAAGGCTTCCGTCGGCCAACCAGGAAAAAAAAAAAAAAAAGGAAAACCCCTCTTAATGCGGAAGGGAAATCTGGTGCCTTTGCCGCTTCCTGCTGGCGGGCACCGCGATTTGAAATGGCGCATTTAACTCCCCGCCTCCCTGCCGCTCAGGGCCGGCCGCCGGTTCGCACGCACCCGCGAGTTGGCACCCGGGCGAGGGGACTGGCGGGCTCGCGTTCCTCCGTCCTCTTTGCTTTAGCGCCTCGCGGGGTTTGTTTTGCACGGCCAGGGTGAGGGGTAGCCCAGCGCCGTGCACCCCAACCGGGAGCCTTTGCTTTTCTCCGGGTTTGTAAGCCAGCCAGCGCGGCATGGGGCGCCCGGAGGAGCCGCAGGTTTTCGGAGTTCCTAGTCGCTGCAGGCTCCGCGAGCCCAACAGCTGCGTTGCGAACAAACAGACGCCCAAGGGATGGAAAATGCATTCGTCTCCGCAGCAGTGGGAGGCGGCGGTCGAATTAAAAGCTTCCCGGGGTGGCCTGCACCGGAATCCGGGCTGAGTTCTGGGTGGAGATGGGGGTAGAGGGGGGGAGTAGCTGGAAGGGAGGCGGGCGCTCCTGGCAACCGATGGAGCGGAAAGGTGTGAGGCTTTTGCTTTTACTGTCTTAGGACAAAAATCTTAGATTTTCCCAAGAATCGCTTTTATTTGGAGGAGAGGGGATAATCAACTCCACGAATCTCGTAGTTTCCCCTCGAGAATGCCCTTGGGAACTGGAACACTGGTATTGGAAAGGCACCGGGTGACACCGCACCCCCTGGCGTGCCCGGGTCTCTCCCCCACCTCCTAACTGTGTGAGGCTTGGCCTCGAATTGAAGGCACCTTTTCCTTGCCCGCCCCCCGCCCCCCCAGCTGCATGACCCTCCTTTCTAGGGGTGCGACGACTGAGAAGCCAAACGTAGCCCCCTCATGAAAGGATATGAGCCCCCACCGTGCGTTCTTACCGAGTCTAGGCCTTC
>PVHT020000009.1:11124872-11307039 GCA_004024745.2 Catagonus wagneri | reverse complement strand
GGCCAGAGTCTCCCCAAACTATAAAAATAAAGAGAAAGTTGGTCGGGTACACCAGGAACATTTTCAAGACAGATGCAATCCCTACCCAACAGCGGTGCTAAAGCATTTATGGAGCGCTTACGTTATGCTCAGCTAAGCCTTTTCTTATGTTAATGTTCATAACCTTAAGAGGTGGTAGTAGTGTTGTAAAGCGAGTTGAAGCGTTAGGAAACTAAGTAACTTATAGCAGATATTCCCGGACAGGCGCAGATTCTCCGGGTCTCTACTGACTTCTTGTTCCGACGACAAAATACTAATTTAAGTGGGAGGAAGGAAGCGTAGGCGGGGTTAGTGGTACCACCGAGGCGGCCCCCGCCTAGCCGAGAGCGGGATCAGGACCCGGAGCTGTACTGCACTTGATTTTATTCCGAAAATAAAAGGCCGGTCTCTTGCTTGGGTCCAGGCCTTTGGGAGCTGCTGGAGGAGGCGGGGAGGCACGGGGTGAGAGGGTTGCTCGGTCGCCCCCTAGGAATGGCAGTGGGTTTGCGCGCCAGTACGGGTGTGTCCGCGTTGGCCAGGTATCCCGGTGTCGTCGGATTGGTGCTGGCGGACGCTGCGGCCCTGCTGGAAAATCCAACCCCTGAGAGCAGGTGGTGGAAGAGAAGGAAGGAAGGAGAGGGTGGACGATGCCGGGGGGGGGGCCCGCCGGGCTGCAGCGGTCCGGCAGGGAAGGTGCCCCCGGGACCCGCGGCGATGAGCCGCCCTGGGCAGCGGCGCGGCGGCCCTAGGCGTCCAGGCCTAACGTGCGCCCGCCGGTGTCTCTCGCCCGCGCAGGTGCCGCCGCCGGACGGGACTCTAAGATGAAGTTATGGGATGTCGTGGCTGTCTGCCTGGTGCTGCTCCACACCGCGTCCGCCTTCCCGCTGCCCGCCGGTAAGAGGCCTCCCGAGGCGCCCGCCGAAGACCGCTCCCTCGGCCGCCGCCGCGCGCCCTTCGCGCTGAGCAGTGACTGTAAGAACCGTTCCCTCCCCGCGGGGGTCACCCTGCCCGCCGTTCGCACGCACCCCACGTTAGCCGCGACCGCGCCGTGTCCTGCGGACCCGCAGGCAGAGCCGCGCTGGCGCCGAAGCCCCCTCCCAGTGGGTGGGTAGCCCCAGGTCCCCAGCACCTAGTCTGTATATGGTACGTGCTGGTTTTGCCCAGCACAGAGGCTAACACATTTTTCTGCTGTCCGATCAGCATGCCGAAGGACGGCTGGTTTCCCCACCACTACTTCCACCCTAGGAAAACACACAGCTGCCCCCTTTCCTCTGCTTTGGGTGTACTGGCTGTGCTGAATTCTGAAAACAGTTGCTTTTTCATCCTAAACTGCCCTTGCAAGGGCAGAGGCTGAGGTTTCACGAAACCAAGCCAGAGCCGGAGAAAGCACAGAAGGGCCTTGATTTCCAGAACAAGCATCTGGGCAGTGTCAAATCTGATTTAGAAAAGTTCTGGTTATAGAAAAACGACGGTAAATAGTGCTAGCTGGGACTAGGGGGAAGAAAGTTGTAGTTCCCTCCGCACAGGCCAGTGTTAACACTTAAGAAAAGACCAGGTTATTCCTATTAGAAAGTGAGTCTGTGATTTGCCTCTCAAAAATGCTAAGATAGCAGCTGATTAGGGCATGTCAATTCTGATTCCATAGAATTTACCCTGCACTCTTCAGAAGTTTATCTATTGCATAAAGCAAAGGATGCTGCATCATAAGTGAGACATTACTGAGGAGGAAAGAGCTAACAAAGGTAACAGCAGAAAGTTTGCAGGACCCCAGCCTAAAGCAATAGCCAGCCTTAAGCAGGATGTCACCGTTGCTACTCCAGGTCCCCATTAACCCTCAAGCTATTTTGCATTTGAACCGTGCTGTGCCACAGCAGAAAGGGTCCAACAAGTCAGCGGTATGCTAGAGTCCCCCAAACCTGTGGCCTGGGGCTAAAAATAGCCCAGGAAATGTGATGTGCTTATTTGATGCTTAATTACAGCAGTGAAAGCATCTTTTTCCAGACGATCTAAGAAAAAGTGCATTTTCTAAGGCAAATTAAGACTTCAAGAGTGAATTTAGGGTTAGAAAGAGAACACAGTTGATCCCTTGAAATTAAAGTAACTGTTCCAAGAGTTTTTGTCCGTAAGTTGTATAAGCCCATTTTTTAAAGGCTTTGGTTTCAACCACGAATTTCCATCTTAGGGTATATAAGTGTTTTCCTACTAGAAACTTAAATTTAAAATGTCCTTAAGTGTCATTATCTCAGTACCCATGAGAGCTAAGTGGCTTTTCATTCATGCAGACAGCTTAGGCCAGAGAGAAACAGGAACACCGTGGGAGGTAATGGTTTTCTAACCAAGACATTCTGGAGAGGAAAATTGACTGTGCCTGATTATGCAGCTGATTAATTCGTGGAGATTTAATTAGCATATTAGTATCCTGTCTGCTTAGGCTTATTTAATGCTAACTCCTGGTTCTGGCTCTGCTTTCAGCCAACTCTATGACTTTGGACAAGTTGCTTACTTACTATAGAACTCAGTGAACAGTTTACAATTATATAGTAAAGGGAGGCCTTTCGACTCCAAAAATGCCAGTGACTGTGAGATTTGTCCCTGGGAACCTTCAGGCTCCTGCCCTAACCATCCTTTGGGAAGAGACTCAAAAGACCCCTGCCCAGCGGACTCACCTGAGGCTGGACCTCACCTGGAGAGACTCGAATCTAATTGGTGTGGCCTGGGTGTGTGGCTGTTTAGATGTTCCCCAGGTGAGTCTCATGTGCAGTCAGTGTTGAATGGCAGTGACAGGATAATGCCCTAAGGAAATCTGTGCCTCCTTTAAGGCGTAACCAGTCACTGGTTAGTCCTACTGATTCCGGAGTAGGGGAGGGGGGAGTGTTGTGGAGGAAGAGAGGTTACTTCCATGTCCATAACCTGGGCTGAGTCCTCAATGGACGAGATTCTGACTATTCTATTTACATTTGAACCCACAGAACACAGCTGGTTCTGTTTTATCTGTGGGAAGACCCAGTAGGTCTTTGAAAGAGAAATGTTCCCAAAGAGGAAGTGAGCTGTGTTCTAAGCCAAACTGACTTCTTTCCAGGTATGTTCAATTCGGTAGCAAGCTGTCAGTGCAAGGAAGGCAGAGTGATGACGGTGTGCAGACTTTGAATGCTCCCCCGGTGTCAGCATGGCCCTGTCACCGTGCTGACATTTATATCCTGCACCGTACATTGTGCAACTGGTTAAGGCTTTTGCAGAAGAAACACTAGTTCCCTTGTTTCACTTAAAAATAGAAAGTACCATAACTAGTGGTCCTTCTTCCTTTCGAATGCTTGTAATCTAGTGATTGAGCCCAGGCTCTTTTGTGCCACCTTGAATCGTTCTGTGCTGTTCAAATGGGGTTGGATGACACCCTGTCTGCATACTCCCCTTGAGGTTGCCTGTATCCTGCTAGTTCCAGTGTAAGTGAAACAGCCAGATTTCTGTTCCAAACTGTCACAAGCTGAACTAACCAAATAGAATCCATAACTGGCTCACTTGCTTGCGTAGAGGTTGACTTTAAAGTTCAGGGATTGTGGCTGCCCCCTGCAGCAACTTTGAACTTGTCTGAAGTCAAGGACTTGTGACTTTCCTTTTGGGGCATCCAAAACTTTTCCTTTCACCATCTTTATTCTTTTTTTTTTTTTTTTTGCTTTTTACGAGTAGCTTCTCCAAAGGGCAATTAGAGCAGACACAAGGAATATAGCAGGTGAGACTGGAAGGTGATAATGGCAGGTGTCATCGCATTTTAGAACTGAAAGATAACCCTTAAGGGTTCCCAGACCTAAAGAGGTAAAGCAGCTTGTCCAGAGTGTCAGCATTCCATGTCAGCAGGAGACAGATCTGCTGAAGCCAGGACCAGAGTGTCTGCAAACCGCTGAAACATAGAGCAGTCGGTACCCAGGGGAAAACACTTCTTGTGGGAAGGAAGGTTTTCAACTTGTGTTGCACAAGGTTGTCTGAGCTTCTTAAAGGTTAGTTAATCGTTGTCGTATACCAGATCTGAGCTGCGTGTGACAGCTCTAAATGTGTTCCACAAGGGAAGTCATAAAACACATGGGATTTTTAAAAATTTGCAATCTGAAAGCGCATATTCATTCCACAAGTAATGAATGTGTGCCACTATGAGCCAGACACTGTCCTGGGTGCTAAGGAAAAATCCTTGCTACACAGACAAAAAGCCCCTGTCTTCATGAAACATACTATCTAGAAAATCTACAATGCATGGTACGTTGGTAGTATTGCAAACTAAAACGAAACATGAAGAACTTTGGGCTGGAAAGGTGGGCTTTTTGTGTGACCAGAAACAATCTAGAAGGAAACACTGAGCATTGTGAATTATAATTGCAGTCAATCCACAATTTATTGTAATATAATGGGATTATATTCTACCAGTTTGGTAGCCAGTCACAAAATTTCCTGGAGAAACAATCTTACAAATCAAGCTATCCAGACTAGCCCACAAAAAATCTATGCCATGATATAACAGATATAATTTACCATATTAAGGCTAGCATCTCTTCCCAGGCCCCATAATCTGCAAAAGGAAGGCACGGAGCAAGAAATCATGGAGTTTCAATAAGCGAGAGCTCATGTTGCCACATTCACATCAGACTGTGGTTTGGATTGAAGCCTTGCCACTTAACTAGTTATTACTTAACGGCTCTTAAACCTCAGCTTCCTCATTTGTAAAATACTTTACTAAAATACTGTTACTCCTGCCCCTCGCAGTTGCTCTGAGGGTGAAATAAGACAATGATTTGTAAAGCCAGCGCCCTGTAAATAGCTATTGCACTTGCCACCTTCCTTCCACAGCCCTCCCCAGGAGCCCAATGAATGCCTTTTCTCCCGCCTTAGTCTTGCACTTCAGCCTCTGCCAAGACCTTGCTCTAAATGGTGGAATTTCAAGCAGCACAACAAAGTACAGAGAGTGAAAGAAATGCAGGCCTTGCGGGGAGGCTATTTTGAGCCCCGCAGTCCGCAGTCCAGCAGTTGGTCAGCACGTAGGCGGGCCAGCCTTGCCTGGGATTCTGCCCCCCGGGTCAGCTCCCCCTGGCTCTTCCCAGGTTTCACAGCTCCTTCCCTTCCCCAGTTTCTGAGCCCACATAGTGCTATGGAATTTTTCCCACCAGATTTTCAAGGTCATGTTAGGGAGACACCCTTCTCCCATGGGGAGAAGGGAGCCAGCGCAGGCTAGCATCCTTACACCTAAGATATAAGGGGGCTGTGCATTGGAGGCTACCTATCTTGAGATAGAGTATTTTCTGTTTTAAGTGATCCCAGCTGGATGTTTAAGATGTGTCATAAGGCCAGAAAGAAACTGTTAGCGAATTTAGTAAACTTTCTGCCTACAGCTTCTGGGGCAACAAGCTGGTTAAATGTGAAGCTTTCAAATCTAATGTTATGGGATAGTTTAGAACAAGGATGCACTGTGCATCTTTTGCTTCTTATTATTTTAAAGACATGTGAATAGGCAATACTGTAAGAAAATACCTAAGCTGGAAAGATGCTCTGCCACTTGGAATGGGGCTCCTGGAATCAAGAAACTGCATGTCATTTAGAATGGATAAGCAATAAGGTCCTACTGTACAGCACAGGGAACTCTATCCAGTCTCTTGGGATAGACCATGATGGGAGATAAGAAAAGGAATGTAGGAGTTCTCATTGTGGTTCAGTAGAAATGAATCTGACTAGTATCCATGAGGATACAGGTTTGATCCCTGGTCTTGCTCAGTGGGTTAAGGATCCAGCGTGGCTGTGGCGTAGGCCAGCAGCTGCAGCTCCAATTGGACCCCTAGCCTGGGAACCTCCGTATGTCGCAGGTGCAGCCCGAGAAAGAAAGAAAGAAAAGAAAAGGAATGGAATATATGTATGACTGGGTCACTTTGTTGTATAGCAGAAATTGGCCCAACATTGTAAATCAACTATAATTTTTAAAATGTAATTAAAAAAAAAAAAAAGAATTTGCATGTCTAACTCTTAGGAGGCACTGAGTCCTCTCCTGAGATCTGAGACCAGCACCTCACTCTGGCCTCAGTCTTAAGACCTATTTCAAACTGTTGCTGTTTAGAGAAATCTATTTCAGGCTTAACTTGAATTGGCCAGTCTTAGGACCTTAGGCCAATCCAACAGCCAAAGATTTATTGTCAAAAAAATTATTTCACTGATAGAAAAATAAAAGCTATCTGGCATTTTTACCTCCTGATGTCCCTTTCATCTTTGTTTATTAAGCACTTAATGGTCCACAGTCCCCTTGAGCTCAATCAGGAAGCAAGTGTTATATGTCTTTTACGCCCTAGGTGCTGTGTGGGCATCTAAAAGGCAAAATTGTAAACTTAAATAGCTTATGATCTAGTTGTAAGCTGTGGATAGACAGGTGGGTGGGTGGGCGGCCTGCCAGTCAGACAGATAGCGCTGTCGACCACGGCCTATACGTTAGCTATAGTCATTGTAAGAATTCCTAGCAATGAAGTCACTGGGGTCTGGAGATCAGAGCAGGAAAGAATTTGGGGAGAGGGAGGATTTCAGCTGGTACTTGAAAGATGGGTATTAGGAAAGGAAGGGAAAAGGGCACATTCCAGACCAAGGAGAAGCATGGGCAAATTTGTGACCACGGCCTGGGGAAGGGGCAGGTGGTGGATATGAGGAGGAGGCCAGACTAGTCGCCAAGTACTGAGAACAGGTGGCGGGAAGTGGTGTGAAATTTAGGCTATCTCTGTAGGTGATACCCAGATTATGAGATGCTGTAAAACCCAGGAAAAGAAGGTGCCTGCTCTGTTTTTGGTGGCAGCAGGGTGCCACTAGAGTATCTAAAGTAAGCAGAAACAAGGCTTTTTGTTGCAGAAATTACTCCAGTACCCAGGCTCCATGAATCTGTAGTATCGGCTATTGTTCATTTTGAAGGGTGCCCTGATTTTTCAAAAGTGTCTAGGCAGAGGCACAGTTGAATCGAGCTGTTAATTCCCCAATAAGTGAATAGCTACACATAAAAGCTTAAAGTTAGTATCATACAAATGAATTAGTTCCAAAACAGAAATAGACCCACAGACATACAAAACAAACTTCCAGTTACCAAAGGGGGAAGAGAGGTGGAGGGTAAATTAGGGATTAGGATTAACCATACATGCTACTATATATAAAATAGATAAACTACTGTCACCTATTGTATACAGCACAGAGAGTTATATTCACTACCTTGTAATGACCTATAATGGAAAAGAATCTGAAAAAAATATATAAATATGTACGTACAGTTACGTATATATGTATAAGTATGTGTGTATGTATAACTGAATCACTTTGCTGCGCTCCTACAATTCATACAACATTCTAAATCAACTATATTTCAATTAAAAAATACATACAAATTTTAAAAGTAGCATCATAGCACCTTAAGAGGTCTCTACATGGTAACCCAGTTTTTTAACAGATAGTTTTTTTTTAATTCGTTGAAGTATAGTTGATTTACAATGTTGTGTTAATTTCAAATGCATAACAAAGTGATTCTGTTATATGTGCATATGTTCGCATTCTTTTCTGTTGTGATTTTTCGCAAGATATTAAATATAGTTTCCTGTGCTTATGCAGTAGGACCTTGCTGTTTATCCTTACTACATGTAATAGTTTCCATCTGCTAATCCCAATCTCCCCCTCTATCTCCACCCCCAAACTTTTCCCTTGGTAACCAAGAGTCTCTATTTCCTAGATAAGTTCATTTAGGTCATATTTTAGATTCCACGTGTAAGTGATATCATATGGTATTTGTCTTTCTCTTTCTGACTTTCTTAGCATGATAATCTCTAGGTCCATCCCTGTCGCTGCAAATGGCATTATTTCCTTCTTTTTCATGGCTGAGTAGTACTCCATTGTATATATATACCACATCTTCTTAATCCAGTCATCTGTTGATGGATATTTAGGTTGTTTCTGTGTCTTGGCTATTGTGAATAGTGCCACTATGAACATTGAGGTGCGTGTATCTTTTTGAATTATAGTTTTGTCCAGATGTATGCTCAGGAGTGGGATTGCTAGATCCTATGGCAACTCTGTTTTTAGTTTTTTGAGGAATCTTGATACTATTTTCCATAATGGCTGCACCAAATTATATTCCTACCAACCATCTAGGAGGGGTCCCTTTTTTCCACACTCTGTCCAGCATTTCTTATGTTAACTAATAGGTTTTGTACCTTGTCCTAAAATCGAGTAAGTTTGAGCTCTACTGGACAAAAGGAGATGTTATTATCCCCATTGTACAGATGAAACGGTGAGCCCTAGAGGTTTGCTCAAGGTAACAAATCTAGTAAGTGATGAAGCCAGAATTCAGACCTCAAACTTCTAGTCCCAAAAGTTAAATAATTTTGGCTTAACACAGACTGTGCTCTCATAGTACTAGATTAAGAAAACCCAAACCTTGGCTTGCTAAAAATACACTCACTAACTGAAGCACATATTTTTAGGAAAATCAAATGAGCAAAGTAATAGAAGCTAGGAATATTATATTTCTTTGAGGAACTGTCTTTGATCCTTGTTTGGGCCCCAGGGGAACCTCGGCTCGTATTATTAATGGCTACTTCAAAGTCCAAATCAGGACATTTTAGGGAAAGAAACATGCATTTCTCTCCACACTCCTATAATGTTGATGCTTTTTGCAACGAGAGAGGTCTCCCTAACTCATAAGGAACAAGTGAGGTCTCCTCCAATGAGTGATAGGCTGATGGCCTTTGGGAGGCTTTTGGGAAGGTTCTCAGATGGCTCCTGTTCTGCTCAGGAAAGGGAGTGTGACATGGGAGGCCAAGGGTGACTGCATAAGTGCCAGGGCGATCGCCTCTGCAGGAATAGGGTGGGTTTGCATACTCAGATCTTGGGTTGCTGTAGGGGATCAGCTAGTTAGCTCAGGATGGACAAAACTCACTTCTGTATGATTTTATAAGATAACTGAGCTAGAAAGACACGATTTTAAAAGTCTTCAAGCTTTTTTCCTTGCAAACCTACAAAATTATGTTGAAAAACTGTTGTACGGTTCTAAGGTGACACTTGCAATTTTTTAATCACACTGTTAAATAGGTGTAGCAGATGCAATTTTCCAGTCCATTTTGGAACCACATATGTGCTTCTCATATATTTTTGGCAAAACCTCAGAGCCACAAATTTAGCTTTTTCAGTTTATGGAAAACTGTCAAACCGATCAGTTCAAATAAGCTGATTTTTTTGGTCCGAAAAGGTCCAACTTCATTTTCACTTCAAATACACACGTTTGTACATGTGCACTAACACCACCACACTTCTGGATCCTAATTGTAAGAAGAATAGACGCCTGGGTGGCTGGACAGACAGGCAGATAGAGTACCATGTTTTGCCATGAGTGCCTGGCCACATGAAATATGAAACCACCCACTTTGATATTTCTTGATTTATTCATACGGGACTTTTCCTTAGTACGTTTTTATAGTTTGTGGTACAACAAATGCCCATGGACTTTTCACCACGATTGACCTGTTGTTAGCAATTTGCTTCCTTCTCCTTTTCCAAACCATTTGAGAATTAGTTGCCATTATAATAAGTATTTTAGGACTTCCCGTCGTGGCTCAGTGTTTAACGAATCCGACTAGGAACCATGAGGTTGCGAGTACAATCCCTGGCCTCGCTCAGTGGGTTAAGGATCCAGCGTTGCCATGAGCTGTGGTGTAGGTCGCAGACATGGCTCGGATCCCACGTTGCTGTGGCTGTGGTGTAGGCCGGCGGCTACAGCTCTGATTAGACCCCTAGCCCGGGAACCTCCATATGCTGTGAGTGTGGCCCTAGGAAAATGACAAAAAAATAAAATAAGTATTTTAGCTTGAACCTGCTAGGAGCAAAAATAGTACCTTTTATAGCCACAATTCAGTTATCAGCCTCAGGAAATTTCACATTTATGCAACACTGTTAGCTAGATAATCCATATTCAGATTTCCTTCACTGTGGCAATAATGTCCTTCATAGCTTTTTTTTTCCCCTTAATCAAGGGTCACAGATTTGACTGTCATGTCTCTTTATTCGCCTTTAACCTAAAATTAGCTCCCAGGCCTTTTTTTGTCCCATGACACTGACGTTTTTGAAAAGCCCTGGCTGTCTTGCCTGCTCTTCTGCAGAGCAACCTTCGTTTTGGATTCGCGGGACCAGATTCAGGCCCACGTGCCTGGAATACTAAGCTCCCGGTGACGTGGGCTCACATCACGAGCCGCCGATACCAGTTTGTGCCCAGGAGCCACACATGCCTGGAGTGTCCTCACGTGGCCCCTGCCGGTGTCTGTCCCCTGGACAGTGCCTCGTGGTAAAACGGGTGAGATGTGCAAGAAGTACACTGGCCCAGAAAGGCAGACGGGCGCTTGCGAAAGGAGAACCGGCCGCAGGAGTGCCCCCGGGCAGGCTAGTCTTAGGACGTAGCGCATGTACTCTTAAAACTACCCAGAGACTCTGCAGAAAGTCCTCAGGTGTCCCCAGAGGGGTACCTGCCGCAGTTTGAGGATGCTGATCTATGCCAAGGTGGACACAAAGTAGTGTTCATGGCCCATGGAGTCAGTTGACATTTGCGTGGCTACCTTGCGGGCCTTGCTAGGAAAAGAGAAGAGGCAGCCCAGTCCCCTAAGACAGACCTGCTCCTTCTTCCCATGGACCCCCCTGCCAGGTCTCCAGGCCTTCTCCTCTGTGGAACATTCTAGACCAACAAGGATCCACCATCTGCATCCCCTCTGGGGCGATCGTGCTTTGTCCAGAGCCAGCAGCGTTGATCATCACGCTGCCTCCTCCGGTGTCATATCGATGAAGATTTATTGCAGATGTGAAAACCATAAGGACTTACTTTTGGTACCATTTCTTAAGCACTTGCAGGCACTGAGCTGAAAACTCTCCTTCTGTTGTGGTAAAGCTCTAACTGTCCCCGTGTTAAGGGGAGATGGGGGCTCCCCAGGGTTAAGTGACTTAGCCAGACAGCCAGCTCACGGCACTCCTCCATAACTCTTCTGGCTGCTTCAGAAAGTCCGCAAGGAGAAAAGTCAGAAGTGGAGGCTTCATAAATGCAGCTGCTTTTGAGTGATGCTTCTAGTTAATCACCTGAAGAGTCTGAGATTCCAGTAAATTCCATCGCTGCAGGGTAGAAGGCTCTCCTTGCCTCTGACCACAGGAATCCATCAAGCAGGCTGGATGATAAGGCTTTTCTTTCACCCCCTTTATTTTCCTTTCACCTTCCCGGTCCCTCGGGCCCTCCGAGTTCCTTTCACCCACTGCTCAGGTGGCCCCTCGGGGAAGGGCCGAGGGCAGTCGAATGCGAGACCCAGTGGGATTCTGAACCCGCCTGGGAAGGCAGAAGCCGGGTTTCTTTGCTTTCCAGGTTTCTCGGGGCTTCCCCGCAAACACCACCTGCCTCTGATGACACCACCAAGGATCATTTCCCCAAGTGGCTTTTTGTGCATTTAACTTTATTGGGTAGCTTCCTCACCCTCTCCTGTTAAGTTTTTCTTAGAAGGGCAGTAGCAGGGCTCCTGGTGGGCACCTTTTAGCGTGAGGTGTTTATGGCTGCCTATGGAGGGCTTTTAGCTCCCACCAGGTGTTCATGGATTAGGTAACAAATGGACACCCTGTTGGGTGTTTTCCTGACTTAAAAGCAGGAGAATGGACATTTTCCCCTCAGGGGAGCCATTCTGCCGTACCATAAAATTATTAACATCACTATAATACAGTATGGACCACATAGGTGGAAATCAGATCAGTGCAATTAAAATCTGAGTAACAGAGTAAAGGCAGTCCATCTTGAGTGAGTGAGGTGTTTTTTTTGCGGGTTTTTTTTTTTTTGGCTATTTGTATTCATGGAGTAATTTCCATTACAGCGACAAGTTTTCTCAGTTCAGTTGCAGGATAAACATTCAAGATAATGGTGTAAGCCAGCAAGTGCATGCAGTGTAGTCAGAGTAGGTGCAGCTGGTAAATAAAACAGCCTTTTGGAAAGTTCCCATCATGGCGCAGTGGAAACAAATCCGACTAGGAACCATGAGATTGTGGGTTCGATCCCAGGCCTCGCTCAGCCGGTTAAGGATCCGGTGTTGCTGTGAGCTGTGGTGTAGGTGCCAGACGCGACTCGGATCCCGCGTTGCAGTGGCTGTGGTGTAGGCCGGCAGCTGTAGCTCCGATCCCACCCCTACCCTGGGAACCTCCATATGCTGCGGGTGCGGCCCTAAAAAAAAGGCAACAACAGAAAACAATGGCATTTTGGTGGGCAAAGTGGTCCTTTACAAGTATACCCAAGGCTCCTTTTTCTGTATTTTGAACTGGTTGGTCTTCTGCCTTGAGAGGATCCAGCAATGCTCCTTTAAAACAACAGAACACTGCTGGTTTTTACAATGCAGATACTTTTCAAATAAACCCACGTCATGTTTTATTGCCAGCCAACCCCTGATCATGGAGAGAATGCACTGGTAGCTCTGGTGTTGGTCACAGTGACTTAGTAAATTGCTTCAGCTGGTGATTGTTCTTAGGCCACTCAGAGCTGTGGACACCTTTTGAAGTTAAACCAAGAGTCAGGTCTAACCAAGAGGGCCCATCTGATGCTAGACGAACACTCCGTCCCAAGGAGGAGAGCAAGGGGGGGTCGTTATATCAAGTGAGATGCACCAGCATTCGAGTGCTTTAGGGACCCATGGGTGAATTTTTTTTTTTTTTCATGCGTTCAGGTAGGTGGCGAAATCAACCCTTTTAAATAGCAGCATTGACAGAACGTGGTAAATCAACTATGCTTTAATTTTTTAAAAAATTTTACGTAAAGAATAAATAAATAGCAGATGACAGAACTTGGAATTTTTCGGAGATCCAGACCCTTCTCCCGGACTTACACTGCTCATTTCAGAGGTCGCTGAAGGTCATATAAAAACAAGGGTCAACAGCTTCCGAGACGAAGCTGTGAGGCTCTCACAGTCCTTTTGGTAGCAGTTGCCGTGGGTGACTCTAGCCTTGGAGTCCTAAGCTAGGTGTGACCCACGCATGCTGGAAGCAGCAAAACCAGAAATAAATATGACAGAGGTTTTGAGAAAATGGCAGCGTTGGCATTTGAGGTTCGGGTGATGGAGACGGAAGGATTACGGTATGTTGGTGTCCCTGTGTCCTCTCAGAGGTCGTTGGCTCTGTCTTTCCAGATGGAGACTGGGGTGTAAGGATGCCTTCCAGCAGAACCTAGGTGTTTTGAGACTCAAATACCAGGCCTTTCCCTCACATATTTTCACCTCTCCTAGATAGGACATAGGAAGATGACTTGAGGAGTTGAGAGACAAGAGGCAAAGAGACAAAGGAAAAGGCAAGAGGCCAACGGAAAAGGTTGAGAACTGCTAGAACCTAAATACGTCTCGTGGGGTGTCCTGGGGCCCCTGGTGGTAGAGGCGCAGGTGAGTGCTGCTGGGGCGTCAGGGGAGTGGGGACACGGTCCCCTCCCTGACGGGGGTGGCTAGGAACAGCATCCCATAGCACTTTCCCGCAGAGGCTGGAATTGTCCACATCTTAGGGCTGTAGCCCCGGGGAGGGCCTTTGAGAGGGGCCGGCTGACCTCAGAAGGGTTAAGTGACTAGTCCAAGGTCACGAGGCTGGGCAGGGAATGACCCCAGCCTGGAATCCTGGGCTCTGGCCTCTCCAGCTCTGCAGTGAGACTTTGTCATTTGGTGCCAGCGTGAGCTGGAGGAGCTTCCGGAGACGGGGCCTCTCTGTCTGAATCTGCCACCGCCCTTGGCTGCCGGTTTTCCGGTTTTAACTGGGAAATTGCCAGTTCTGCCTTAGAGTGAGTGATATGCAAGACCCAGGATGTGAGAGAGAGAGATGCCCCAGAACAGCATGCTTTTCCCTTTTTGGAGACAATTTGCTGGATTCTGTGGCCCATGGCAGTCTGACTTTAGAATCTGCTTAAGGCACCACTGCCGGACTTCCCAGTAGAATGTGTTTCGCACTTCCTGTCCTGAATGTGGTAAACACATGCAGGTGAAATCGGCGTATCTTGCCTCCGTTCCAGAGTAACTTACCACTTGCTCGAGACCGGACAAGCTGTACCAGAGTGGAACTTTTACCTAAAAACAGAGAGGCAGCTTGAAGCACTAGAGCAAGTTTGAGCTCTGAAAACAAACCAAGTCCCCATTTATGAGCCACGTGACTTTGGGCGGATAGAGATTTCTTTTCTCTGAGCCTCAGTTTCCCGATCTGTAAGTAGAGATAATATATGACCCCTGCTTGAACCTTGGAGGGTGGCTGTTGGGTTTAAAGCTCATGTGTGAAAGTAGGCATCCATTCCACCTTCATATCGTTAATATTGTTAAGTGCGTCATGGAAGCTGTCATTTAAAATATAGGACGATGCAATTTTGTAACACGGGAATTTTAAAGATGACTCCACGCCATCCTTATAATCTTTCAATATTACTGGAAGAAAATCATGTTCATACATTCTTGAAAAGTAAAAATAACTAATTCTGAAATGACATTAGATAGGAATCTTCTTGAGAGATTCTATAAATCTTAGGTTGATCTTTTGCTATAAACATACATGTGGGAGTTCCCTGGTGGCTTAGGGGGTTAAGGATCCAGCATTGTCATTGCTGTGGCTCTGATACTGCTGTGGAGCCAGTTCCATCCCTGGCTTAGGAACTGCCATGTACAATGGGCACGACCAAAAGTAAATTAGCTACTTAAACGCGTGCATATGTACTAGTGCATACACACCTGCACGCACACACACAGAACTTGTGTTTTTCATATACTCAGTCTTCAGAGCAATCTGTATTTTGCCTGGGCCGCAGGTAGGCAAAAATTATCGGATTAAATGTCCCCCACCCCCACGTGTCTTCCGCTTGCCTCCTGTTGCAGGCCACCTTTCAGGAGAGGCTCTACAGGTGACCACAGGCTGCCCAGGGGCGCCAGGCCCAGCATCTCTGGCCTCACACCCAGGGCCAAGCCCCCCTCAGAACTGGCACGACCTGGAGCGAAGTTCTAGATGCGCTTCTCACCTGTGCGGCCTTAGCTTGGGCAGGAGGGCACCCTGGGGACCTGGGTGTATCAGCCCTTCCTTCCAGGACAGAAGCTGGACGCTCTGCAGTGAAGTCCAGGGGCAGGTCCTCCCCAGATCGAGAACCGCCCGGGGCGCCCTGTATCCTCCAGGCTGGCTCCGGCCTGAAGATGGCCTCTGTGGCAAAGGCCCACTCTGGGTGCCGGCGTCCAGGCCCCATTTCCTGAGCCGCTCACACTTCCGCTCGGGGGAAGGGGTCGTACACAGGAAGGTGTACACAGCCCGGTGCAGCCCCCCACCCCCAGTAGAAGACAGGCTGAAAACAGGCTTGGACGCCCAGCCAGTCCAGGGTGAGGAGGGCGCCAACCCAAGGGGAGTATAAAATGACCCCTTTGATTAAAATATCATTAACCTGTACTGTTTTTAAGAGCAATCTAACATTTAGGAGACCCCTTTGTCCACTTAATGCCAACTTGGGCCAAGATAATGTTTTTGACTTACGTGCTTTTGAGTTCGGCTCTTACGAGGAGCAGTCCAGCCAAGGTCTCACCATTGTTCCTCTAAAAGCTCAGCTAACTTCGTGAGCTAGGCCCCACCCCAGGCCTTTGTTCCTGGGGTAACATTACTGTTTTTCCCCATAATCGAGGGAGGCAGAGTCTCCACAGTGAACGGTTTGGTTTGTTCCCAGAGTCTGGCCCGGCACAAGGTTTCATTTGTTTAAAATAACGTTGCTTATACAAAGGGTGCATCAAAGTGAAAATATTTTAAATAGAATAATGCCAGAATATTTAGTTGCACACTGAAGGATGACTTAAATGCATTTGAGCATTCTGATTTTTCAAAAACTTTAGCTTTGAGACGCCCTTGTTCTCCCAGATACCAGCCTCCGAGTGGGTCTGGGAAATGAGCAAGTGTCTGACCCATTTCTTTTAAAACACGATGCTTCTCTTTTGTGGTTTGCAAGTATTTTACTATCAAAGTTAATACTAACGAGGGCCATTTGTGTGGCTGATGTTCTGCCAAACCCTTCATAGGAGGATGAAAGTGATATGCCATTAAGTCTTAATTTGGGAACTAACCCAAACCCCAGCCCCATTCTTTCGCTTCTGCTCGCTCGGTGAATTCCAGGAAGGTGGAGGCAGCTGTGGGCTTCTTGGTTCCTCCTGGGGAGTTTTTTTGGCCTGAGCCGGGTTCGAGGCCCCTGCGGAGATGGTGAGGGTTGGCTCGGTGAGTTGCATGGCTCACCATGTCCCCCAATGCCAAGGGTTGGTAAATTGAGGTCCTGTCTAAATGAACTCCGTCAGCAGCAATTAGGAATTTAGTTGGAAGAAGGAGGCCTATTTGCTCTGTGGTTTGGAAAATACAACGTTGCCCTTTTCTGGTTTCCAAAATTCATATCCATGTAAAACTTTCAGCATCAATATTTATTTTTTGCTCTATTTTCCAAGAAGGAGAAGAAATGGTGGGGACGGGGGAGGACAGGAATCTTCAATAAGAATCACCCATGTCCTGAACTGGAGGCATAAATAGATATTTTCACCTTAACAACAGGGTATGAGGGAGATTTCCCATCAAAGGAAGAAGTTATCATTAGCCACACTCTTTAGTTTAATGCCTCAAACATGGATTGACTGCTTTCCGGGTGCCAGGAAGCCTTTTAATTCAGGCCTAAAGATCTGTTCACCACCTCACTCAAAAGCAGAAGCGGTTGGTGCGTTCACACTGCTACAGGCATCACCCCAAAAAGGCCAAGTGGAAATTAAAAAAGGAACTAAGTGGAGTTCCCGTAGTGGCAGAGCGGTTAATGAATCTGACTAGGAACCATGAGGTTGCAGGTTCGATCCCTGGCCTTGCTCAGTGGGTTAAGGATCCAGCCTTGCCGGGAGCTGTGGTGTAGGTCACAGATGCGACTCAGATCCCGCGTTGCTGTGGCTGTGGTGTAGGCCGGCAGCTACAGCCCCAATTTGACCTCTAGCTTGGAAACCTCCATATACCATGGGTATGGCCCTAAATAGATAAAAGGCAAAAAAAAAAAAGGGAACTAAGTGTTCTCATAATAAAATATAAATATGTCCCAAACATTATTGAGGACTGCTTTTACTAAAAATTCACTTGCTAGCTATCTGAAATTCAAATTTAACTGGATATTCTGGATTTTCTCTGGCAAACAGAGCCATGTGGTCAAAATGTCTTAAAAAAGGAGGGACATGGAGTTCCCTTCGTGGCTCAGTGGTT
Organism: Catagonus wagneri; assembly: GCA_004024745.2. Lineage (NCBI taxonomy): Eukaryota > Metazoa > Chordata > Mammalia > Artiodactyla > Tayassuidae > Catagonus > Catagonus wagneri. The sequence continues at coordinate 11,289,762 of PVHT020000009.1, read as the reverse complement.
AACGAATCTGACTAAGAACCATGAGATCGCGGGTTCGATCCCTGGCCTTGCTCAGTGGGTTAAGGATCCGGCGTTGCCGTGAGCTGTGGTGTAGGTCGCAGACGCGGCTCGGATCCCGAGTTGCTGTGGCTGTGGCGAAGGCCGGCAGCTACAGCTCCTGTTAGACCCCTAGCCTGGGAACCTCCATATGCTGCGGGTGCGGCTCTACATAAAAGGCAAAAAGACAAAAAAAAAATAAAAAAAGGAGGGACAGTGTTTTTCCAGAACTTTGAAAGTGTCAGGCAATTAATAAGAACATTATAAATGCTGATTCAAATCATTATTACAACTCTAGTAATATAAAACTATATAGTTTATCATATTATATAAATTGATGAATCTCTAAACCATTGTTAAGTTGAACTTTTGTAACTTAAGTGTTTTTCTATTCATTTATGTTAAAACTTTGGTAATACATCATCCTCCTTGTTTTGTTTTTCTTCTGCTTTTTAGGGCCACACCTGCCACATATGGAAGTTCCCAGGCCTAGGGGTCAAAATGGAACTGTGGCTGCCAGCCTACGCCACAGCCACAGCCACACACAGGGTCCGAGCCACGTCTGCGACCTACACCACAGCTCACGGCCACACCAGACCTTAAGCGAGGCCAGGGATTGGACCAACATCCTCATGGATGCTAATCGGGTTTGTAACCTACTGAACTACAATAGGAACTCCTTTATCCTCATTTCTGATTAATCTTCAGTTGATTCTTAATCAATTTTAACTTTCAGGTTCCCAGGTTCTTTAAAGTTAATGATCTATTCAGGAGTTCTTTAAAAGAGCCAGGGACCCCCTCATGGGGATCCTTCGGTAAAACCAAGAATCTTTTTAGAAATTTGAAGACTTTTTTTTGGATATTTTGACTGATCACCCTTAATATACCAGTTTTAGAAGTGTGGACATCTATTCAAGCATGGGTTTTTGAAACCAAGCACACTTAATTTCCCCATTTATAGCTTATTACTGAAAACAAAAGGTCACAAGTGCATAAGCAGCTCATTTTTCGGAATCAGTAGTTCATGTCTTTAATGCAAAGTGATTTAAAGATTTTTTTAAGAAAAGAGGGAAGGAGGAAGGAAGGAAAGAAACGGCTTTCTAGTGGTTCAGAGGAAGTGACAAATTCAAATTCAGAGACTCTCCCACTCCTCAAGTCCTCGAGAAATTGAGCCTTTCCAGACCCTCTTAGGATAAGGAAGGCTTGGAGAGCTGATGCTAAAGCTGCAGGAAGCTGGCGAGGGAGTCAGCCTGGGCACGGTTATCCGCCCTCGGGTGGAAGATGACTGCCCTTCTGGGCACTGAGGCCGCCGTGACGGAAGGCTGTTTATTTCGGAGCCTTTCATCTCATCTCGGCACAGTTCTCAGGTGAAGCCCAAGTGTCGCCTTGAAAAATTAAAGACTCTTTCTTTCTCCCCTCGTAAAGTGACCTGATTCATTGAAAAATCATTGCGGGTCTCCACGGACCAGAGCCTACTGTAAGCGCTTGAGATGCACTGGTGTGCAAGACAAGCAGCGGCCCGGCCTCCTGGAATTAACCTTTGTTCAGAGAAGACAGACGACAAATAGTCAACCTAAGAAAAGTCAGACAGTGTGTTGAAGGTAGTAAGTATGCTGGGGAGGGAAGAGCAGGGCAGGAGGGTTTGGATTCGGGCTCAAGGACGGATTGCATTTTTTTTTTTGTCTTTTTGCCTTATCTAGAGCCGCACCCGCGGCATATGGAGGTTCCCAGGCTAGGGGTCTAACAGGAGCTGTAGCTGCCGGCCTTCGCCACAGCCACAGCAATGCAGGATCCAAGCCGCGTCTGCAACCTACACCACAGCTCACGGCCACGCCGGATCCTTAACCCACTGAGCAAGGCCAGGGATCAAACCCGCAACCTCACGGTTCCTAGTCGGATTCATTAACCGCTGCGCCATGACGGGAACTCCAACGGATTGCATTTTAAACAGGGAGGTCAAGCTAGGGTTTGGTGGCGGTGACATTTGAGCAAAGACTTGAAGGGGATGCGGGAGTGAGCTCCTGGGCGTTGTGCAGGAACAGTGTTCCAGGCAGAGGGGGAAGAGCCAGTGCAAAGGCCCGGAGTCTCTGTTTGTATCCGATCTGTGCAGTTCTCAACCCACAATGATTTTGCCCCCAGGGGCCATTTGGTGATGTCTGGAGATACTTTAGCTTGTCACTGCTGGGTTAGGGGTGGGGGGTGCTACCGGCATGTCCTGGGTAGAGGCCAAGGATGGCTCTAACATCCTAGAATGTGCCCACAACAGAGAATGTTCCAGCCCAACATGTCACTAGTGCTGAGGTTGAGAGACCTTGCGTTGAGGACAGTGACGAGGCCAGAGAAGCTGGAGGAGGCAAGGCTGTAAGGAGGGAATTCGAATACGAGGTCAGCCGTAACAAAGGCTGGGACAGCGGGGGTGGCCAGTCGGGGAGGGCCTGGATCGGTGTGGACTTCGGCTTTTACGCCAAGAGAAGTGGGGAGCCATCGGAGGGCCTGGAGCAGAGGGTGCATGTGTGCTGTAGTAACAGTTTTAGGAGTGTTGCTCTGGCTGCTGGGTGGAGAACAGATGGGAGGAGGAGAAGGCTGCAGTGCAGGGGCTCGGGGGCCACAGGGGGGTGGGGGCTAGGGGCGGTTGTTATACAGGCGAGAGGCGATGGGGTGCAGACCAGTGGAAGCAGCTTTGAAACTTCTGTGCAGCAGCAGATTACAGATTTAAGGCAGCAAAGTTTTCTGGAAATCATATACCGTCTCCGCTCTTTTCCTTCCTATATTCCATGTGCATTATATGTATTATATATATTACCAGTTGATCGATCAATAGAGAAATAGACACGGTTAAGTTGCCTTCGTTGGATGCCAATTTCCACAGCAGGATACCTGATACCTGTTTTAACAATTAGTTCATAACAAAACAGTCTGATGCGGGTTAATCATAGTGTAATCCTCTGCTTTAACATGGTCTTGGCAAAAAACAATCACTCTTGCTAACAGTTCTTTTGTGGTATGTTTTTCTCAGCCACAAATAACCATAAACATACTAAAGCACCTAAAAATGGCATGAGGGCTGCATCTGTCTAGTACCCAGCAAGCAGGCACCTGAATAGCTTTTCTCTTTTAGAAATGTATCCGGTTGTTCAAATAGTTATTCTTCTCTTACTTGATCAGCCAAAGCAAATGCTCGAAACGCAGTGGAAAACTGCCAAGAGATTGCGAATTCACGCTTTTGACCAAAGGTCTCAAACATTTTAGAAGCATCACCCCAGTCATTCCTCCACCCGGTCTCCCTAAAATGCACGTCTGTCTCTTGTCCGTTTTGCGGCCAAGCCAGGGGGAGCCGTGTGACAGCTGCCACAGAGGCTGGACCCCACCCGTCCGTCTGCACGCAGCTTCTCAGCCCTCGCATCGCTGTGGCTCAGTTAAATGAAGGACCGTCGTTTGTTTCGGTCGTGCACATCGAAGGGAGTGGTAAATTAGTCTCTTCATTAGTGAAAAGTAGGCTGTTTTTCAGACTCTTATTAAAGCTTTTTTTTTTAAGGACGTTTTAAAATAGAGCTGAGTTCAAGAGCGTTTTACGCGATGTGTCAAAGTGGCCCTTGTCCCACTCAGCCGAGCGGAGCTGTGAGTCGCTGTGGGTTTCAGGGAAGAGTGCTTGGTGTTCCAGGTGAAAGTAGCGACATCATCCAACCCCGGTCCAAGATTAATCCTTTTTTTCACTCTCCAAGTCTGGGTTTCTCAAGGTCTGGTCCATGGACCACCTACATCAGACTATCTCCAGGGCTTGTTAAAAATGCCGATTCCTTAGAGTTCCCTTTGGGGCTCAGTGGGTTAGGAGCCCAACATAGTATCCGTGAAGATGCGGGTTTGGTCTCTGGTCTTTGCTAAGTGGGTTCAGGTTCTGGTGTTGCCATGAGCTGCACGGCATAGGTTGGAGATGCGGCTGGGATCTGGCGTGGCTGGGGCTGGAGCGCAGGCCGGCAGCTGCAGGTCCGATTCGACCCCTAGCCCGGGAACTTCCATATGCTGCAGGTGCGGCCGTAAAGAGAAAAAAAAATGCTGATTCTTTAGCCCCTCCCCATGCTTCCCCCTAAAGGGAGGGCCAGCACAGGCTCACCCACACTCACATTTGAGAACCACGGCTGTAGGTTATGTTATTAGACAGGTTATGTCCTCGATCAGCACAGCAGCCTCAGTATAGACGTGTTAAAAATGGCAGATGTGGAGATCCCGTCGTGGCTCAGTGGTTAACAAATCCGACTAGGAACCACGAGGTTGTGGGTTCGATCCCTGGTCTCGCTCAGTGGGTTAAGGATCCGGTGTTGCCGTGAGCTGTGGTGTAGGTTGCAGACATGGCTCGGATCCCGCGTTGCTGTGGCTGTGGCGAAGGCCAGCAGCTACAGCTCCTATTAGACCCCTAGCCTGGGAACCTCCATATGCCGTGGGTGCGGCTCTAGATAAGGCAAAAAGACAAAAAAAATGGCAGATGTCATTCAAATGAAAATTTCACTCCTACGGATGTTTTTTACCAGACAGATGTGGGTCCTATTGGTCTCCTCTTTCAGCCGGATAATTTTCCTTCCTCGGAGTCTTGGAGGGTAGCTTTTGGCCTGTGTCCTTAGGGGTTTCACTGGTCACGGAGCTCAGCCCCTGAGCTGGTAGCTTCCTCATCTGGCCAAGCTTGGCCGTCTTCAGGAGAGACTTTGACCTTGGAGACTCCTTGACGTGGTCGTTGGCGTTGTCTCATGGGACCTTTTCTGTCTTCTTGTTGCACAGCAAATATGCCCGAGGATTATCCCGATCAGTTCGATGATGTCATGGATTTTATTCAGGCCACCATCAGAAGACTGAAAAGGTCACCCGATAAACAGATGGCCCTGCTCCCTCGCAGAGAGCGGCACCGGCACGCTGCGGCTGCCAGCCCGGAGAGTTCCAGAGGGAAAGCTCGGCGGGGCCAGAGGGGCCGAAATCGGGGGTGTGTCTTAACTGCCATACACCTCAATGTCACTGACTTGGGTTTGGGCTACGAAACCAAGGAGGAACTCATTTTCAGGTACTGCAGCGGCTCGTGCGATGCTGCCGAGACAATGTATGACAAAATATTAAAAAACCTGTCCAAAAATAGGAGGCTGGTGAGCGACAAGGTCGGGCAGGCGTGTTGCAGACCCATCGCCTTTGATGATGACCTGTCCTTTTTAGATGATAACCTGGTTTACCATATTCTAAGAAAGCATTCCGCTAAAAGGTGTGGCTGTATCTGACTCTGGCTCCAGAGCCCGCTGTGTATCGCATTCCTGCTACAGTGCAAAGAACGGGACCAAGGTTCCCAGAAAATGTTTGCCCAGAACGGAAGATGAGGACCAAGGAGGCGGAGGAGGAGGAATCGGAGGAGGAGGAGGAGGCAGAAGAGGGAGAAGGCGGCCATCCTGGGAGCCTGGTAGAGGGAGGTCCAGCCACCGAAAACTGGACAGGAGAGAGAACAGAACAGCTGTCCGCATTCTCCCGGATGGCGGCCGACGTCACCAGAAGCTCAGGGCTGGCGTCCCTGGTTGGGTGTAGCCATCGTTTCATCTGATACAGTCCACCATCACCAGTTAGGGGTGCAGTGGCGGATGCACTTGAAACCAAACCAGTGTATCTCCTGTGGTTTGTTTTCACAATGTCTGGAGACACCAGGGCCGTGGTCCTCCTGGTGTTATTCCTTGTCGTGACGTTTTACTGCTGAAAGCAAGAAAGGTTTATTTTTCTGTCACTCAGTGGAGACATACCCCGGAGAGGAGGGGGAAAAAAAAAAAAAGGCGAAGACGCAAGAGCTATAGTAACCTTCGATTTTTGAAGGTTCAGGCCTGAGGTTTGCTCCAGCCAGTGTTTGGGGGAATGGTGGGTGATGGATTCTGAACATGGTGTGTGGGGTGGGGAGAAGTTGGCTAGGAACCAAAAAGGCCGTCCTCGTGACTAAAACCAAACCTGAAGGTATTTCCTTTCTGTCCTTGGAAACAGGAAACCAGTTGTGGTTTTCGGCAGCATTCTTGCAGGAGAGCGTGTGGGGAAGGCCCCAGCTGCACCGGGGCGGGGAGGCCCCCGGGCCTGTCGGTTTACAGACAGACAGATGTTACATACACCCCAGCTCCGTTATGCGTGGTCACCAGTGACCAGAGAAGCTACTCGATGCAATGCATCTGTTTCAGATACAGAAATATAGAGAAGATATTTATTGAGATTTAAGTTATTGTTATTTATTACAGTTCACTAATGAGTTTCTCTCTTTCTTTTTTTTCCCCCCTTATTTATTAAAGTTTCTTTTCAAAGGTGCCAAAGTATATGTGCTCGCAAAATGCAGAGAGAGGTGACAAAGGAAATTTTAATTGGGAACAAGGGTCCATGCTTTTCAGAGGATTAAAGCGTTTTTTTGCCAGGCAAAAATCACTCACTTTACCTTTTTAAGAAAAGCCCTCATGTGATTTCCCCAGCTCTCAGCATCTTACCTGTTTTTATATGTTAGAGGAGAAAGGGCTCAGAAGGAACGTTTCTGACAAGGCCCCCTTTTGGGGAGCAGTGCGCAGAGACCGTGGTGCTTTGTTTCTTTGCGGCTCCATCTATGAACAGATAGGCCATGTGCTCTGTTTCCTGTTGTATTTAAGCTCTCACTCCCCGCCACGTGTCTATGCTGTGCGTAACCGTATGTATCAAAGGCTAATAATGGGCCCCTTAGGTAGTCCTGGATTCAATGTAAAAATCCTGTCCGGTAGCGGGGGGTCCCACCCCGCTTCTGGAGACCCTTCCGCCTTCCTTCCATCCCCCACTTTCTGAAAAAACGTGTTCGGGCCCAGTGCAGCTAAGGAGAACCGCACGCCTTCCGCAGGTGGGGTCGGCCTGGGTGCCGTAAAAGCCACCCGTTGCTGCCCCCGTACACCTGACCCCTGCCTTGGAAAAGGTGGCCTGGAAGGATGGACAAGGAAGCTGGGCCACCCGGATGCCCAAAGCCTCCGACGGGGCGGGAGCGCAGGGTGAGAACACCCATCTCCTAGGTGCCGCAGACCACGGGTTTGTTTGGCAGCTGAGCCTGAAGGGCACTGGGCCCTGCTGTCGAGCTGGACACCCATTTCATAACAGGGACTTTTATCAAACAGATCATCCATCACTGTCTTGGTGGCTCTTAGTCCCAGCGTACAGTTTCAGCAATTAAAGAGCCTACTGGCCTTCCGCAGATAATCATGTGAATTTCACAGAGAAACCAAGAAGCAGCAGTTAGTTACCGGACGCCCCTTTCCCTGCCCCCCGGCCCCAGAGGACGTGGGTTGTCCAGGGTTCTGCACCCCCTGTCCTTTCTGCTCCCCTTGCACGACTAGAAAATAGAGGAAAAGGGCCTCTCACTTGCCCTTTCTTGGGGCCCAACTGGGGACCTTGCCGAGGAGCAGCCTACTCAAAATAGGGACAGACGCAGCCGCTGGTCATTCATGACGCGCAATTTGATGCAGCCCCAGGATCATCTGTCCCACTCAGAGCATCCTGGCAGGTCTGGTGGCTGGTGTCCCCAGGCGTCAGCCTCAGCCCCAGCTCCCTGTGGAGAGTCCCTGCCCACAGGGGTGTCAGGATTCCACGGATGCTGACAGCTTGTTCCCAGCGTCACCTACACACCGTTAAGCGGGTTTTCACTGAAGCAAATCGCTCCACCAAATCCACAAAAGGGTAAAGTTTGTGATTTTGTCTTTATCATCGCGATTACCATCTGATCCAGTAAGGAGTGCACTTCTTTGGAAGTTCTGACTTCTCTGATCTGTCTCAGTCGTTTGTGTTATACAACCAAAGTTCTCTACAGACTTTATTTTTGTACAATATTATTTTGTAACTTTTTACAAATAAAAACTCATTTCTAATGCTCCCTGGACTTCTGTGCTTCCTCCCGTGCCCCTGGGACCAGGACCCTCTCGGACCAGAAGGCCGTCCCCCTCACCACCACTCAGCCCACTGGTTGGTCAGTGGTCTTGTCCATCAACTCTCCACAACCAATCACCACCCAAGTGGGGAAAAACTCACACTGTCCATTTATTCATTCAACAAACACTTAGTGTGGCACTGTGCTGGACACAGCCCAAGGCCCAGGGATCCAACAGTGGCCAAAACAAACAAACAAACAAACAAACAAAATCTCTGCTCGATCTCATGAAGTTGAGAGGACACAGACAATATTCCAAAAAGTAACACTATGTAGGAATCCAGGCATTGATAAATGAGTCACCATTTACGAAGAATAGGAACAGTATATCATAACAGAAAATAACAGGGGCCTGCTTTAACTAGCAGTGACATTGAGGCAGGACTTAAAAAATAGGAGTGACCTGGCAAAACGCTGCCACCACTCCACACAACCCTGGGTGACGCCATTCCTGTGGGTTCTCCGAGGCAAAGCAGCAGAATCCCTGGAATTGTGCAAACGGCGGCCTTGAGCTTAGCTGTTCTGGCGGCAAGAAAAACACACTGAGAGAGGAAATGCCAGGACCCTGGGCTGGGGGAGGAGCGCGCTTCCTCCTCAGGTGACACACACCCCGTGTTGGGGTCACAGGTGGCCTTGTGCGGCGTTTCAAACCCCAAACAAAGCTCTAACCCTCTCAAGACTCTTCTAAGTGGCCACTAGCCCAGGCTTTCCATTCGATGGCAGTCAGGGCAGCACCTGAAACGCGCCTTCCCGCACACAGTCGCTGGTACCCACCGTGGGCGTTTGGAGTCCTTCTGCCAGGGCGGTGCTGGGGCCAGCGCGCTTTCTTTAAACCAAATTCTGGTCCAGAGCTCAGAGAGGAATGCAAACGGTCACTTACCTCCACTGCCTTGACTATTTCCTCAGGGTGTGTTCCCAGGATGACTAACCAGGTGAGATACGCCTAAAACAAAGGAATGGAGTAGTTCTCTGATCAAATAAGTCTGGAAAACACTGAGCTAAATAACATCTCTTGGAAGTTATAAGAAATTATCAGAGCCTTTCTTAGACTAATGAACATTGTGACGGTCCGGGAAGGCAGAGCGTGCAGAATTCCCCACATGGATGGAAGCATCAAACTGCCCATGACTTTGTCTTCTCTTCACAACCCCCGTGACTGTCGCGGGGCCACGCTTCCTGCTCCTGTGAGCATCAGGATAAGCAGAAAGGGGGACTAGACATGATAAAGAGGCAGAAACTACTGGGCAGCTGCCTGCATCTGCGCACACGCGCGCGCGCGCACACACACACACACACATTCTGGACATTGGGGGCATTGTGCTTTCTTGTTCACCATGATTAACCAGTGGCCAACTCTGGAAATGTCATTCAGCCGGGAAAGGAAGAGTATGTTGAAAGCTGAGAAATGCTTAGCAGCAATGAGAAAAGGAAGTTTCGCCATTTGCTCACCTCAAATCCTCACTCTGCTCAAGTTGCTTGGAACCGTCGGAGCTCTGGCTGGTCCACAGTCTTGGGGGGCAGCCTCCCCATCACGGTGGTCCTCGGGGGAATGCTGCCCTCTAGAGAGTCTAGCTCTAGACCGCTGCTGCTGAGAATGGCATGAGAGCCCAGGCTCCCAGGGTCTCGCGGGGCTTGTGCCCAGTTTTCTCCTGTGTGTCACACGCCGAAGGAACAGTTTAAAGGAACTTTGAAAAGAACCAAGCCACTGCCAAAGTCAAGACGGAAACTCAGAATTCTCTGAACCTAAGCCTCAGAATCAGAAAGCTCCCACCTCCTCCCTTGCAGGGACCCTCTTGGGCCATGGCTAGTTTGTGAACTGACCCCAGAATCACAGGGAGGAGGAAGCCCGAGCCTCCACACCGACCAACTTTGCCACTCAGAGCACAGTGGCAGGGAGGGGAAGTAAGTGCCCGCCACGGGCCTTGAGCTTTTTTGCATCAGGTCATGAAATGCCTGAACCCCAAGGTCTTTGCTTTAAGAAAAAGTGCCACTACAATCCCACGCAAGAGTTAACTTGACTCTCATCTCCTCACACAACATCCTGAGTGAAATCTAAACCAGATGCTGCCACATAATCCCTGAAAATAAATACAGAGTTGGGTAAAGAAGGGGAAAGCACCCATTTACTCACATGGGACAACTAATACGCTGCCACGTCCTGGCCTCGTGACAGGTGACAGTGAGGGTGGGAGTGCAGACGGGGTGGAGGATGTGCAGTGACAGGTGCATGGAGAGGCTTAGAACGCCTCCGCCAGTAGCAGGTGGGAAGAAATCCTGAAAAAAAAAAAAAAAAGGAAAGAAAAATGAGTCAGGGACAACTACCGAGGAGGGTTCCCGGATAATTTGAATTTCAGACAAGCAAGCAGAATTTCTTAGTATAACTACGGCTCGTGTAACATCGGGGGCACGCGCTGTTTGGGACACACCGCTACTAAAATGATGACTCGTTGTTTATCTGAAGTTCAGCTGGGCATCCTGTATTTTCATTTGCTAAATCTGACAAGAGAGAGCGACATTCAAGCTGGGCCTTGAGTACGAGCAGGAATCTGTCAGGTGGACAGTGGCAAAGGGCGGGAAGGAGAAGAGGGACATTCACGCCAGGCAGAAGGAACAGTGTGACCCTAAAGGACGGAAGGGCACTGCGTGACCAAGGAGCAGCAGGCAGGCTGGTGGGCTCGGAGCGGACTTCCTTATCACACTGGGCACGGCAGACACCCGCCTGGGGCCACGGGATGTTTAGAGGTCCAAAAAATGGTTTTAATGTTTTTTAACCTAGAAGAAAAATCAACTGTAACAATAATGAACATGGAATGACAAATCCAGCCTGGAGTCTACTCATGTTTATGTACAACGCAGTTCTGTAATTTGTAATACTTCTTACGGAGAAGAGGCCCACAAGGGCAGAAGGGCCTTCCACCCGTGGAAATTGAGATGCAGCCCTGGGTGTGCTGCCAACAGGAACCCTCTTCCTGCAGTTTCCTTCTAGTTTCCGCTTTATTGTTCAATCCTTAAAGCTGGCCTTGTGCTAAAACACCTTCTCCCTCACCCCCTTCAAGTTATCTCCTCTCCTCTAGATATTTGCATTAACTTCCTGCTTAGGGAAACACACCTAAGCCAGGGTGATTAACATTCCAAGTCAAAAAAAAAAAAAAAAGAGAGAGAGAGAGTTCCCTCGTGGCTCAGTGGTTAAGGAGTCCAACTAGGAACCATGAGGTTGCAGGTTCGATCCCTGGCCTTGCTCAGTGGGTTAAGGATCCGGCGTTGCCGTGAGCTGTGGTGTAGGTTGCAGACGCAGTTCGGATCCCGCGTTGCTGTGGCTGTGGCGAAGGCCGGCGGCTACAGCTCCTGTTAGACCCCTAGCCTGGGAACCTCCATATGCCACAGGTGCGGCCCTAGATAAGGCAAAAAGACAAAAAAAAGAAAGAAAGAAACATTCCAAGTCTCAGTGGCTCCCCTTGAGAAAGGATTCAGGTCAGACATCGTCAGGAGGGAAGAACACAGAAGGGCGGCCTGGGAGAAAGGCAGAGAGGAGATTCCAGAAACTGGACTCACAGACATGGAGCCCATTTGAGAGAATGGAGATTTTGGACTTGCGGTTGCCAAGGGGAAGCGGGGACGGAGTGGGATGGACCGAGAGTTTGGAGCTGGTAGATGCGAACTATTCCATTTGGAGTGGATAAGCAATGAGGTCCTACTGTACAGCACAGGGAACTGTAGCCAGTCTCCTGGGACAGATAATAATGGAAGATAGTATGAAGAAAAGAATATATATACATATGACTGGGTCACTATACTGTGCAGCAAAATTGGCACAACACGGTAAAGCAATTATACTTCAATTACAAAATTCATTAATTAATTGAAAAAATAAAAAAATAATTTTAAAAAGACTCTCGGCTCGAGCAGGTCAGAGAAGGAGCAGAGGTGGGCATGACAAACCAGATGATGTTTTCAAACACACAGAACAGATTCTTTTCAAAGTCTTTCAAGTGGGACATGGTAGGGATTTCGACACACTTCCAGTACCTGCCTGGGCCTCATTCATTCAATGAATTAACTGCCTAGCTCTCTCCTACCAGAGGAGGATCTAGGGATATAAAGATAAAGCCCCGGAGGGGCTCCCAGATTAAAGGGACAGGAATAAGAGTATTAAAATACAACGTGAGGTGAGCAGCGATAAAGAGACCCGGTGTGTTGTGGGGGCCTGAAGGGACAGTAAACCCAGCTGAGGCTGTGGGGCAGGGGAAAGCTATCAGGGAAGGCTTCCTGGAGGGGGCTGCCCGACAGATGATTAAAGGGGAGCGGGGAGGAGAGGGCATTTTAGGCAGAAGGGACTCATAGCTGAACCAGACTAGGAACGCCTGGTGTGCCCCTGGCTTGAGAAAGCGGAGCTGGGGCGAGGCCGGAGCTTTGGCAAGTAGGACGGATGAGCTTCGTTGGGCAGGAGAAGGAGGCGAGCAGCGAGGCTGCCGGTGGTGACGGGGCAGGGTCAGGAGCTCTCAGCCACCAGGTTCCTGCTCCATGTCCAGCCGTGGGGCAAGGACCACTTTTGACCTTTCACCTGACCTCTCCCTTTCAGCCCCTCTGCTCCCCACAGACCCCTCTGTTGAGAACGGTCCTCCCAAAGCCTTGTCTGCACTGCTTTCCTTCTCCCACAAAAAGCCTCTCCTGGGGACGGCTACTTTCCGCAGGGAACTCCACAGCACTGAAAAGGCTGCCAGACCAGCACCTCCCAAACTGTCTAGTTGAACACTAGGGAGACACCCACAGAGGCAAGGGAGGGTTCCTGGATTGGACTGGATTGGACTGGATTGGACTGGATTGGACTGGATTGGACTGGATTGGATTGGATTGGATTGGATTGGACTGGACTGGATTGGATCTGACTTGATTTGACTTGATTTGATTTGATTTGATTTTTTTTAAGGGCCATACCTGCGGCACATGGAAGTTCCCAGGCTAGGGATCAAAGGAGAGCTGCAGCTGCCGGCCTGTATCACAGCCACAATAATGTGGGATCCGAGCCATGTCTGTGATGTACACCGCAGCTTGAGGCAATGACGGGTCCTTAACCCACTGAGCCAGGCCAGGGATGGAACCCGCATCCTCATGGACACTATGTCAGCTTCTTAACCTGCTGAGCCACAATGGGAACTCCGGTTCCTTATTTCAGAAATTGGGGAAGTGCTGCATATTTTGATCCCATCCCAGGAAGAGATAGCACACATCACATATTAAACAAGGTCCTGAGAAGGCCTGCAGAGGAAAAACCTGCTTAATGTTTTTTGCAGCATCTCACAATCTTACTTGACCAAGGAGCATGTGTTGACATCTAGCACAAGTGCCTTGCTGGACACAACTCGCAAATGCTGTTTTAGAACCAGAGGAGTGGATTTCTGATGGAAACACTGCAGACCCCAGAAGTAAGTTATTTCTGGGTAGGGGATATTCCTGGCTCACCACTGGTTTGCAGGCACCCTCGGCCTGAAGGACCTGAGAAATATCTACCACGTTTTCTTACAAGCGTCACTGGGCCAGTGAGCATCCAAACTCAGCTGTGTTCTCCTTTCTCCCGGAGCTTGGGCAGAGGTAACCAACCCTCCTGCTCTCCCTCGTTCTCCACCCACCCTCTCCCCTAACCCAGCTGGCCTGCCCTGCCATAGTTCACACTCGCTGGGCTGGAAGACACTCCAAGGGGCTCTACACAGCCAGAAAAATCAGCTATCGTGGTCTTCATTAGTGCTGTTCATCAACTGACAGACCCCTTCCATTCCTGGCTACGTACTTAATCACACAGCTGGCTTTTCTCGTGCTTGGCTGAGACCCGTGACTGTCCAGAGAGCACGAGCAGAGGTGACCTTTGATTCTTCTGAGCCTAGCATTTTTTTTTTGTCTTTTTGCCTTTTCTAGGGCCTCACCCAGGGCATGTGGAGGTCCCCATGCTAGGGGTCTAACAGGAGCTGTAGCCGCCGGCCTTCGCCACAGCCACAGCAACACGGGATCCGAGCCGCGTCTGCGACCTACACCACAGCTCACGGCAACGCCAGATCCTTAACCCACTGAGCGAGGCCAGGGATCGAACCCGCAACCTCATGGTTCCTAGTCAGATTTGTTAACCACTGAGCCACGATGGGAACTCCCAGAGCCTAGCGTTTAATTACCAGTGTGAGATCCTCGAGAGTCTCTTTCATTTCCTTCAGGACGGAAACCGGCAACATTTGAGATGGGGGCTGCTCTGTCAACGTGGAGTGACTCTGATCAACAGGGCCACTCTGCCAGCCCACGGCGCACGTGGCCTGGTGAATAAGAAACAACGCTGCGTTACCCAGGCCGCTAAAATGGGGAGATTATTAGTTACCACAGCGGACCTTCTCCGATTCTGACGGATATGGGCTTTCATTATGATGAGGCACCTTGCGGGCTGTGACGAGAAAGAGAGCAGCTAGCAAGCGGAATGGCTCAGAGGGAAGGCAGAGTGGTAGGAAATATCGCTGAAGAGGTTACCGAGGGTCCGATCATGCAGAGTCCCTGGCGCCGTCATGGGGAATTTAGCGTTTTAGTCTCAATCGGGTAGGAAGCCACCAGAAGGTTTTAAGAAGAAGGGTGACAGGATCTGGCTTGGGATGTTAAAGGATGGTTCCAGGTGCTTTGCTGAGTTTCAGACCGCGGCGGCGAAAGGCCAGCCAGGCCACGGCAGGAATCCCCGCTAGTGCTGGTGGTGACTTAGACAGAGATCAGCAACAGCCCTGCTCGTGGGACTTGCTCAAGGCTGAGGGCGTGTGTGGAGGGCGTGGGGGGCAAAAGTGAGGGTGTGAACAGAATGGCATCGAGGCGGAAGCAGGGGCACCTCTAAGAAGGCCGAGCTCTACCTGACTCGTCTGTAGGGGCGGGCTGAAGTCTTGTTCTGGAACTTTCCTGCTCGGGAGGTCATCAAGGAGGAAGAGAGATGCTCGTCCTGACCTCCCAAGGCCTGGGTAAGGCAGGAGCCAGAGCAGGGCCAGGGTTCCCAGAGAGACTGCCAGGCCCCAAGTTCTGGAATGCCATTAAAAGGGTGCATGCCAGGCCGGTTGGCCCGTGTTCAGGATGAATCTGCCACTGCTCCCTCTGACAATGTTTAGCATGAAATAAAAAGTATGGCTTTCAAATGATACGATGAAGAAGATTCTTGAGCAAATATGGCCAAAGCCTCTCGGCAGAATGTTCTCAGAGGCTGGGATCCCAGCCGCCTCTAGCCCTCTTTTTCCATCTGGTCCTTCCCAGCCCTGCACTGAGCTTCAACCGGCCGGTTGCGCTGGCCTCCTGACGGGTCCCCTGCCTCGCAGCCTCCCCCGCCAGCTCTGCGCACTGCTGCCAAGTTAACCTCATCTCACTCCTCTACTCCACATCTCTCTCTACCTTCCTGCCGCCAGTCAAATCCCTCAGACTGCCAACCAGAGCCTCCTCAATGTGTTTCAAACAAATCTTTTGCCTAGATTTTTTGTCCCTCAAGTCTTCCCTTTTTAACCTAAGCTTTCCCCTTCAGTCACAATGGATGACCCATAGAACCTCAAAACACACATTGAACTGTTTATACTTTCCACCACTGGACCCTTGCCCAAGGCTTCCCCTCTGCCGGGAGTAATGTCTTTCATCTCTTTAATGCTCCAGACTCCCCCCCAGATGGTACTTATCACTCCCTCTGCTGTGGTCCTACAGCCAAGCTCTTCATGGGTGGATCAAGCTGATCACATGGGCCCTTTTCTTGTGAATATTTGTGCACTGCTCTTACGTTCCGTGCTAGGTTGAGCACTCCTTGAGTGCAGGGGCCACGTCTGGCTTGTCTTTGAGTCCTGAAGAGCCCTGAGCCTGTGCCCTCACACGTCGCAGATGCTCAAAAATCATCTGCATTTGTCAGGACTTTGAGTCATAAGTAGTAGAAACTCAAGAAGCTGTCTTAAACAGTGAAAGGGAACTGACTGGCTGCGTAACTGAAAAGTCCTAGGGTGGATCCAGCTTCAGGAAAGGCTAGATCCAGGTGACATCATGAGGAATAGACCCCTCTCACTCTCTCCCACTTCACTGTCTTCTACTGTGTTGGCCTTATTCTCAGTCTGTTTTCCCCACATGGTGGAAAAGATGTCCAGTGGAAACTGCAGGCTTCAATCCTATTCTCTTAAATACCCAGCGATAATTTCACCGAGGATCTTGGAGGAGATTCTGATTGGCCAACTAGAGCCAGATGCCAA
Organism: Catagonus wagneri; assembly: GCA_004024745.2. Classification (NCBI taxonomy): domain Eukaryota; kingdom Metazoa; phylum Chordata; class Mammalia; order Artiodactyla; family Tayassuidae; genus Catagonus; species Catagonus wagneri. The sequence continues at coordinate 11,273,571 of PVHT020000009.1, read as the reverse complement.
TTTCTCCATCAATTACGATGACCAGAGGGATGGCTAATTCTGTCTTGGCCCAGGGCATGTGTCCACCTCTGGTGTGGGACAACTCCTCTAAACTGCATGGACTAAGAACACAGGGGGTAGATTCTGCAAAGGAAAGCTGGGCACTGGGATCTAATAAAGAGATGAGGGATGCTGGGTAGACACAAACAGCAGATGCTGTGACAGAGTCATTTTCTGTGAAGACACATTCCAACAAAACAATTTGGCACCTCTTTTTTCTTTCAGAATAATTTTGATAACCATCTGCTCAAAAAAATTAATGTTCCTATCTTGGCTTACTCATTTGGCCAAAACAGCAAGTTCACAGAACAGTTCAAACAGAACAACAAGGAGTAGGAGACATCAGTTAGCATACCTAGGAGAAATATGAAGATTGGCAATCAATTTTTTATTTACAAAGAAATAAAAGGAATACTGGATGGATGGATGGATGGATGGATGGATGGATGGACAGATGGATTAAAAAAGTGCTTTATTTTATCGTGCCATTTATCAGATTAAAACCCTACTGTAATGGGCTCCATTAGAAAGACAGTTCAAAGAAAATTCAATTAATAGAACACCCTACTACAGTGATTTAAATAGGGGATGAATTATCTCACACAACTGAGTGTTCATGAATAAATACACCATGGATGCCACAATGATACATTTTGTAGGTAGACCCACCAAGTGGGAAAATATATTAAAAAATAAAAATAGTGGGCATATATTTGAGAAGATATTTGCATAATTTCAAAATCTCTCTTCTAAGATAGTTATTAATTACACAAGGGAAAATAGTAACTTTACAGTAGAGAAATAGCAGAAGCCCCCTTAACCAAGTGATAAAGGCTAAGGTCATTAGTAACAAGGTATATCGATTATCTTGTTCCCTAATACAGTGATGCATCTCAGTGCACAGAGGCACTCTTTTGTCATTTTTGCCAAAAATGCAAAAACCTCGGTCTAGCCTTGAGAAAGCCTCAAACTCAAATTGAAGGACATTCTACAAAATAGTGACCAGCACTACTCAAAAGTGTCAAGTATGAGAGGAACAAGGAAAGTCAGAAGACTGATTTCCAGGTTGGAGGAGACCAAGAAGACATGACAGCTAAATCAAGGTGGAATCTTGGATTGGATCCTAGAACAGGGAAAGAACAGTACGAGGAAAACTGGGGAAATCTCTCCCAATAAAATCTGTAGTTTCATTAATAGCATTGTACCAAATTTCATTTCTTGTTTTTGATCACTGTACATGGTTATGGAAGATGCTAGCATTATGAGAAGCTGGGAGAAGAGTATATGGGAGCTCCCTCTTATTATTTTGACAACTTTTCTCTCTAAAAGTATTTCAGGGAGTTCCATGGTAGCCTAATGGTTAAGGATTCAGTGTTGTCAATGCTTAGGTTCAATCCCTGGCCTAGGATATTCCGCATGCTGCAAGCATAGCCAAAATATATACATATATATATTACAAATAAAAGTATTTCAAAATTTAAAGTAAAAAGCAAAACCCATTGTGCTGTTTCTTAGTTAACACAGAAGCCAGCTGTCACCTCAGTACAAAGGTTCATAGAACTCAGTGCCCAAATCATAGGTATAGACATAGTTTAGAGAAAGGAGGGCTCAGTGTGGCCTTGACACATTTGATGTCTCTAGGAAGGGCTTCCCAGCAAGTCATGTGACTTCTGCTAGATCTTACAAGCATGAGCCAATGGATAAAAGGACTTCCAAGAGGGATTCCAGCTGAGCAAAGAAACAGAAGTGTGAATGAATAAACATGGCATGTTCTGAAGACTGCCCAACTCATGCCCAGGCAAAGAAAGAGACTGTGGGCTCTCAGATGCAGCATTCTGGAATTTCAGGCCTGATGTGGAAGTGGGGAGGACATGAGATTGATTGTGGGGAAAGGAATCATGAGGAAATAAAGGCCGAATCTCAGGAGAAATCGGTTATGTAAAAATAAATACTGGAAAATTTCTCTAAACAAAAATAAGAATGAGGTCTGAAACTAAAAGCCCAAAGCAAATGTGTTCCAAGAGAGCTTTTAAGGGCACCAAACTGATTTAGCTCAGGAAATCCTGGAGTGAATATTTATTTGAAGGAGAAATGAGTGATATGAGGTCAGCAATGAGTTATGATTATTTCCAGTCTTTGTCAACGAGACCTACTCCGATTTCAATGTGTGTAGAAAGCACCCAGGAGTCTTGTTAAAATGCAGAGTCTGATTCAGCAGTTATGGGAGGGAGCCTGAGGTTCTGCATGTTTAACAAGCTCCCAGGCAATGCCTGTGATACTGGTCCTCAAACCATGCTATGAGTAGCAGTAGTAAACCGTGGGAGATGTTTATTGTGGAAAGACACAATGAAGACAGCAGTTCAAGAATATTGAACTGGGATTATGTTCCACAAACCTGGGCAGGTTCTGACTACCTTCCTGGCCTTAGAGTGAAGGTAAATAATCACAAGTCAATTCAATGCTGAAAGCTGAAGAATTTGTATGAAAAGTCCTATCAGGCAAGTAACACTGGCTTGAAGAGCAGATAATATCTGGGCTCCAGGAACAGAGAACCCAGATGTGAAGCTGCAGTGCACATGTAACACTGACTCTTGCAACCAGTCCACTAAGCATAGCCCCAAAACACTGGTGGATGGCCCAGGGCCTCCCAGGAGTAGCAGAGACCCAGTGCAGTGAAGGTTCCCTGATCACAACCTCACTGCTACCAGTGCCTAGAGCCTGGCCTGTGTGCCTGGTCAAAGCTGGTAAGCGGAGCTCTTCCTGGTTATTTTCCCTTTCATCACATTTCAAGTCTCCTCCATGTTTTTTCATCCCTTCCCGACTCAAAACATACCATTATCCAAGAAGAGACCTTCAAGCTTACCACCAAAATGTACCCCCATGTACAAAATTGCAGAAGCTGGGAGGAAAGAAGAAAAGCAACGATATTTGACCTCTCCTAAGGACTTACTCATTCCTCTTCTAGGGGATGGATGGGAGTTCTACTTCCTGTCCCCAGCAGGCAGCAAGTCAGGAATGCCGTTTGTAACTATCAACTGGGAAGGCACTTTCATCTTCTGTGGGTGTCTGGAGGGGAGGCCTCGTCCCGAAATGATGGGATTCTTTCTACCAAGGGAGCAGACAGTGAGCACTTCCTGCCTGACCCTGTGGTGACCAAGGCACAGCCTCTGCCCTCAAGATGCTCCCAACCTACCAGGAAAGAAGAACCAGGTAAAACTGAGGGAGGTACAAAAGGCTGCAGGAACCCAAGGAGGTAACTTCCAGTCCTTCCAATTCCAGGAATTGGAGAACTGGGAGATATACCCTGAGTAAGAGGGTCTGTGGCCCCCTCACACAGCCCTGCCTTCTGCCGTACTTGACCTGTGGCGTTCGCCATCTCCACGTGGGCTGTCTAGACCTGGGCTGGTGGCGCTCCCCCTTGCTATTCGCTGCAGACTCTACTGCATCCTGATTGTTTCAGCCTCACCAAGCACACTGTTCTGTGCATTCTGACGTTTGATCTTTCCTTACAGCTGCCTAATTTCTCCCCAGATTCCTAAATCATAGCCACAAAATCCTCCCAAATCCTGTGACCCTGAGTCTCACTGTTCATTCCCTGTCCTGGCTTCAAAACCCTCCCCAGAGCATGGATCGCACACCCTCCTGGTGGTAGCCAGGACACCTGGCCCACCCTCCTCCTTCCTTGCCACCCTCTGACCAGTGCTGACAAGAATCCCCCATCCCTCCCACCCACATCTTCCCTGGTATTTGTTTGACCCTCTTCCCACACTATCTGATGTTTGGGAACGCTTTCCCCCTTTTCCATCCAAATCCTAGCCTTTCTGGTCTATGTTTACAGACATCACTTTGAAACAAACTGTTGGAAGGCTGTTTTCTACAAGCCCCAACTCATCCCTTAGGTAACTGACACATAATGTTTTCGAGATTCATCCAAATCGTAGCATTTATCAGAACACCATTCCTTTTCGTGGCTGAATAATATTCCTTTTATTCTATGCCACAATTTCTTTATCCACTCATCTGTCAATGGACATTTGCGTTGTTTCTGCCTTTTGTGTTATTACAAATAATTCTAAAAAATAAAAAAATAAATTAAAAAAAGGAGTTCCCATCATGGCTCAGTGGTTAACGAACCTGACTAGCATCCATGAGGATGCAGGTTTGATTCCTGGCCTCACTCAGTGGGTTAAGGATCCAGCATTGCCATGAACTGTGGTGTAGGTCGCAGATGCGGCTCAGTTCCCGTGTTGCTGTGGCTGTGGTGTAGGCTGGCAGCTATAGTTCTGATTGGACCTCTAGCCTGGGAACCTCCATATGCCTCTGGTGCGGTCCTAGAAAGACAAAAAGACAAAAAATAATAATAATTCTCCTATGGAACCAATCTCTTGTGATAGAACAGGATAGAAGATAATATGAGAAAAACAATGTGTGTGTATATATGTATATGTATGTGTGTGTGTGTGTGTATATATATATATATATATATGAATGGGTCACTTTGCTATACAGCTGAATTGACACATTGTAAATCAACTATAATTTAAAAAAATTTAAAACAATTCTGCTATGAACATTTGTATACAAGTTTTTGTGTGAATGTATTGTCATTTCTCTTGGGTATATACCTAGGAGTGGAATCGCTAAATCATGTGGTAACTCTGTTTAACCACGTGAGGAACCACCAAACTGTTTTCCACAGCAGCCACACCGATTTACTCTCCCTCGGTGCCATCCTCATAATCGCTAGCACAGCAGCTAATATTTATCGGGTGCGCAGTGGGCCAGACAATGTTTAAAGCAGCATTACAAAATTGATGTTGATAAAAACCAGAACGCGTCACCCCCAGATAGGATGCCTCTTGAACATCAAATTATTTTGAGTTAAAGGCAATTAAGAAGCAACGAATTCACAAAAAGCTCCCCCCTCTCTGCCTAAAGGGAGGATATAAGTTTCCTTTTGACTAGAGACAGATTCTTATCAGCCCTGGAGGAATCTGCAAACAAACTTCACTGTATTGGTTTTCTCCCATCTTCCCACAGTTTGCAGCCCTTAGACCCTTACAAGTGCTTTCCTTTGTCCTGTCATTTCTCTCTGGACTTGTCACTCTTTGTTGAAGACGCTAGTTAAGCTGAAATTCTAAGCCACTGCTTTGAGTTACTCTTTACGCAGGTTTCTCCCACGTGATGTGCACTGCACACATTAATAAACGATTCTCCTGTTAATCTTTTTGTTGAAGATTCCCAGCTGAAAAGCTAACATAGGTCGAGGTAAAGTTTGACCTTCCCTGCAGTATCGTCATCCTCATTTTATTGATGACGAACTGTGGCACAGCGACTGGCCCAAGGGTCACATGGGGCGCAGCCCGCCTTGGACTACCTCGAGCGCAGGAAAGGCCCCTGTACGGGTGCAACTGGGAGGGAGAGAAGGTTCTGGAATGGCTCCATTAAGGGAGCTAAGGCTTGAAAGATGAGTGTTTCTGCCAGGAGATGTGGGGGAAGAACGTGCAATCTCAGGGGAGCAGCACAGAGCACTGAGTGAGCAAAGGCATAAAGCTTGAACAGCGTGCGCTTGGTGTAGATGCATTTTAAGGAGCAAGGCGATAGTTACTTTTACTGCTGCGTCTCCGGCACCTGCACGGTACCCGGCACAAAGCGGGTCCATGATAAACATGAGCTGAGTGAAGAGGGTAGAGAAAGGAAGTAAAAGGCAGAGCTAGAGAGGTGGACAAAGCGAGGTCAAGGGGCGCTTTGCCTGCCTCACTAAAGAGCCAGCACTTTATATCTTGTAGGTGACACAAAGCCCGGAGAGCGCATCATCATCACATTTGTGCTGCAGAAAGATCCCTGTGACGGGAGCGTGGAGGACGGCCTGGAGGAGGTGTGAGGAGAGGCATGGGGACAAGTTAGGAGGCAATCGCAGCAGCCCAGGGGTAAGGTGTAGGTGCAGGTCTGAACAAGGCAATAATGGTGGGACTGGAAGGAGAAGGGAAGACCAGGGCAAAGCATGGCAAGAAGAAATAACTACTGCCGTGCTAACAGGTTAGGTTTGAGGGCAGAGGGAGAAAGCGGGATTGCAACTGTCCCACATTTCTGCTTGGATGATGGGATGGACGAAGCCACTGGTGGACAGAGCAGGCACCAGTGCTGGGCGATGAGCTCTCCACATTGGATGTGGTGAACTTATGCTGCCTGTGGGACTTGAAGGTGAAGGTGGACAGTAGACAGTAGGGTCCCAAGTTCAGAGAAAGGGGAAGAGAGTAGGGATGGAAGGGTTACCAGCACTGTGTCCTCCCCAGTCCATTTAGACCTGCTTGGTTCCTTGTTCTCAACAATTTTTTTTCTTTTTTTTTGGCCACGCCCATGGCGTGGAAGTTCCCAAGCAGGGACTGAATCCGAGCCGCAGCTATGACCTATGCAACAGCTGCGGCAATGCTGGATCCTTTAACCCACTGTGCCTGGCTGGGGATCAAACCCGCGCTGCCTCAGAGATCATTAACTCACGATGCCACAGTGGGAACTCATCAGCAATCTAACTAAACTAAGCTAATCAGAACAGTCCGGAAAATGCCTTACTTTCCTACCCTCACGTGTGTGGTAACATCTCTTGCTTTCTTCTCCTGTACACGTAGAGGATGTTTCAAGGAACAGGGCCATGCCTCAATCTGCCACCCTGAATATCTCATTGAATGACTTGAAATCTATGGAAAACAGAAGGCTGCACAATTCTGTGGAGGAGAAAAAGTTTTGTCTTTTCCTTATAGAAAAAGAAATGTGCCCTTCACAATGGGGGTTGATGGCAGTGGGAGCTGAGCTCTCACAGATGCAGGTGTGGGCAATGTCCTGCCAAAGGAATAGGACCCTTGACTTGGGGATTTGGTGCCTTTGGGCCCTGGTGGCAAGGGCCGACTCAGACACCGTCTCCCCCCCTCTTTAGACATCTGATTCCTCTGACTCAACTCGGTTGTGCAGTTTCCTGCCACAAGGAGAGAACGAGCTCACCATGCTAATGTGGGATTCTGGACCTTGCCACGGTGATTTTGTGCTGGAAATTTACTAATCCAGCATCTGCTTTCATCTTCTTAGTCTTGGGAGCTTGGGGCGGCGGGGTCTGCTCCTGGACTTGCCCTTGATCTGTGCACAAAATGTGGTGACAGAGCCTGGGGGCTGAGGCACCGCCCTTGGACGGGTAAAGTCCTCAAGGCCACGACTTTTGCCTCAGAAGCCACGGGGGAGCAGACCACCCTCCCCAAGAATAATCTGGACTCTTTAAAAAAAAAAAAAAATCTCCACTTTGATCACCTGCTACCGCTTTCCATAATCCTTCCTTGCTCCTGGGTCTGCCATGAAAGTTGAATTTAAATGTTGATAATGAAAAACCATCCTCAATTTACATTTTTTAGTTTAAGCATGAGGGATGGTGTTTTAGACACCAACTTCTAAACCACCAAAAAAGGTATTCGTACAATGACGGGGTTCACAGCTCAGCTGAGTCAGTTCCTTAAAGCACCACTTCTGGATGCATTTTGTGAGGTCACAGCTTAGAAAAACAACAGCTCTCAAACGGCTTTAGGAATGGAACCATTTGCAGATTGGCAGTCGGATAAATTTATAAACATTTACTCCCGTTTATTTTTTTAACTTTCCCCTTCCAAATGCAGAGATAGGAAACATGATAGGTGCGGAAATGTGTTGACGCTGCTGGGGGTGACAGGGGTGGCTGGGACACTGGCTGCCTCCGCCTTGTCCCCCCACTCCAAGCAGGGAACAAGCACACGCTCATGCAACATACAGGACACAGGGGATTAGTGAAGTCAGGAGGCAGCCGATGAGACTGCAGCTAAAATACAACCTGCATCAGTTTGCAAACCTGCTCCCCCTTTCAACCACAACCTCAAGTTCATTTTGCCCTTCTGACAACTTCCCAAACCTCTTCTACCCAAAGGCTGGCCTTTTCGGACATTTTTTTCTCAACTCTGTTGCTCCAGGCTGCCTTGGATGTTAGGACAGTGTTTTTGGAGTGCCTTCGGTTTTCTCTGTGTGTGTCTTGTAAGTGTGATTTCATTTAATCCTGAACAAAGCTAGGGACAGGCTGCGTTTTAGAGCCAGACACTCAAGGCTCAGAGAGGTTCCTATAGACGTGCTTGCGGTCACCCAGTTTTAAGTAGCAGAGTCAGGACTCGAGTCCAGACGAAGCCAACTTCGAAGCACCTACACTCTCGTCCCCTCACACCTCTGACTTTATGCCATGTCACCTGACAGAGGGAAGGGTGGGGCATAGACATCACAGTCACTAGATGAGCAAGACAGAGAACAAAGCAGAACTTTCTGCTCTCAGCTGAAGCTCCCTGGCCAATGCATCTCTTACCAGAAATGATGTTGCCCGAGTATTTATTTGTAAGAAGAACAGAGCAATTCAGCGGAAAAAATATTCACCCAGGAACCAGAAGCTCAGACTCAGGCCTTTGCACGTGAGGGTTGGGTTGACCTTGGATGTGGGTATAATCACCCACGCGTTCTGTCCTCGTCTCCTCATCTGGACAAGGATGAATAAAGCTTGCCCTGCCTTCTTCTCAAGGCTGCTATAAGGATCAATGAGGCAATAGCAATGAAAATTAGAAAATGTTCTACAAATCACGTGTAAATATATATTTTTGTATGGGTCTATTAATGCCTGATAAAACAATATTTTAGGGCCATTGAATCCATTCCTTAGCTCTGCTCTTGCGCATAACACTCAGTTTCTCTTGGCCTCAGTTTCCCCACCTGTAAAACGTGGCCATGGGGTTCGTTGAACCCTAAGGATCTTTCTAGCTCTGATATTCAGCAGGCCAATGGCTTCCTGATTCCTACCATGCTTTCCACCCAGCCCTTGGGGGAAAGAAAGCCAGAAATGGGTCCCCTCACACAGGCACATGGGTCTTCCCAACCAAGAGGAGGCTGGAGATTAAACAGTAGAGGTACCTCCCAAGAGTATTCAATTGCAAAAAAAAAAAAAAAAAAAACATTTTTAAATGACAGCATTAAGTGCTGAGAGGAGCAACAAGCTTTATCTGCTCCACGACGTTTTCTCAGTCATATGCCATGTAGTATACTGGGAATAAGACTGGGTGCTAGAAATTGTTCAGAGAGGGAGATGGACTGTAAACGAACATATTCCCAGGTAATTACTTAGCTGGAGTTGCGACACACGCTAGGAAGTAGAGCCCAGCTGTTTATCAGGAGATCATAGGATGGGGGAGGGGGGCTGTCTCCGGAGGATTTCCCAAGCAAGTAGCATTTCGGGCTGGTTCTTGAAGGAGCATCTGCAGTTGGCAGGGCGGGGAGGGGATGGAGAAGGGACAGGGAACAGGCTGGGCAGAAGGAACGTCCAGTGCAGAGAGCTGTTAAAGGGAGCGAGTTCTTGACGTATCCAAGTTGCTGAAAGTAAGCTGCTTTGGCTGGAATGCAGGGGTGAGGGAAGAGCGGCATGCCGGGAGCTTTGGGATAAGGACAAGGACGGGTCATGCAGCCTTCACAGGTCAAGATGAGGAATCGGGGCTTTGTCCTAAGAGCACAGCGCTGCCACTGGAAGGGGTTAAGCTAGAGGCAATGTTCCCGGGAAGCAGTGGGGAAGCAGCCATGTGGTAGAGAAAGCCAGGAGTGGGTGCAGCGAAGCCAGCCATGAGGCTGGTGCAAGAGAGGATGGTCACCATGGAGACAGAGAAACACTGAAGGAGCTGAGAGGTCCTCAAGCGGCGGAAGGCTCAGGATGCGGTCACTGACCGGTGGGGGCTGGGGGAGAAAGAGGCAGGTCATTTACACACTAGACATTACAATCCACTGGAGGTGCCGGCACCACGAAGCCCCATTTCCAGATGTGCAAAGGAAGTCTCTGAGAGGCTGAGGGCCTTGTCCCAATTGAAGAGCTAAAAAGTGAGGCTCTGAGCACTCCCGGCTTTAAAGTCATAATTATTTCAGGTATGGAAAGGATCTCTCGTGCCAAATGATTCATCCTAAGTGATATCATTACTTCATGGAGAACGCAGTGAAGGTCTGATTTCGTGGGTGTTGAATTCCGAGCACACTCCAGTAAGGGCCGTGTAAGAGAAGGGGCCAGAGTGAGCGAGTGACATCATGACCCAAATAGAGTCGCTATTCCAATGTGCGACACCAGCCCCTTACATCGTCACCTAATTATAGTTCCCGAGGAAGCACTGTACAATCATACACTGTGCAGAAGCCAGTGGCTAACTGTCAGGGGGCCAGACGGTCCTTTGAATCCGAGCTGATGTTTGGAAGATAATGTGTAACCAGCTCAGTGAGGTTTTTGTGGTGGGGCTTTCGCAGGATCAGGTCATAAATCTTTCAGGTCCAAGAGAAAGGCCCGGTCAAGCCTGGGAGTCGAACAGGCTCTTCCCAGCTCCTGAACTAGCACAACTGAAAGGCTGCCGCCCTGCCAGCCTTCTCTCTTCACGTCCCAAGGCAAGGGAACAAAGATCACAAAGTCCTCCTAAAAATATGTGTGCATCTGACACAAACCATTCACGACCCGTGTTCTAGCGCAGCATGAGATGGGCTGGCCAAGACAAATCGAATATTCTGGGCCTTGTCTTTTTTCCTTTTTCTTTTTTTTGACCGCCCTGTGGCATATGGAATTCCTGGCCCAGGGATCAGATCCCAGCAGCAGTTGCAACCTACGCTGCAGCTGCGGCAACACCGAATCCTTAACCCACTGTGCCCGGCTGGGGATCCAGCCCGTGACGCAGCATTCCAGAGATGCCGCCCGGAACCCCTTGTGCCACAGTGGAAACTCTCAAATATTCTGGTTTTAATGACTATAGTGAGGCCCCACCATTTTAAGCAGCAGAGTCTGGAAACCGAGTCTGTCCCAGCACAGGGTCATGCTGCCCTGGGACCAGCCTGAGCCCCAGGATCCCGGGCACGGAGCGAGGACTAGGACGGCCTGGCCTTCCCCCACCCTTGCGATGCCAACGCACTCAAAGCGCCTAAAGAGACCCGGGCTCTCGCCAGAGCTCAGCAAAGACGCTCTGCTAATTCCGAGAAAGCTCCCACGACGCGCACAGAAAATTCAAAATGCAATCGAAAGGACTCTAAATTATACAAATAGTATACTGATTTGTCCAGAATGTCTGAGATTGACCTTTGAGGCTCAGGGGTATATCTGAGCTATCAAGCAACAACCAATTTCCCGGCTCTTAAGCCATTCGATGACTAAAATTTTACCTGATCATGTTTGCTTCGCTCTGCTCCCCGTGAGGATCGTTAATCCCGATTCCCCACGTCCTTTCAGGTCTTACTACGCTTTGGATCCTTGAAAGCAGCGCGGCTGTGGGAAACGCACACAATAATGTCAGGGCTTTTGCTCCCCCCACCCCCAGCATGGACTTTGCCTCCCAGAAACTTAAGCCACTTACTGAATTGACTTGTTCAGGTACGGTGCTGGATGCTGGCCTTACAAACAAGCCGAAGGGCTGGTCATCGGTGTCACATGGCTCACCTCCTAGTGGGGAGAGAGGTCGGTAAGCCCCGGTTAGGATGTGATGGAGCAAGAGATATAAAAACAGTAAATCCCAGCTGTCGGGGGAGAAGACTTGCCTTTGCATTAGAGTGAGGGGAATTCAAGGAAAGCCTGCCTTTCCCGCAATTCCACCATCTCAGGAAAACCTGGAGGGAGGTGCCCGCCAGCCTGTTAGCCAGAGCAGGGAGAAGTGGGTTTATTGGGGGACAGGGAGCAGGAAGAGCTGTAGACAAGTGGAACAGGGCACCAACCCAAGCCCAGCATGACGTAGTCCCACAAGCTGGGTTTCGGGGAGATGCAGGGAGAGAAGCTGCCCTCCCCGCAGCTGACACCGCCGGCCAGCCTCTTCTCCTCGCCTCCCCCTTCTCCTCGCCTCCCCCTTTCCCCAGTGTATCGCTTTCCTTCACCCTATCCTTAGCTCCTGCCACCCACAAAGTTTTCTCCAAACGGAGGACTGGCCATCAGCTCCCCTCACTTGTGTAACCAAGTCTCTTACCCTGAAGATATACTCAGGCTCCCTGGCCTCCGCTCAACCCCGATTCACAGCGCGGCCCTGAGCACCTGGCCAGGCGGCCCAGTGCCCACCGGTTTCTAATTAAAACAGGACACGTGTCTCTCTTAGATGCAAAACAATTTCTTGGAGGAGAAAGAACAGGTTCCTCTAAGACTGGCCTTCGAGTCTCCCATAGCTGGGCTGCTGGTGAAGAAGAGGCACATGGGCTGCTTTTAGAAAGTTAAAATAGGTTTAGTGTTATTATCTTGTTTTTTAAAGCTGTACTGCGTGCTACCTAATGCTGACTATAAAGAGCTTAAATATGTCCCTGGAGTGGCTTTCCAAGGTTGAAAAAAAAAATCGTTGTAATGTGTTGGAGCCGCAAAAATAAAAAAATAATTTCCTGTTTTCCTGGAGCTGTAAAATTTTACCTAATCCTCTCCAGACTGATCAGGATTAGCACTGTGCTATGGAAATGTAAACACTGCCGAAAATAAAATAGCTTTTATAACTAAAAGTTAAAAACAGAAACCAACTCCAACACCAAAGCCATCTGTGTTGGCCCTGCTCGGGAGGCAAGGCTGCGTGGTCCAGCCCAGAGGCCACAGACCGCCACCTAAAGGCAGGGGTGCTGGTCAAAGTGTTTAAGTCATTATGGTTCAGGGCAAAGACGAGTCACCTTGGGATGGAGCAGGGAGCTGGAGCCTCTTTATGCCAGATGGAACCTCTTTATAATCAGATTACAGGAGAGTGGGCTTAGGGTGCTCTTAGGGAATGTCTCTCCTGAGGGTGCTGGGGAAGGTATTTACCGAGAGAATAGGAAGATTGCACCAATTTAACCTGGTTCAGGTGGGCCAGTACACATCCACTAAGCATGAAAAATCTGTATTTTATTTTGGCAAGTCACGCACATTAAAATATAATGCTTCTACAGATACATTGCAAACCAACTCTTCTTAGGATTGCCAGCAAGCTCTAAATCTGTATTAATAATCGTTCATTTTGTGATAGGTTGATTGACATATACGTTTGTGCTGGGTCATGATGAAGTATAGGGAAATTCCCAGCACTGATGAGCGACTTGCCACTGGACAGAGAAGATGGCCTGAAGTCTTTCCATTTCTGGTTTTTCTTCTGCTAATTCCCTATTTGCTGATTTTAAACAAACATGGTACTCTGTTCAAACAATTTTCCTTTTAGCAGGTTAGGCACCTAAGTCACTTATGGTCTAATTAATTTGTTCTTGGAAATGTGAATTTCATATCTGAAGAGAAGGGAGCAGATTTGAAATTGCAATATTATAATAGGGAACTAACAATTGGAAATAAATGGACCATTACACATTTTAATAATAATAATAATAATTAATAATAATAATAATAACGCTGTGTGAACCGAACCAAACAGATTAGCATGTGACCATTTTACAATCCCTGGTAGTCAGTGATCAAGGGGGTTGGGGCCACCTGGATCCATGGCCACCATAGAAACACGAACCCACCAAGTTGTTCCAAAAGCCAAGATCCCTCTCCATTCCCAAAGTCTCTGCCCTGGTTCAAGCCACCTCATGCCTCACCTGCATTACCCCAATGGACCCAACTGGTCCTCCAGCATCGTGGACGGCCCTTCCAAACCAATTGTAATGGGTTGTCTGTCTCACCCAGAGGCTTTGTATTGTTTATTGTTGTATCTGCAAAAAAAAAAAAGAGGTTGCAGTGGGGGATTCCTGCTGTGGCGCAATAAGATTGACAGCATCTCAGCAGCACCAGAAGACAGGTTCGATCCCCAGCCAGGAACTCTATATGCTGCGGCGTGGCAAAACAAACAAAAAAAGAGGTTGCAGTGGGGCCAAAGCTGAAGTACTCCTCGGGCTTCTCAGATCAGGCAGCCATTTTCTCAGTGCAGCCATATTACCACCAAAGTCTTCAGGGCTCCTAAAGCATCAAATGTCCCAGATTTACTCAAGTTCAGAATCAGAAGGAACATGAAGTGTTCTTTCTGCAGAAGTGTCTCACAGAGCAGAGTCCACGAATACCAGTTTCAGAGTTATTCAAGACACTGGTTACAAATGCAGATTCCTAGGTCCTGCACTGGGAACATATTGAATCTGAATGACTGGGGGTTAGGGACTAGGATTTGGCTTTTTTTGTTTGTTTGTTCTGGTCTTTTTAGGGCCGAACCTGTGGCATATGGAGGTTCCCAGGCTAGGGATCAAATCAGAGTTACAGCTGCCGGCCTACACCACAGCCACAGCAATGCAGGATCTGAGCCATGTCTGCGACCTACACCACAGCTCACAACAACGCCAGATCTGAGCTGCATCTGCGATCTACACCCCAGCTCATGGCAAAGCTGGATCCTTAACCCACTAAGCAAGACCAGAGATCAAACCTGCATCCTCATGGATACTAGTTGAACCACAACATCACCGCTGAGCCACAGCGGGAACTCCCAGGACTTGTTTTTTTTTTTTTTTGATAACTGTCCCCAGATGACTCTGATGCAGACTAACATTTTAGAAACAGTTTCTCTGGATATTGGATCACCCTTTCATGGCGAGACCATGTGCCGAAGGCCAAATTCATAGCGTGTCTTAACAGAGAGCCTCCTTCCAGGCAACATTCTTTCAGCAATTTGTAAGACACCACAAGCTGTCACAACGGGCCATATGGCAAGAACACCACTGATGGCATTTTGGATTTTAGAAGGGGGCAGGATCCCACCCCCATTTCCCAAAGAATGACTGCTTGCACAAAGAGCTGAGTGAGCCGTTAGTAATGCGGCCACAATTATGTTCCACCCGGAGAGACACTGCCCAGGCACATGACTTACACCCCGGTCATGGGCTTGACTTTTGCGGGATCTGGCATTTTCGAAGACCAGATCACTCTCCCTGTATGGGAGGGTTAACAGGATATTTATAAACATGCCCAGAAAATGCCACCTTGGGGCTGTAGAAACTCTTGATCCCAGGGTCAGTTTAGTCACACCTGCTACTTTAAATCCTCGTTCCTCGGTTTCTCTAGAAACCAAAGAGAAACTCCCTCACTGCCCTGCCTCTAAGGGACACGCCCGGGAGAAAGAGGCGGGGCGCCGGGGGGGCGGGGCGCCGGGGGGGCGGGGCGCCGGGGGGGCGGGGCGGGGAACGACACGATGACCTCAGCGCATGCCCAGAACCCCCTTGTGAACAGCACGCTCTGGGATTTAAAGCCCCGCCCCCGTCTGAAAATCAAACGGATTCACCTGCCGCAGCTCATGGTCTGGATCTTGCCAAGCCACACACTCAGGGAAGACAACCAAAGGGAAGCCAGCGGCCCCTTCTAGTCCTATACGAGGCTTTCCAGTGCTTCAGTGCTCGGGGAGCTCCGCTCCCCAGGCAGAGCCCAGCTCAGCAGCCCGACGCCCCGCCAGGTGCCTTGAGCCCCTAGCGGTGTCCCCCGCCCCAACACTGCTGGAACCCACGGTAACCAGCTAAGGGGCCCTTCTTCTCACCTCTGGCATCTTCCCTTCATATGGTCCTGGACTGTTTCTTCGTCTCTCCTTGACTCCTCTCAAAGCAGGCTTGAAATTCTCTAAAAAAAAAAAAAGAGGAGAGAGAGAAAATCAGGAAGCCTCAAGAGTGACCTGCTCTCAAAATCGTCAAAATCTAGACTTTATTGAGGCCTCTAAATATTTGGATTCTCCAATGTCTGTTTCTTAAAGGCCAATCTGCATTTTAAGTAGAAGTCTCAGATTCATGAAAAAAACTCCAGTATGGCTAATTATGGCTGAGAAAGTTTGCAAGGTAAAATGCTTTCGGTTTCTCTGGATTGCATTTGAAATACATGGGTAGATAAGCCAGCTCTGCCTCTCAAAGCCACTCAAAGGCTAACACAGGCAAACCCAGCTGAGAGAGAATTAGTCTAGAACTGGGGAGAAATTTATTTCAGTTAGGCCGAGTTTACATCACAGTAGTGTGATTGATGCAGCCTTCGTGATATGGTGGCCCTTGCACAACCATAATAAGTGTCCTGTACTGGGCACTGTCTTGGTCATAGGGTAAGTCTTGTTCTTACATTAATTATCTCATTTAATCCTGACAACAATCCCATGAGTTAAGTATTCATTTCTCGGTTGCACAGTTGGTAGCACTGAGGCTCCAAGGAGTAAAATAACTTACCCAAGGTCATAATACATCACAGAGCTGGGATCCTAGGCTAGCATCTCTCATTCCAATTGACGGCCCCCAAGAATAGCAGAGCTGAATACTGGCTGCTATCAGAGATCTTTGTCATGGCCCCAGCTCTGCCATGAACTGCCAGTGTGGCCTGCCCCAGATGGCTGGTCCTCGCGGCTCCAGTTTCCTCATCTACAAAATATGGAGCTCACAGGAGATGGTCTCTCATATCCTTTCAAAGTCTGACATTCTCTAAATATGACTTCACTCTTTCACATCATTCTAGTGGCCCTCTGCCACTTTCTCTGGACTTTATGACACATGGGTTAGTCATAACTATAACTTTTAGGATGTAGTCCTTAATCTCCTCGGCCTCCCAATTATAACATTGCTCTTAGGGGTAAAATACAGTCTGCCTGATGAGTGTCTGCCTTGCCACGGCCCACGCTATGATGCAGTCCCCGAGGCACATGGGGCAAAGGTGAGGGCCTGCTTGTCAGATGTCTCCGGAGATAAAAGCAATAACATTTGCTTGTTGTACTGTTTTGCCTCATTATTTACAGTCCTATGATCCTCAATAAAGCGGAAAAGTTGAAAGCTGACTACACATAAATTACGAGAACAATGCTGATTGTTGTTGACTGTTTATAATGACAAAGATCTGGGACTAGGTGAGTAAAGCCAAGCACAGCTCGCTTGGGACCACACATCTGGCCCCGAGTAGAGTCATGAGTCTCACTACCCGGCCACCCGTTGTCTGGTGAAAGAGAAAGTCATCATGTGTGACACTTTTGGGGTCCAGCCAGCCTTGGAGCTGGATGAAATGAAGACCATAGCCACTGGGGCAGATCAACAAAGCAAGGAGCAGGTCATGATCTAGTTTCCAGCCTCCAGGTAGGTCAGAGCTGCTGGTGGGCACTGAGCAGCAAGGGACTGGATTTCAAAAGTAGGGGTCCACTTTTTTTTCTCTGTCTTTTTAGGGTCACACCTGCGGCATATGGAGGTTCCCAGGCTAGGGATCAAATCAGAGTTGCAGCTGCTGGCCTACACCACAGTCCCAGCAGTACCAGATCCGAGCCGCATCTGTGACCTACACCACAGTTCATGGCAATGTCAGATCCTTAACCCACTGAGCAAGGCCAGGGATCAAACCTGCATCCTCATGGATGCTAGTCAGATTCATTTCCACTGAGCTACGGTGGGAACTCCAGGGGTCCGCATTTTTTGAGGTGAAGAAATAGATCTGCCACATGTTTTTTAGGACTTTCTTGTTTTCAGATAAAATACACACATGCCGCAATACAGCATTTCCAAGAAATATCCTGAACCAGAATTCCTGAAAAGTCCACCTGCTCCCACTAGGATGCCACTGAAAAGAGAAGCAGTAATAAGAACACTTGCATAGGAGTTCCCGTCGTGGCTCAGTGGTTAACGAATCTGACTAGGAACCATGAAGTTGCGGGTTCGATCCCTGGCCTTGCTCAGTGGGTTAAGGATCCGGCATTGCCGTTACCTGTGGTGAAGGTTGCAGAGGTGGCTCGGATCCCGCGTTGCGGCGGCTGTGGTGTAGGCTGGCAGCTACAACTCTGGTTAGACCCCTAGCCTGGGAACCTCCATATGCCGCAGGTGCGGCCCCAGATAAGGCAAAAAGACAAAAAAAAACAAAAACAATAAAAACACTTGCATAGCATCTCATTTGCAAATTCACACCCAGAAATTCATAATACCTCAGTGGGGCTCCAAAGAGCTTATGTAACTTGCTCAGTGTGGGGTTTGAACCCAGGTCTCCTGACTCCAGAGCTTTTCTCTATGCTATGTATCTCTGAGTAATAACATATTTTCCCCAAAGAAAAAAAACCTTAACATTTTTAAAACAAAATAAGAAAAAAGTCTATGTACTTTGGAGGCAAGATAGCTGCTAGCAATTTGTCATGGTTGACTTCCTGTTTTTCATAAACAAGAGGCAGTAGGGTCAAAGGAAAAGACCACACAAAACCCAACAAAATGAATAGGGATGCTTTTTTTTTTTTGTCTTTTTGCTTTTATGTAAAGCCGCACCCGTGGCACATGGAGGTTCCCAGGCTAGGGGTCTAACAGGAGCTGTAGCTGCCGGCCTACACCACAGCCACAGCAACGTGGGATCTGAGCCACGTCTGCAACCTCCACCACAGCTCACGGCAACGCCGGATCCTTAACCCACTGAGCAAGGCCAGGGATCAAACCCGCAACCTCATGGTTCTTAGTCGGATTTGTTAACCACTGAGCCACGAAGGGAACTCTTGAATAAGGATGCTTTTTAATGCTTTGGAGAAACAAGGGCAAACAGGGTGGGAAAAAGTACTATCAAAATAGTCTATGAGAAATGCAAAAGAAAACTTTCCCCTTTTTCTAAATTGGGATGGTTTTTGAATGTTGTCATCACCCGCACCATGAAGGTCATTGAGCTGAACAAGGCAACAGTGAGGCCAGCAAGTCCCCATGGGCTCCATGAGAAGCTGAACAAAACAGGGCCAGAGCCCACCTCAGACAACCTCAGCCAAATCGTGGGTACTTTCCACATTAGATGAAAACCTCTCAAATATGCATAATCAAATTCTCATTGGTTATGGGACCAATACAGATTTGGGCTGGTTTTCTAAGAATGTGCCCTTCGTGTACATTCAGTGAGATATCACTTATTAAATAAACACAGGAACCAAAAACTACATTATCATTTTATAGTTTGCAAAGCCCCCTATCATTAGAATCAAAAGACACCCCCCTGGATACAGGCTGGGTGATTGACATCGTCCCCATCCCGCTGATGAAGAAAGTGAGGCTCAGAGTTGACATGACTTCCCTAAATGCACGCAGTTACTGGGATAGCAAAGGAGAAACATGACCCCCAAACTTCTGACTTCATATTTCATGCAACTTCCAAGATACCAGCCATACCACTGATTGACTCCTTGATTAATGTAGTAAATTTTCTTCCATCATGTGTTTATCTCTTGCCATGGCTAATCAACCTCAGAGATCTGAGAAGAGGCACCAGACATCTGGTCACCTCGGCTCTGTCCGGCAGGGCTGAGGAGAGATCCAGTAATCAGCCACCCACGCTTCAAAGTGACTTGTAAACAGCAAAACCATCATCGGTTATTCAGTCACTGGCGCCTCAGAGTACAAAAGGCTGTGAGGAAGACTTACCCATAGGTTTTCATCCTCCTGGGTACCTCAGGTTGGGAGGCTACGATGCTGGACCTCTGTCAGCCCCAAGGATCCAAGTGCGGAAGCAGTAACAGCTCAGGGAAACCCTGCCAGTGAAGCTGACTGAGAAGAAAATGAGGAAGGAACGACCAGTCTGCTAACTCAAAGGGACCGAAAGGAAGAATATTACAATTATGCCCATTCGCTAAAATCTCTGGACTTGTCCTTATTGTTTCCTGACAGTCTTTCCATCCTAGAGAATAAAATGTCTTCTCACCGCCCCCTCCGATCAAGAAGAGTTGAGATGTCATTGCCTTAGGACAGATTCCTAATGAGTCTACCTAGATACTCAAAATATAAGCCGAATTAGCTTCATTAGACATTGTATTGTCTGTTGCTATGTAACAAATTACCCCCAAACTTAATGGCTTAAAACAACTAACTGTAATTCAGAGTTCTGGTCACGGTAGCTTGTGGTACGCCCATTCCAGATGAATATTTTCAAAACAACCCTCCCTTTCCTGATGTCCTCACACACAAGAAGGCTGATCAGTGGATGAAGCACATCACCTCTGAAGGACTCCGGCCTCAGGCTGTATGGATACATCCAAACACGCACGTGCTTGCCCTCTCTTCCTCCTACCGTATCTGACTCTTGTGTTGTCAAACACAGAAGGCCTCCCAGTTTTCTGAGACCGTCATATTGAGTCTTAAAAATCTTTCTCAGGTTGGCCCGAGACTCCTGATAGTCACTCTTGGAAGATAGAAAGAAGTGGTCACCTTTGGCTGCTGCCTTCGTGTAATCATGAAGGTGATCCCAGTTTTTAACGGGACAGAAGGCTAATCATCTTGCAAAGAGTAAACACAGGGTCTGACAAAGCAGTAAGATTAACTGCCTAAGATGAAATGGGAGCCAGTAAGTTTGTTTTGTCTGGTATCTTGTGCACATGTGAGTGTGTATGAGAGTTAAGTTCTGGTTTCTGAGTCTGAATGGCCCGATCCTACACAATTCTCCTGGGAGAGGAAAGAGCTGCCAGCAACAGAACACCCCGGAATTAGTCAGTGCTAGAGATCCCCCCTGCCTGGGCAACGTACGCTGTGTACTTTGAGAGGGTTCACAGGTCCCCTGCCCAGGTTCAAATGCCCATACTATCGTTCTCTCAGATCTTTGGTGACTCAGGACAGTTAAGTGCCTGAGGATGTCATGGTGGCTCAGGCCTTGTTGGGCCACTCCAGGGACAGCACAGACACCTGCTCACAATCTTGCCTCTTCCTCAAGCCCACAAGTTACCTACGAACATTCATTACCTGTGTAAATCCCAACAGAGAAAGGCCGGCCAGCCTGGATACGGGCCGAGCTCGGGTGTTAATAATCCTCCTCCCCACCTGCCAGGCGGAAGTACTTCTCACCCATGTGGAGGCTCCCAGGCCAGGGGTCCAATGGGAGCTGTAGCCACCGGCCTACACCACAGTCACAGCAACTCAGGATCCGAGCCACGTCTGCGACCTACACCGACGCCGTGGGATCGCGGTCCTGGTGATACGACGACGAGTCAGATGAGTGCTCAGTCCCGCTCCCCAAATCGAGGCTGAAATCCTTAACATGCCTGTTGATGATCTCGAGGGAAAAAAATAATTTTTTCACAGACCTCTCTCGAGCGAGAGAGATCACGTCAAGCGTGAGCACGGCCACTTGCGGTAACAATGAGGAAAGTCGCCTTCGTGCTGCACTCGCCTCTCTCCCCTTACATCACAGCAGACTCCGCCAAGACCACTAGGACCAAGTTATTGTTTCTTCCTCCAAAGCCTCCACTGTGCCTGTGGCCGTGCAGGATGAACACTTCCATATGGTGCAAAGTTATGTTAAGACGGGAAAAAATATGAACTGCTTTTAGTAAATTTTGTCCAAAGAGCAATACATTTACAAATCCTAAGCAGCTGGAACAGAATACTGGTCCGTGCGGATTTCGCATGAAGAGTGTTTCAACAGGCATAGAACATTTGGGGCAGTAATTTATCAACTACTGATGTTTAGAGGTCTTCATACAGTACCCCCCTCCCTGTGACCTCGGACAGACTATTTGATGTCTTGGACTTCGGTCTCATCCGTAAAATGGGTTTAGAGGTTTTGCCTACGCATCAAATGAGTCAGTAAAATGGGCTATGTGAGGATTAAATGAGCTAATGCCAATGAAGACCTTAGAAGAGTCATCAGACAGGCACTCAGCAAATGTTAGTTCTTCCTCTTCTTACCTATTAAAGCTAAGTGATAAGGGAGGGGGAACAGGATGAAGATGGGGATGGAGAAGAAGAGGGCAAAAAGCAGCATACAAGAATGGTTTTTAGGGAGAGTTCCTATCGTGGTGCAGCAGAAATGAATCCGACTAGGAACCAAGAAGTTGGGGGTTCAATCCCTGGCCTCGCTCAGTGGGTTAAGGATCCTGCGTTGCCATGAACTGTGGTGTAGGCCGCAGATGCGGCTCGGATCTGGCCTTGCTGTGGCTGTGGTGTAGGCCAGCAGCTGTAGCTCTGATTAGACCCCTAGCCCAGGAAGGTCTATATGCTGCAGGCACAGCTCTAAAAAGACAAAAAGACAAAAAAAAATAGTTTTAAGATTAATCTATGAAGAATGTCCACTGCCACCTCAGAACTGCAGTTTTTCTTTGCCTTTTTTTTTCAGGGCCAGGGACTGAACCCTATAACCGCAGCAGCGACCTACGCCACAGCTGAGGCGACACTGGATCCTTAACCCACTGCGCCAATCAAACCTGCACCTCCACAGAGACAAGCCAGGTCATTAGCCTGCTGTGCCTCCAACCTCAGAATTGAAGAGGCAAAAGAAATCTGTGTGAGTTTCAGGGGCTGGGTGGAAAGGTGTGAGGGAGTGTGGTATGTGACGCTTGTAGAACTGGGATCTTTCTGATATACACTTTGCATTATCAATCACTTTTATAACAATTTAAGTCTCTGGGACAGATGAGAGCAAGAGGACAGAAGGCAAGAGTATTAAAAAACCTGAATTGTTTAACAGGCACTGTTTGACCCGAAAAAACTACCCCAGGACTACGTGAAATAAGGGGAGAGCGAGGCACATTTAGCACAAAGATGATTTTCTCGTTGTTGCTCACAACACAAGTGGCCCTTTTCATGCTTGAAAATGAAATGGGCTTTTTCTATTGACTCATTATTACTTTGGACAAACCACCAACTTTTTGGTTTTCTAGTCAAAAAAGCACAAGGATTTCTTAGAGTGATTTTTAATGCCTTCTACTTACATAGTTTTACATTTACAAAGCACTTTTCTATTTTTTTCAGTTTTATTATTATTATTATAGTTGATTTACAATGTTTCATCAAATTCTGCTGAACAACAAAGTGACCCAATCACACACATTTCCCTGTGCTGTACAGTAGGATCCCATTGCCCATCCATTCCAGATATAAGAGTTTGCATCCAAAAAACGCTCAAGATGCCCACTCATCCCACTGCCTCCCCTTTCCCTCTTGGGAACCCCAAATCTGCTCTTCTGGGCCATGGTCTGTTTCTGTTATTTGTTATTTTTAGATAGGATCATCTGTTCCATATTTTAGATCCCACAAATAAGTGATATCAGATGGTATTTGTCTTTTTCTTTCTGGCTTACCTCACTTAGTATGAGGGTCTCTAGATCCATCCGTGTTGCTGCAAATGGCATTAGTTTGTCTTTTATGGCTGAGTAATATTCCATTGTATATATGTACCACATCTTAATCCATTCATCTGTCAATGGACATTTAGGTTGTTTCCATGCCTTGGCTATCATAAATAGTGCTGCTATGAACATAGGGGTACATGTATCTTTTTCAGTGAAAGATTTGTCTGGATATATGCCCAGCAGTGGAATTGCTGGATCATGGTAGCTCTATATTTAGATTCCTGAGGTACCTCCATACTGTTTTCCATAGTGGTTGTACCAGTTTACCTCCTGCAGTCCTACCAACAGTGCAGGAGGGTTTCCTTTGCCCTACCCCCCCTCCAGCATTTTGTTTATTGACTTGTTAATGATGGCCTTTCTGACTGGTGTGAGGTGGTATCTCGTTGTTTTGACTTGCATTTCTCTAATAATTAGTGATATTGAGCATTTTTTCATATGCCTGTTGGCCATCCATATGTCTGCTTTGGAGAAATGTCTATTTAGGTCTTCTGCCCATTTTCAATGGGGTTGTTTTTTTGTTGTTGAATTGCATGAGTTGTTTGCATATTTTGATGATTAGACCCTTGTCTGTTGCATCATTGGCAAAGGTTTTCTCCCATGCTGTGTGTTGTCTTTTTGTTTTTTTAATGGTTTCCTTTGCTGTGCAAAAGCTTTTCAGTTTGATTAGATCCCATTGGTTTATTTGTATCTTTGTCATTATTCTAGGAGGTGGATCAAACAAGATGTTGCTGTGATTTATGTCAAAGAGCATTTTGCCTATATTTTCCTCCAGGAGTTTTATAGTATCTGGCCTTATATTTAGGCCTTTAATCCATTTTGAGTTTATTTCCATGTGTGGTGTTAGAGAGTGTTCTAATTTCATTCTTCTACATGCAGCTTTCCAGTTTTCCCAGCACCATTTACTGAAGAGGCTATCTTTCTTCCACTGTATGTTCTGTCCTACTTTGTCATAGATTAGTTGACTGTAGGTGCTTGGGTTTATATCTGGGCTTTCTATCCTGTTCCATTGGTCTATATGGCCAGTACCATATCGTTTTGATGACTGTAACTTTGTAGTATTGTCTAAAGTCAGGAAGCTCGATTCCTCCATTGTTGTTTTTCTTTTTCAATTTTGCTTTGGCTATTCAGAGTCTCTTTTGTTTCCATACAAATTTTAAGATATTCTCTTCTAGTTCTGTGAAGAATGTCTTTGGTAATTTGATAGGGATGTCATTGCATCTGTACATTGCCTTGGGTAGTATAGTCATTTTAACAATATTGATTCTTCCAATCCAAGAGTATGGTATATCTTTCCATCTGTTTGTGTCATCTTTGATTTCTTTCATCAATGTTTTATAGTTTTCAGAGTATAGCTCTTTTTTCTCTTTAGGTAGTTTTATTCCTAGGTATTTTATTCTTTTTGATATGATTGTGAATGGGATGGTTTCTCTGATTTCTCTTTCTGATCATTATTAGTATATAGATATGCAATTGATTTGCATATTAATTTTGTAGCCTGCAACTTCATCAGATTCGTTTATGCGATCTAAGTTTTCTGGTGCTGTCTTTAGGGTTTTCTGAGTATAGTATCATGTCATCTGCAAATGGTGATAGTTTTACTTCTTCTTTTCCAATTTGGATTCCTTTTCTTTTTCTTCTCTGATTGCCATGGCTAGGACTTCTAAAACTATGTTGAATAATAGCGGTGAAAGTGGACATCCTTGTCTTGTTCCTGATCTTAGTGGGAATGTTTTCCATTTTTCACCACTGAGAATGATGTTTGCTGTGGATTTTTCATATATGATTTTTTTTTTTTTATGCTGAGGTAAGATTCCCTCTATCCTCACACTCTGGAGAGTTTTTATCAGAAATGGGTGTTGAATTTCGTCAAAAGCCTTTTTTGCATCTATTGAGATGAAACTAAAGTCTATCTTTCTATTTTAATATTGACAAAAATAAGGCCAAGTCAGTATCATTAACTCTATTTTAAAAAAGCAAAGATTTAGTATACATTTACTACATGTCAGGTACTAATCCTACCCTCTTATCTAATCCTTTTGACAAACTTATGAAGGTTATACTATTACTATCTGAGTCTAAAAGAGAGAAGCTCTGTTATGGTGACCCAGACATTAAAGAGCAGAGCTGGGGATGGAACCCCCATCAGTCTGACTTCAAAGCCTGCTTCCTAACTCTTAGGCACTGTTTTCTGCTGTTGAATGATAATCAGATACACGTTCTTTCCTAGTATGGCAATACTTTTAGTTTGAACTCAGCCTAATTATTTACAGTCATGTAAACAACTGTTGTGAAATTATACAGAAGTAATTAAACATTTTGATGTCTATTTCCATATCATGCTTCTAGAGTTGCTCAAGACAGATGTACATTCCCCTGCCCCAAGATAAAAAGAATCTGTATAAGACCAATAACTGTTGAATAAGGTTTCCATATACCTAAAGTACTTAGTAATAGGCTACGAATCTGTTTCCTATTTACTCATAATACAGTTTAATAGCTGTAGGTAAAAAAATGTAAGCAGGAGTTCCTGCTGTGGCACAGTGGATTAAGAATCCAAATGCAGCAGCTCAGGTCACTGTAGAGGAGTGGGTTCAATCCCTGGCCTGGTGTAGTGGGTTAAAAGATCCAGTGTTGCTGCACCTGCAGTGTAGGTCACAGCTGCAGCTCGGATTCAATCCCTGGCTCAGGAACTTCCATATGTCATGGGTACAGCCATAAAAAAAATAATAATAATAAAATATAAGCACAATTACCAATCTTTTGATTGGTTCAATAATGCAAAGGACAAAACCTGCTCATAAAAATGTGTTTTTATTTCATTAAAAAAATGTTCAATATCCCTTCCCCTCATGCAAACAGCTCTCACATGAGATTCTTCAAATTTTACGTTTTTTCCATTCTGGCTCATTTTTTGTTTCCTCATCATCAGATTCAACTTGGGCAAACATGGTTTTGGGCTGAGTCCTAAAAAGAGTTAAGAAGAGGAAAAATTTAGTTGGCAAGTGTTTATTAGACTTTACCACTTTCATCAAGTGGAAGCACGTTTAGGAAATCAACTATATCTCAATTATTAGACACCATCAAACCTCTGGCAAAGAAAAGTATGACGGACATTTAATTACGTTCAGATTCTTTTAAAGGTTTTCCTTCTGTGGCAGCCTATGTATGCTTTCCTTTTCTTAAATAAAATGAGAACATCAAATTCAGTGGAACCTCAAACACCCATAACCCCCCTCTCCTTCAAACTCAGGCTAACCAGGACCATTTGGGAGGCCAAACTATAGTCTCCAAGCAAGAATCTACATGATTTTTATTTTTAACTCTCTGAGTTGTTCCTAGACTTAAGCACTCCAAAGAAATGTGATTACAGTAAACATGAATAAGAGAATTTGAGTCAACAGTTTTCTTATCTAATGAGTTTAAAATAATAGATAAAAGATACAGAATTTCAGGCACTGCCAGCAAAAAGAAAAATACATAAATAAAAAACAAGCGAATGAACATTCCCTCCACTCAACACCCAAATCAATGCATGGATATGTCAAGCATTTTAGGACTTATCACCTGTAATACTGGCATATAGTACATCAAGCAACCACTGCATTAGAACCTGCTGTACTTTGTAAACATATCTGGTTCAGTGACATTCCTTTTTACACTGTTCACACAGAAAATAATTTCAAGAAAATATCAAGTGGTTATAACTTATGCCCCTTTTGGTCATGCTGATGATTCCCTTTTAAAAATAGCTTTACTACATTATGAGGAAACATTAAAGCATTATATATGAAGATGATATACTTTAGCTTGCATCTTCATTTAGAGCTCACGCCATTATATCAAGGTAATTCCAGAATGGTAAAAATGATAACAAAAATAATTCCTTTCATCTGGCAAGTGAAACAGGGTTAAAATCTTATATTACTAAACAGATGGCTGCCAGAGGGGCGGGGTTGGAGGAGGAGAGAAATAGATGAGGGAGATGAAGAGGTATAAGCTTCCACTTACAAAGTACATGAGTCACAGGTACGAAATGTACAGTGTGGGGAACAGGGTCAATAATTACGTGATATCTTTGTATAATGACAGCTGGTAACTAGACTTATCAGGATGATCATTGTAAAATGTATAGAAATATCAAATCACTATCCTGTATACCAGGAACTAACATAGAGCTTTAGGCCAACTACACTTTAAAAACAAATAAATTCATAGAAAAAGAGCCTAGATTTGTGGTTATCAAAGCTGAGAGGTAAGGAGGGGGGGAGCTGGAGGAAGCCAGTACAAACTTCAAGTTATAAGACAAATAAAAGTACTAGGGGTGTCATGTACAACATGATGTATATAATTAACACTGCTGTAGGTTGTATATGAAAGTTGTCAAGAGTTCTCATCCACAAGGAAAAAAGATAAATTTTTTTTTATTTCTTTAATTTGTATCTAGAAATGTGTATTACTGGGTTACTTTGCTGTACAACAGAACTTGAAGAAATATTGTAAATCAATGATACTTTAGTAATAATAAAAGTGCATCTATACGAGATGATGGATATTCACTAAACTCACTGTGACAGTCATTTCATGATGTATGTAAGTCAGATCTTTTTGCTGTACACCTTAAACTTATACAGTGCTGTGGATCAATTATATCTCAATAAAATTGGAAGGAAAAAAATCCTTACATTACTTCTTGCTATTTCCTTCTTATTGTGCGGGAGAAGTATAACCCTTCCATGCCGATGTTGTTCCGGGGCAAGCCATGTGCTAGAACTGCTCATGCATAACTTAGTCACTACCCCTGTCTCTACCTAGAGAGCCCATGCTGTCCCCATACACAGTCCAGGTGGTTAAATTTCTTGTTGTCACTTCAAGACACTCTTATGTCATCTATAAACAAGTCAAAGCTTTAACATTTCCAAAACCAGCTTTTTCATAGGTCATCATGAGTTGCTGACTAGTAGAACCCCTGGCTTTCTAACACGGTACCAATAGGGCAACTGGTGCTCATGACATATTTCATCATCTTCTGGCAAAGCTGTTGACCCCTTCGGTATAGACAAACCTGTACAAGAACAAGTTTGTCTAGTTTAAAAAAAATCCTGTGGAAGCCTGAAGCTGTGAGGAGTCCCCGAGCTAAGCCTCAGGCTGGGGATCCATTCCCAGTGTGGCCACTGACTTGCTTTGCTACCTGGAACAGGTGTTTCCCCTCTCAGGGGGTGGATTTCCTGCTCTATCAAAAGTGGGGGTTGGTCTTGATTAGTGGGTCCCAAAGGACTAAAAGTCCAGGGTAGATGAAGATGAAGCGTGTGTTTTTAACATTAATTCAAGTGTGATACAAAGGGAAGAGTGCATAGCACATAAATGCACAGTTCCCTGGATTTTCACAAACTGGGCATGCCATCTGGAAACCAACACTCAGATGAAGAAAGAGCATGACTAGTGTCTCTGAGGCCCCTCATACCCCTTTGTAGTTACTAACACCCCCCCAACCGGTTAACCATATCCTGACCTCTGCATAGATAAGCCTCCCCTGTGTTTGTGCCGTCACTGAGTCATACCTAGAGTGTGCACTATTTTGTGCCTGGTTTCTACCATCCAGCATCATCCATGGTGCTGTTTGTAATGAAGATGTTTGCAGTAATACATTCCAAAAAATGTAAAAAAAAATTACTCTAAGTTAAAATATGTTTGTTAAAAGACTTTATTCTGAGAAAATGTGCTTCTATATATATTTTGCAATAAAATGTCCTAGAAAGTTTTTTTTTGAAAGATCCTTAGAATTAGCCATTTAATTTGTAAGGGAATTAAAAGAACACAGTCCTCTAAAGATACTTGGCAATGCTTCATAAGACACCCGCTCATCAATGTTACTTGCAATGAGACTTAAATTACTCAGAAGTTGTAGAGGTGCCTTTTTTTGGAAGTAAAAAAAGAAACAGGTTCACAGGAAGAAAATCTGGAGCTTGAAAAAGCTATTTCATTTATGTAGTTACTTTTTTTTTTTTAATAATCCACCTACTTCCAAAAGTATTTTTAGTAGGTTGGTGGCTAACACTGAAGGGCACAGAATCAATGGAACTATTTAGCAAAGGGCAGAAAGTGAGTAATGATGGCAGAGAGACTTGGGGGACCATTCCAGGGGCAGGGAAACAGTCTATAAGCTTGACTGAAGTGATGATTACATAGGTATATACATTTGTCAAGACTTGAAATGGGTGTGTTTTGTATTTTATTGTATATAAACTGTATCTCAATAAAGCAGACTTATAAAGAAAAACAAATGAGCAGAAGGTCAAGAACAAAGGGATGAAAAGGTATATAACTAAACATAAAACTTAGCACTAAATTTCCTAGCAGCCAAGGCAAACGAAAAAGAAAAAAATAAAGATTAGTTTTTCAGAAGAGATATCTTTCCCACCCCCAGCACTGAACTTTGCAAAATCCACAGAGTAAATTTTTATATCTGGATCACAAAGATTCTCACTTTATAACCAGACCATAACAGTTTCCTTTTCTTCTTCAGGTATTTTAACTTAAAGGATATCCATTTTTTTGGAAGGTTGAATGGTCTTCTTTATGCAACTCCATGAGTTTATTTTAAATTCCACTTTTGAAATAATAAAAAGGTTGGTAGCCGTAAGAGCCACATTAAGTGTATTTAACATCAAATCATGTTCCACTTAGCGTGCATTCAACCACCATGCTCTCCTTCCCCAAACTGCCAAAATCAAGGCACAAACTAGTGTCCAAATTTTCCCACTTGTTTACTACATTTTCTTTCATTTTGCCAAGTAGGAAATAACTGAGCATAAAGGAGCATAAGGCTCTTTTTAACAAATGGTGTTGGGAATACTCTATGTCCATATGCAGTGAAACAGGACCCTTACCTTGAGCCATATACAAAAGTTAACTCAGGAGAGATCACAGACCTAAACCTGAGAGCAAAAACTATAAAACCCCTAGAAGCAAATTTAGGGGAAAGTTTTATGACACTGGATTTGGCAATGATTTTTTTTTAATTAATTTTTTTTTGTTAGGGCCGCAGCCGTGACATATGGAGGTTCCCAGGCTAGGGGTCTAATCGTAGCTGTTGCTGCTGGCCTACACCACAGCCACAGCAATGCCAGATCCGAGCTGCGTCCGCAACCTACACCACAGCTCACAGCAATGCCAGATCCTTAACCCACTGAGCAAGGCCTGGGATGGAACCCACAACCTCATGGCTCCTAGTCGGATTCATTTCCGCTGTGCCATGACAGGAACTCCTGATTTTTTTTTATATGACGCCAAAATCACAGACAACAACAAAAGGAGATAAATTGGACTACGTCAAAATCTAAAACTGTGGATCAAAGGACACAATCAATAGTCTGAAGTAAGGAGTTGCTGTTGGAGTTCCCGCTGTGGCTCAGTGGAAATGAACCAGACTAGTATCCATGAGGATTTGGGTTTGATCTCTGGCCTCACTCAGTGGGTTAAGGATATGGCATTGCTGCAAGCTGTGGTGTAGGTCACAGACATGGCTCAGATCTGGCAATGCTGTGGCATAGGCCAGCAGCTGTAGCTCAATAAATAAATACACGTATACATACCTACATACATATACATATAGTTGCTGTTTAGTGGGTACAGAATTTTAGTTCTGCAAGATGAAAAGACTTCTAGAGATTGGCTGCACAACACCGAATGTACTTAGCACCAAAATGTACACTTAATAATGGTTAAGGTGGTAAATTTTATGTCATATGTATTTTACCAAAATTGAAAAAGAAAAGAAAAGAAGGCTCTTGGTCATGGGAATAAGAAAGAACAAACCCCCTTCTCGAGATAAAAGTGAGGCACCTTGGAAAAGGCCTCAGCTTCCAACCTGGGGCCATGCCTAGAGCATGCTTCTCAAACCATCTGTGGGGCAAGGCCAGTCTTTGTTTGCTAATTTGCAACCACTTGCAGATAAATATTTCTAGAAAAATTAAAAGACTATAAAATACAGATCCAAATTTTTTATTAGATTCAATAAATATATCAAACTCCTATAAAATTTTCTCAGCTTATCTTGTCAGCACTGGCTGTGGGACCACACTGTGAGCAGCATCTGCCGGGAGCTCCACCCCTCCCCTAGTCTGGGAAAGAAAGGAGTCAAGCAGGGGGCTGAAACCAGACTGTGGAGTAAGAATCACATCTTCTTAACATAAACTCTTACGCATGATGGGCTTCTTCCAACTGTAGGCAAATATTTCTCACATCTAGAGAAGCTGGCCCCATATGACTCTACTGAAGGCTTGGTGAAGGAATGAAGTCTGAGGTTGCGAAGTCTCAGGGCCAGCCTTTAAGGAGCAGCCTTTAATTCTCAGAAGTTAGGCTTGGGGAAGTGAAAAGAGATGGCCCATGGAAGGCAGTCTCCCTCATTCCAATCCTTCTTGCCCCCAGGCCAGCATTCTTATGGCACGGTTCAGCACCTCCCATAAAAGCTGTATGTTGTTTGCTGAATAAGGACGAAGTTCTTCAAAAAATTTTATTTGCGGGAGTTCCTGTCGTGGCTCAGTAGTTAATGAATGTGACTAGTATCTGTGAGGATGCGGGTTCCATCCTGGCCTTGCTCAGTGGGTTAAGGATCCCACGTTGCTGCGGCTGTGGCGCACGTCAGTGGCTACAGCTCCGATTCAAGCCCTAGCCTGGGAACCTCCATATGCCTCAGGTGCGGCCCTAAAAAGACAAAAGACCAAAAAATATATATAATATTTGACTTTAGCAGAGTGAATATCTCTGTCTCACCTAGGGAATGCCAGTGTTCTATAGAAGCAAAGTGAGAGAATTATAGCTTTAAACCTTGCGGCTATTCTTTCTTGTCAGCAATTTTGATCTTTAAATTTACTTACAGCAGGTTTTCTTTTGAAATTTTTTGGAAACCCATATATGAAGAAGAACAATAAAAAATTCAATTCAGGACTATTTAGGGCATTTAAAACAGATTTCTTTAGTCACCACTTTTCAAGACCATGAAGAACAGCTGTGATTAGGCAATGGCCAGCAGAGTCAGGCACGGGACCAGGAGATTTCCTCCCTGGGAGTGGCCTAATTCGCCCCTGGCATAGAAAACTACTATAAAAGTAAATTAACAATATCAAGCAACAGCAAAATGACACATGCGGCAAAGATAAAATATTGTGAAAACACTTGAAAGTTTGTCCAGAAATTCCCACTTTTAAAACCAACAGGAAACCAACAAGTAAACAACAACAAAAACCCTCTAAGTCTCCACCAACCTTGTCACTGGCCACATAAAATGGATTTTCTCGTGTGAGCTGCTTGAAGAAGTGGAATTCATACACTCATCTTAACATATACTCTTTTCGGTGCTTCCGTGAGGAAAAGTAGAAGAAACCAAACCAAGTGGGCACAGAAGACACAGCAGCAACTCAGGCAATATCCATACAAATAATGTTCAAGAGATTTATCCTGTTGCCTCAAGAAAGCATTTCCATGACCCACTCATTCCCTATCTTCTATTTCATCAGTTCCTCCAGAATTCTATTAGCTCCTTTTTCAAGAGACAGGAAGTTGTTAACTCAAACTTACAGCCTGATGGCAGACTGACCTCAGTCGCCAAAACAAAAAGCCTATGAAGGGACTGATCTGAAGGAAAAGGAGGTCAGGGGAACATTCTGTTTAGCCAAAGCACCGTGTGTGCTTCCGCAGGTTAATGCGGAGGGG
The DNA here is from genome assembly GCA_004024745.2 of Catagonus wagneri. Classification (NCBI taxonomy): domain Eukaryota; kingdom Metazoa; phylum Chordata; class Mammalia; order Artiodactyla; family Tayassuidae; genus Catagonus; species Catagonus wagneri. Next base: position 11,240,773 of record PVHT020000009.1, on the reverse strand, counting down.
GTAAGCCGGCGGACCAGGAATGCACGCACTTTACTGAAATCAGCTTTAAGCAGACTACTTATTTTACTAGTTTACTGTCCACACTCACCCATTTTTCTAAGTGTTAACTGAAAACTTAAACTTACAGGAGGCTGATGTGAAACTTGCATTTTCCAGTTTGATTAACTCATTTGGCAAACAGTAAACATTTTTCACTTGACTATATATGTCATCCTGTTTATGAGAATTACCAAGAAAAGGGGAGCAGATTAGACAGCAACAGAGTTATTACTGCCAACCACTAAGTAAAGGAGTCAGAGGAGGGCTGAAGGGTTTTGCTTTCTTTTGTTTTAGCTTCAGTAAACTCTGCATTTGCTAATAGTTAACATTTCATGAAGTAAATATAAAAGCTGAAACAAATGCCTTTCTCAAATCTATAAATTATAGCTGCGCTGATTAATTTTCCCCTTGGAACATGTTTTTACACTGAATTCTCAAAGTTATTTGTACAAAGAGAATCTTTTCCAGCAACTGTGTATACAGAAAAATGACAGAAGCCCAAGAGAAACCGAGTCCCACCTTCGGTATTTGCATCCAGAGGATTTCTGTGCAGAATAATCAGTAATGAATAAAAATTCCCCTTGCAATCTTCTAAGAGAGCATATTTCGGGTGCAATGGTTGTGTAAAAGATTCAAAGTATAATTTAGAAGGCTGCCTTTCTCTTCTGACTAAGCTCTAACCTAGGCTTCCTATACTCCTCCTCCAGTGCGCAGGCCTGAGCACTTGAGCTGCAAAGGGAAGTCCACAGTCAAATTCTTTTTAGTTATGGATATTCTCCAGATATGATTCATTCAAAAAGCATAAAGCGAGCTCCAGGGTAACAGGATGAGTCTGAGGGCAAATCACTTGTAATATTTAGTCATCAGTATGTGACTCTAAACCATAAGCTTTTTTGGCTCAGGGCCCATTGTTTATTATGAAGGAAAACCTCAAAGCCAAAGTCAATTATAGCCATGACTTGACAATCTGACACACTTGTTAACCCTGTTAGAATGAATATGTCCAGATGAACTCTGACCCAGTTACCACAATTGCAGAATTATTAAGATCTAATAAAGCTTTGACCAAAAGATTCCACTTGAAATGGTCCCTTCTTTCTGGAGAAGAGCTCATCAAAGATAACTTAAAAAATATCAGGGATGCATAAGAAGATGAGAGGCAACAAGATATTTCTAGATGAAGAATATTCTATCTTCTTCAGGAAATAAACTCTTACTATTTTGGAAAGTAGATACACATATCTCAGATACATTAAATAGGACATACTAACTCATAATGTTTATGTGACAGTTCAAAGACTGGGTGAGGGTGGCGAAAGGGACATACATGAAATCTGTGCAAATCAGAAAAAAAAAGAACGCTCTAAAATCACCATTAGGTACCTTATTAATAAGTGCTCCAACAAGTTAGAATATTAACTCTTTACAGGGCACACAGGCCTGGGGAAGCCCAGTAACACCAATGCCCACCTTAAGCTTACATAGAAAACATGCAATGGTGTGCTGCGATTTCTATTCAAAGATACCTATGAACGGCACACCCTCCTCTCTAATTTCATAGAAGGGAAACGGCCTCAGCGAAGGTGAGCGAGTCTTGGAGTTAGGAACTAAACTCCAAGACTTCTGATTCTTAGTCTAGGGTCTGCAAATGCCACGGCTCACACAATCATCTTTTCAGCTTCACTCTTACTCAGCTTTTGTTTTTTAATGATTTTTATTTTTTTCCATTATAGCTGGTTTACAGTGTTCTGTCAATTTTCTACTGTACAGCAAGGTGACCCAGTCACACATACATGTATACATTCCCTTTTCTCACATTATCATGCTCCATCATAAGTGACTAGACCTAGTTCCCAGGGCTATACAGCAGGATCTCATTGCTCATCCATTCCAAAGGCAATAGTTTGCATCTATTCACTCCAAATTCCCAGTCCATCCCACTCTCTTCCTCTCCCGCCTGGCAACCACAAGTCTGTTCTCCATGTCCACGGTTAAGTTTTTGGTTGCTTTGTGATGAGAAGCAGTACACTGTAATAGTCAAAAGCAGAAGCTTGACTCTAAAGCCTGGCCAGCTGTGTTCAAATCCCAATTCTGCCTCCTGCTACCTGCATGGCTTTGGTCAAGTTATAAGCCTCAACTTCCTTGTGTGTAAAATTGGAACCAAAATACCACTTTCCTCACACTGTTGTGAGGATTAAATGAGTAATATACATATAAAGTTTTTAAACAAGCCTGACATGGTACAGTCCAGCGACAGCGTCACTAGTGCCACACACCTCGCTTTGGCTACCAGGTGCTCCTCACTTCCTGTTTTCAAAGGTTGTATGTAGACTATATTTGATAAAATAATTTATATATTAAATGTAACAAAGCAGCTTGCTGTTTTTAAAAAATTCTGAGGGAAATACTTTTCTTCGGTATAACTCTCTTTAACAGAAATAACCTACTCTGTAACCTACTCTGAATTTTTGTAAGGGCAAATCATTTGTGGTTTATTTAAAATAATTACTTTTGCATTATGACCAGACTTCAGTGTGCAGATTAATCACCTGGAGAACTCCTCAAGATGCAGATTCCCAGCCCCAATCTCTCAGTCTGATTGAGTTGGGGAGAAGTCTAGAAGTTTGCATTTTTAATCTTCCCAACTCCGTCACAGCCAGTCCAGAGAAACACCGGCCTGTGCAGGGAATACGGTGATCAGTGATATTGGCCACATGACTGTAACTCAGGGAAAAAAAAAATCTGGGGTTTATGCCTCTTCCTGACACAAATAATATATAAAGCTTTACTCAAAGAGTGACCTCTTTAAATATTGCCTACTAATTCAACATGACAAATGGATCATTTATACATGGGAATGATATTTTAATACACACACATATCCACGTATCCTGTATCAGACAAGACCTGCACACTGAAAATTAAATTGACTGAACCAGCAATAATGGCAGCTTATGTGGCAAGAAAAGTGCCCATGGCTGACAAAGCTGTCAGGCTGTCAGGCTACTGGCTGGGGTTCAGGCTCCCACACACAACTATCCCTGTTGATGTGTAAGCTAATCGCGTTCTGGATCTTTATCCTGCCCACTCCCCAGCCAGTTCCTCTCCCCTCCCTCCAGCAACATCTTTTGACAAGAAACTGTAACTGAATCCGCCCATGTGTAGCTAAACAAGAGTCTTCTGTGATCCTGCTGTGTTTTAAGACTTTCATGGCTACTACATTGTGAGTGCCAGGAATGAAACTTCAATATTCAATTTAAACATTCAAGGTAAAGCATTCAAAGACTCTGTTGTCATCAGTGGAGATTAAAGGTGAGTATATGTCACGTGCAAGCAGGTAGATCGGTGTAATATCTAACTGTGCTTTTTTGTGATTACAGCAAGATACAGTAAATCTTCATTTCATCACTGACACAAGTCAATTGCAGTGAAGAAAAACAACCAGACACACATTCTCGATTACAGTGACCTTTATGAAAAGATCCTTTTAAATAGTAGCTTCCCTTCAAACACTTTGCCACTTGGCAGTAAACAGTATACTCTAGCAGGTGAACGCAGGAGAAACTGCACTGCAATCCTGGCTAACAAATTACATGCCACACAGAGACAGCACCATGAACTCACTATGCAATAAATGTAAGGTAACAAAACTGAGTGGAGGGAAAGAGATGGGAGCAAAATGCAACGGCAGAAAGGCGTACGTTAAGAGAGGTCACTAGCCTATGAAAAGCTCATTAAATTTGGGATCAAGAGAAATGAAGTCTAATTCTAGTTGCAATCATTATGAATTGCAAGTCTCTAAATTTCGGTCTCCTCACATGTAAGGTCAGGATATGACAACACCTGTTCAACCCACTTTGCAGAGCCGCTATTAAAGTTGCTTATTACTACACTGTAAATATAACCAAATCAACTCTGGTGCAGGAAAATGTCATTAGGGAACAGCAGCAATGAACAAAAACAATTTCTGCTTCAACTGATTCTATTTAAAGAAAGTTGAAAATCTGGATGAATTTTGGGATTTATCCCAAAATAATTAAAATATTATCAATTATATTACACACAAATATATTATAATTAATATTATATACTAAACATAATTAATACTATATTAAATATCATTAATTAAAACATTAATTACCAAGTCAATATAATTTATATTATATTAAACATATTAAATATAATTAATATTATATTAAATATATCATTAATTAAAATATTAATTCCCAAGCCAACTCAAAAGAGTCAGAAAATCCAGTCTACTCATCATGAGGGGATGGAAAAAAGAGAAAAATTACAGAATTACTACTCACCCTCCCCTCCACAAAAGCACAAGGCTTTGACAGTTCCGCAAGCAAATTCAATCAAATTTTTACAGAGCAGATTTAGTGATATTCAAAAACAGTTTGAGAGTACATACAGAAAAGGAAAACTTTTATGAAAGCAGCCTAACGCCTGACAAAAGTAAACCGTAATCTTGTGAGGGTCACACCAAAGGCGCAATATTAGGAATACTGTAATATAATACATATCCGTTGATCGAAGTAGAAATACATAGACTTCCATGGAAAGAGAGCAAAGGAATTCAACTACGCTCAGCACGTATTTCATACGAACATGCCTCTGGCCTTTGTGTGGTGTTTTCTTCCCATGGGATGCTCTTCCCTTGGATATCTGCATGGTTCGTTCTGTCATTTCAGTCAAGTCAAAGGTCACTTTAGCACAGGTTCTATCCTGATCACCATATCGAAAAACAGCGCCCTTTTCTCTCCCAGATCCTCGATGTCCCCTTATTAGTTTTAGTTTTCTTCATTGCACTCGTTACCATCTAGCATTTATGGATTTATTTATTGTCTGTCACTGTCTATGAGAATATAAGTTCCATAAACCACAGCCTAGAATAGCACCTGACACACTGTGTTTAGTAAATCTTTGTTCCATGAATATACAAAATAAAAAGGGATGAATTCTCCTTTAACACCTTCTGTGTACGTTCAAAAGTTGTCATGTTTTATGAAGAAATATCATTAGACTGAACAATATGAAATTACCAGTATTTGACTTCTTTTTCATCTACAGAAAAGACAATTATGTATGTTTTAATCTAATCCTTTTAAAGTTCAAAGTGAGAAAAGGATGTGCACTATCACTGCTATTATTTAACATTCTTCTAGTAGTACTAGTCAATACAATTAGGTAAGATAAAGAAATACTAGGTATACACGATGGAAAGAAGGAGGTAAATTTATCATTATTTGCATAGGATATAATTTTATGCCTGTAAAGTTTTCTAAAACTGACCACATTAAAATAATTTTTTTTCCACATGGGGAAAAAAGTGCCATTAACAAAGTAAAATAAAAATGACTGACTGGCAATGGGGGAGTCGGCCTTTGGCCCCGAGTCTGCTTCCCCCACCCCCTCACCCCAGGTTGTCAGCCTCTGAAATAAAGCAAACTCTCCTTTCCACCCTGCTCCCCTCCTCCAAAGACTGACTGACCAGGAGAAATGTTCACAATATATGACATACAAAGAGTTAAGCTCCTATATATAAAGAACTCTTACAAATTAATAAGAACCCACCAACCTATAGAAAAACAGCAAAAGATGTAAATAAAAAGTTCACAAGGGGGAGTTCCCTGCTGGTCTAGTGGTTAGGATTTGGACTTTCACCACTGCAGTAGGGGTTCAAACACTAGTCTGGGAACCGAGATCCCACATCAAGTGAAAACAAAACAAAACAAAAAACGTTCATAGGAAAAAGCAGCTTTTAAAATATGAAAAAGATTAAAATGTACGTGTAAACTACAATGGAATACAGGCTTTCACCTATCAGACTGGCAAAGATAGAAGTAACACACTCTCTTAGCAAGGACGAGGGGAAGGAGGCACTGATGCCCTGAATAAGTTGGTGAGAAAGTCTCCTTGCAGGAAATTCTGGCACTATCTATGCAAATTTAAAACGCAAATACCCTCTGACTTGGCAATTCTACTTCTAGAAATTTTGCACGTGTGGACAAATAAGGATATTAATTTCACTATTATTTATAGTAACAAAAGACTGAAAACACTGCAAACGTCCTTCAATAGGGTACTGTTTCAGAAAAGTGTAAAATATCCATGCAGTGGAAAATATCAAGAAAGTATAAAGCATGAGCTAGATACGTATGGATGGGTCTGGCTTAGTTTCTTAAGTAATAAATAAAACAAAAAAACAACCAACAATCAAAAAAAAAAAAAAAGCCCAGCTTGTAAAATATGTTATATACCTGTTTTTAAACAATAAATGTATCTACACATATGTCTGCTCATTTATACACGGACTCTGTCTGGGAGAAAATATAAGAAGCTGCCGGCAGTGGGTATCTCTAAGTAGCAGAACAAAGGAACTGGGGGTTAAAGTCAAAGGGACGTTTTCACATTTCCGTTGTCTACTCTCCAGCATTGCTATTTTTTTTTTACTTGTGTGCATATATAACTTAAAATCTCAGACATGAAAATTAAATTATCAAAATAATTAGTTTTTGGAATTTAGAATAATAACCCAGAAATTCTAAGGCCAGGTTCCCAGCTTGCATTCCAGCAATAACTTGCTCTCAAGCTGGTTCTAAAAGCTATCTTCCCAGTGTCTCAATTTTTGCAGTGGTTAAGTTTGACATTTTTCCATGAATTACATATTGCTAATATCAATCGTTAATCAGCAAATAGTATTATGTCAATATTTGTGGAAACACCTCAATTATTTACTTTGTGTATAAACATACACACATCAGAGTTCCCTTGTGGTGCGGTGGATTAAGGATTCGTTGTTGTCACTACAGGGGCCTGGGTCACTGCTATGGCGTGGGTTCAATCCCTGGCCCAGGAACTTCCACATGCCCTGGACATGGCCAAAAAAATCCCCCCAAAACAAACCAAAAAAACCCACATACACACATCTATTTGGAGCAGTTTATTATTAAAATGATACTTACTGTGTTTGGTAAATTTCAAACCATGGTTCTGTTTACTCTTCTTTCCTCAGCTAATTTTTGTTTGCTTCTAAACAAGTTTCTTTCTTTCTTTCTTTCTTTTTTTCTTTTCTAGGGCTGCACCTATGGCATATGGAGGTTCCCGGGCTAGGGGAAGAATTGGAGCTGCAGCTGCAGGCCTTCGTCACAGCCGCACCAAATCCAAACTGCATCCAAGACCTATACCACAGCTCATGGTAACACCACATCCTTTAATCATCTGAGAGAGGCCAGGGATCGAACCTGCATGCTCATGGATACTAGTCGGATTCTTAACCTATTGAGCTATAACAGGAACTCCTAAACAAGTTTTTTGAAGTATAAAAAAAATCCCTAATAATAATAGAAAATAAGTACTTCGTTAAAAACAGAAGTGTCAACAGAGGTATGGTCTATAAGCATATCTGAGTGCCAAAGATGTGTTGACATACATTAGTTTATACATACACAGATTCAATGCAAATGAAGGCTAAATGCACGCTATTTAGCTGGCCAGCCTTGATCTGACCCTCTTAGCTGTTGCAATATTATCCAAGTAATTGTTCAGAGATGTTCCATCTGTACTGTATTAATACACGTGGTGAACACCCACCACTGACGCTACACAGTGAAGTCTGTTCTGCTACAACACAGACAGCACCAGATGTGGTGCCCTTCCTCAGACGCCCTCAAATCCTAGCATTTTTCTGGAGCTACTTGCAGTGACAGAGCAGCAGCACCCAACTCTCTTTGTCAGAGGGCTGTCGGCAGGTTGCGAAAGTCCTAGAGAGCTGGAAGCGCCTGAAAGGTCTCCCTAGTCCCATCTCCAGCCGTCACCAAGACCAAGAGATGCTGGAGTGGAATTAGTACAGTGCTTCTGACCAGGGTCTCCAAGGCTACTCTCTGGGACTAAGCCAAAGTGACCCTTTTTGGAGCTTTGTTTGCTGTTGTGCCCATGCTTGGCTTAAATCACCTCTATAAGCATCTTTATCTCTGGGTCTACTTCTAAGGTACCCAAGCCAAGACAGCGTCTTTCTTTTATGCAGAGTAGCTCCTAATGATCAGCAGATAGGGGATCAATATCAGTATAACAGGTAAAGTGAGTTGGTTTTAAAGGATTTTTTCCAGAATATAAACATTCCAAAAAGTGATCAGAGTCCAACTTTCTCATAATTGAAGAGAAACTTTAGCAATACATAAAAAAAAAATCCAGGAAAAAAGTGCTGGATATACTTTCAACAATACAAAAATACACATGCACAAATTTAGTCACTGTGTTTGTATTAGTTAGTAATTGCAAAATACTTGGAACAACTTAAATACCCATACACAGGAGAGTGGTTGAATAAAGCACGGCACGCTCACACAGTAGGGCACTATGCATCTGTGAAAGAGCATGAGAATGAGCTCTGTGAACTGACAGAAAGTAATTCCCAGAGCATACTGCTAAGCTAGGATTGGCTTATTACGGTAATACTATACATTATTGTATATGGAATGAATGGCCAGTGGGGACCCGCTGCACAGCACAGGGAACTCTACTCAATATTCTGTGATAAACTATATGGGAAGGGATATGTGTACAACTGAGTCACTCGGTCGTACAACAGAAGTTAATACAATATTGTAAACCAACTACACTTAAATAAATTTTTTTAAGTCTACACCCAAAAAACAAAAAAAGAATAAAATAAGAAATGGAGAAGTTAGAATCTTCAAGCCGACATTGTTATGTTCTTCCCAGTTAATTAAACATCATAATTTGTCAAAATTCCCGTGTGGCTCAATGGGTTAAGAACCTGACTAGTAACCATGAGGATGTGGGTTTGATCCCTGGCCTCGCTCAATGGGTTAAGGATCCGGCGTTGCCACAAGCTGTGGTGTGGGTTGCAGATTCAGACTGGATCCCACATTGCTCTGGCTGTGGTGTAGGCCGGCAGATGCAGCTCTGACTTGACTCCTAGCCCGGGAACCTCCATATGCCGCAGGTGCGGCCCTAAAAAGACAATAATAATAATAATAATTTTTTTCCTATTTCCAAAGGCCATTTCCTTACTTGGAATATGCTGGAGAAACCCAGTATGGGTTGTCCTCGGCGGCTTTGGCGTGACGCAAAATGGCTTCCCGTGGATTGCTGTCGTCAGTCTTATCCAAGGCAATGTTCTTCACAATGTATGATGACAGAGTGCCCCCGTGGGTGCCAACCCGGCCGCCACGACCTGTTCCAAAACCAGAGGCAGCGTGAGCATGTTTACTGAGAACCCCCCACTGCTGGCTTCCACAGCGGCCAGTTAAATGAATGACAGTCGAGTGGGGCCAGGATTCCTGTTCAGCTGACTTTTGTCATTCCCTACAGAATCAGGGTTTTGAGCACTTGGCTTCTATAGACTTTGGTTTGAAGCATACAAAGCTCAAAAGTACTTGAGTATCACCCTTTTCGTTTTCATTTATGATAATCACAGCCACAGCAGGACCTCACCAAACCTCAACTTCCCCATAACACTTTAAAATGGAGACATTTTTTATTATGCCTTTGTTGCTTAATTTACATAATGACACCAACACAGGAAGAATTACAAATAGTTTGCCGTGCATATGCTTTAAAATTTCCTCAGGCATGAACACATGAAATTCAATTAATAAAAATAATCAATAATCATTAGAAGTTATTTTAGCTTTAAACAAACATATCCTAGGGCTCGCCATCTTCCAAATGACTTGCAGGAGGGAAAACAAAGAAGATGAATAGACTCATTCACACTGACTCTTCGTAACTGCTCTGATTGGACAGGGAACTCCATATGGCCAGGAATTTGCTCCCCATTGGATCCCAACAGTTAGTCTGATTCCCAATATTCAAAAGATGTATGACTTTTTAGGAAGATTAAAAAAAAAAAGAAAGGAAACAGATCATGTGAAAAGCCAAGTATCACTAAAAAATTAATTTTATAAAACAGGAAATAATTGCCAAATAATTCGTATGGCCAGAAACTATCACAGTAGCACTCAGAGGAAGGAAAGAGTTCTTCAGGCTAATGGAAGGTGGGGTTGGGGGGATGGGATTTGAGGAAGAAATAAATCCAATTTGGAAGAACTCAGAGGACAGAGAAGGTTATTTTCAATGAGCAGAAGGATTTAATGAAAAAAGTATAAAAAAATGGGAAGTTCAATGGGCACTTGGGGGCAGGAATGAATCAACAGTCATATCAGAAGATCAGAGAAGGAGAGCAGTGAGGTGTAATTAGAGTCAGACTGCAGAGAACTCTGAAACTGGAAATGCAACTGGCTAGTGTGAAGCTTACGAAGATCTGGGAGCAGTAGCAAGAGGAAAGCTAGAAGAATTGGGAATGAAAGTTGCATGTAAGAAGAAAGATGGCAAGGTGGTGAGAAGAGAGAATGATGAGATCAGGGGTCTACAGGAGTTTTTCAATAAACCAGGCAAGAATATTATTTAGGAACTTTTGATTAGGATGGTGGCAGAGAAAACAGAAAAAAAAAAAAATTGAGATTGGTTTATGAAATATTTCCCACGCTCAAGGGGCAGGTCAAACAGATAGAGGTCCAGAACTCAGGGTCAGATGAATGAACAAGCCAAAAGCTGTGAGCTTGTGAGCCCAGGGCAAATGGAAACTACGCGGGTGATAACAGAAAATGAGGTTCTAACAAAGGATGTGCTGCCAATGCTGCCTTGCTTTCTTCTGGCAGCTACTTTCTTAGAAATTCTAAGGACTTTTAGTCATCTTCTCGGGAAACAGGCAGCTCTATTTTACCAACACAGAACTAAATGACGGATATTTTCTTCATTATGTGAAATCTAATCCAGCCTAAATTCTGGCCAAAGTACCTAATGTTGTATATCAAGAAAATTCTGAGAGCAGTGGTTGGCGGGTAGGGGTGGGGGGTTGGCTGCACCTGCAGCATATGGAAGCTCCCAGGTCAGGATCGAATACATGCCACAGAAGCGACCTGAGCCACCGCGGTGACAACATCAGACCTTTAACCCACTGTGCCACAAGGGAACTCCAAGAGCAGTGGTTTTTAACACTGAGTTCCAAGGAGCCCCAGAGTTCCACCAAGGTCACCTAAAGGGCTCCAGGCACCGTCTCTATTTCAGCACAGCAGCTCCATTTTTATCAGTTTTATCCACTGGATTTCTGCATCTGATCTTTGAAAAAAGTTCTGATGCTAAAAGAAGATGTTTGAAAATGCCTACTTCAATCTCTGAAGACGGGCAACCAGGCCCCAAAGATCTTCCAAATTCCATATCAATTACCCCCACCGTGCCCCCCAATGCCCTTTGCAGGCCACTAGCAAGATCACAGTCACCTGGGCCTGCTACAGGAGGTTCGGGTTTGTGAGACTTCAGGGGATCCAGTCTGTCCTTCTCCAGCTGTTTCCTTGTACTCCGTTGGCGGGGCTCGCGGAACATAGGCAAGGCATGAGCTACGAGAAGTCACATTTGAAAAATTTCATTATGATAATAACTCTTCCACCCAAAAACATAGCTAAAGCATGACTAACTGAGAGATGAAATGGAAGTCATAATGACAGCCTTCATCTAATAATAAAAGACAGTCTTACTGCAACCAATTAGCCAATTTCGTCTGAGACCAGACTCATTGTTCACCTCTCCTGGCAACAAGTGGCATGCAGGAAATACTGTCAAATATTGTCATGGAAAGACTGCTGAGGCTCCCCATCTCCCAAGCCACGGGGAGCAGTTGAACTTAATTTCCGAGGTTTTGAAAAGAAACACTTAATGGGACTGCCTCCTATTTCTTCTCACAGGGTCCAAATGTGAATCATGCCAGCAGTTTGCCTGTCAGCCCTGAAGTTTGCTCAGATGCCTCATCAACACTGGAAACACTTCACACGTTTCTGAAATGTGACCACCTCTCAGGAGGAGCTGACAACCCTGAGTAAGCGGAAGGGAGGAACGCTTCTCCCGCCGAAACTAGGATAAAGGTTGCCTTGACTGCACGGAGGTGCCCGAATCTCCCCACGCGGTCATCTCCCTTCTTCTATATGGTCGGCAAAAGAATAAAAATCACAGTAACGTTTGTCCAACTGCTGTTGGTTGTCTGCTCAATGTCAGAATTAAACTTCAGGACACAAAGAGTCTACAGATTTAAAAGGGTGACAGTATGATCTTGCAATGGAGAGGGAGAAGATTATTGGGAGAAGAATTAAATATCTTTTTATTTATTTTTTTTATCAAAAAGAGTACCGGAATAATTGCTTTAAGTGTTTACATGCAAATTAAAACCCCTGCAAAAAGGAAAACCAGGGGAGAGATTAAAGGAATAATAGAGGTTTAAAGGGAATTTGTGATATGAAGGATGGAAATGCCTAACACCTAAATAACCCCTTCCAGGACCACCGACCCTGCACCTGAACTTCCAGCCTGGGCCAGGACCACGTCACTCACGAGCCAAATATGCCTACCTTGAGTCAGGGGAACTGAGAAACAGAGCCACCCGTCACTCTGTCAGGCAACACGACACAACAGTATTTTTAGGAGGGGGAAAAATAGCTTTTCACTTCAAACGGCTGCAGGAATTTAAGTAGGCCGCATGTAATTACATGAGCTAGACTGGTTATGACACCGACTTTAGCACTTCTGGTCTTGCAAAAAGTGTCATGGGATCTCTTTACTGACCCTGAGCTCCAGGTGACTTGGTCTCACAAGAGAGACCCACCACCAGCGCCCCCTGGGCTTTGGGCTGAGCCGCTGATGAAGTCCACGGGGGCCTCTGCTAGTGACAACTGCTGCTGCCTCCAAGCGCTCCTTCCTGGCTGCTACCTGGGACAGGTCGGAGACTGCGACTCTGGGAAACAAAAATCTGCCAGATTAACGAGGTTGTGTGACAAATCCAAGTGAAGCTACTCTGTCCTGGTGAGATTTCTGATCAGACCCCCAGGCAGTTCATTTTATATCTGCAGGTCTCTGGATCGGCCTATCAGATGGTCACAGAAGTTAGCCTTTTCCCTTTTGCCTTGGGAGTTACATGAAACAACCCCACCTCTGTGCAGAGTCACGGGAGCTGAAGGCTTAGCCATTATAGGACTCGCAGCGCTGAGCACACGCATGGGGTATTTTGTAAGCTAGGCCTGAATTCGGAGGGCTTTTTCTGTCGAGCCCGACAGCGCACCGGAACAGAAGGCAGATGCGTGATGGTGAGACCATCTAACAACTTACGGGTGATGATGTAATCCTGGGTTAGAGTCTCCGCTTGTTTCGCCTTCCGCTGCGTTTTAACCACGCATAATTTTGCTCCCCTAAGCGTGCGGCAGGGGTGGGAGAGTTAAAAGCAAATTATTTTCTTGCCTTGGTCTTAGAAACAGAGAGTCTATGTCAAAAGCACTCAGTACTTTTCAGGAACACACTCTGTGGACACCATCTCACCAAGTCCTTGACCTTCTAAGGACTGGGGACAGATGGAGCCTCGGTGACTGAGATGAAACGTATGGGAGAGCAAGTCTGTGAGCCAGCGGTTACTACGGTGTGGGCAACAGAAGGCTAGTTTAAAAAAAAATCCATAGAAATAACCTAAAGTTAGGATCTTAAAGAGATCATTAATCACACGAATCAACTTTTTCACCCTAAAGGTCGTGGAGTTCAAGTTTTAGTTTCTGTCTCAGATGAAAGCGACCTGGGTGGTCTACGGCCCAAGTGGCCTTTTGTCCACCTCTCAGATACAAGAGAAGTGTCTGGAACTGAGTCAGCTTGGCGGTGCTGCCCAGGCGCCACTGCCCAAGAATGTGTGGGCTTAACCAAAAGTGTGCATTTCTCTTTAGCAAAAATGAATATCTCTTTCCGGAGGAACAAATACAAATACGTACATTTCTTAAAGATTCCAAAGACGGTGTCTTATAACGGGTGTTAATCAAAGCGGTTCATCCTTTGCTCAAGTAACACAGACTCCTCCCTCACACTGTAATCGCGTCAGCACTTTCAATTTCTTTATTAAAAGACAAACAAAATCCTCTTTGCTCTTAAAGACGAAAATATATAACTTTATTTTATAGGGCAAAGATTCCAATTTCAGAAAATTCTGAAGGAAACAGGACTGTTCGCCTCTATTCAGAACCAAATTATGGTCAATTAAATACTCTTTAATGGAGGATGGGTTTCCTTTCCCTTAAAAGAATGTGGGGGAGTTTCCATTCGGGACTCTGGTTCGCTCCCTAGCCTCACTCAGTGGGTTAAGGATCCGGTGTTGCCGTGAGCTATGGTGTAGGTCACAGACACGGCTCAGATCTGACATTGCTGTGGCTGTGGTGCAGGCCAGCAGTTGTAGCTCCAATTTGACCCCTATCCTGAGAACCTCCACATGCCGCAGGTACAGCCCTAAAAAGATAAAAAAAAAAAAAAAGAATGGGGAACCCCAGTAAATTTAGCATGTGAATTTTAATACTAGCCAACCAAACCTTACTCTAAAGAAAGAGTTAATAATCACTCACTATATCTTAACAGAGAGAAACAAAACCATCTTTTTTTGGGTAGTGATACATACCCATCTTTGTGCCCAAGGAAAACAGAAACAACTAAGGGATGGACTCGGCCTCTAGTGATGGTTTCAGACTCTTTTTTTTTTTTTTTGGTCATTTTAGGGCCACACCCGCTGCATATGGAGGTTCCCAGGCTGGGGTCTAATTAGAGCTGTAGCTGCCGGCCTACGCCATAGCCACAGCAACGCAGGATCCAAGCCGCGTCTACAACCTACACCACAGCTCACGGCAACACCGGATCCTTAACCCACTGAGCAAGGCCAGAGATCCAACCCGCAACCTCACGGTTCCTAGTTGGATTCGTTAACCGCTGTACCATGACGGGAACTCCAGTTTCAGATTCTTGACACACTTAAACCTGGCATTTGCGATGGACATGGAGTTGAAGGGGAAAGTTTTTGTGCTCTGCTGGCAGAGAACAACCCTGCCAAACATCCAAACCAGTACCTGATAAAAGCCCAAACAGAAAGGGAACCAAATGGACTAGCCGTTTCCATTTCCTGTAAGTGGTTAGTTCCCTGCTTTGTTAATCCCTTGCATGCATCACTTGCTAATGCCACTGTCCAGGGTGGTATGCAAAGTGGGCCGGCCCTTTTCCCCTCTTGCACTCAACATTTCAGCTAAAGAACTGCAAATCCCCCGGCAACTTCCACTTTGAATTCTGTATGGATCAAGGGAGATATCCAAATCCTCTTTAAAGCCCAATACTAGGAGTTTGAGGCTTTACTCTGTGCCAGCTGCATTTTCTAAAAGGGTGGATCCCCATCAAAGAGGGAAATAAATAAAAGCAAGGGTGAAAAAAAACAATCCCCCCAGTTGCTGTCATCCATCTAAAATAGGCAATACTTATGAAATACCTCTGACTCTTGTTGGGGTCATAATAGACTTTGGCCAATCCATTTCCAGTCCCCACCATGATCTGGTTCAGCTTGGGATGCCACAGGCAGCGGACAACGCTCTGAAAAGCAAAGGCATGGTCATCAACCAAAGAGGCCACATAAAAGTGGAAAAAAGTTCTGCTGGTACTTAACTAAACTGATTATCAGCCTGATGATTACCTGTAACTTGGAGGGCATCTTCTTCTAAAGCACAGGGTCGTGTTCCTGAGGTTGAGTCCTATTCCATCACTTATTATCTGTGTGATACACCATGCAAATAAAAAAGATGCTCCCTGCCTGACACCTGCCCTCTCCTTTCCCGACAGCCTTGACACCACCAAGTTAGGCTTTCCCAGTTCTGCTGCTACATGAGGCTGGAATCATGGAATGCTGAACCCACCTAACTCGGTTCATTTGACCACTGAAGCAGATTTAGAGTTCGGTGTTTCATGTTTTTATACATACAATATGCCCTGCTGGACAGCATATTGAGGCCAGGTGGTGGTTGGTTTTAGTTTACAAAGATCCAAATCTCATAAAGCTTTTTCGGGAACAACACACATTTGCAGGCATTGAAAATATCTCCCTATCTATGAGATAAAGCAGCAGGACAACAGCAGAGGTAAAACAGGATACGGAATATAAAGATTACCCTGAATGAAAAGTTGTTTATGAGAAGGTTCACTGGAAGTCAAGATCTTTTGAGTTCATTACTTGTGAGGAAAATAAGTGGTGCTCTGGGGTCAGAAAGAACCAAGAATTCTCAGTGAGAACCACAACCTGCTTATTTTTGTTCAAGAACAGGGCAGAGGTGGAAAGGACAGCAGGGAGAGAATGAAGGGGAGGAGGACCGAGGCTAAGGCTGGCAGGCGGAAACACTCTGTGCTGGGTTCTGCTATCTCGCTCTGATAGAATAAGAAACAAGTGGAAACGTGAATTCCACATTTATCAGGATTCTATCACATGCCAAGTGCCAAGCAATACACACAAACTAAGGGGGAAACAGTACAATTAGATACTGCTATTTATATTCTAATACTAAAATGCAAACCATGGAATTTCTGGTTCCCAAGTCTACCTTAGGCTGAATTTCTTTGGTTTCTTCTCCCCAGTCAACCAGCTCTTTTGTTAAGACAGAATATCTGGGAATCTGGGCAATCCCTTTTGATAGAAATTCTGGCTCCCACATTAAAATGCATATAGTTAAGTGACTACAAATCCTACGCTGAGATTCCCGAGAAATCAAGGAGGAAATGTCAGAGTCTGCAGAACTTCTAATTCAGGTCTGACAACACTGTAGGAGAGTGGATCTTAAGCTCTGTACCACTGAAAAGGGCTGAGATGTTCTATTGAGAAAATCCAATTGCAGTGGCTATGTTTCCCCTGTCACGTGGGGGAAACGAAGTTAAAAAGGCAGGTTTTCACAATTTTAAGTTTTTTCTCCACAGTTTTGTTTAAGCGCATGGTGCCTGATACCCATTTGTCCACTAGCAAGTGCTAAAAGATGATAAAGCATGCACAGTGGTGAGTAAATATTAACAGAATAACTTGAAAACAGTACATCATATTTTTAGTAAAATAGGAAGATAGTAAATCAAAGTGACTTTTAAGGGGTGGGGCTATTGTCAGTTTGTGCAAACGCTCATAAAACTTACTTTATAATGCATGTGTATAAAAAGTCACATTGTCTCCTAATAATCCTCTGCCAGGTTGCTAAGATGGAATCAAGCACATCGGTAAAGGAGTTCATGGTCTGCAAAGCACAGCCTGACTACCAGGTGCTCTTCCACGGAGACTAATTCGAGAACCATGCCTAGACTACTGGAAATTTCCAGGTGGTCAAGGCCAGGTATATGGAAACATGAGAAGAGTCACAAACTTAACTCCATATCCTAACTAGAATAAGTTCATCCAAGTCAATACTCAGCTCCTTCAAGTCTTTGCTTAAGTGTCATTGCTACTCAAACCATCCTATTTACATCCTATTACAGCCCACAATTCCCTTTACTTTTTTCATAGTATGTATCACCTTTTAACATAACACAAAATTTACTGTTCATTATGCTTATTGTCTGTCTCCCCCATTAGAACAGATGTTCCACATAGACAGACCTTGGTCTGTTTTGTGTAGCCAAGCATCCCCAGTGGCTAGAGTAGCGTCTGGTACTCAATAAATGTTTGCTGCAGGAATGAATTACAAGTTACAGTTCACCCAAACCTAAATGGACTGCTTTGCTCGGTGGAGCTGGAGATAACTTTCAAGTTAAAATCACCACTACCTATGAGGAATAATTCAATTTTTTCTCCAGATCATTATTATACTCAGGTATCCTGCAGACACAGTAGGATTCACTCCCTCCCAATGCAGGTCTGAAAAGAGAGATGCTAGAACCAGAGAGAAAGGGAAGACAGTGAGAGGGGCTTTCAAGGGCCTCCAGAAATCTCAGCCCAACCCCCACCCCCCAGAAATGGCTCCAGGACAATTTTAAGGACATAGTATGAAAGTTATTTCTCTTCCTTGGTTCTCTAGAGGTCTGGCTAAGCAGTCTTAGGATCACTGGTTCTCAAATATGTTTTCAAGTGAGCAGGGTGCAGAACTGGAAAAGATCCACAGTGTAGGCCTGGTAAATTCCCAGACACCCAGCCAAACAGGCAGTTCCCAGGGGCAGCAGGTCCCTGGGACTCTCTCCCTTTACGCCAGGGGTGTAAATGTTAGAGGAAACCGCCCAGGCCAGCAGACCGATGTCTGACTGCTTGTCAGGGAGTCCAAGTTCAGGGCAACGTACCTCTCTTCCTGTTCACAGCCTTTACCCTCTAAACCCTTAGACACACACGCGGCTGGGCGGCACAGTGCTCGTGCAGAAGCACACTCACCCTCCTTTATACACAGAAGTAAGGAGAAGGCAAATGAGACCTCCCTGAACTAAAGAGTCACCTCAGGGCTGCATCCACTGCAGTGGTGAGTCTCCAAAGCAGCCAGTGAGGGCCCTGGGAGAGGCTGACTGAAGGCAAAAGATACTTAAGGCTCAATTCCCCTAAGGCTGGCTATTAATCAAATATTACAGGGATTCCAAAACATGGAATGAAGAAACAGAATTTCAAAGTCAAAGGTGGGTGGGCTTTTTGTTATTGTTTATTAATATTTATTGTGTGTGTTTAGCTAACCTTTGTAAACTTTGCAGCTAATGCGGTTCCACACTTTGTCCTGTCTAGGAAATGCATCTTATAGCAGGGGGCTGGCCATCTGCCAAACCAAACAGTCCCCCGTGACGGCAGACTGCGGAGCGAGCAGAGCTGCCACACTGCTAACTTGTCAAACACACACACTGGGTTTTACTTAACAACAATAGGACACGTGCCTGCTAGAAGCCCAAGGAACTTTCAGAAGACAGATGAGCTATAACTACTTAGAAAGAGTGCATTCACTCAATCAACCACCCATCAAGGACCCCCTCCATCCTCTGTTCTTGAAGAGGTGCTTCTGCAGCTGGGGGCTTGCCACATTCGGACCCATGCAATTTACTGAGTGAAACAGCGAATGAAGAATAAAGAGCCTATCTGAATCAAAGGCCCGGAGGAAAATGTCATGACATGACATCTACATGGACCAAAGAGAAAGCCCTCAGGGTTATACCACGAGATTCAAATGCCAGATCATTGTAGTGCAAAGAACTAGATTCTGAAATTAGTCTGCATATTGTAATATACTGATTTGCTTAATTAAATTGATAAAGGGCTTTATTCTTACACTAATCTATCTTTCGAAAGCATGTGGGACCACAACTGGCTTCCCCTAGCTGCCTAGGCTGACTTCCATTTTAGCATAAAATTCAGTTTAGTCTTTTAAATCAAAGCCTACTGTCATTTTTGATAATTTGGTATGGCAGAGCAACCAGTCTGCTTCCAAAGTACTCAGCTCTAGCAGCAGCCCCAAAGAGACAGGATCTGGCGTTGGAGATCATAAGCCAAATGACAAGGGGTTACAAGACTTTAATGTGCTCAACACAGAGATCTTTCTTCCCTGCAGAGACCAAAGGAAAAAGGGCGGGGGTGGGGGTGAGGGGGGCGGGGATGGACCAGAGAAGAAGAAAGCACTTTGTGTACCAAGAGCAGTGTCAAGATTCCAAAACAGGAATTTTGGAATTACCCCTCAGCAAAAGTAAAAAAGGCCACAAAAAATTCCAAATAATTTATTCCTGTGGTTATTTGGTTTACTTTAAGTGAGATCGTGGAAGCAAATAAAGAGAGGAGGAGGAAACCAACGAGAGAAGTGAATTTACATTTGCGGACATGGTAGGAAAGGAACTATTAGGTATCTGCATTTATGTTATTTAAAGTAATTGAGGGGAGTTTCCGCTGTGGCGCAACAGGATTGACAGCATCTCTGCAGCACTGGAATGCAGGTTCAATCCCTGGCCCAGCACAGCGGGTTAAGGATCCTGCGTAGGTCGCAACCGTGACTCAGATCTGATCCCTGGCCTGGGAACTCCAAATGCCGTGGGACAGCCAAAAAAGGAAAAAAAAGAGAGAAAAAGAAAAAAGAAAGTAATTGAGGAAGTTCCCTTATGGTTCAGTGGGTTAAGGATCTGGCATTGTCACTGCTGTGGCATGGGTTCAATCCCTGGCCTGCAGTACTTCCACATGCCTCGGGTAAGACCAAAAAGAAAAAGCAAAGTACTTGAATTCTCAAAGCAATACTAAAAAATTAGTTACCTCAGCTCCATTTCACAAGAAGAAACTGAGGCTTAGAGGAGGCTGGGTAGCTTCCCCAAGGTCACATGACTTATACACAGATGAGCTGAGATCAGCAGAGAGGTTATTCCAGCTCCCGAGCTCATTTCTTTATGCTACCTGATTCTGCAAAGTCCTAGTCTAGAAGACGGGGAGGAAGGGATGTGGGAGATCTAAAGTCATTTCCAAACCCACCTAACCCAGAAGGAGAAATCTTAGCAAGTTTAGATTAAAAAGCAGATGGTATTACTAAAATCATAAAGGAAAAAGCCCACTGCTACCCAGTTCATAAATGTTACTATAAAAGAAATCAGCGCCTGCGTAACATCCTAGGCGTCTGTAATGCACGTATCCAAATACCCCCTTATTCTGCCGTACATGCTAAAAGAAGCCCAACATCCTTCATAATTTTATATCTTAAATATAATTATCATGAAACACCATTTCTTGATCCTTCCCAGCTGCTGACCCACACTCTAAAAGATACTCCATCTGGTTGTTTCATGTTTGGTTTCTGTCAAATAGTACAAGCATGGATAAGCTAACTCAGTGATTCCTTGGGAGAAGAAGCACTTTCCAGGATTTCAAAGAAAAGACCTTTACACCTGTTTGTGAAGCAGACGGTCACACCATTTTGCACACCTGTGTGGAGGCAGTCTCACTGTCACGGACACCCTCGGCACGACCCACACACTTGAAGAGGGCCGTGTGCAGGTCCCCAAGGCTAAGAACACAGATCAAGATGTGAGTCTAGGAGTTCCCATCGCGGCCCAGCAGAAACGAATCCAACTAGGAACCATAAGGTTGCAGGTTCGATCCCTGGCCTCGCTCAGCGGGTCAACGATCTGGCATTGCTGTGAGCTGTGGTGTAGGTCGCAGACGTGGCTTAGATCTGGCATTGCTGTGGCTGAGGTGTAGGCCGGCAGCTGTAGCTCTGATTAGAGCCCTAGCCTGGGAACGTCTATATGCAGTGGGTGCAGCCCTAAAAAGACAAAAAGACAAAAAAAAAAAAAAGGTGTGAGTCCAAAACAAATAGAAAGAAGGCAGATTAAAACAGAAAGACATTGGAGAAAGAATTTTCTTTGGATTTGCACAAGCCCAAGTTTTCTTTCAAGAGAAGGAAAAACTGCTTTCCACGTTAGAATACTGAGCCAGAGAGGTAGAAGAGTGAGATGGGAGTTCTTTAAACTTTTCCAAGCCATTTTTCCTGTCCTCCAAAGCCTTGCTTTTCCTAAAAACTTGGATTACCTTGCAGCATGCATGGGCCATCGGGCTTAGTCTCATTCCTCTAAAGTTCAGGAAGCAAACTTGGCGAGTAAGCCTTAGTCTATAATAAATAAGATCCCGCTACACCCACCTGATCTCCAAGGAGACATATCTTGAATAAAAATGATTAAAGACATTTTCTCTGCTTTTCTAAGTGAGCACACACCTATCCTTCTTTTCTTTTTTTTGCCTTTATCTAGAGCCGCACCTGCAGCATATGGAGGTTCCCAGGCTAGGGGTCTAACAGGAGCTGTAGCTGCTGGCTTTCGCCACAGCCACAGCAACACAGGATCTGAGCCGCGTCTGCAACCTACACCACAGCTCACGGCAACGCCGGATCCTTAACCCACTGAGCAAGGCCAGGGATCGAACCCGCAACCTCACGGTTCTTAGTTGGATTCGTTAAGCACTGAGCCACGAAGGGAACTCCTTTTTCTTTTTTTTTCCTATCCTTCTTCCCTCCTCCACATCCTTCCAGCTCTAAGAAGTTCCACCATAGGGCCAGACTTGTAGCAACTGTCACTCTGCTGGGAATCTTCTCAATCTTCCCCCTTCTCTGCCCCAAATAATTTTCTCTCTGATAAACCAGACAGAAGTCCAATGGTGAGAAGGAAAAACCTGCCATGTCACTTTTATAAATGTAGGGCTTGCAGCCGAGAAATCAAACGAGGAAAACTGTTGTTGTATACCTGCCATGAATATTTAGTACAGATGCACAGAGATACAGCTTTTTAAAAACTGGCATCTAATTATCAAATTAAGTCCCATCAAACCCACGGGAAATGTATTTATTGAAACCAGTTTATTTACAGTCTCTTGCTCTAAAATTAAGACAACTGCTAAAGCAACAAAAATCTGGAAACTGGTAATTGTCCTTGGCACAAAATGAATCACATCTGTATCTGATAATAAACTCGTCTAAAGAATTTCATCACGAGAAAAAGTTCTCAGAAAAAATGGAAGGTCTCTTGGGGAAGAAAATTAAATACAATTTTCATCTAATTCAAAACACTAAATGTTGGCTTGTTCCACCTGCTATTTGAGAAGAACTTTCAAAGGCAAAAAAAAAAAAAAAAAAAAAGCACAAATAATGATTGAAGAAAAAATCTAGTAATTATTCCTATTAACGACAGTCTAGGAACAGGAAACAAATAGGAGGCTAGAAGCTAGAGATCACAGCGTGAGGAACACCTGTGGTGGGTCCTACACAGCAAACTCCCCAGAGGCCCTGAACCACAGTGACCCACTTAGGAACAGCACTTACTGGAGGCACATTCCCAAAATTCTAGTGGAACTTCCTACTGGTGGGCAGAGGATGGATCAAGTACGCCAAGATACAGAGGCCCTCAGACCCGAGAGGGACCTGGGGCACTGGAGCCTTGGGCAAGTCACTTCCAGCAAAGGGTAACTTTATCTGTTATATCGCGTATCATCATCTAGAGGAGCAGACTGTGTCAAAATTGGGGAAGCACTACCTCAGGCCATCTCTCTACTGAGATCTAATCTACTCAGACTCAGACCCTTTTACCCTTCTTCATTTATCAATAGTTTGAGATGGCCATAAAGGTAATAACCACACATCTTTTCTTTATATGAATAAATAAAGCACAAACGGATAAACCTATCAAATCCCCAACTACTAGGTAAGAAATATATATAATCAAATCTTGGAAATCATCAAGTACATAACCCCCCCCCCCAAAATAGGCTGAATCTTCAAAGATGAATTATACAAGACATGTAAAGCTCTATCTGTCTTAATATAGTATAGGTAATGATGTTTAACAAATCATACTCTTTTATTAAGCCCTTTGGGGGTCTCACAACCTCTTATCCTACAAGACGTCATTACTTGTCACTCCAGAAAAGGAAAAAACACCCTCCTGGGATATGTGTTAATTATAGAACTCTTTCTTCCCCACTCTGATATAAATTGTGAAAGTCTGGCCAGAAAGTCTGAACAGCTGGAAAACCTGTTAGCAAAGATCGTTCATCACATTCTGGCTGGGAGAGGAAAACTGTTGCAGAAAATCATACAAGACATAATAAAGTCCTTCACTTGGTCTTCTGTCGCTGGGATATATATGGTGCTGGGGCTGGACAATACAGTCATCATTGTACTATATGTTTACACATTAAATAAAGAATATTGTGTCATCGTAAACACCTACGAAATCTATGTATCTACAGAATCGAGTTCTTTTTTTTTTTTATATTTTATAGAGGCAAGTCTGTTTCTCCTTCAAGGCTGTATTATCTATTAGCTGATTCTTCATCCAGTTTTGTCATTTATGGCAATTACGTCTATACAAGGAAGTATTGATATGTTTAAATGCCAACTAACTAGAACACCGATAGATAGATAGATAGATAGATAGATAGATAGATAGATGATAGATAAACACCAAACTCCTATGCAGTTTGTAGAAGAAAAAAAAGTTTCTAGTCAATCAAAAGAGAAACACTGACTGTTTCTACTGTTTTGAAAGACCAGAAATAGAAACAAACAGTAAAGAGAAAACACTTTCTTGAAACTGCTGACACCAAATAAGCAGTAGAGGCCTTTTAATACAGCATGTTGCAAGGTTAAATGACACTAAAATATGAATAAGCCATTAAATTGGACAATCTCTACTCTTAGTCCTCCTTCATCTGCCTTCAATGATTTATGAAGCACTATGCTATAGGTTCTGCATCTAACTGTAACTCCGCAAACGAGATCACTGTCAAATAGATAATTTTTGGAAAAGACAACTCACTATATAGGTTTTGAATCTGTATCCCACAGTAAACATTATTTCAAAGAAGAGAATGGTTTTTTGGTGTTTTTTTTTTCTTAAATTGTTTTTTTTTTCATCTTTAAAGTATAGTTGATTTACAATGTTGTGCCACTTTCTACTGTAGAGCAAAGTGACCCAGATATATCTATGCACTACTTTTCAAAGAAAAGAACATTGAATAGAGAATCTAAATAACTGCTCCTGAACGAAGAGCCTACTGGTTAAATTTATAAGTTTTTTTTTTTTCTTTTTAGGGCCACATCCAAGGCATATGAAGGTTCCCAGGCTAGGGGTCCAACGGGAGCTACAGCTGCCGGCCTACACCACAGCCACAGCAACATCAGATCCAAGCTGCATCTGTGACCTACACCACAGCTCATGGCAATGCTGGATCCTTAACCCACAGAGTGAGGCCAGGGATCGAACCCACAACCTCACGGCTCCTAGTTGGATTCGTTTCCACTGCACCATGATAGGAACTCCATATAAGTTGTTTTTTTAAAAGACACTGGAAATGAGAACAGAAATGAAGTGATAAGCACATCAGAATTTGTCTTCTGTTCTAAGGAAGAATAATGCCTAGACTTTTGAGGAAATATAGTGACAAATGCCAACAAATAATTCGTACTTCAAAGCAGAGTGTGTTTTACAAAATAGATCCAGGAAACAAATCATATTCATGAACAGTATAACAACCAAAACAAATGATATTCATTAGAGCTTTAGATTACCAGTACTTTAAGCATTCACAGTAAGTCTGTTTCCTCCACTGAACTCAAAACACAGTTATTTTTAGTAGGTCTGAAAAAGGATCGTCTCAGATTTTAAAGCAGACAATTACAATATGTAATTCTTTCATCAAATCAAAAACATATTTATGCTCTGAAATTCCAAATTAATTAGAAAAAACTGTTAATGAGAACCAAAAACAAGAGAAGCTGGTATGGAATAGGGCATTACAGCAGGTCTCAATAAGAATATACTAGAATAAAACACAAAATAATAGAAGGTAAAGCAAAATTATCAAATACATTTTCACCAAACACCTACCATGTGCCATGTATTGCGCTAACAATACTCCCATGCTAACGATGGGAATATAATGCCCCCTCCCCCCGCCCCCACCACATGGTACCCAGGAGGCCCTTACTCCAATCTGGTCACTGGAGAATCTAGAAATGGACGAGAAAAGAGTATCAAAGATTAACATCAAGTTGAGAAAATATGACCCACAAGGAAATGTTAACAACAACAAAGTTTGGTTCACTTAGACAAGAGAAGACAGAACAGCAACTTTATGATCTTCAAGGAAATAGAGGATGTTGACCAGCTGTTCTCCAATTCCTTGAGGACCAGAGTAAAGGATGTGGGCTCTTAGCATGAGAATGCGAGGCTAAAAGTAAAGAAGAAGAAAAAAAGATCTGATGGGAAGGGATTTCATAAACAGAAACGAACTCTTTAGGGAAGTTGTAAAATCTTCTGTTAAAAGCTTCCTTTTCCTAGAGGAGAGTTGAGCTGTAGTGCTCATAGGCAAGAGGATGGCCTCTGGAAGACATCACTGAAACACTGGGCAGAGAGTGCCTGATGCCAGACGGCAGCTAATGAAGCAAAAGCCAGTAGCTCTCTGCCTGTGGCACAGGCATGTCACGGGAACATATCACCAGAGTAAGAGAGGGGACTCGCTCTAGGATCAAGAAAATTATTTTATTCCCTACAATTTGACTGTCTCTGCAAATGCGCAGTGATCTTAGGGCTTCCTCCTAGGCACATCTGCTGCAATTGGTACCTTTTCACTCTTTATTTCACGTAGCGTTTTCCATTACTGTTACAATTTCTTTTTTTAATAATGATTTTTATGTTTTCCATTATAGCTGGTTTACAGTGTTCTGTCAATTTTCTACTGTACAGCAAGGTGACCCAGTCACACATACAAGTATACATTCTTTTTTCTCACATTACCATGCTCCATCATAAGTGACTATAGTTCCCAGTGCCATACAGCAGGATCTCATTGCTTATCTATTCCAAAGGCAATAGTTTGCATCTATTAACCCTGAATTCCCAGTCCATCCCACTCCTTCCCCCTCCCCCTTGGCAACCCCAAGTCTGTTCTCCATGATTTCCTTTCCGGTGGAAAGGTTCATTTGTGCCATACGTTAGGTTCCAGATATAAGTGGTATCATACGGTATTCGTCTTTCTCTTTCTGACTTACTTCACTTAGTATGAGAGTTTCACAATAGCCAAGACATGGAAACGACCTAAATGTCCATTGACGGATGACTGGATTAAGATGATGTTACAATTTCTTTAATTAAAAAACAATCTCCCCCTTCTGGGTGAGATATAGGGGTCACATTGCACTCAGTCTCTCCCTCTGAATGCAGTTATAAAACCTCAATTTAAGGATTTTGAAAAGTAAATAGTAGTGGATGGACTGGGGAATTAGTCTAGAATTCAAAGAATCACTGAAACAGAAGTGAGTTCACTATTTCCCCTACTCTGGTACTCCACCCTACCCCACCGTCCCCCCAAAACTGTGATGCACAAAATATCAAAATTTTAAACTCAGTTCAACTGTGTTTTCTTTTTGCCTCGGGCATCAGTACAGCTTGGCATAGCCTGTTACTGATCCCTTTTTTTATTTAAAGCATTGAAATCTTAATCATAATGAATTTTTTGCATTAATTTTTATTTTTTATAATGTTGCATTCAAATGTTAAATTCTCTTAGTTACTGAGTTTTTTGGTACTCCCTTAAATTTTGTGCTTGAGTCTGATCCTGCTCCTGGCCCTGCCTCAACCTATGTCTCACTCTACAGAAAAATTAGCTCAAAATAAACCATATGCTCGAAATGAACCGTCATGAAACATAAAAGTTTTAGAGGAAAATCTGTGTGATCTGAGGCCAGTCAAGGAGTTCTTAGATGTGACACCAAACTACATTCTATAAAAGAAAACTGATAAATTAGATGTTATCAAAATTAAACTATTCTGCTTTGTAAAAGACTCTATTAAGAAAAAGAAAAACAAAAACAAACAAGCAATAGACTGGGGGAAAATATCCTAAGAAGAACTTTGTATCTAAAATATATAAAGGATTCTCAAAATTAACAGCCTGATTTAAAACTGGGCAAAAGATCTGAACAGGCACTTTACCCAAGAGGACATAATAATGGAAAATGAACACATGAAGATATTCAACATCATTAGTCATTAGGAAAATGCAAATTAAAACCATGATGAGATACCACTACACACATCTACTAGAACACATAAAATTAAAAACGTTAACAATACAAAGTGCTGATGAGGATGTAGGGCAAGTATAAAATGTATACACTGTTGGTGGGAATGCAAAATGATTTCACTAATCTAAAGAATGACTTGCCAGTTTCTTATAAAAATAAATATAGGAGTTCCCATTGTGGTGCAGTGGTAACAAATCCAACTAGTATCCATGAGGATGCAGGTTCGATCCCTGGCTTTGCGCAGTGAGTTAAGTATCTGGTGTTGCTGTGGTGCAGACGTGGCTCTAATCCTGTGTTGTCATTGCTGTGGCTATGGCATAGGCCGGCAGCTACAGCTCCAATTCTACCCCTGGCCCAAGAACTTCCATATGCCACGTGTGCAGCCCTAAAAAAAAAAAAAAACAACCACATACTATATGACTCTG
Organism: Catagonus wagneri; assembly: GCA_004024745.2. NCBI lineage: Eukaryota > Metazoa > Chordata > Mammalia > Artiodactyla > Tayassuidae > Catagonus > Catagonus wagneri. The sequence continues at coordinate 11,212,905 of PVHT020000009.1, read as the reverse complement.
CAAGCGTATTCTTAGGTATTTATGCTAGAGAAATGAAAACTTATGTTCACACAAAAACCTATACATGAATGCTTTACGGTAGCCCTATCCATAATCGCCAAAAATTCAAAACAACCAAAAGTCCTTTAAAACTTAAACAAACTGTGCTCTATCCACAGGGTAGAATACTACTCACCATTAAAATACTAACAACTTATTGACTCACACAACTAACCTGCACGAATCTCAAAGGATTCTGCTGAGAGAAGTTGATCTAAAAAGTTATACACTGTATGAATCCATTTATATGACAATCTTGAAAAGTCAAGATTGCTGTGGGGAGCAGGTCAGTAAATACCTGGGATCAGGAGTGAAGAGCAGGTGACTGTAGAGGGATGGCACAAAGGAGTTTCCGGGGGGATGGAACTGTTCTGTATCCTGACTGTACTGACGGTGACCACAGGAACCCATCCAAGGGTTAAAAATCACAGAACAATATACTTTAAAAACAATAACGAATAATGAGTACTAAACTAGTTCCTTTAATTCTCCCTATAAAACATTTTAAGACTTGATAACATAGATTCTAACAATTTAAACCACCATGAAACTGGTGGTTTCTTTCCTCTCTACTCTTACTTGCCTACCGATGAACGTTCAAGTGCACTCTTCAAATCCTGAGAACTACTATCCCAGAACATTCACGGCATGAGAGCTTTAGGTGCCATGAGAAGTAACTTAATCGCATCTTAAAGCGATCAGCTTCATCCTGGACAATGTGAGGCGGACCCCGTAGGGGACTCCAGCTGAGGTCCGGGTACTGTTTACGCTGAACTCTGGTAATGTACGTTGCCTGCCTCAGGAAATCCCAAGAAAGGGTTTGGTAAGTCGAATTACAGTAAAAATGCAGTGTTATTTTTCATCACAGCCTAATGGCATCTTTTTTCTTCACTGATTAAAGCAAATACTCTTACAGAAAGTAGCACTGACTGATCATTGCGCTTCTTGAGAGTAAAAAGTTATCCTAATAACCATGCTGGATATTAGCTCAGGACCCTGGAAGAAAAGTAGTGATAGAAAAAGAACCATGTAGCTGCTGTGTTCGCAGATTTACACTAAAACTCCATCATTTTCTATTTATTCCCAGGGTCCCTATCAAATATTCATACACTCAGAAGACCAGCAAACACCCAGGGCTTACACACTGCCTAAAAAAATTTTGTTCCATATGCTCCATAAACCTGTGTTGAGTATACTGTCTTATTATCATTTGGCAGTGGAAAAATAGACATATTTTACTAAATACAAACATGTTAATTAGGATCCATCTAGAATCTACATTGTTTAATATTCCCAAGAAAGTGAACTGTAGTAAAATTGCCTTAAACTGATAATGCTTTATTCAAAATAATATATAATTCAAAGCAACCGCTAGTCCCCAGCCAACCAGCTTGACTGACGGCTCTGTAATAAAAATCAGATAATGGAAAGCTAGTTAATTCAAAGCCCATTTTTTTCCAATCCCTTGTGCTTCACATTAAACAGGTTTCACTGTATTTTAGAAAGCAGATAAATGCCAAATATAGTCTTTCTTTCAAGTTTATTTTCAGTTGGCATTTGCACTACCAATAGCGCAAGTTCCCTCTGTGTACTATTCCTTATGTGATGCCGACTGGGCGAAGACACTGCTTGATTCCTTTATTTCTACAAAACTATTAAAAGGTGCGATTTGGCCTGAGTTGGGACTTTACATCAGTAAGACAGATCATTAGTCTATTCCCAGCCCCAAACGGAAGAAGAGCTCCTTCAGAAACAAGCTTTCACAGGCACAATTCACTAATTCATTAAATTTGAAGCAAATTCCCAGATTAGTTATAACTACATTCAAGCATAAGAACAAAGATACATTCCAAAGCCAATCCTGAGGACTCCCTGGAATATCCATTAATTTGAATGACCTTTCTGCCCTCCTTCATATGTACAAATAACGAGAGGTGATTGTGGCCTGAAGACTCAGCATATCCCTTACACTTATAAATTAAGACAGATAGCTAGATTCATGATGGGTCTATTATCTATCTCATGGCCCCATTATATCCATTTATTCTTCTTTGATCTCTCTGGATTTAAAATATCAGTATTCTCTCCTAGTAACACAAAAAAATTTTAATGTTTTTGGAAATGAAAGTGGTAATCCTTTCACTTTATAAGTTACGTCATTTTATATGTTAATGCATACAGCAATTTCCTTGGACACCAACATTCATTAATTTAAATGTCATATCTGGGAATAATCTATGGATGATGTGATAAAATGTGTTATTTCTCAATGACCTCTTCAGTTGTCAGTTTTTTTTTTATTTAATATGTACTACTTTTATAAGCAGAAAAACTCAATTATAATATAAAAAGCTAATCTGATATAGTCCTCACTGAAATGTATATATGAAGAATGTATGTATATATCAAGAATTAGATCTCATAAGGTGAAAAATAATGTGAACTCAAGTTCCCCTCAGAGCTTCACCTAATTAAATAAAGAAGGAAACATGATTGGTACTTTTATGGAAATGTTTTTTTTTTAAGAAAGCTCTTTTTTTACACAACATGGACCTCATCTCCTCCTCAATACATGCAGTAGGCTATTCTATACTCAGATAAATAGGTCTGAAATAAGAAACTTTTGGTAAATATATAAACTATTACTTAACTAAGATAATTTTAACCGTAATTATTATTTTGCAACCAATATCCATATTTTTTTTTTTTTTTTGCCTTTTGTCATTTTATGGCCGCACCTGCGGCATGTGGAGGTTCCCAGGCTAGGGGTCTAATCGGAGCTGTGGCCACTGGCCTGCACCGCAGCCACAGCAACGCAGGATCCGAGCCGCGTCTGCAACCTACACCACAGCTCACGGCAACGCCAGATCGTTAACCCACTGAGCAAGGGCAGGGATCGAACCCGCAACCTCACGGTTCCTAGTCGGATTCGTTAACCACTGCGCCACGACGGGAACTCCCCAATATCCATATTAATAAGAGGCAGAGATATAGCCCGTAGGTAGGCAGTAAGTAATGCATAATTCAGCTCTCATCTCTGATAGGAAAGTAATATTCCAGAGAGCAAGGAGTGGTAGAAAGAAACAAAAATCCAAGATAATCCTTGTTCTTTGCTATTTCCTCTTGTTGATGGTTAAAAAATGTTCCTAAAGATAATCAAATATTCTTTAGATAATCATAAGCAAACTTTTTTCTCCCTTAAAAGATATTTACAATTATTTTTCTTATATTGGTACTAGGATTCTCAACCACCTCTGAAATGCCTAAGGCAGTCTAGTTGAAAATGCCAAAGCCAATTTCCCTTGCTTTTCCTCAGCGGCCAAATGCTGGATCAGCTGCACTAGATGGTATAGCTACGTTTTAAAAATAAAGGTTTCATTCTTCTCCTCACTTTGCTCAGTCAGTGTTTATAGAAACAGAGGTCCCAAACCAAACTACCTAAAGCAAACAAACAAATCAGAAGAGAAGGCAGGATCAGGTGGGAAATTTCTGGCTTTTTTTCCTTTCCACCTTTTTTTCAATCTTGACCCAAGGGAATGTCAGCTATCTCTTTTAAATTACTGCCCAAGGCAACGGAGGTGAAGAGGCCACCATCTTAAATAATACTAGGTCAAAACAACTTTATTTCGCTATGCTTGGGTGAAAGAGTCTAAATGGTAATACGCTAGTACAGTTGCATAAATCATTTCCCCTGATTTATACTAGCGAAAAAGGAAATTCCATTAGTCTTTTTGCAAAAAATTATAATTTGATGAAAAATAACTAAGCTAATAATAGTTTAAAATGCTACTTCAGAGAATTTCTCCAAATTACTGAAACTTTGAAAAGGCTTAAAAATGTCTGTTTCTTCTAAACATAATTTTTAAAAAATGCTATATTATCTCCAAATGGCATTTTGTCCATTCTTTCTATCCTATGCTTTTATCACATAAATTAGAGAAACGGAAGCTTTTTACACAATACATTAAAAGTCTAGGGTCCCATCTTACACAAAAACAAAAGTGAGCTTATCAACTCAAGATCAAATTACATCTGCAATTTATCTTAGAAAAGAGGACATCACATTACTCAAATCACAAAGAATTAGAGGATTAATGAGGATAGCATTTTTTTAAACCTGAGGAAACAAAATTAGGCCAAAAGGAAGCATTTAAAAGCAATTTCGGTAGAACTGTAAAATGTATACAAACATCACACAGTAAAAATAGTAAATGTTAAAGAAACACTTGTCATCTCCTAGTGAAGACTGTTGAAAGTCTCCACATTGAATAAAAAAAAATTTTCAGAGCACATGACAGCACAGAAAGTGTAATTAAAACCATTTTTTAAAGTTTGTTTCAAAAACAAATATGGAAAATGTAATTGTTATGTTTTTAAAGCTATTAATTGTGAAGATTATAGGACAGTTTTTAGTTATTAGGAAATTAATTGTATAGATTGTTAATATTCCCTAACTGAAAAGTAATGTTTGGCTCCCTATATATGTTGAGCTCAGAATTTCAGAATTTAACTATCTAGTTGTTTATTTAGTTTTAGGAAAGGGTGTGGGAAAAAGCAATCAGTCGTACTTTATTGAAGTAAACAGACACATCTAGGATAGAACTAAAGCCATCATTGCCTGTGCCTAGTCAAACAAGCAAACAACTAAATGCTACTCTTAAGAATATGAGATGCTGCTGCCTTTTATCTAAATTAAAGCTCAACATAGCAAGTACCTTATTCTAGGAGAGTGTGGTGCTTCCAAAATAAATGATAATCCTGGTTTTTAATGACAAAAATACAACTTTAAAAAAGAGGTGTTTTTTGGCTCTTCTAGTAAAGCGTCCACCCTCTTCATCCACTCCAAGGAATGAATGCATTTATTTTCTTACAGAAGACTTACAACTTGAGAGAAGAGAACAAAGGGGCAGTTTAAAGTCCCTTTAGTACACCATTCTACAATAAAAACAGAAAACAATGCTGTCTGATGTTAACAATCAAAAAAAAGACAAACAAATCCTGAATTCATGATTTAAAAGGGCACTTTAAGGTGTGTGGTTTTTGTCCCTATCTGAAGTTCTCTCTTCATCCATCTATTGAAATGGATCTCAAAACCTGTTTCCTGACTTTTCTAAGCCAATTCAATATATGGTATATTCTATTTCTTTAATGACCTCATTCCTTTATTCTCTTCGCTTTACTTGTGCATCCCTTAAATGCTCTGGTTTCCTAGGGCTCATCTTCTCTATCCTTTATGCCTTTTCTGTGATCAAACTACTCAGAAGCCAACATTTCAGCTATGAACCATAAACACTTCTCCCCAAACGATGTCTTCTTTCTGCTAAGCACCAAACTCATCTACCCATCTGCCCACTGAACATCTCCACCCAGAGGTCCTAAAGGTACTTCAAGTTCAACATATCAACAGACTCTCTTTCTTCTAAAACCTGCTTCTTTCTTCCTTCCCTTTCCTTCCTTCCTCCCTTCCTTCCTTCTTTCCCTCTCTCCCTCTCTTTCTCTATCTCTCTATCGCAGGGAACACTAACCCAGTCTCTCCTAAATTATACATATACAATTGAATACCACTACTTGTAAAATCTAACCTTCACACATCAGCAAAAATTAACTTCTAAAACCTGGATTTAAACGTGTCATTCCTTTGCTTTAAAAAAGAGTCCACAAGATAAAGTCACTTTCTCATTAGGGTATACAAAGTCAATTTATCTTTCTAACTCTAGATACTTCTTTCTTGCCTCAATCTCCAAAGATACACCTGTGCTCTACAGTATGCATTACTTTCACTTCCCAAGTATACCATTCACGCACTCAGAAAACAAGTGCCATCTATGTGCCAGGCACTGTTCTAAGTATTAAGGATATCACAGTGAATAAAACAAAGCTTCTGGGAGTTCCCATCGTGGCACAGAGGAAACGAATCCAACTAGGAACCATGAGACTGTGGGTTCGATCCCTGGCCTCGCTCAGCGGGTCAAGGATTTGGCATTGCCCTGAGCTGTGGTGTAGGTAGCAGATGAGGTTCAGATCTGGTGTTGCTGTGGCTGTGGTGTAGGCTGGCAGCTGTAGTACTGATTGGACCCCTAGCCTGGAAACCTCCATATGCCGTGTGTGTGGCCCTAAAAAACACAAAAGACAAAACAACAATAACAATGACAACAACAACAAAAAAAAAACAAAGCTTCTGCCCTCATGGTGGGAGAAGACAGACAAAAACAAACAAATATATAATAGATGAGGTGGTACTATGGAGAAAAAGATCTATCTAGAAAAGCAATTCAGAGCAACACAACAAAGAGCATGTTCTGTACACTTAAGAAATCCCTAACATGTCTTGAAAAGTGCAATTGTATTTCTACATCCCTTAATTTATTTACATTTCAATTTAAATTATAATTTTAAAACACAATACCATGAATAATACTAAGATGCATAGTTCTTGGGAGACATAAAAAACACAGGTACTTCTGCAAGAGCCAATTATAACCATTTAATTTTTGAGATTAAAGTTGATAGAGTCAGGAGTGTTTTTCTTTGATTCTAGTGTTTTAGTTGGCTCCTAGATGTACCCCCTAAAAAGTATTATTAGTGCTGGCACATTTCAAATTATGTCATGAGATTAGAATCTATAAAACCCAAGTACTCATCTAGAATTAGCCTCATTGTTAGTTCATTGTCTCTAACCGTATACCATGGTTTTAAATTTAGGGCCAACAAGTTAAGACTCCACAGTAATACTAGACACATTAGAGACAGGAGCTTTTTGCTCGTGATTTAAAAACAGTTGTTCAATTGTTTGAATCATTTAAGTACATAATATGTCTCAACTGTTTACAAAGAGCTGAAACAACTGGGGAAACTTACATAAGAGCACTGTTTAAGATATAGGATATGACTAAAGGATTTGACAATGAGCCAAAGAAAATTGCAGACATTAATTGGCCTGTTTCATACTCAGAAAATAGCAATGATTTCCCTTACCATTTACATAACAGTACATACTTTAAAAGACTTTAGGGAGTTCCCGTTGTGGCGCGGCGGAAACAAATCTGACTAGCATCCATGAGGACTTGGGTTAGATCCCTGGCCTGGCTCAGTGGGTTAAGGATCTGGTGTAGCCGTAAGCTGTGGTGTAGGTCACAAATGTGGCTCGGATCCTGCGTTGCTGTGGCTGTGGTGTAGGCTGGCAGCTGTAGCTTCGATTTGACCCCTAGCCTGGGAACCTCCATATGCCACGGGTGTGGGCCTAAAAAGCAAAATAAATACATAAATAAATAAATACATAAATAACAGACTTTAAAGGAGCTCATATTTTCCTCTGGAAATCTTCACTACTACTGTATTACATATGGCTCCAGTCTCGGGACAGGAATGAATGAATGAATGAATGCTGATACAAGTATGTGAAGAAGACTAAAGAGGTTTTTGGTTTTTTTTTTTGAATGTGAAAGTTAAATCCGAAATGTTTTAAACTTTCAATAATTAAATAGAATTAAGCTCAGTGGAAGTGGAGCCTTACCTTGATGACAACCCTGACAAGGAGAATTCTGTCAAAATTTTCAAGGTTTTCAAACAATGATACACTTCATCACATTCTGATGTCGTAACATTTCCTGTCTGTCCATAATCCCTGAATCCTCACAAACACGCATGTTGTGGGAAGCCCCTTTCTGTATCCTACACCACGATAAGCCTCTCCTCTCCTCAGATTGGTTGGCAGAGGAGTAAACACCCGAGGCCCAGCTGAAATTCTGACTAAAGTATGGGCCATAGGAAACAGGTGCTCAGGGGAGGGGAAGGTGTAGATAAGCCAGCCTGTGTTGGAGAAGAAAGCAGCTACACTGCACTGCAAGGGCTTGATGTTCTATTTAAAAAACAAAACCAGGAGCTCCTGTCACGGCGCAGCGGAAATGAATCCAACTAGGAACCATGAGGTTGCGGGTTCGATCCCTGGCCTCGCTCGGTGGGTTAAGGATCCAGCGTTGCCGTGAGCTGTGGCGTAGGTCACAGATGCGGCTTGGATCTGGCATTGCTGTGGCTGTGGCATAGGCCGGCACCTGTAACTCTGATTAGACCCCTAGCCTGGGAACCTCCATATGCCGCAGGTGTGGCCCCAAAATAAATAAATAAATAAATAAATAAAAACCAAAACCAAAACAAAAGGTGGCTAAGAGGCAAACTAAGTTTACTCTCAAGGCTGGGAGTGAAGAACATACATACCGCATCTGTGATGTCTATTTCATATACCCTTTGGAAAGTCCTGCGCTCAAAGAAAACAAGCTTGCCGCTGCCACATCCCCTTTGGACAGATGTACCGGTGACTATGAGTTTATCATCTGGACTGAAACAGCAGTCAGTCCTAAAGGCAAAAAAAGTTTCTAAGTATTGGCTTATGACCCCACACAGTGCAGTGATAATGAGTGAGTTAAACAAAATGTAAATAACATTGCTGTAATAAGAGATAATTCTTATACAGGGTTTATATTAAGTCAGGCATTTCTATTAAATCACTTAATATCCACAGTAATCCCATGAAGTAGATATTATCCCCATTTTACTGATGAGGAAACTGAGGCGGAAAGAAGTTAAAGAAACCTTGTCCAAGATTACAAAAGTAAGCGGTGTGGCTGTTATTTGAATTTAGTCTAACTCCAGAATCTGTGCTCTAATTTCTACACATTACAGAATCTTTTAAGGTAAACAGAGTGTGGGGAAAAACTCAGCGTAGACATTGATCCTGTCTATACACAAACAGACACTGTATGACTAATGTCTGAGTAGTGGTTATTCCGACCAGTTTGGGAACTATTTTTATCAGCATCACCTCTCCAATAATTTTTTTGTCAAGTCAAACATCACGAATGAGGAGCAGACTGCGCTGCTCGAACCTGACTGACGGCTATGACTGAGCAGCCCTGTGATGAGAGAGGTCTGGCCACTTGACTGTGAATAATCTAAGACATGATCCAAAGAGGTCACGCAGTCGGTGTTACCTATAGCAGGCACAATGACTCCAAAAAATCCTATCAGCTACAAATTCATTTTTGTTCATCTGTTTGTTTTAAAAAATAAATGCCATGGTCAATAGGCCATTTTAGAGTCAGTGTTCTGACACTATACAACTTTCTCCATTCAACGCTTCCATTACCTTCCCACTCCCCTTGTTTGTCACTAGTTAATACAGATGTGAAATTTTATTTTTACTAAAATAGATTGTTTTGCTTAAGCACCAACTGCAGGGCTTACAGGACAAATTCCACTCTTAGCTGCCTCAGAGAAATCATTAAAGCTTCAGTTATCAACTTAGTAGAACGGAGATAACATTTTTCAGCTACCTAGTGAAGGTTACCGAATTATTGATTGGAATGATAAGAAAAACTTAAGAAAATGACATATAATAATATTCGGAAGCTACGAAAAATTGCTTTAATGGTATGAGGAATAAAAATTTAAAAGACAGCAAATAAAGACAGGCCTACTCCATCATTTATACACTATCAAAAGAGCAATTCAACTCTTTAAAACATTTTTACTACCTCAAGACCTATGTGTACACACAATATCTATATTATCTATCTATAGAGAGATAGATATATTCACTCAAACACATGAACATAACATCATCTCAAACTTCAAAAGCAAAATTTTATAATCTGAGAAGTGTACAAAGTGAAAGCAAAAATAAAATGCATCTTTCAAAAAACCTATTTCAATCACTCTCCAAGTCCCTTTTCGAGACGATCTAAGACATATAAATTAGCATGAAGAAGAAATTACATTTTCATTTTCTTGTGCTTATCAAATATTAAAAAGATGCTACTTACATTGGGAACATGGTAGGAAGACCCGAGGCTGAAAAAAGGGGTTTATTAAACTGACGGATGTCCCATAATTTTAACGTATCATCACCTGATAGAGGAGTGAGAAAGGAAAAAAAAGGACAAAAAATAAATTTTGCAAAAAAAGAGCCAGTTCCAAGTTCTGAGTTTGATAAACTTACAAAACTTAGTATGTAACGGTAAGAAGGAAGAAAGGGAGGGAGGGAAGGAAAGGAGGGGGAGAGAGAGAAAGGAAGGAGGAAGAAGGAAAGGGGAAGCATATGTTTTACTTTTTTAATTGAGAGCAGCGGTTGTGAGAACAGTAGAAAGATCCAGGATGATGAACTAGCCTCCTAGAAATTACTTTCCAGACTGATGCAGCATCTGTAGGCTAGAAGGAACCCTGGAGAATCTACTCTAAAAAGTGACTGGAGAGCAGATGGTAGTTTCCCAGTGGTATATCTGAGCAGAACTTGACTTCGTCGGAAGGTATTAATTTAACAACCATCAGGACTGAAAATGATTCAATTCACAACAGGCTTTTTTTTTTTCCCTGCTAGTGTGTGAGTGAAACTATCCATTAACGTTAATGAGGGCGAGCCCTGCAAGTCCCTTTCCTCCAGTGTAACTCTGTCGGTGGCTATCACTCTTCACTTTGCTGGGAGTACAGCTTTCCCAAGCTCAAGTATAATGAATATTCTTTAAAGACTAACTTCTTAAATATTTCTGCAGGGCTACTACCTAATTCCTGACCATAATGAAAGCCAAAAACTCATATAAGTAATGTCTTTGCTTTTCTTTCTCCCCAGTGTCCACAGCTGAGACCTGCCTCTACCCCACCCCCACCCCACCACCCCCGGGTCCAACAAGGAATCAGCATCAGATGCAAGTGAGGGGAGTGGAGAGTTCAATAAAAATCCCCATTCTCTCCCCAGTGACCTTTCCTCTGAAGCCCAACTTTTGGCAGGTCTACTAATCCACGACTGTATGCATTAGAGACCTGCTTAGACTGGAAGAACTTTGTGAGACTCACCCTTTTGCTTGCAGTCTGTTAAAAAAGGTTACACATCTTCCCAAGCCTCAAGCAATAAGAAAACACTCATCTGTATCAGGCAGTTTAGCTAACCTGGCAGGTTCTGGAGCTAGCAGGCGCACCTTAAAACACCCTGGGGACTCTGCTGAACAGAGAGACTTCCATCTGGCATATTCTATACATCCAGGAAGGAAAGTACGCATGTTGTGTTGATGACATGTTACCCAACAGCTACTACAAGATGGAAGTGGGAGGTAAAAATGATCACTGAAACGGGTTTGACTGAAATGGAGTTAATCTGAAACTTCTAAGGCAGTAATAGTCAGCTGGGTGGGGGGCAGGCCTATTTCAGAACCCTGCAGTAAGAACTTTCAAAGTACACACCTCTCTTATCACCCTCGTCTCTCCCTATTCCACCTCGGAGCTTTGAGGGTACCGCTCTAGAGATGCAAGAGTAAATGAGAGAATTTCCAAGTGGAGCATTTTCACTTGAAGAATTTTCCCAGGGGATTTAGTTACGCTCTAGGGGTAAAATCACTGTTTGTAAATAAAGAGTATAGTAACAGACAATTAAGAATCATCATAGGGCTCAAACAGTAGGTTAGAACTGTTGAACCAAAATACATATTTTATACACATCCACCTTTGCCATGTATACCATAAATAGAAAATACATGTGCATGTGCTGTGATTTTTCTAAAAAATTATGTAAGTGAGGATGGTTTGGTATAATACATAAGAAGAGAATCTTTGAAAGAAAGAGCATCTGGATGGCGTTCCCAAGAGTAAAAGGACATGTTAACCGAGGGGGACGCTGTGCCAAGTCCACGTCCTCCTCACCTGCACCACCCTCTACACCCGGCTGTAAATTATTTCAGGAGAGGAACCTGTCTATGAGGTTCACAGTTTACACCAAGCACCAAGCATAGAGCTCAGCAGTTGTTCAAAACACACAGTTAAGTGAGGGAATAAATAATCTAGTGTTGCTAGATCAATATGGCCTACAGAAAAAAGACTAAAGACTTTATGTGATATTAAGACCATCTATAACATAGCTTCAAACTACTTACCCAGATTTTTTCCTCTCCTTACAAATGGGCCTAATGGAAGACCCTCAGCCATGCCCCACACTTCCCCCTAAAGCTTTGTCCATAAGCTGCCCTTGCTACTCTCATATATCCTTCTGCCAGCATACAACTTACCCAGGTGAGAAAGATTTAGCCAAAAGTTGGAAACAGCCTATATTCAACCATATGAGTGAAGATAAGTAAACCTACAATACGACCGTACAGAATTATGTAACTATTTACAAAATAACATCCATGTATACAGCCTTTTTAAACTGAATTGAGTTAGTGTTTGAACTGGAAAAAAAAAAATCGATGGTCAGCAAATAAAAGAATTTGAAATACCAGACCCAGAACTACAAAATAATACAGAAAGAACATAAAATATTATCTATAAAATTCCATAAGGTAGAGGCAAAGGTCATCCTTGGAGGCTCCAAATACTGACAGAATTTGGAGCTAAAATTAAAACTTAGGCAAAAAAGTACATGCTTTATAAATCTAACTTTATACTTTTTAATAGAATAATATCACCAAGTTGGAAATGCATTTTAATGCAAAAACTAGACTGGCAAAAGTACATTAACAAAAGCACGGCTAGTTTTACTAAGTGCTAGGAAATTTGCGTGACATTTGCTAGTTAAAAATGATCATTTTCTATAGAGAAACACATTAAAAAGAAAGCTATTAACCCACCTCCACGAGAGGCAAGGACATTCCCATCATAGGAAAAAGTCACGCAAGACGTGTCTGTGCCCGGGTCATGAGCTTGTTTATAGTGGAATTTAGGATGAACCTGTTTGCAAAGACAAACAAATTGTTAACATCTCATCTGAATTCAGATGAGAACACTTTTGTGGCAAGAATATTTCACTTTATAATCCAGAAAATGACACAGAGCTATATGTAAAATAATAATTTCACTTGATTATAGTTTTCTTTATTCTGGAAAAAAACTTCATTAGGCTTTTTAAAACACCCATCTGCTTTAATATGCAAAAAGAAGAAACAAAGTAAGTCCTAGCAGGAGATATTTTACAGGCTGCCTTAGCAAACTCTGAGCGATACAAGATTAGCACAACATTTAGTTCCTCTTATTACACTTATAAAGTTTTAGAGACTATTTCCTATAGTTACCTGAAAGAATAAATACAAAAAAATACAAATGAACAAATTATTAACTCAAAAATGTCATTATATTTCTGGTACATGCTAGACACTGTGCACATGGTTGTAAGTCTCGAACTATCTTTGATGTGCCTATAGGATAATGTTGTTGTTGATGACGTTGGTGGTGGTGGCGGCTAACTGCCACACAATGCTTACGGCATCCTAGGCACTATATCCTTTACTCTCCTGCCTACGGCGCTCACAATCACTCTCTAAGGTTATCTTCACTTTACAGATTGGGAAACTGAAGCACAGAGACTTACGGATCTTGTCCAAAGTCACACAGCCAGTAAGCAGTCGAGCTCGGAGTTTGAACCAAAAAGTCTGCTCTTAAACATTACACTACACTCCCTCTCTACTGATGTATGTTAATAGTCTTTTTACTTCTACTGTCGCTTCTGAACAGTTCATGATTTATAAAAGTAACTTTACTACCTGTCACTCAGAACAGGCCAAAGTACCAGGCAGTCAATTATCTCAGAGCCACCAGGCCGGATAATTCCACCGTGAATGGTAAGAGACATTACTAGTGATAACAGCATGTCTCCCTTGGGAGCCACAAGTACAAGAATTCAAGTGACCCATCTCCATTGATCTGGCAGTAACCCTAACAAAGAATGAGTCACAAAACAGAGCTCATGGACCTTAGCCTCCCAGTAATATCCCTGGTACTCCATCATTGAGCTTCCACCAAAATTCCAAGAATGAGGAACACAGTACCTCACAAAGGCAAGCCTTTTAAAAAATAATAATGATTTGTAGAGACTGAGTTAAAGCTGTCCTCTCTTTTCCTCCAGGTGACAGTCTTAGAAATTATACTAAAGACAGTAATTGTGCCTCTGCCTTTCATGGATACAAATAATTCATTGATTAATCTCTTTTTTATTGGGCATCAAATGTATAACAGATACATGGATTATCAGGGAAACACAAATGTGCCAAGATAAACGTGGCTTCTCTCCTCAGAGTGCTGACAGACAGCCCCCTGAAAAGACAGGGATAAGCACAGACAGCGACAAGCGGTACAGTGGAAATACAGAGCAATTCAAGAGCGCCAAAGAGTTCTTAACCCGAATGTGACACTAGGGAGAAAAGGGGCAAAAAGAAATCAGAGGCTCAGTGGATAGAGTAAGAGTGAGCTGACAAAGGGGCAGGATGTGGGGACAAGGAAGGGTCCTCCAGTCAGAGCGAACTGCATTGTGGTAACAGGATTTTGACCCTCATGACCTCCACACCTGGTGCTGGGCCCATGAATATGTTACTCTGCTTGGCAAAAGGACTCTGTAAGTGTAATTAAGGTTATCAGTTGACCTTAAAATAAGGAGATTATATCCTGGATTATCCACGCAGGGCTGAAGTAGTCACATGAGTCCTTAAAAGCAGAGCCTTCTCTGGGCTGAGGACAGAGAAGGAAGGCATAGAGATCTGACAGAAGAGTCAGTCAGAGAGAGCTTAAGAATGAGAAGCATGGAGCTCCCTGGCGGCTCAGCAGGTTAAGAATCTAGTGTTGTGTGTCACTGCAGCAGCATCCCCCGACCCCCCCAAAAAAGAATGAGAAGTATTTGACATGACATTGTTGACTTAAGAGATATGACAAAGAAACAGAGATGTGAATTCTATCAAAATCAGTGAGCTTGAAAGAGGACTTTGAGACCCAGATGAGAGCCAGAGCCCGAGCCAATGGTGTGGACCCTTGAACAACATAGGTTTGAACGGCATTGGTCCACTTATACACAGACTTTTTTCAGTAAATACATACTACCATACTACATGATCTGCAGTTGGTTGAATCCACAAATGGGGATCCATGGATACAGACAGCAGACTGTAAAGTTCTATGTGGATTTTCAATTGCTTGCAGGGTGGCGAGAGTGGAGGGGTGCCAGTGCTCCAGTGTGTTCAAGTGTGAAGTGTACTTTGAGAACCTAGCCTGGTGAGACCCTAAGAAGAGAATCCAACCACACCATGCCAGGCTTCTTTACCTACAGAAATTGTCAAATAATAAATGGGTGGGGTTTTTTTTAAGCCACTAAATTTCTGGGAGTAACTTGCTATGAAGCAACAGAAAATCAACATATACATATTAAATGGCCTGAAGATTAAATACCTGGTTGATTCAAAGGACTAAAAGAAGCTAACCATGACTAGAAGGGAAAGGAGAGGTGGCGGTGACGTGAGCAGGGCCCATCCTATAGGCCATGGTAAGGGCTGAAATTTTATCTTGAAAGTAAAAGGAGCTGCTAAGGGAGTTTACACAGAGAAGCAGTACTGTGACTAGGTTTGCTTATTTTTGAAAGATCATTCTGGACACATGGAGAAAAGCTTGAACATGCTTTTTAATTCTCAGAAAAGCAAAACTCTGCTACCGACGGAAATACGGAAAACATGCCACTTAGTTATATTTCAACAAGTTACCAACTACTAAACTCTAAATAAAGCTTTTGAAAGATATTGCAGCATTTGCTTTCCTATAATAAAGACTTTGCTTGCTTGCAAAAAAAAAAAAAAAAGATACTGTAGTGGTGGTAACATTTTAGCAAAAAGTCCTATGTTTACATTTCATCTCCCAGTGAAATTAACTTAGTTTTTTTGTTTTAAATGCTTTATTTTTAATGCTAAGAAATATGTGAACATATCTCAACAGAAGGAGACCCCTCATTACATGAGTTACCAGTAAGGTAATGGGGCACGATCAAAAAGAGCACGGGGCCAAGCTAGGAGACATGAAATCCGGACTTCGTTCAGTCAAAACATAGCCGTACACTGGGAACAAATTACTCAGGCTCTCTGGATCATGATTCTATCTTCTGTAAAATAAACAGATTGAACTAGATGATTTCCTAGGTCACTTAACAACTCTATGACTCTTTAGGAAAAGACGAAAACTGGTAAATACAGAATATTTTATAATATGACTAACTGATCAACACGTACTTTTTATTATTAACAGGGCCAAACAGATCATGAATACCAACATTCTTAAACACAAATACATAACAGATGTGTACATATACATATACCAGTCAGGTGCATTAAGGAAACTTAAGCATGTAGAATCCAAAGGAATCGTATCATATACCCTTCGGCAGGAGCCCAAGAGCAAGCAGGCGGTTCCATCTCTATTGGGATTTTATGTGAAAAAGTGCTCTTCAATGATTAACTTCGCTCTAAGCGGTAACAAAGTTTATTCCAATGAAATAAATAGCCAGAGGAGATGTAAAATATGCACACACCATTAACACTGGACAGCCCACAACGACAAATACTTCCACACCTTGAAAACCAAGTCAGCCAGACGGAAACGTTTGTGGCACGGTGCTACAGTCTAAGACTCTATACAAGCCTTTTCTTTTAACATAACAGTTTTATGAGATATAATTCACGTACCATGGAATTTGTCCACTTAAGGCGTGCAGTTCAATGTTTTTTGGTATTTTCAGAGAACTGAGTAATTTTCAACCATTACCACAGTCAATTAACTACCCCTCAGCCTCAAGCACTACTAATCCAGTTTCTGTCTCTGTATACTTGCCCAAGTGAACACTTCAAATAAATAAATGAAATCATACAAAATGTTAATCTTTTGTAAGTGGCTTCTTTCACTTGGCATAATGTTTCTGAGGTTCATCCATGTTACAGTATGTTTCAGTATTTCATTTTATTGTCAATTTTCCATTGTATGGATGTACCACATTTTATTCATCCATTTGTCAGCTGAGAGACATGGAACACCGTTTTCTTTCCTTTCTCCTTCACAGGGGTACGGCCTACATCATGCTCTCTCTCCAGCCTTCTCAGCCCCACATTCCCCTGCCATCCCCAACCCCATTTCCCCTACAGGCCTTTCCCCAAGAAATCTCTTATATGTCCAGTCCTGTCTTAGTGTCTTTTTCTCAGAGGACCCAGACTACCACAAGTGGTGCCTGGAGAGATCCAACAACACAGGTTATAAAGATCTAGCACTGCTTCCTTCACTGCCTGGCAGGTACAGACAACACTGTCCTAAGTGGAATGTGAAGCAAAGACACACTTGTGTACTTGGCTGTGATCCAACTGCTACAGCTTTCACTGGAGGTGACCTGGGAAAATTTCCTAGTACAGAGGAATGTCCTTGTGTGAAAAATGTTTTAAGCATTTTAAAAGAAATGGAGGATAATGTGAGAAAAAGAATGTATATATGTGTGACTGGGTCACTCTGCTGTACAGTAGAAATTGACAGAACACTGTAAACCAACTATAATGGAAAAAATAAAAACCATTAAAAATAAAATAAAATAAAAAGATATGGGAAAAAGATGCCTACAAAGACAATAGTGTTGGCTGGTCACTGCTAAGTCATTATCCCTGTAGAGGAATAATGAGAAACTGAGGACCATTAACAGTTACAGACTAAGTGGAAGAGCCAGAGAGCCACTTTAGTAGCTTTCAAAGAGGCTCTCATCTCCTGCAGTGGAAGAGCAGACACAGATGAGCAACAAACAAAAGTGATCTGGTATTTCGATTTATAGAGCTCCAGAGATATTTAAACGCTCACTCAAGGCAGGTCTGTTATTCTAAGGTCAGGGCTCTAGATGGGAAAACCTGAGACTCTGAAACACAAGGCTAGGCTATTTGAATGAATGCACATAACATGCTGGATCTACAGATGCCCTGGAACCTTCACAGCCTACAGAGGTGGTCCATCCTTGCCCTTCCCCCACAAGGCAGCAGTAGCTTCTCTTAGGACCTGCCTCTACCTCCTCTCCTGCCTTTACACCAACAACTAGTGTTAAATCTTAGCGTTACTGTGCTAGAGAAGGAGCTGGGCCTGACTAGGTAGGAAAGAGATGACACACCAAAAGAGATGCAGGAATTATCCAGCAGCTACTGGCAGGAAGCATGAAGTCAGTATCTTGAGTTTAGATTTTGAGGATGCTTAATCAAGGGGGCTTTGATTAGCAGGAGTCATTGATTTGGGGGCACATTATTATACAAGGACCCCAGGGGATGGGGTAAACTAAAAACACCGCAATTGTCCTGGCAGACAGTACAGAAGAGAATAAGAAGGCAGGGGGAAGTAGATGCTGGAATGGATATATTGTGCCCAGTTAGAAAATACAAAATATTATTTTTCATGGGAGGGCCCAGAAGAAATGCCATTCACCAAGGCCATTAAAAAACACACAGGTGAAGAGACAGCATCACCAAGAAGTTAGTGGCCAGTCTTCTCTGCAGCCCAAGGCTAATGTCACAGAGCTACTCCATTAATACCCATGGAGATAATGAAGCCCAAAATAATAAAAGCCTGGTTGCAGTGTTTATTTCCTAAAAGCCAAATACTGTAATTACTGCAATGACTGGCAAGGTCACAGAGGCAGCCAAGAGGGCCTGACGTGCAGCAAGCTGTGGAGACGGTGAACAGACCCTGGTATTCCCAGGGTCAGGAAAGATGGGCAGACAGCAAAGATACTGCTTAATATCTACAATCAAAAAGAGATAAATGGAACAGCATGAGGCTGAGGGTGATCACCCCAATAAAAAGTCATGACCCCTTGCTCTGTTCCCATAACTGAGACTATTTTCAGATCAGGAATCTATTGACTATCAAGGTGTCCAGATTCCCAAGAGGAAGGATAGTGCTTCTCAGTGGCACAAGGCTTCTCCTAGTCCTTCCGCAAAGGGATTGTTGGCTACAGACTTAATCAAGTAGTAGTCCCAACCGTGGCTGCTATGCCAACTGAGATACCATGAGAGAGTAATAAAGCCTCAGGCTGACTTAGGCTCGAGGAGTTCCCACTGGCCTGGCCAAAGCTTTCTTAAGAACTGTGTCGCAGTCTGAGATTCATCCTCGCCAACCCTCCTTCATTCCTTCCCTCTTTCCTTCAAAGGGGTCGGGCCTGCACCACCGTCAGATACTCTCTAGCCCCTTCTGCCTCCCCGCCCACTTCTCCCTTACAGGAGCTTAGGCAACAGACCTTTTACACATCTAATCCTGCCTTAGCATCTGCTTCTTAGAGAACCCTAACAGAGGACATTAGCAAACAAGACACAAGCAGAGAATTGTAAAGGCATGTACACTGGGACTTGCTCTCTTGTTGCTTTCAGAATCTAGTCACCTTGTTAAAAAAGCACAAGATGTTTTCTGGATGATGGGGGACATGTGCCCAGTCATCCCTGTAGCACGAGCTGATATCTTGCCAATAGCCAGACACAGGGATAAGGTCATCTTGGACCGTCCAGCCCCAACTGAGCTGTTAGTTAACTGCAGATGAAACAGAGAACTCAGGAGAAATCAGTCAAGCCGGTTCAGACCAGAGGTACTGCCCCACTGACCCAGAGAATCAGGAGGAATAATTAATGTTTGCTGTTTTAAGCAACTAGGTTTTAAGGTAGCTAGTTAATGCAGCAAAAGTTAACTAATGCAACACATAAAGGATGTGAACAGTGCCCAGCGGAGAGTAAACATTATGTAAGTGTTTGTCATTATTATAAATCAGATGATATTATAGGAGCATTAATAACGTTTTAAGAAGGTTAATTCTCACTCCCCTACCTTAGCCTTCTACCAAATAATATCCATCAGAAAGTGGTCCTGCAACCCTATCATTAAAATGAATTCAACTTGGTTACGTGTCTTATACTTTATGTAATCACTATGCTCCTCTCTTACCTTTTTTATCTGCTTGTGAGACCAAGCGGTCTCTCTAGCAATGTTTCTTTTCTTTTTTCCTTTTTTTTTTTTGTCTTTTGCCTTTTTAGGGCCATACACACGGCATAAGGAGGTTCCCAGGCTAGGGGTCCAATCGGTGCTACAGCAGCCGGCCTACACCACAGCCACAGCAACATCAAACCTGAGCCGCATCTGCGACCTACACCACAGCTCACGACAACGCCAGATCCTTAACCCACTGAGCAAGGCCAGGGATCGAACCCACAACCTCATGGTTCCTAGTCAGATTCGTTTCCTCTGCACCATGACGCGAACTCCTAGCAATATTTCTTAATCCTTGCTGGGGTTGCTTGAGATAACCATGGTCTCTAGGTGGCTGTAGTCTGTTTACAACCAGCTCCAGCCACTTCTATATATTCTCTGACACTAAGACAATGATTCCAGAAGATAATATTAGAGTGTGAGAGGAGAATGCTTAGAAACAGCTCATTCTTGGAGGATACAAAAGGGAGGGTTGTGTGTTTAAATCATTTTTCTTTATGTTATTGGATGAGAACTTCCCCCCACACTTCTGATCCTTTCTTTCAAGTAGGTCAGCGTCAGATTATTTCTTTCCCAGGCACATCATCTGAACTCTAAGAACCCCAACGAGTCTCAGAGCACAGCTGAGTACAGAGCTATGCATCACAGGTCATGTGCTTACAAGATGAACACACTTAATAAATATACCAAATAAAACTCTGAACTTTTGAGCATGTTTCAAGGAAACAACATATTTCATAGCAAGTTGACAGTTTCCAAGTTTCTAACCTTTTTTTAAAAAGATAATTATGTTCCAGCCAAAATGTTTTGCCCTTCCCTCATTCCTTCCTTCTCCCCTCTCCCTCCCTCCCTTCATTTTTAAAAAATAAATAAAGACAAAAGGCAATGATATCTAACAAAGGTTTCTGAAAAGTCCATTCATCATCCCCCATAAAATAAAGGCATGATAATAAAATTGTCAGAATCCTCATTTTCAATGTCAACTGTATTTACTAAGGACCCATTATACACACAACACAGAAATATAGAAACGAAGACACGATGAGGAATTTTCTCAAACTGCTTCACAAGTTGGGAAAGGAGAAGAAACACTTCAGATTTCTTATTCTTTCGTAAAACATTTACTGCATCAAGTATAAGCCAGGTTTAAAGGGCATCAAAATGACTAAGAATCGGCCTCTGCTGTAATGGGCAGTCTCACAGGAAGGAGGGAGAGAGACAGAGGAGGAGGAAGGGAGGGTGAGAAGAGCTGAGACTGAGTATTTATGACCGGGGCTGAACTCTGCAGACGGCTCTCCATTCTTAGTCCAGGTTCACCGCTGCAACCACTGTGACTTCAGAAAACAGCTGTGACTTAGTATTTATTTTTCAGCTGTATTTGGCATAGAGATAACCCAGGCTTCATTCATAACGGGACAGTGTTACAACCGCACGTCTGTTTGGTCATCTCAAACCAGGTGACTGCAGTGTGTGACTACCTAGGGCTCTGTCTGATGACCAGCTGGAAGCTGCTGCTGCAGGAGAGAGCTCAGCCACTGAGATGTGTGAGTCACAGGCACAACATGATGCCACTGCTCTGGAATCTTCTGGCTCCCCGTGTGCTTGCAACTTGAAATTCAAGGTGTTTACTTTAGTCTACAAAACAAACCCCTTATGGCTAAGGCACAAGTTACCTTCACACTAATCTCCCTTCTTATAAACCCGAGCTGAGTTCAGCCGGTATCCCAGTTAGGCCCTTGAGATTTATGCTTCAGAAATCTGGATGCGCGAACAAAACAAAACAAAACATTAAAGCCCCACAGAAGACCCATGCTTTTTGAATTTCAAGAAGGCATGAAATGCAACTTTGGGATTTGAGACTCTATTTCTAACCTCTGAGATATTATATAGAATCATTTAAAGATGGGGACATTATCTTATTAGAGCGTTTAAATATCTGGTATATTTTACTGCTGTAATTTTATAAACAAAGTGTAATTTTATTGGGGGAAAAAATGAGGTAATAGAGAATCTCATAAGATATTCGGTAGGTCTCCAAATGAGGATATCATCTAAATCATCAAGAGAAATGATTTAAGAAGAAAGTCCTTCTGAAGAGACAGCCCCAAAGCAGGGTTTCCCAGAGGATGTTTTGTGTAACATCATCAGATCCAGGGGTGGGGTGGGGGTGGGGTGGTTCCATAGCCAAGTAAGCCTGGGAAACTAGAGTTTATTTGCATACCATGGCCTGGTCTTGAAGATTCACAATGCACATTAGGATATTAAAAGTTAGTCTTTTAAGTAGCAGTCCTGAAATAAATCAACCTCTTTAACGTTTCCAAAGCTTATTTGACTATGGAACCTTTTTTTTTCCTTCCCTTTTCAGAAAGTACTTACTAATATGAATAGAATTTAACATCCTCTGGACCTTAATTGGGGAAATACATATTTAGAGCAAGAGCCAGTAAACTTCTTCAGGAAAAAGACCAGGCAGTAAATATTTTAGGCTTAGAGGATTATAAAGTCTCTGTCGCAACTACTCACTTCTATTACAGCATGAAAGCAGCCACAGACAATAAACAAGTGGATGAGGTTGTGTTCCAATAAAACTTTATTTATAAAAAGAGGTGGCAAGCTGACCCACAGTTGGGCCACAGTTTGCTGACCTCTGATCTAGAGAGAATAAAAATCTTAGGGAAAGGCACTCTATTTACAAAATCATTGTTATAAACACTAAAGGCTTCCTTGTGATTCACTAATAATTTCAACTTGTAACACTAATGGTGGTGGCAACAGTAATAATAACGACAGGTACATTTACTGAACATGCTGCTACTCAATGCACTGCAAAGTATATTCTCTAATTTCATTCTTCAAACAAGCCTCCTATTGTGTATGTAATCATTATCTCATTTTACAACCAAGAAAGCTGAGACTTAGCAAGGTGACTTAGCCGAAGACATTGGACTAATAAATTTTTACTCTGATAAGTTTTTTTTAATTACTCAATGAATTTTATTACATTTATCATTGTACGATGATAGGTTTTATCAGAGTAAAAATTCAAACCCTGATACTAACTCCAGAAACCACTCTTCGTTAAAACAACCCTTTTCATTTATTTATATTTGCAGCCATGTTTTACCAGGCTTCTTTGGGTTTTGCCTAGATTATTACAGTAATGGCATCTCCTTAAACTCCCAGGAAGGGCAATGCAGGGAGAGAGATGAAGAATATCCAATAAGTTTTTCCCATTCCAACTACATAATACATTTATTTTCTGTTACTAAGGATTTCTGAAAAAAATTCTATTACAAATTTCATCTAAGGCAGAAGCTACCAGCCTTATCCATACAGGGGCAGAAACAATCACAAACTGGTCATTTTCCACCTGCTCTAGTCCTGGTCAATGGGATCTGGCCCATGATAATAAGAGCTAACATTTATTGCTAACATTTAATGCTCAGCTAGCATTTAGTCTGGGCTAGATACCGTCCCAAGTGCAGGGCTGTATTAACTCCTTGAATTTTCCAGTGGTCTTCTGAGATAAGTACTATTACATCCCCATTGTATAGGGAGGGTGTGGCAGTGTAGAAAGGCAAGGCCATGTGGTCAGTAAGTGCCAGAGCCAGGATGTGAACCCGGGCAGCCGGGCTCAAGGGCCTGCACTTCCAACCACTGCTATACACACACACACTCACAGCTCTCCTGACTTCAGGCTCCCTCCACTCTGACCCCCATTTGCAACCAATGTCACTGCACACTCTGTGTAGACCCTCACTCTTTCTTTACTAGGCCAGTCCTCCCTCCAACCACCAGTGGAATTTGAGGATGAAAGGTGGGAAAGTGCAGCAAGAGACTGAAGTAACCCCTGGGTATAGTGGGGGAGCACTACACCAGTTTCTAAAAACAGTAAAACCATCATCCATGAGTAAACCCAAGTCCAGGATACCAGCTAAATTCAGTCCACAAACACATGTTGATCAGCCTTTACTCAAGAAGATGACATCTGAAGTTCCCGTCATGGCGCAGCGGAACCGAATCCAACTAGGAACCACGAGGTTGCAGGTTTGATCCCTGGCCTCGCTCAGTGGGTTAAGGATCTGGTGTTGCCATGAGCTGTGGTGTAGGTTCCAGATGCAGTTCGGATCCCGCATTGCTGTGGCTGTGGTGTAGGCCGGCAGCTGTAGCTCAGAGTAGACCCCTAGCCTGGTAACCTCCATATGCCGCGGGTGCAACCCTAAAAGGACAAAAGACAAAAAAAAAAAAAAAATCACATCAAGAGTCTCTAAAGTAATTCAAAACTTAGTAAATAACACAAGATACAACCAGCAATGAGGAAGTCCTCCTAGCTGCAGTGGATCTCCTTAGCTGCCCTCTGTATGTTACCTTTTCTCCTCCATCCTTATTCTTGAGCTTAGGGTGACAGGAGTTAGGATCTTAGACTGACTGTAGCACATGAAAAACACAAATGTGAACACAAATGCAGCTTTCAATTCAGCTCTTTAATTGAAGAGGAACTTGAAAGCGCCTAGGCCAACACCGGAAGCTCGGTGCCGTGGAATGACCTGCCGAGACAGGAGGGAAAGCCCGGCGGTGCCCCCTTTGAAGTCCAGCTGCCTGAGATTCACTGGCAGCCGACCTTCAAAGAGAGCCGATGCTTCCTTCCCTCAGCCTGGCCGCCAAGCTTCCCGGGCAGCTGGGCAGATTTAGCCACTCTCTACCCAGCTGTCCGTGAACTCTGGCAGCCAGTTCAAGTGAGGGATAGAGAGGTGCTGGCGGAGGGAGGGGGAGGAGTGGGAGTTGGGGGGGCGAGTGGCGAGCCCAGTGGCGCCAGGGCAAAGAGGATGCTGGGTTTCCTCGGAGCCAACCTTATCAGTGTCAGTCAAAAGACCAAGCTTCCAATGGGAGCACGAGCCAGCTCCGCTACAAAGCAACTTTTGAGTGAGTAGAGAAATTTCAAATACTTTACTTCAAAAGCTGAGTGAATCTCCGACATACTCTCCTGCAGATGGCCCAGTTGCTGCAGCGAGCAGTCCAATCTCTCCATAGTGATGCAGGGGACAAAGCTAAGGTCAAAAATCAAAAACTCGCGGTCCTTTACTAATTTAGATATTCCAGCAGTGTGAGTTTATGCTTCTTGGGGACTTTTGGGGTTGTTTGCCGAGTTTGTTGTGGCAACCCTTCTGTTTCCCTGGCAGCCAATAGCTGAAACCACTTATCTGTTTCTGCGCCTGTGCAGCAGATGCTTGGAAAAGACTGGCTCATTTAACATAAACATCACCCGTGTGTTGTTATGTTTCTCCTCTGGAACCATATGCTTGGCATAGAGAACAGTGCGTGTTATCAGCTGCAGGTGCAAAAGCGATGTGGAACAGTCCTACTGGTAACAACAAACTTTCAAAGTAAGTCTAAGATCTTACACGTGGTTAAGTGGGAGGCTGTGAAAGTGACTAACAAACAGAAAAATGGAAGCTGAAGAACTGAAGGGTCCTGAACAGAGAAGTAAATCATCAGATACGAATTTTACATGGAGTTTTCTGGCAGCTACATGGAGATGGGGAAGAAGACCGGAAGCCAGAGGGAAAACGATAAATTTCATGAAATCTTTTCTCTAGTTCTGTCCTGTACAATTTGCCTAGGAAAGAAATGTATGGATGAGCTTGTACGATGCACCATGACAATATGAGGGAAAGACCTAAGTATTCACACAGCGTGGCCTTTTTTTTTTGGTCACAGTGTGCAGCAGCTTGAACTGGGAAACTGGGATCTCAGTTTCCAGACCAGGAACTGAACCTGGGCCACAGCAGTGACAACGCCAAGTTTTTTTTTTTGTTTGTTTGTTTGTTTTTTGTTTTTTTTTTTGCCTTTTGTCATTTTATGGCCGCGGGTTTATGGCCGCACCCGCGGCATGTGGGGGTTCCCAGGCTAGGGGTCTAATCGGAGCTGTGGCCACTGGCCTGCGCCGCAGCCACAGCAACGCAGGATCCGAGCCGCGTCTGCAACCTACACCACAGCTCACAGCAACGCCGGATCGTTAACCCACTGAGCAAGGGCAGGGATCGAACCCGCAACCTCATGGTTCCTAGTCGGATTCGTTAACCACTGCGCCACCACGGGAACTACCATAACGCCAAGTTTTAATCACTAGACCACCAGAGAACTCGCACACACAGACCACTGTATTAAGTCTCTAGCTACAAACACATCGTCCTCCATGCTCTTCAGATCTCTTTAAAACTGTATGATCTAGCAGTCAGCATTAAGTAAAGTGATGGCAAAGACATACGATCCAAAAAACTTATCATCTAACTTCAAAAGTATAACACTAAGCCTACAGAAGAAACAACAAGTAATATTTGCTAAAATTAGTCCAACTGTTTATTCAGTCATTCCACAAATATTTATGGAGTCCTTGCCATGTGCAAAGCACTGCGCTAGGTGTTGTGGGTGAGTAACAGATTAGCAAAATGGCTCCTGCTCTCCAGGAGATCTGTCTAGAAACGGGGACAAACATAAAGACAAATATCTGCAATGCGCTGTGCAATAAATACTGGCAGTATCCACAAACTATATAGCCAGCCCGCAAAATAATGGTCCGCTCTACCATGGCAGCATCATGGGGAAAGGTTGGAAGTGGAAGAAAGAGAAACCAGGTAAAGCCTGGTAAGGATGCTTGACTACGGTCTTAGAAGGTTAAGGAGCGGATCACTAGAAATACAAAACAAAAAACTTACTCCCCTAGAGGACTCAGAACATAAAAGACAAGTGTGATGTAGCACACTGCTGTTGGAACTACAGGTGGTACTAAAAACAGATCCACAGCACGTAAGACTGGAGAGCTGGAGGTCAAATTATTAGTGGCCTCGTATGTTCTATGGAGTTTTAATTTGTACTTTATGGGCAATGCTGAGCCCTGAAGGGTTTTAAGGAGAAAGGGGTAATATGATTATATCTGTATTTTAAAAGACTACGCCGCAGCAGTGGGAAAGATAAATTGGAACGGGGAAGACTGAGGGCAGGGAGAGGAGTCAGGGCACACACGCGGGGCCCCAATGAGGGCAGGCGGGGCTTGCGGCTGAGTGATGCATGTCCGAGAACAATCCATGTTACAGTCTTTGGTACCATGGTAGAGCGGACCATTATTTTGCGGGCTGGCTATATAGTTTGTGGATACTGCCAGTATTTATTGCACAGCGCATTGCAGATATTTGTCTTTATGTTTGTCCCCCTTTCTAGACAGATCTCCTGGAGAGCAGGAGCCATTCGGTTGCAGCGAATCTGTGAAGCGGACACAGCAAATTTCAGGTATTCTGGGTAGAAACCTGACAATGAAAGGAGGAGGGGTTGGAAAAGGCTTTTGTTAAATGGAATAAATAAGAATCAGAGGCTTGAACATAATTTCTAGGAGCCAATAGGGATGAAAAGGATAAAAATACACGAAAGGGAGTAACTGATAGAATCAAGTCTCAGAGGAAGCAGGAAGAACGTGATCAAGAGCACAGGTGGAAGGATTAGTGAGGAACTAGTCGAGAAAAACCTCTTCCTTGGAGACTTCGAGGAAGGAGGCTGCGAGACCAAGGTCTGAACACAGAGACTCATTCATACACAGAAGGGTGAAAAGTCTGACAGAAGTCCAACCTATTGTGCTTCCTTTTCCATGTTAAGGTGGGGAGACAACTGAGTAGGGGATTATAAAATGGACCAGAGAAGAGCTGGGTAAATTCGAAAGTACCCAATGAGATGGAATGACAGAGATAACTGGACAGGAAAAAGGAAGGGATTTCCCAAAGGCAAGGAGGGCCAAGAAGAAAATGTATATCATAAACATGCCTCGTAAATCACCTGAAAATTGTAGGTTTTATCAGGTGTCTTAGAGCTAGAGAAGGAAGCAAAGGCACCATACTAATGGGGTTGTCAGGTAGAAAACAAAAAATAAAGCACAGTTTAAAATCTTGGTAAAATGTACACAGCAAAAGTCAAATCATCTTTTGTCTTTTCTCCAAGGACCATGCCCCAGAGTTAACTGGTTTAAGCTTGAATTTTGGCTCCCTGACATCAAAGTTGAGGTCAGTGTAATGCAACGTTAACTTGGCAGCTCAATGACAAAAATAAAACTTTTTTCCCTTTTTCAAGTGTACACTTTATTAGAGAAAATACCTTCACAACAACTAAAAATGATAGTACCAATATTTTCCTTATTCTAAGCCCAGCACTGACTTATTTTTTAAAAGCAGGGGTTCCCGTTTTACGCACTTAAGAAATCAATTTGAACACTATAAATTAACTACAATGGAAAAAATAAAAATCGAAAAAAAAAATCAATGTGAGGCAAATGTTTATTGGTTGCCTTCTAGGTCCCTGGCACTATGCTATGCCTGTAGAAACAGATAAAAAAACCACAGTCCTGCCTTCAAGAGGATTTTGTTCTAATTCACATTCTAAGTATTTAAAGAACTTTTTTTACTTGTTAAAAAACCTTACATTTCCTCGTTTAAAAATGCCTTACATTTCCTTGCTCATTCCATTTGTTAATGATTCTGCTGATGTGACTCTTTCAAGTAAAATTACAAAAAATAAACAATGACTAAGTAGTAACTGTCAGAGAAAACCTTTCTTAAAAAAGCATTTTCATTTATATTTTAATTTGAAGGGAGAATATGGAAGAAATTAATAGGAGTTTATGACAATCTACAGTCATTCAAGAAATTAAGGATTTCCTCTTCTCCTGATAAACTGAAAGATCTAACACCCCTTATTTCCACATTACAGCAATAGGCTGATGGAGGATGTTTATGGAAAAAATGCCCAGTTTTCCTCTGTATTTTTCCTTTACTATTCACACAGAACACTTCACTTCTGACACTTACGGTCACCAAATGCTGCGTGGTGGATTTCCTGCACTCCTAGCAGGAGTCCACGACACCAGCTCAGTGTCCTACAATTTGACTCCATTCTGACACATCCTGGACGTCAAAGCCTCAGTCTGACAAGTCAGCTCCCCCTCCACTTCCACTTCCGACACCAGTCTCAAGTGTAGACCCTCAACCTCCTTACGTTCAACTAATTTGCGGGAGCAACTCACAGAATCCTAGGAAACACTTATTTACACTTACCAATTTATTAGAGGATATGGTAAAGGATAAAGGTGAACAGCCAGATGAAGAGACACAACGGGTGAGGTCTGGGAGGGTTCCAAGCACAGGGGCTTCTGTCTCCACGGAGCTGGGGTACATCGTCTCCCAGCACACAGATGTGTTCACCAACCTCGAAGCTCTCCCAACCCCATATTACTGGGAATTTTATGGAGGCTTCCTCATACAAGTATGATCAACCATCAGCTCTTTTCTAGCCCCTCTCCCTTCTCTAGAAAAGTGGAGGGCAGGTCTGAAAATGCCAAGCTTCTAATCATGGCTTGGTTTTTGTGATGACACACACCCCCAATCCAAGAGTCATTCAGGAGTCCACCCAAGCCACCCTACTGGAACAAAAGATGCTCTTAGTGCTCTTATCACTTAGGAATTTACAAGGGCTTTAGGAGCCCTGTGTCAGGGACAGGAAACAAATACACATTTCCTATTATAAATCACAGAGGAGAAAAAGAATGTGTAAGGGAACAAGACAAAAGAAACTGTCTTAATTTGACATAAAGAAGGACGTAACTCATTTATTAGTAAGATTAAGTATATACACAGGGATGGATGCACTGAAAACATTTTAATCAAAGCAAGTAGTTTCTAGGAGCTCCTGCTGTGGTACAGTGGGTTAAGAATTCGACTGCAGTGGCTTGGGTCGCCATGGAGGCCCAGGTTCAATCCTCAGCCCAGCACGGTGGGTTAAAGGGTTAAAGCGGGTTAACGGATTAAAGGAACTCTGGCATTACCACAGCTCCAGTGTAGGTTGCAGCTGTGCCTCTGATCTAATCCCTGACTGGGGAACTCCATATGCCACGGGTGAGGCCATTAAAAAAAAAAAAAAAAAAAAGCAGGGCGTTTCCTCCTTTGAGCAGACAAATAGGTCTGGGGAATGGACATAAACCAATCTTGAGTAGGAATCCAACACTGAGACCTTTTAAAAAAAATTCTTCCAGGTATTTAGCATTTATCCTTACCCTAGAAAATATTTACTTATCTGTGACACTACGCTATCTCCATAAGCCCAAAATAGCCTCTTAAACGCTCCTTTTCACCTGAGCTTGTATGGAAAAATACTGAAGATCTGCTATTTATCAGTATGTCAAATTCTGAAAGGCTAACCGTGAGCACATTTGCTCCTAAGACCCCTTCCATATCTGGAGGCAGCAGGCACAGGTGATGAGCACTGGCCCAAGACTGTGAGCCAGATATTACTTTGACATAAGGCAAAAATAATCTACTGCTACCTCCTGTCTCCTGCTCCTTCTAGGCAAAGGTCAGGATGTCACAGAAAAAGTGAACAACGGGTCACCCGTTCACACCCAAGACCTTCTCAGACACAAAGCAATGTTTGGTTGTTATAAAGTCAAGAGGAAGGAAACCTGCCCATGTTCTAGAACCAGGCTGTCTAACGTGGAAGCCACTTGCCACACGCAACTACCGAGATCAGGAAATATGGCTACTGTGATTAAGGAACTAAATTTTAAATTTAAACTAATTTAAAATTTAAAGAGCCATACGTATTGAACAGTACAGGCCTAAATGCTCCAGTTAAAAAGCAAAGATTATATATATATACACATACATACATACATACATATATATTTTTTTAAAAGAGTCAACTATATACATCTGTAAAAAAAAATCCATTTTGGATCAATTTAAAAGTAAAATAATGAAAAAGGATATAGTAGGCAAACATAAATCAAAAGAAACCTGGAGTATCTATATTACTCTCGGACAAAGGAGATGCTCTAAAGATCTCTATTACCAAAAACAGAAACATATTAACATAATGATGGAGGGGTCAATTCAGCAAGAAAACATAATCCTAAATGGGTACATACCCAATAAAAGTGTCTTAAAATACAAAAAGGAAGGGGAAAAAAAGAGCTGAAAGGAAAAACAGACATAATTACAGTTGCGGATTTCAATAGTCTTAGTAATTAATAAAACAAGTGGACACAAAATCAGTAAAGACATAGGTGACATGATCAATACTATCAACAAATTTGACCTAACTGACATTTACAAGACACTCCTTCCCCAAAGGGCAGAACACACATTCTTTTCAAGTGTGCATGGATTATTTATTGGGATAGATTATTCTCTGGACCAGCAAAAAAAAAAACAGCTCTCTAAATTTTAAAGTATTAAAATCATACATACAAAGTATATTCTCAGATGGGAGTTCCCTTCGTGGCTCAGTGGTTAACGAATCCGACTAAGAACCATGAGGTTGCGGGTTCGATCCCTGGCCTTGCTCAGTGGGTTAAGGATCCGGCGTTGCCGTGAGCTGTGGTGTAGGTTGCAGACGCGGCTCGGATCCCGCATTGCTGTGGCTGTGGCGAAGGTGGGCAGCTGCAGCTCCTGTTAGACCCCTAGCCTGGGAATCTCCATATGCCTCGGGTGCGGCTCTAGATAAAAAAGGCAAAAAGACAAAAAACAAAAAACAAAAAAAAAACAACAACAAAGTATATTCTCAGACGACAATGGAATTAAAGTAGAAATCCATTAACAGAACAAAAAAATTAGAAATTATACCTCATGCTTCTAAATAATCCATGTCCTCAAAAAGAATTCAGAAGGGGAAATTAGAAAATATATATAATTCATTAAAAATGGAAACACAAAACATCAGACTTTGGGGGATGCAGATTATTATGGACTAATGTTTGTGTCCCCTCAAAATTCCTATGTTGAAGCCATAACCACTGATGTGATGGTATTTGGAGTGGACCTTTGGAAGGTAACTAGGTTTAGATGAAGTCATGAGGAGGGGAGCCCCAATGATGGGATTAGTGTCCTTATAATAACAGGAAGAGAGATCAGTTTGATAGCCATAATTTGCTGCCTCCCTCCCTCCTTCTGCCACATGAGGACAAAGCAGTGAGAAGGCTGGCATCGGCAAACTAGAAAGAAGGTCCTCACCAGGAAATAAAGCTATTGGCACCTTGACCTTAGACTTCCCAAGTCTTCAGAACTATGAGAAAAAAAATGTCTGTTGTTTAAGCCACTCAGTCTATATTTTGTTAGGCAGCCTACGCCAACTAAAATACAAAGCAGTGTTTAGAGAAGAATTTAAAGGGTTTAATGTATATATTAAAACAGGAGAGAGGTCTCAAACAAAAGCCCTAAGCTTCCATTTTGAGAAATTAGAAGAAGATGAGCAAAGAAGAAGAAATAATAAAGAGCAGAAATCAATGAAATAAAAAACAAAAAGTATAGAAAAAATCAATAATATGCTGAAATTATAAAAACTTATATAAGTATCAAAAACATGCAAATCAAATATAAATCTATATCAAACTATGACTTCTGCAGTTAATAAAATGGATTAATCCAAACAAAAATGTTAGGGCTATTACTTGATTGCACAGTCATAAACAGGCAAGGAATATTAATTTGTTTTCTTACTATAAGGTCTAATATATATTCTCCTGAGGAATTAGAGCTTTTTTCCCCTCAAGAAACTGAAATAATAATCTACTTCTAAATCACTTTCTAAGAACTAACTAATGGGAAAATGAACTGGGATGAACTGTGTAAAGATCATTAAGACCTAGCGAGAGACGACATGATGAGTTCTGAAGAGAGCCTGTACAGGTATCAACAACTGGTTGCAAAATGTCTAGCTCCCTTCTTCAGTCTCTCCCTCTAAGTAAATGGTCTTCCAACAGAATGTGGGAAGAAAGAACTGAAAATAAAACCTCGAATGTTTCTTTTTATCTTAAAAAAGAAAAAAATTAAAAAGCCATGCCTGGTAAATGGTTGAGAGAGCGCCAGTTGCTAGCCTATCACTCTTGTCAAAAACCTGGATTTGGGGTTACTTGTGGATGTCTACGTCACTCGGTAATTAATTCCTCCATTCTCTAAACACTTATGGCTAGAGAGTGTTTGGTGAAGCTAGAGCTACAGAGATGGCAGGTGTTTAGGAGACCTCCCTGGAGTGTGGGAGGATAGCTCGCTGGGCTCTCCCACAGGCAGAGAGAGAGGAGGAAGTGACTCACTCTGCCTAGGGGGCAGGAATGTTTCCACAGAGGTAGACACATTAGGAGGGTTTTGAAGGATAAGTAGGAGGTCACCAGGCAGAGAAATGGACAAACTGTGTTCTAGAAAGAAGGAACACAGCATGTTTAGAGATGATAAGCAAATGTTTGGCATGGTAGCCTAATACGCATATTGTCCCTTCTTACTATTATTTTGGATTAGAGAGTTGGTTCTGTTTAAATTTCCACTGAAAAGATATTCTCTGTGAATACACAAATTGTATTTAACTAGCATCTAAAATATCCTAAAGGAAAATAGGAACATATGTACCTAAATATTTTCCATTTTCATGGTAAAATGAGAGCACTGATAACCACATTAATCAGCTTTCACAATTTTAGAGACCATGACCTATGTTTAATTAAAAACGAGTCACCTGAACAACAAAAAGTTCACACGTTTAGGCTTCCTGTCATTTCTCTACATGATTTTTAGTCCTAATTCCTTTCTGAAAAGTTACCTCTTGGGTATAAACACATGAACCACGTAATGACAGAGAGGAGTCAGTGTGTGACATGGTTAAGATGCAGGTGCCAAGGTATTTGTGAGAGGGCTCAGAGTGGAAACAGGCAGTAATTTATAAAGGAAATAAGGTGAAGTGTTATACTTTTAAATTTGGACTTGAACTGGTAACTATATCTAGTCACTTATGATGGAGCGTGATGGAGGATAATGTGAGAAAAAGGATGTATATATGTATATGTGTGACTGGCTTACTTTGCTGTACAGTAGAAAACTGACAGAACACTGTAAACCAGCTATAATGGAAAAAATAAAAATCATTTAAAATAAAGTATATGAAGGAAAAAAATTTGAGGATGCTCTGGTTTCAGAGTAAGACCGACCAGACTGTACTGAATTGGCTCCTCAGTTACGGACTTTCTACTGTAAATGAGACACTGCACTGGGCCCCATGGGGAGCAAGACAGCTGGGACAGGCACCTGACCCCCAAGATTCCCAATTTTGCAAAGTAATTAAAAATGCATACAACTATGAATAACAAATGAAATCACTATCGAGGTTACAAGTTACAATGTTCCCCATAAAACAGTATTTAAGCACTTACTATGCGCCGTGCAGAAGGTAAGCATTTTATTTACACTATTTTATTTGTAAACTCCTTTTATTTTATTTTCATAAAACTCCTTTTACAAGTGAGGAAACAGGTTATACACTTAGAGCTGGAATTTAAATTTACCAGGTCTGAACGTAGAGCCTGATCTCTTATCTATACCTGATACAGAATGTTTTGGGAAAGCAAAGAAAGAGACAACTATTTTGCTCCCAGCAGAGTGGTTAAGGTTTCAGAGAGAGACACCATTTGAGCTGAGCCTCAGAGGACGAGTGGCCAACGGCAAGGAGGAGAACTGAGGTGAGGAGACTGCCCACTCAAAGGCATGGAGGTGAAAGAGTGCATGGCATGTTCGGGAAAGTGCGGTTCTTTAAAAAAAAAAAGGAAAGAAAGACTTCCATCTTCTCCTTTACACCTTTGTCTACGCTGTTCTTTACTTAGAAAGCCTGCCTCCCTCCTCTCTGCCTGCCCTGCAGTTACCTTTTATGCCTTAGTCCAGGCACTTTTTGCTTCATGAAGCTTTTCCAGTGTACACACAGCACTCTTTGTACACATCTCCTTATATTTTTTGTTTGATTTTTGGATTTTTTTTGGTCTTTTTGTCTTGTTAGGGCCTCACCCACAGCATATGGAGATTCCCAGGCTAGGGGTCGAATCGGAGCTGTAGCTGCCGGCCTAGCCACAGCCACAGCTACAGCAGCACGGGATTCGAGCCGCATCTGTGACCTACACCACAGCTCGCGGCAATGCCAGATCCTTAACCCACTGAGCAAGGCCAGGGATCGAACCTGCAACCTCATGGTCACTAGCTGGGCTCGTTAACCTCTGAGCCACGATAGGAACTCATGATTTTGATTTGATTTTTATAAAGTTGAAAGTCACTGAAAATTCATTGTTTAATTTTACGTCATTTCTAAATGCTTGATAAAAGTCATTTCAAAAATCATTTAGCATCCACTGACAATGTTAATAATGAAAAGCAAATTAATTTTTAAAGTAAAATCCATTAAGATAATGAAAAGCAAGATTCAATAGGATCAATGCAATTTATGAGTTAAAAATTTTAAATGACAGAGAAAATTCTTGCTCCAAATTATCTCTTTGAGGGGAGGGGGATATGCTGTAATATATTTATTTGTTTATTTATTTATTTTTATTCAATTTATTAAACTAAAACAAAAGCGATTCACCCATTTCTCCCACCCCCATCCCCCACCCCTGGCAACCACCGATCTGTATTCTATGAGCTCTTACACATGTAAGGGAGATCATACAGATTTGTCTTTCTCTGACTTATTTCAGCTCAGTATAATGACCTTGAGGTTCATCCAGCTGTCACAAATGGCAAGGTTTCGTTCTTATTTATGGCTGAATAATATTCCATTGCATGTATACACCTAAATTTCTTTATCAAAACAATAAGACATATGCAATAAAATCTTAATATTTGAAAAATCCAGTTACTTTTCTCTCCATAAAGAAGATACACTCATTTTAGCTATAATTCAAAATCCCATGAATAAGAAACTACAAAGAGATGGAAAGTACTCAGCTTTACAGTGCTGCTTTGTTCAAAGTCAAAGAAATATCTCAAACCACCGTTTTTGTCCATAAACTTCAGATGACAAAAAGCTGGTAAAGGCAACACTGTGAATCAATTACACTACAACAAAAAATTGATGAGAAGCACTAGGTATGTTTGTTGAGGTTCCTGAGGTTCTTTAGTGACTTCTGACAATTTAGCTACCAACAGATTACCATGAAAAGAACAGCTCTCTTTTTCTGGAAAATAATATTCTTAAAAAAAAAAAGCTGTTAACTAGTCATTATCGGGATTAATTACAGACAGTTTCTAAATTATGGCATCATACTTCACAGTGGAGTAGCTTCACAAATTTAGACAAAAACAGAAGGAAATTCAACACGCCTGGAAGAAAACGTCTTTTAGGATTAAATCCAAGGGCTCTTCATACCTTGCAGATATTTTCACCATCTTAGTCAAGGAAATAAAGGAAATAAGGATACTGAAGAATAGTATTTATTAGGTACATCCTATCAAAATAGACATTTTTCACTTGACCACTGCATATATTTACTGGTGAGCTTTTTTTTTTTTTCCAAAGGATTGGGGGTTAGGCGGAGATCACCGGAAAACTAATTTGTTTCCATAACAACTATTCTATATTTTTGAAACCTCCTCTCCTTTAAATACATTTCAGTCTGTCAGTAATATTTACTGAGCGCCTCCTGTGTCTGAGACACTCAAAGCTAAAACATAACCTCTTTCCATAAGAAAAGCATTTTCATTTAGCATGTCACATCACACGTTTTATACATATATTTGGATATAGTTGACGTAGGAAAAGTGTGAGCTAGGAAAAATATCCAAATGAATTCAAAAGTATCACAGACACAACATGGAATAAAAGATAATAAATTTACTCTACTCATCAGCGAGGTTTTTAAAATACATTTCAGTTGTTCCTAAATTCATTTTAACCTAGGGCATAGCTTAGTAAGGCTAGAAAATGCCAGAGGTTCTCAAAAGGCAGAGCTGTTGTTTTCCTTTTATAAATTATGAGCTATCTAGATAAATAAGTATTAACTCAAGTGTCAGCAAAATTTCACAAGATTTGGGCAGGATTTTGCTGGACTGTTTACAGTCTATTTATCTGTTTACATAATCTGTTTATAGTATCATACTATATATAATGTATAACATATTTATATAATAAAGTATATATTATATTATCTATATAATATAGTATGTTATACATAATACCACTTGAAAAGACCCCACCTCTTTCACTACACTTTCTGCAACTGTTTAATAGCAACACCTATAGCAACAAACCTCTAGATTTCTATTAAAAAAGCTGGAAAGGGAATTCTTACTTTGTCTTTTCATTTGAGTAAAGTTAAAAATATCTTAGAAAAACCTAAAAATTATTTTTCAAAATTCTCAAGGAAGTTATGAAAAATTGAAGGTTGCATTTTTTTGCAAGTATGATATTCATTTCCTGAAGAACAATAATATTTTACCATTCACCTAATCCTATATTTAGCAGAGGTAAGAACTGTCATTAGAAATTCAAAATATTTCTGTGCTTACTAATTAACTGCAAATGAGATTTCATACTCTTTAGGAAAACACATCACTTACTCATTGCTCACCAAAAAGCAAACAAATCCCAAATAAAGCATATGCCTAATCCTGGTCAGTTTTGAATTACTTTCATACTTCAATACAGATTGTAATTTATGAAATAATGGACCTAGTAACAGTGTTTATGCAATAATTACTACTTGAACCAAGGATGCTGGGTTATTTTCTCTATTTAGGATTGAATTGTTTTGATACTTTGATCTGGGTCATAACGTTATGCAATAATGGACCTAACAATAATATTTATGCCAATAAAATACCAGCTGAACTGAGAACACTGGGTTATTTTCTCTCTTTATGAACATCTGATGAAATTAATTAGAAACTGGCAGTAAAAATACTGAAGACATAAAAACATCTACAAGTTGCATTTTCATTGCTCTTTCTCTTTTTGCTTTTCTTTTTCCTATGCCGCTCATCCTTTTACTTCCTTTGTATTTCTTAGAAAAGCAGGACAAAGCTTTTTGAATTTCAGAAAATGCATGCTCACTGTAACTCCTAGGCACTGTGCCTGCAACAGGGTTCCCTTTTCTAATTATACTTCCCCCATTTTCCGGTTGTCATGAGCACCTGGTATGTGTCTTCTCTGGATAATTTCATACTGGAAATATTCTCCTTTAGACCATCTTAAATGAAGCCCCTTAAATATCTGAATATAGGATCATAATCTACACGCTCATTTTCATTGGTCTCAGTGCTCCTATTTTATTTTATGTTATTTTTATTTATTTATTTATTCGGCTTTTTAGGGCTGCACCTGTGGCATATGGAGGTTCCCAGGCTAGGGGTCTAATCGAAGCTGTTGCTGCTGGCATACGCCAGAGTGCTCTTATTTTAAATCCTGGCAACAGAGATCAAGTTATAATGCCAAATATAAATAATAGCAACATGAAAACTACACTTCTGATCTTCTAAACTTAGTTAACTATTATTTTCAGTAAAAAGACAATAAAGCGACAGAGAAAGAAAAGAAAGAATTCATTTGGGAGGGAAAACTAGAGTTAATATAGAGAGGAACGGAAGAGCGAAGCAGGTATTACCATGGGGAGGCAGTAGCAGCGGGTCACACAGGAGAACTGAACTGTGAAATAAGGCTTCACCGGTCAGGTGACCTTGAAATAAATCCTTGTTACCTTTACATAACTGCAGGGAGTTTATAATAAAGAGATGCCCACCCTAAGTAAAGAGGTACCACATTTTCAGCAACCATGCTTTCAAAACCTTAAAAGTCTATTAAGTCAAGTACTGAGTTATTAGATCTAGAACATTTAAAGCAACCTTTAATTACACCTCTTCCCCTACCAACCTTCTCTGACCATACAATAGGCCTTTCTAAAATAGCTGACATCTAAATGCTACTGTAAAATAACCGGTCAGTTTTCAAAAATGTGTTTCAGTGATCAGTACTTATAGCAGAAGAGTGAGTCTGAGGTTTATACTTCCTGAACGAGGCAGTATAGGGCAAGAGGCTCTAGAGGAGAAATTCGAAGTAAAAGAAACTGTGCGTACATTAAAAGGAACGAATTACCAACATTTATAGCAACATGGATGGACTTAGAAAT
The DNA here is from genome assembly GCA_004024745.2 of Catagonus wagneri. NCBI lineage: Eukaryota > Metazoa > Chordata > Mammalia > Artiodactyla > Tayassuidae > Catagonus > Catagonus wagneri. Next base: position 11,174,129 of record PVHT020000009.1, on the reverse strand, counting down.
TATCATGCGAAGTGAAACCAGTCAGACAATTAGACAGCAACACCCAATGCTACCGCTTACATGTGGAAACTAAAAAGACACAATGAACCTTCTTACAGAACAGACAATGACTCACAGACTTTGGAAAACCTTGATTTTTCAAATAAGACAATCTGGGGGGTGGGAGGATGCACTGGGGGTTTGGGATACAAAATCTATAAAATTGACTTGTGATGATTTATGTACACCTATAATTGAAATAAAATCCATTAAGAAAAAAAAAATAAAAATCTATCTTCAAAATAAAAAAAAAAGTGTGCTACGAGTAAGAGAATAAAAGAGAAAAGGCTGAAGTCATGTTCTTCAGTGCTTTGTGATGGTGGTAGAAGTGAAGAAAAATAGTTCAAAAGACCCACAGCAATTTTGTTGCAATGAATAGAGTATTGGGAAACAAGTGAATTGCCAATTATACTAACACAGTGAAACAGGATATGTTTAGGGTATAGCCTACAAACACTCTAACTCTACTGTCCTCTGGTTAATGAAGGTAACGTTACAGAGAATTTTAAGGACACTACCCTATACTTCCTTTATTCACGTGAGTATGCATTCTGGGCTTTTAAAATGCCTTATACCTCTAGCTTAAATCACTAATTGAAGAAAAGTTCTAATTCTTCAAGGGGACAGAACAGAAAAGTACAAACTTGTTTCTCCTTTAAATTCTGGTGATTTTTCATTTCAAACAGCATTTCTAAATTTGGAAGGACAATTTAAAATTTACTGAAGTCAAGAATAAATGCTGCTTTAAGATCAAAAGGTAAGCTAATACAGAGAGCAAGTATCTGTGCAGAGTTTAAATCCAAAGTGTGACCTACTTTTAAGACTTTATAGCCTAGAGGAGAAAGTCTTTAGATCTAAATGTCAGCATGTTCTTTTAAAATTATTATTGTGATTATTTTTAACTCCATCATTCTCTCAATGAAAAAAAACACACAATACAGTCTATTTATCAAAGACTAGTGAATACCACATCAGAAAGTCTGAGACATAGCTACTGAAGAATTATCATGGAAGTATAAAAAAGTAGCAACATTAACAGCTTCTATCAGGAATGTCCACTCCCATATTCTAAATAGCATTAAAGATTAAAATAACAGGTCTATCAATGTTAGATAAATGGGATAGGTATTTAAGATGTTTTTAGGATTCTTCCCCTAAGTGAAGACAAATCAGTACAAAATTTCTTGCGTTTCAAGGGTAAGCTATTACAGTCATGATACTTCTCTGTAAGTATGCCATAAGAAAAAAACTTTCATACAGATTTCAGAGACATAAAAGAATCAACATCACATACAAATGCCTCTAGAGCTAACTGTATCAAAGAAAACCATGACATAGTAGTTGAAAGAAATGCCTTTGGAGCCAGACAGACCTGGGGTGCTTGGCTCTAGTATTTCTAGTTACATACAATGGCAAGTTACTTAACTTCTTTAAGGCTTAGTTTTCTCATGTGCAAAATGGGAAAATAATAACAATTTCAGTACATTATGGTGAGTATTAGATGAAATAATACATGTAAAGTGCTCCAACACATCTCGGAAAAACGATAAACAAAACATAGCTATTATTTTGCTTTGCTATGACACAGGCAATTGCAAAGTAGATGAATACTGAGAAATAGTTGCAATATCATTAATTCTGAGAATATGCTAACCAGAAGTCAAGCGTATATTTCACATGAAAGAAGTAAACCACTTCGTCATCATGATCAGCATCAAAGAGTGTTGTAGAACCCAAGCCAGATGAGAGTGACTGCCCTCAAGGAGCTTGTAATCCAAAACAGATGGCACTGGCATCAACATGTAAAAAAGCCCAAAGTCACCGACAGAGAATTACACAATAAACTCAGACCAGAAAGAGCTTAAGAGCCAAGAAAATGAAGGAATTAAGACTTACAGCATTCATGCATAAATACATCAGAGTTCTTGAATCAGCATATGAGGGAGAAGTACTCAGAGAGAAATTTTTTAACTTCCTCCTGTCTCACTAGCAGCCCCGTTGAGCACCCTGGCTTTCCTTTAATACACTGCTAACTGACCACAATAAAACTTGAGGAAAGTTTTGACAAATCTTCAGAGATGGATAATGATGCCCATATCCACTGGGAAAGAATCCTGGCCATATTATAAGGATTAAAATCACTTTATTGAGTCTAAACCACATGATTAGAAAGTGTGAAGTTGTGGGGAATTTTTCCATCATCTTAGTATGATCATTTTTTAAGGAAAACTTACTTCAATAGGCAACTAGGGGAAGAATTTCAAAGGCTCAACACAATGATGCTGTTGTTCATTAATCAAATGAATACTCTCTCTGGGGTTGTTTTTATGTTCTCCATTTCTTCTGAATGTTCTAACTTACTCATCCCTTGGGTGGCCTGTGAATAGCTTAATTTTGTTCATCAGGCTTATAAAAATCCACTAAATTAAGTTAGATACATTTTTTCTTTTAAGTGCTATGTATGTGCAATTATTCTACAAATACTCAAAGACAATTAGTTGAAGCCAGTATTTTAGTTTTGCTCTTGAAAACAATGTATATATGTGTGTGACTGGGTCACTTTACAGCAGAAACTGCCAAAACACTGTAAATAAACTATAATTTTTAAAAAATTTAAAAGTAAAATGGGAGTTCCCATTATGGCACAGTGGAAGTGAATCCAACTAGTATCCATGAGGATGTGGGTTTAATCCCTGCCTCACTCAGTGGGTCAGGGATCCGGCATTGCCGTGAGCTGTGGTATAGGTCATAGACGCTGCTTGGATCCCACATTTCTGTGGCTGTGATATAGGCCAGCAGCTGTAGCTCCGATTTGACCCCTAGCCTGGGAACCGTCCTATGCCACAGGTGCAGCCCTAAAAAGAAGAAAAAAAAATTTTTTTAAGTAAATAAATAGAATAAAATAAAGTACATCAGAAGAACAAACATAAATAAACTTCAGGGCTGATATAAGAATCAAAATTACAACAATAGCTAACACTTAAATAGAGAGCTTACTGCCTGCCAGGCACTACTCTAAGACACACACCCATTACACATATATATGAATACATACGTATATACACATATACTTACATATATACAGATAATTACACACACACTCATTTAGTCCCCCTAACGAGCCCAAGAGTAGGTGCTGCTAATTTTTTTTTTTTTGGCCACGCTCACAACATGCATAAGTTCCCGGGACAGGGATCAAACCCACGCCACAGCAGTGACCTGAGCCACAGTAGTAACAATGGCAGATCCTTAATCCACTAAGCCACCAGGGAATCCCAGTAGGTGCTGTTATTACCTCATTTTATAACTGGAGAACCTGCTATTCAGACAATAAGTGACAAGCCCAGACCCGCTTTGAATCTAGGCATATCTCTAGGGTCTACACAGTTATCCATTACACTATAATAACTCTCAAACTCAACTTACCAGCTCAATATAACACTTATAAAGCACACTGAGCCTTGAAGAGCTAAAATATACACGTCTTAAAACAACTTCTGTACATAAACTCATTTTAGAATCCTAAAAGTTAAATCCATTAAAACCATTTTAAAGGGCTCTATCTTACTTTCGATATCTTGACTAACACAGCAGAGTTGTACATTATCAGTTAAAAGTTGTCAATTGTAGCAGAAAATGAATTCACTGAACAAATAGAAAGTGCCTCCTGAAATTGCTGGAAAGGCTAGAGAACCAGGCTCAGAAAATGTGTGGGAACAGGAAGGCATGGCACAGCCAAGGTCCCAGCCAGGTTCAGGACCCAGAACAAGCCTGGAAGACACCACTACTACTTCAGAATGTTGCCTACATCACTGTCCCAGCTACGCCTAAAAACTGTTGCCACTACTCCCACTGCTACACAGGAATGGATTCTTCCCTCTTACTAAGCTCCTGAATCAAAGGCCAGAGTGGCTGAATTTGACTGGGCAAACCTAGCTTGGATACCTGCGTTCTATTAATACAAAGGAGACTGGGAAGGCAAGCATTTGGCAGTTTTGGTTTTCGGAGTGGGAGCTGTGCTCTGCTTCCCACTAAGACTCATGTGATCCACAAGTCATTTAATGGCATCAGCAGACATGATTGTCCTCCAGAGGGTCACCCTCAAAAGATAAGTCATTTATATGCACATATGCTTCTTGAACACATTCTTTTTAAGCTTTAATCAATCCTCAGGGATGTTTAAGACCAAAAGTTATGTCTCCATTCATTAAAAAGAATTTCCTGCTGCCCTAAAATGATCTCTTTTCAAATTTTTCAAAGTCTATTAATTTTAGCATTTTCAGTCTTAGTGTACCGGGAGGGGGAAGGGTGCATAAGTTGACCTAACCTTGCCATGTTGACACTAAGACTGTTTTAAAATCATTTTTAAGGTTAAAATACAAGTTTCAAAATTTTTATTTTAAAATAATTCTAAACTTATAGAAAAATTATAAAAATATTAACTATAGCTACGTGTCTTTTACCCAGCTTCCTCCAGTGTTATTGCCCACCACAACTATTTATGTACAATTATTTAAAAAGCAGGAAATTAACGCTGACAGAATACTAACAACTAATCTAAAGACCTGACTACAATTCCTCCAGTTTTCCCACTGCTATCTTTTTTTTTTTTCCTAGTCCAGATTGAATACAGGATCCCACACTGCATTTAGTTGTCATGTCTTCTTAGTCTCCTCCAATCTGGGATGGTTTATGTATTTGTTGTTGTTGATTTTTTAAAAAAAATTTATTGGAGTACAGCTGCTCTACAATGTTGTATTAGTTTCAGCTGTACGGCAAGTGATTCAGTTATACATATATCCATTCTTTTTCAGATTCTTTTCCCACGCAGGTTATTACAGAACCCTGAGTAGAGCTCCCTGAGTTGTACTGTAGGGCCTTGTTGGTTATCTATTATTTGGATATTTGAGAAGCATATTGGCCAGTTATTTTATAGGCTATCTCCCCATCTGGATCTATCAAATGTTTCCTCATTATTAGACTGAAGTTACACATATTTAGCAAGACCACAGCAGCAGTGATGATCTACCTTGTTATACAATGTCACTGTCTTATTACAGGTGATGTGATCTTTAATCTTTTAAGGTGGTGTCTACCAGGTTTCTCTAATGTAAAGTTTCTATAGTTCCCTTTGCAGTTGGTAAGTATTTGGTGAGGAAGTACCTTGAAATTATGTAAATATCGTTTTTCTCATCATACCACTGCCCACTAATTTTAACATCCATCAATGATTCTTGCTTGCAATAATTATTACTGTGGTGTTTGCCTCATGGTGATTTCCTATTTCTATCATTCCTTCTACATACTAACTGGAATTCTGTTATAGGAAATTATGTATGTATTTGGGCATTTTTCCCATCTGGATATTTAATTTATTCTATGTTACAATTCATAGACCTGCCCCAGACGTGTTTGTAGACGTGTCACAAATCTGGCTATTAGGAGCTCCTTCAGTTTGTCTTCTTTGCCCTTTTGAAATGTCCCATCATTTTTTCAAATATATTTTAATCAAATTATCCCAACTTCAGTTAATATCACTGAGAAAATATAATTCAGAATGTGGTCCATTAGGCTAATTTAATTCCTTTATCAATTATCTTTGTAGCACAAATAAAGCATTTTCAAGATTTTTCCTCTTTCCAATGTAATTTTACTGAAATAATTTTCACTGAGATTTATTCTTCCATTTAACTTCTGCAAACAAAAGATTTAATATATCTATTCTTTAAAAATACATTGGATTTTAACAGGGTCACCATGCTGTACAGTTGAAAAATTGACAGAAAACTGTAAACCAACTATAATGGAAAAATAAAAAAAATTTAAAAAAATACACTGGATTTGATATATAATTCCATCAAATCCAATTCTATGGAGTCAAAGAGACATAAACGTTGTGGCCAATTATTACAATTAAAGTACAGTTTTAAAAGTCCTTTAGCCCAACCTATTGATTTTACCAAAAAAAGAGGCTGAGGCATGGAGGGGTTGAGTGACTTACTTTACACAGCTGGTTTTGAAGCAGCACTGGCACAGGACCTAATAACGCCCACTATACCACAGCGCTGTGTCCTCTTCCACACCCTATCCAACTAGTGCACAGGGACGGAGAAAACACACTTCTCATAAGGTTTACTGGGCCATCTCTCGCAAGGACACACGTCCAAGAGGGATTCTGAGCCAAAGGTGAGTAAAGGCAGGAAGGCACTCGGCGAGGGTCACAATTAAACATGGGCCAGAGGTGCCTAAGCAAGGCGGTCCAGAAGGCCTAGGTCAAGGCACAGACATCCAGTCAATGGAAACAAGGAAATCAGGCCAGATCATGGAGGAAAGAATCAGACCTCAGTCAGGTTTTGGAAACAGAAATCCAGTCGCAGGCCAAAAGTTAAGCCAAATCTCCTTGCCTTGATGGGAGGCATGGGTCTTCAATTACTCTTGCCAGTCACTCAGCCTTCACCCCTCAAGCACATTTACCACACATCCTAAATACCTCTCTAAGTCACTTCTCTGGGTTGGGCTCCATTCTCACTCCACATCCTTGGTTGAATAGTTCCACATCATCCCTCATTTGGAACTGGACTCACCTGAGACCTCTTAACCGACCCCTTGCCTTAACTGTCTCTTGCCTTAATTTCCTCCAATTTATATTCTATATAGACCTCAAAGTGATTCTTCAAAAACTTAAGTCTGATCATACATTTCTCTTGCGAATACTCATTTACCGAAAGAGGAAAAATGGACCTCCCTCTCAACATCACCGAACTCCAAAGCCACCGTGAGGAGCAGAGCAGATCAGTCTGTGGGGTATGGCTAGAGATTCATTTTAAATGGCATACGCACTGTTCCTGTAAACTCACTGAGTACGGAAAGTAAAGCTCAGCCAACGTCCTTAGAGAATTGAAAAACACAGAATACATGTTGGCTTCCAAAATATTAAAAAATACTCTTCCACAAGACAGAATAGAAGCCTTTGGGTCAAATCTACCTCTGTAAATGCGGAAACCCCACACAAACAGGTAATCGCTACCAAACTCTCATCTCTCTCCCTCTCTCTCTCTCTCTCTCTCTCTCTCTCTCTCTCTCACACACACACACACACACACATACACACACACACACACACATCCTCTGTATCAGTTTCAGATTTATGTAGGAGAATCACTTTCTCTATGAATATGAATTTAGGAATTTAGTACAGAATTTTTTATTTTTGGCTTATATCTTCCTAAACAAAAGTATTCTTAATTTACCAATATAAAAATAATAACTACCATGTATTTTGCTGAATTTTAAACTAGTATTTGAATGAAGTGTCTAAATATCTTTTCCCTCTTTGAGATACACACTGTGTATGTGGAAAAACATTCAAGTCCTATGCAAGTATCTTTAGAAGCTCCATATGTTTTAACTCCTAGCATTTGGAAAGTTTGCTCTGCTACTAAATAGTTTATAGGCAAATCTTCCGAGGTTTAAAAATAAAACCTAGGCTACTAGATCTAGTCAATGACAAAGAATTCCACTTAAGTTATGGACATTTAAACTGAGCATTAAATGGCCATTTAAACTGGTCATTTAAAATGTTTTAATTCTATGCTATTTCTATAATCTTAATTCACTATCTCAGTGACAAAATATATAAAGCATAAACATAGTACAAAATGAATTACTTCCTTCAGTGAATGAGGAGTGATTACTTAATGGGCACAAAGTGTTTTTATGAGGTGGTAAAAGTTTTGAAACTAGAGAGAACTCGTGGTTATACAACATTGTGAAACCACTAAACAGCACTGAAGCGTAATTTTTTTTTTCTTTTGGCTGTGTCTGCAAGCACGTGGATGTTTCCGGGCCAGGGATCAAACCCACATGACAGCAGTGACCCATGCCACCGCAGTTACAACACCAGGTTCTTAAACACTAGGCCACCAGGGAACTCCAAATTGTGTATTATTAAATAGTTATTTGTATGTTATATGAATTTTACCTCAATTTTTAAAGCTTAATTTTTAAATAAACCAATTTTAACTAAGTAAACAATAAGGTGCTGTATAGATATGGAAAGAATTATGAGAGTAGTATGCAAACAGATGAAGTTAAAAAAACAGACTTAACTAGATAAGCATGAATGGGATTTATGTGGGTGAACTACAGGAATGTGAGAGGTAAACACCTGCAAACTAATTCTGGCAGCTTTTCAAGAGACCAGCAACCAAGTACATTCTAACCACAGGTGATTTCTGGTGGCATATCAGATGTCTTCAGGGGCTTAGGCAAAAACGCCAAGGCAGGGCATTGCATCCATCTGCCTCCTGTCCTGGATTGCCACAGCTCCCCTTCCCCTCCCTCAACATTCAAATGCCTACTGGGTTTATCATGATCTCTGGTCACTCAATGTCCCAAACCATTTCTTCTTCTTCAGTCAAAGCTTCTATTTTTTAAATGTAGGCTTTACCTATCATTTTAAAGAATATTAGCCTTGCCTACGTCACAGGACTGCTGTGATGACTACATTATACTCGGGACATAATTTAGAAGTCTTTTGAAAATTCTGGATTCTAGTTCATTAGTGTGTCATAAAATCAATTTAATAAATTATGATTGGTACTTTTTAAAAATGAAATCAAATGGAATGAAAAAACTCACAGTGCACTGTACATTGCAAGATTAGGAATTGTTGGGAGTTCCCATCGTAGCGCACCGGTTAACGAATCCGACTAGGAACCATGAGGCTACGGGTTCGATCCCTGGCCTTGCTCACTGGGTTAACGATCCAGCGTTGCCGTGAGCTGTAATGTAGGTCGCAGACGTGGCTTGGATCCTGCGTTGCTGTGGCTGTGGTGTAGGCCGGCGGCTACAGCTCTGATTAGACTCCTAGCCTGGGAACCTCCACATGCCGTGGGTGCGGCCCTAAAAAGATAAGGAACTGTTTTGGTAAATTACGCCAGTTTGTATGTGTATGCATGTGTGTCAGTCTGTGTAAAGATGTGTGCGTAGTCAGTCACAACGTAAAACATAATTTACAGTAGGTAAAAAGTACACAGCTTTATAAGACAAATAAGTCCTTTACTATGTTTTCAGATTGAGAGAATATAAAAACTGTTTTTCAAGGGCACCATCATACACTGTTGGTGAGAATGTAAATTGGTACAACTACAACGGAAAACAATATAGCAATTACTCGAAAAAACTAAAAATAGAACTATCATATGATCCAGCAATCCCACTCCTGGGCATCTATTTAGAGAAAACCATCATCGAAAAGATACATGCACATCAATATTAACTGCAGCACTATTTACAACAGCTAAGACATGGAAGCAACCTAAATGTCCATCAACAGAGGAAGGGATAAAGATGTGGTGCATATAGGAGCTCCCGTTGTAGCTCAGTGGTTAACAAACCCGACTAGAAACCATGAGGTTGTGCGTTCGATCCCTGGTCTCGCTCAGTGGGTTAAGGATCCGGCATTGCCGTGAGCTGTGGTATAGGTCACAGATGCGGCTCGGACCTGGTGTTGCTGTGGCTGTGGCGTAGGCCGGTGGCTACAGCTCCGATTAGACCCCTAGCCTGGGAACCTCCATATGCCACCGCACGTGAAGCACTAAAAACAAAACAAAACAAAAAAGTGGTGCATATATACCATGAAATATTACTCAGCCATAAAAAGGAATGAAATAATGCCATGTGCAGCAACATGGATGGACCTAGAGATTAGCATGCTTCATAAGTGAAGTTAGTCAAACAGTGAAAGATAAATATCATATGATATCACTTACATGTGGGATCTAAAAAAAGGATACAAGTGAACTGATTTGCAGAACAGAGAGGCACAGACTTTGAAAACAAACTATGGTTACCAAAGGGGACAGGTAGTGGGGAGGGAGGTGCTGGGGGTTTGGGACTGGCAATATGCACACTGTGGTATATAGAATGGCCGCTTGGCTAACAGGGACCTGCACAGGGAGCTCTACCCAGTATTCTGTGATAATCTGTATGGGAAAAGAATCTGAAAAAGAATGGATGTGTGTACATGTACAACTGAATCACTTTGTTGTACAGCAGAAATTATCACAACAGTGTATATCAACTATACTTCAAAAAAAACATCAAAAATGTTTTTCAGAGTAAAATAGGGGTACCATACGATGCACACAGCAACCGGCTTCTCGGCCATCTGTGTTCTCTACTCAGGGTAAAACATTTATAGCAAAAATTAAAATTCTTTATCAGACAGTTTAGAGTGAGAATAATTCTTTATATAATTAACTATAAATAAATCAGAGTGGTAACTTTAAAAACACTTCTGAATTAAGATTTGATCCTTGCGTTACTTTGTAGGAACGAGCTGAAAGCCACAAAATCTCCAATAAGGAACAAAACTGGTAAATATTTAAAATATTCTAAATTGCTGAGGTTTAAGAGAATCTTGCAATGCTCTTTAAAATGAAAATAAAAGTTTCTGAGAAGTCTTAAAAATGTGGTAAGGCTGGAGTTATTCGAAGATGAAGAAAGAAGATGGAAAACAAAACAAAACAGAAAACCCTGAAAAACAGAGCAGGAAGATTCGCTGTAGCACCAAGAGTCTGGGAGCTCTGGTCATCACCGGTGACGTCACTCCTCTAGCTGCAATGAATCAAAGAGTGTGCTGGAAGAGAATGCATGCGGACCAGAGAACAGTTTTACATTTTTGGCTCAGACGCTGCTTTGTGTATATAAAAGCCCTACTAGTGGCTCTACTGAGTGAACATTTAACATTTACTATTTTGTTTATAGTGGTTAAAGCAGTAATGTTTGGCCTCGTCGGCTTACAAAATAAATCATAGCTGTCCTGAGGCTGAGAAACATGGCTCAGGAAATATCTCCCCTGGAGAGAGGTATCCCTTATATAGACTTTCTAGAGACTATAGCCATCCTGCACAGAGTCTGACCATTTTAGAGGGCACTAGAGCTCTATCTAGACAACCACAAAGGGCTTTGTGGTGCTATGGAAAACACTGAAAGGCTTTTTTTTTTTTTTTTTAAGAAGTAGGGAGCATTTACTTCATATTGCCAACTGACACAAGATAATATCAGAAGTAAAATTTAGCTCTTCAGAATTAACTAAAATAACACCAAATCAAAGCAAGTTTTTACGCAAATCCAAATTCTCAACGTTTAAGGAGCCCACTTACCATTAGAAAATCAGGCACAGTGAAAGAGAATGAGCAAATGCGTTTTCTGGAATTATTTTCCAAATTAAGTTATTCATATTATACCAGGGTACTACCACTGTACAACTATTTTAAAAGGCATCATTTAAAATAGCATGAAAAAATTACCTCTCCATTAAATTTTATCCATTTGTCAATTCCAGCTCCAAAAAACCTTCAGAACCCAAACAGCACCTTCACCACTACCACCCTTGTTCAAAAAATGACCTTGGCTACAACAGCTTGGCCCTAGCCAAGCTCCTTGCCTCCACCTTTCTTCCTCTGTAGCTATTCTCCCTGCAAAGGACCAGAGTGAGTCTTTTAAAAGTGTATCTTAGACACTGTCCTTCTTCTCCCAAATCTGTCTATGGCCCTCATTATCTTCAAAAAAGCGCCCAAACTCCTTTACACAGCCTCCAAGACCCTACCTGGCCTGAGGTCCTCCCACCCCAAACTTTCCCAGTTCTCAGTCTCTTCCTTAGTAAGGCAGATACTTTTTATTAATCTGACTCGTGAGTATGGGAATGAACCGAGGATGCTTGGCTCAGCTCTCCCCTTTTCCCTCCTGGGTGAAAGCTCGCTTAGGGACTAATTATCCTCTGCATCTCCCTGCCCTGAGTCTTGCTGGGGCAAGCCTAGCTGGGCAAATCTGTCCAATTCCAGGAGTTAGTCAGCAGGCACTTTTGGCTTTCATCGTCCTCCACCATCTGTGACAAAGGTAGATTCTGGCCTTCCTCTGTCATGCTCTCGTGATTAGTCTTTATTTCTTAATTTGTTTAGAACCCATGTAGGGGGAAGGAATATTAACTATTAGGGCTAACAAAAACCCCAAACACTGAAACAAACACATTATGCAAGGCACAGACAAGAATCTAGAAATGTTTGTCTCTGGCCAGTGCAGCTACAGGTGACCTATTCTCTTCATATCATATGCTTTTCTGTTTTGGATGATTTCTTTTTTTTTCTTAATAATAAATTTTTATTTTTTCCATTATGGCTGGTTTACAGTATTCTGTCAGTTTTCTACTGTATAACAAGGTGACCCAGGCACACATACTCTTTTCTTTTGGTCTTTTTCAGGGCCACACCTGCAGTATATGTAAGTTCCCAGGCTAGGGGTCAAATTGGAGCTGTAGCTGCCGTTCTACACCACGGCCACAGCAACGCAGGATCCAAGCCACAACTATGACCTACACCACAGCTCAGAGCAACACCGGATCCTTAACTCACTGAGAGAGGCCAAGGATCGAACCTGCACCCTCATGGATACTAGTCGGGTTCGTTACCACTGAGCCACGGCAGGAACACCAGGATGAATATTTTGAAAACAACTACAGATTACCTTTTTAATCAGAAAAAAATAGCCAAATAAACTTTTTGCGTGGACAATTAAAGAAGACAAAGCCTGGGACCAGGTTTTCAGAGGAAATTATGAGCTAGGTTTTGGATACATATCTTATAAAATTAAAAACAGAATTACACAATGATTGTCTCTAATCATGATTATGAAAAAGCAGACAAAAGTGTCATCTTTTTTATAGACATTTCATAATTACTCTTGCTTTACTATCTGGGCTAAATTCAAGTCACCAAATAGTGACAAAAATTACATCATCTATGTAATCTCTATAGCCCCTCTGGTCTCTTTATTCAGTATAATGAAAATAAGAGATTACACTAACTGCCTGCGTATGATGTTTATACATTTGACTCCGTAACAGCAGCTCATATTTTAAACTGCAGGTTTTTAGTTCATGACTGATTTCCTTTTTTTTCTGTCCTAAATATCAACACACATCCATAAATATTCATAGAAATGTTCTACTCTTATCACATTTAGGGGAAGATTTTTCAGTTTTTACTCACAAGTTAAAATTCTATGTTAACTCAATTTTAATTTTTCTTCGGGCTTCCCTGAGCAACTCTGGTCAATACAGGATCATCTAAACTTAAGAATTTTTTTCACACGTTATTTTCATCAGTTACATTTTTCCTTCTATATGTCAATGTCTGTGCATTGAGGCCACGCGTAAGTGTTGCCTTTTTAAGGATCCTGCACAAGGCCGATCAAATGCCATTCCTTCCATAATGCTATTGCACGGTCATGATGCTGTATTTATGGACTAGAAGATTTAAAAAAAAAAAAAGGCTTTTTAAAAATCAGATTAGGTTATACTCTGGCCTTTGATGGTGAGATCTCCACCATCAGCAGGGGCTGCAGGAGAGGGGGCGGGCAGAGTGGCCAGCGCTCATCAAAGTGGTAAAGGATGATCAGGAGGGAACAGATTTGATTTTAAAACAAGTTTTTCTACTTAGGGAGAAAGTTGCAAAAGATACTCAAAAGCTGGTTGAAGGTCAACTGAATAGAAGTGTCAGTCTGAGGAAATGTGATTTATATTCGGCATGTGGTCAGCACCAGAGCAGTGATTACTGTATTGAATGTGATTTAAACTGGGGCTGGGTATACCAGACAGGATGGACAGAGAAGGGATATTCAGCAACACAGGGAAGAGGTGATCAAAGTCTGAAGCTGGGTGAAGGCAAAGGAGAGGAACTGAGGAGGCAGATGTGAGGGACACTAAAACATGAAATTTACAGCAGAGAGAGGATATTCTGGAGATCTAAATGGAAAAATTGCAAATTAAGAAAAATAGCAAAGTCTGGAGTTTGGTGGTACAGCGGGTTAAGTATCCAGTCCTGTCCCTGCAGTGGCCTGGGTCACTGCTGTGGCACAGGTTTGATCCCTGGCCCGGGAACTTCCACATGCTGCAGGCCGGACCCAAAAAAAGAAAAAAAAAGAAAAAAAGAAAAAATACTGAAGTCAAAAAGGAAGAGTGAGTTCTAAAGGAAATGAGGAGTTGTGTTCCAGGCATTTTGAGCTTAACATCCTGGTGCAGTTGTTTTACAGGCAACTGAATGTGCCTTCAGAGCGCAGAAGAACGTGTAGGATGGAATTAAGAGAAACAGACTCAGCCAGCTTTCACTGTAAATAATGTGACCTGACTAAAACTGTTCATCTGCTTGACAAGAGACTAGGAAAGACGATGTCCTTTTACCCTAATATGGAGAGAGTGGGAAACACAGCCTGTGGAGGAGGCTGAGAATAATAAAAATGGGAAGGTAGCAATTGTCACACATTGTCAAGGCCACCACATTGCCTGGAGTTCAGAGAGCAAGAAGGAAGTTGGCAGGAGAAGAGGTTGTTTCAAAGACTGTCAACAAGGAGAACAAAGACTAAAAATAGTTGAATTTGGTGCTTAGAAAGTCCTTTTTTAATTCTTAAAAACACTGAGAGAGATTGTACAATGCCTTCTGATAAATCATCAAAATACCAGTTTTCCATCTTTTTCGGGGCCTTTGAAAGCAAACTGGATGGGGTATCTGTTTTGTCCACTGCACTATACCCAGAATCCAGAATAAGACTTACCAGAAAAGGTGCTCAATAACTTCTGTGGGATGAATCATGTGATCTCTCTTTTCCTCCACATATTAGCCCCTCTTGCCTTCTTCCTTCCCTGCTGAGCTAAGAGTCCATGACCTTACACATGTTGACCAACTGTCTTAGCAACATCCTAAATCAGAGGGCCCCAATATCCTTCCATTACATCTTTCCTACTTTCCTCTCCATTGAGTTTTAGGATCTTCTCTATAACACTAGTGTCCTGAAATTTCATGATGTGTGGTTGGATGCAAGTCTTTTTCATTCATCATGCTGAGCATCTGATACACTCTTCCTAAGTGAAAAAAAAATCTTTCCAGTTCTGAGACTGTGAGGGGGTGGGGAGGTGGCAGTAATTCTTTTCTTACTTAACTGCATTTTCTCTCCTCTTTTCTCTTTCTAAACTTCTGGTTAAATGTTGGGTCCCGAGTTGACCCTTAAGTCTATCTTTGCTTTCTCAGTGTTTTGTTCTGCGTTCAAGGAGATTTTCTTGACTATATCTTTCACTAGTCCTACGGATTGTCCCTCTAGTATCATCTATTTATTTTTCAAGAGCTCTTTCTAGAACTCTTAGGGTTCACAATTTTTTTGTAGAATTCTTTAGTTTCATGGCTGCAATATTCTCTTTTCTCTCTGAGAATATTAACTATAGGAATTTTTTTCCTTGAAATATTCTTTGATTCCCACATTATCTCTCTCTCTCCCCTCTCAGAGATTACTTTGGTCTCTGTAGTTCCTATTAGGGATTTCTTCAAATGTCAGTTGATCCTTGTCGGTCCATTACCATATAAGAGAAAGGCACTAAAAAGCTGATTAGAAACACTAAGTCAGGAGGTCAAAATCTTTTATAAAGGGCCAGACAGCAAATATTTTAGGCTTTAAGGACTAGATAATCTGTTGCAACTACTCAGCTTTGCTACTGTAATGCAAAAGCAGCCATAGATAATACAAAAATGAATAAGCAAGGATGCTCTAATTTTTTATTTATGGACACTGAAATGCTAATTTCACATAATTTTCACGTGTCATGAAATATTTTTCTTATTTTGATTTTTTTAAACCATTGTGGTAGGCAGAGTAATGACCTCCCAAAGATTCTCATCTCCTAACTACTGGAGCTTATGAATATCCTATCTTACCTGGCAAGGGGGAATTAAAATTTCAGATTAAAGTAATGTTGCTAATCAGCTAATCTTGAAATACAGAGATTATCTGCATAGGCATACTGTGATAACAAGGGTCTTTAAAAGTGGAAGAGGGAAGTGGAAGAGAAGGTGATAGTTTTGTGATGTGAAAAGGACTCAACTCACTACTGCTGGCCCTGAAGATGGAGGAAGGGGGCCGTAAGCCAAGGAACATGGGTAGCTTCTAGAAGCTGGAAAGCCAAGGAAAGGAAATGAGTTCTCCCCTGAAGCCTCTAAAAGGGAACACAATCCCACCAACACCTTGACTTCCAGTTCAGTGAGACTTCTGGAAACCTATGTAAGTGTAAGATAAGATGTTTGTATTGTTTTGTCACTAAGTTTGTGGTAAGTTTGTTACAGCAGTCATAGGAAAATAAGACAACCATTTAAAAACATAAAAACTTTGTACTGAAACAGACATACAGACCAATGGAAAAGAATAGAAAACCCAGAAATAAACCCAGACACCTATGGTCAATTAATCTTTGATAAAAGCAACAAGAACATAAAATAGGGAAAAGACAGTCTTTTCAGTAAGTATTGCTAGGAAACCTGGACAGTTGCATGCAAATCAATGAAACTAGAACACACCCTCACACCATGCACAAAAATAAACTCTAAATGGCTTAAAGACTTAAGTATAAGACAAGACACCATCAAACTCCTGGAAGAGAACATAGGCAAAACATCCTCTGACACCAACCTTACAAATGTTTTCCCAGGTCAGCCTCCCAAAGCAACAGAAATAAAAGCAAAAATAAACAAATGGGACCTAATCAAACTGACAAGCTTTTGCACAGCAAAGGAAGCCAAAAAGAAAACAAAAAGACAACTTACAGAATGGGAGAATATAGTGTCAAATGATGCAACCTAACAAGGGCTTAATCTCTAAAATATACAAACAACTTATACAACTCAACAGCAAAAAAGCCAGCAACCCAATGGAAAAATGGGTAAAAGACCTGAATAGGCATTTCTCCAAAGAAGATATACAGATGACCAACAAGCACATGGAAAAATGCTCAACATCACTGATTATCAGAGAAATGCAAATCAAAACTACCACGAGATACCACCTCACACCAGTCAGAATGGCCATCATTAATAAGTCCACAAACAACAAATGCTGGAGGGGGTGTGGAGAAAAGGGAACCCTCATGCACTGTTGGTGGGAATGTAAGCTGGTACAACCACTATGGAAAACAGTATGGAGGTACCTTAGAAAACTATACATAGAACTACAATATGACCCAGCAATCCCACTCTTGGGCATATACCCAGACAAAACTTTCCTTGAAAAAGACACTTGCACACACATGTTCACTGCGGCACTATTCACAATAGCCAAGATGTGGAAACAACCAAATGTCTATCGACAGATGATTGGATTAGGAAGATGTGGTATATACACACAATGGAATACTACTCAGCCATGAAAAGAAATAAAATAATGCTATTTGCAGCAACATGGATGGAACTAGAGACTCTCATTCCGAGTGAAGATAAGTCAGAAAGAGAAAGACAAATACCACACAATATCACTTATATCTGGAATCTAATATACTGCACAAATGAACCTTTCCACAGAAAAGAAAATCATGGACTTGGAGAACAGACTTGAGGTTGCCAAGGGGGGGTGCGGGCAAGTGGGATGGTCTGGGAGTCTGGGGTAAACAGATGCAGACTATTGCCTTTGGAATGGAAAAGCAATGAGCTCCTGCTGTACAGCACCAGGAACTACGTCTAATCACTTGTGATGAATCTATAAATGTATGTATAACCAGTTTGCCACGCTGTACAGTTGAAAACTGACAGAACACTGTAAACCAGCTATAATGGGAAAAATAAAAATCATTATATAAAAAAAATTAAAATGTAAAAACAGCTTGCGGCCCATACAAAAATAGGTGCTGGGCTAGATTTGGCACACGGGCCATAATTCACTGACCCCTGATATCGGCACTTGCACCAGACTGCTACTTACTAACTGTAATTTTGGGTAGCCAGTACAGCTTCTCTCTGTCTTGATTTCTTTATCTGTAAAATAATGACAGCAATACTGATTCTTTTGTGAGATTGTTTTAAGGATTAAATACAATATTACATGTAAAATGCTTTAAATGCTGTCTGACTCATAATAAAAACTCAGTAAATGCTATAATAAAATAATAATAATAATAATTGCAGTAATAGTTATAAATAAAAACAGCAATAGTAATAATGGGGGGGATGAAACACTGTTCTATATGAAGATTTTTTTCACCTTATCTCAGCTTTGCTTGGAATACAAATTCCCTCTAACAGATCCACCCCGAAAGTATTTCTTCAGTCTTCAGTGGCAGTGAGGGAAGGTGAGAGAAGAATAGGATATGACCACAGAGGGTAGAGGAGGGAACTGCAGGATGAGTTTGTCTTGCATAGGCTTCAACCCGCCTACGGTTTCAGCTTCCTCTAGTCGGTTTCAGCTTCCTCTAGTCGGGCAGGTCAGTTACCATTCACACATCTGGTTTCTAGCTTCCAAAAGTGTCTTGACTTCTCTTTTCTACTGTCATCTCCTCTCTAATTCTTTTTGTCTGTGTGGGTTTATGCGTTTAAAAATACCTCTTCTGTCATTTTAGTAGGGTTTCAAAAGGGAGCAGAACTGAATCAATGTGTTTAATTTACAATGCATAACTTGAAGTCTTATATTCAATTTATCTATTATTTCTGCCCTCAAAAAATAAGGATAAGAATCATCTACATTTAAAAAAAAATTTAACCTAATTTTTTCAAAATCAGTATACTCTCATTTTTTGAAAGGTTGCTTCCAATAATATGTGACATTTTACAAGAGCATCAGAAGTAAAACTTTAAAACTTTCACTAAAATAACTGACAAATTAGAACTTAACTTCAGGGCCTGCAAGTAATTTCACATAGTTTTAATGGTCTGTTTGTATTTTGAATCGATGACACATTTTTTTTCTTTCTACAAAGTGAGCTTTGAAAAATACGCATGTTAAAAACACTACAGAATAAGTTATATGTCATATGTTTTCCCTTGAAATTTTATTTTAAAATAATTATAATTCATATCTACTGAAGCACTCTAATCAATGAATACATAGAAATCTTATTTCTTTTTCTTTTTCTTTTTTTTTTTTTTGTATTTTGTACTTTTAGGGCCACACTGCGGCATATGGAAGTTCCCAGGCTAAGGGTCTAATTGGAGCTATAGACGCTGGCCTACACCAGAGCCGCTGCAATGCCAGATCCGAGCCACGTCTGCAACCTACACCACAGCTCATGGCAACGCTGGATCCTTAACCCGCTGAGCGAGGCCGCGTATCAAACCCACAACCTCATGGTTCCTAGTAGGATTCATTTCCACTGTGCCAAGACAGGAACTCCGAGTTCTTATTTCTTGATGGTGGTTGTATCTTCATACAATGAATGACTGGCTCTAGCATGGATCTACATTCTTATTTTGCTAAATCATACTTTTAGTCACCAAAGAATCTGTTAAATTCAAATTCATGACACTTTCACAGCCACAGTTAAATAGCATCCTGAGATCTAACTTTACCATTCTACAAAAACTGTAAACAGCCTAGAAGCTAAAAAGAAAGGAGGAAGAAGACCAACAGTTATGAAAACCTGTTATGTGCAAGTCCTGTTCTGGGTGCTTAAAATACATTACCCAACATAATCCCGAGAATAATCTGACAAGGTGGAGATCATGCCTTCAGTTCATGAATATGTAAAATGAAGCTACAGAGAGCTTAGGAAACTCAGGACTGAGGGACAGGAAGTCTCAAGGATGTATAACATAACTGGATGTGTCAGGCGTCATTTACAAAATGTGCTAGAGAACTGTGCAGTAGACTTTTAGCTACCCACATATACTTTCTAAACTCCAAGTATTAGGGCTAATGAAAAGACAAAAATCCACATGTGAATTTTTAACATGACTCTTTACATTTTTTTAATAGAGAGAACACCACTTTTACTCAAAGGAAATACTAGAACCATTTTCTAGGTCACTTGATTTTTAAAAAATTGTTTTAAAAATATCATTTTTTCCTCTATAATGTACTTCTTTTCCCCCAATAGTCAATATTTCACTGATTTAACTTGGATAACTAATATTGCGTAAAAGCTGTGAATTATTGTTAAGGAATCAGCCTTTGCAAAAAGAAGGGAAAAGACATCTTTTTGTCATTTGTCTCATTCTTGGTGAGACGGGAGGTGCTCAAAAAGACCAGGTGAAATGTTCCTGATCTAGCTAGATAGACAGATAGATCGACATAGATACAGAGCTATGGGAAAAAGCATGGAAAGATATACATCAGGTAATCTACAAGCCTTACAGGGTAGAGACTGGGTAAGGAGAGTAGAAAAGACACAATTAATAAAATAATAATAGTAATAATAATTACTATTTTACAAGTATATATCTAATGTGTATAAAATTATGATTCCACTTAAATAAAGCCAATGAGAAAACTCCATTGAAAAAAAGCCAATGGGAGCTGTATCTACTATTACAAAGTTGTCCATGGTATACCTTCAAGTATAAAAAAGCAAACTGTATATTCTCTCTATATAAAAAAACATTTGAATCTGTGTCTATATACAGTTAGATATTTTATAGATATATGTAAAATATATATTAATAAAAGTAAAAGTGTAGAAGGCCATAAATCAGCTTAACCTTAACTTGAGTTATCAGAAGGGGATTGGAGATATTTAAAGAACTGTGGAACACTGGATGCAAGCTACAACTGGCGACTTTATTTCCCATATCCTTTCTCCTTCACACCCCGTTCTCTTACTCACCAGGGGCTTATTTGCTTATCACCCAAAGCTCATCTCCTGTGTGATAGCTCATCTCCTGGGGTAGTTCTTGCCCCAGCTTTCTCTGACCCATACTAAACATTTTCTAGCACAGCTGAGAGAATGTGGGCACTGATAAACCACCATGCTGGAGAAATGTCTCTGCAGTAGCTCACAGGCTTGAGGCTTTCCTGATAAGGGGTTGTAGTGTGTGGTCATTTTCCTAAAAGGACTGCCCTAGAATCTGAGCTAGGGTGGCAGGCCAAAGGAGCAGTAGGAGGCAGTCAGGTGAAGACTGGGTCAAGTTGCCTGGTAGTACCCTATTGCCAAATCAAACTTCAAATATTATTCCCTCCCACCACCTGTGTCTAGGGAAGGCAAAACTCCATGAATATAATGGGTCTTCATTTTCCTGCCAAAATCTTAGTCAACAAATAGTGACTGCAATACAAGGAAGTACAGCATGTACTTTTAGTAAAGAATCTAGCATATTGTAGATTCTTGATAGATTTCAAAGAGTTCCAACACTGCTTTGAGCAAAATATGTCCAAAGAATGTGGTACGTATTTTTATATGAACAGATAAAGTCATTAGGTATTCATAAGACTATATAAGCTGGAATATTTTAAAAGCCAGAAATCATACTTGAGAGATACATGAAAACAGTTTTTAAAAATCTACCTATGTTAATATAGATTATGTATTTATTCATATAAGGATACATCAAAAATTACTTCAATTTCTCCCTCTCTCTCCTCCCCCCCATATCTCTATTTCATTATATTTCATGTAACAAAGATCTTTGTGCTACTATTTTTAACAACTTCTTAGAAATAAACTGACAGTCTCATTTTATGTTACCTGTTCAGAATACAGTCATTCAATCATTCATTCAACAAATAGTTATTAAGGATCTCTTATATACTACATATTGTTATTTGCTCTGAGAATACAACAGGGGACAAAATAGACAATAATCTTTTCCCTCACGAAGCCAATATCCTACTGGAGGGAAACAGCAATAAACAAGTAAAATATTTAGTACAGTATGTCAGATGGTGACCAGCACTACAGCAGAAAATAAGAGGGCTAGCGAGTGCTACTGGTGGGGTGAAAGTTGCAACTGTATATAGTGTGGAGCCAGGAAAGACCTTGATGAAAACAGAAAATCTGAGCAAAGTACTGAAAGAGGTGAGGAACAAAAACCACGTGGAGGTTTGGAGGCTGAAGGATTCGACATAGGCAAAGGCCCAGAGTCAGAGGGCATGTTGTAACCTCTCCAATGTCATCTCCCCCCGTATTCTGCACCACCCTCACTTGACTCCAACCAAGCACTGGCCTCCTTGCTGTTGCTCAAGTAAAGGAGGATGAGGGACCAGGTAGGTAATGAAGACCTGCAGAAGCTACCTGAAGTGGCCTTCTCATCAAACTGAAAGACAGCCCATCATCTATCATATGCCTGAGAAGGATGTTGGACAAACAGTTCTCTTGGGCAGCAATGTCCAATAGCACCTCCTGCAGTGATGAGAACGTTCTCTATAATTACTGTCTAATAAGTAGCTATAATGACTAGGAACTGAAATTTTAATTGTATTTTATTTAAATTATTTTAAATGAAAATAGTCAAATGTGGCTAGTGGTTACCATACTAGCCAGTGTAATTCTAGAATAAAAGTAGGCCTTGAGAACAGAGGAATTTATCATTGATAGACATCTTACTTCTAAGAAAAGAAATACATTTCATTTAATTTGCTGAAGTTCAACCTGGTTCAAGGAGAATTCTAAGATTAAGTATGGCAATTATGATAGCTTTACTTAATTGTCACAAAACATATGTATTGACCATTATTGTCCATGCAATTCTTTGGCTACTGTATGGAAAAAAAACCTATTATTAAGCTTTCTTACCTCAGCTTTAGTGTTTCCCTGTAGATGATTTGTTGTTGCTAAAGTAATAGTTAAAAAATTTTTCTAATCTATTTTTAAATCAAATTGTTTCCTGCTAGCAAGTTTTTCCCTCTCAATTTGATTTGTCTTCAGGTGACATACAAACACATAAATGTAAAAATATAAATGAAATAGAATGTGGTATAATAAACTATATATTCGTGTATCATTAAATTCTCAGTAAATAGAATCAAAGACTGTGATTAGAAGAGTGGCTTAAAAGATTTGGGATGGGGGAAACTGGCATTCAGATAGCTTTGTTTTCTATAAAATTGGATAGGAGATATACTAATTATCTCAGGAGATATGTAAGGCCAATCTTTAAAACCTTTATTCAACTTTATGGAAATACATGGGCTCTAAGAAAAAGGCATACATATGTGTATATATATACACACACACACACACACACACACACACATTATATACATACCATACACACATATATTATATATATACACATGTATATATGTATATATATATACATATACATATACACTATACCAAATACATCACTATTAAAGCTCCATAAGAAAACTTCATGTTTTAGAATTTCTATGTTTAAATCAACAGCACCCAGAGAAGATGAAAGCCAGTTACTAAAAAATTTATTGCTTGGTTAAAACACAGTTTACAATTCAAAGGATTTTTAAAATCTCTGAGCTGTTATGAAGCTTTATGGGGTTTATAGTGGAGATGAAAACAGAAATAAAAAGATCTGACAAACAGAAAAATGCCAAAGATATTTCCAGCATTATCAACATGGATTCTTTTTTTCGCTATCATTACTTTTTACCTTCTTCCAAGAAAACTGACTTTAACCCATCTGCCTGAAAAGACAACCTCATTTCCTAGGCCCCCTTTCATAACGTAAATGTTTGACATGCAATTTTATTTGAAAGAATATTATTTTTATAATTTTTTGAAAGAACGAGAATGTAAACTTTATGAAGTTAGGAATTTTGGATAGTCTAGAGTATTTCCAGGGCCCTGTAGGTACTTAATAAATATTTATTAAGTTAATAATTTGACCAGAACCTTTTACTAAAATAAGATAACCAATCCGGATTATAACATTAGTATAGGTTTTCATTTAACACTTGTAATCTAGACTCATTCCACTTAAAAATTCTTGCTTTATCATCTATACATACAACAAAACCCTTTTTAAAGCTAATTCATGGAATTAGCCAAAGGATTTTATGTTCATTATTTCTATTGCTATAGAATTCTATGATCCCTTCCAATTCCAAAATTCATTTATTCTAATAATGACCTAAAACTGAAAAGAAAAAACCTGAAACGTATTCAAATGGAATATCACGGAATATCCAAACAAAATACTATTTAAATTACTACAGAAATAATTGCATAACAACTGATGGATCATCCTGGTTACTTCACGGTATTCTTAAATCTTTTAAAGGGTATTTTATAATTCACAGCTTAGTATTGTTTGATACTACTGTCAAATCCTTCACTTTCAAAATCAAGTATATTGAGATATATAATAAACTGTATTGTGCTTTTAAAATTTTATACCAAAAGATCTAGTTTATTTTAAAAACAAAATGTAATACTCATTGGAATATACTGAGCTAGAATGTTTGCTAAAATGCTGTTTACTGCAAAAGTCCCAATGTTTTATCAACTAATACTGAAGTTTAAATTAGGGCTAAACTCAGGAAATTGACCTTCATAATATTTTAACACGATGTTTGTCTTTATAAGGTGGTTCTCTTCTAAGAAAGAGGACTTAAATGTCCTTGACTTACCGTCAAATTTCGGTCCCAGATCTGTATGCTTCCATTCTGGCAGGCAGCTGCTATGAGGTTTCCATCTCTACTATATGTGCACGTGGTGGGAACCACTTTTTTACCCTGCATTGTCCGTGGTTTAAACACACTTTTTTGCTTCTTTGGATTTTCAACTTCCCACGTCCTCACAGTTCTAAAAAGAAAAAGTAAATTTTCATTTATAAAAAAGCAAGGATTTTAAAACATAAAAGATGCCACAAAATGCTGCTTCACATTTTAAGCATATAAATCTAATTAACATTTTTAATTTATTTAAATATTTTAAATAAAATGTGCACTGTAAAACATTCTCCACTTACAAATCAGGTTACTCACTGAAATAAAGTGAACCATCCAAATTGTGTTGTCATGAAATCAAAGAGCAAGTGGCAAATTCTACTTCAAATCTATTAGTTATCAGTTCTGACCCTCTAAAGCAAGTGTCCAAATAATTTTGACTGCACACTCTGAACTTTTAGTAAAACTACATGCACACATTAATTTCTAAATTACTTACATGTGTTAAGGTACTGTTATATAACATACACCAGAAAATATATTGAAAAAAACTGGTCACTAAAAAAGAATGATGTCGTGCTCTAGGGTCCAGGCAAATATCCCCTGCCTCTGGCAGAGGCTGTCTGCCTCAAGTTTCCACAAAGTAACAAGTAACAGCAGTTTAGAGCTAGGGCAGGGACAAAATGCCCTCTTGCTCACAGTCCCAGGCAAAGGAGTACTGGCCACCTAGGGCAGAATAAAATCTATACAAGAAAAAAAAAAAATACATGAAAAAGCAAAGATCAACGACTTCTTGGCAGAAACTATGCAAGCTAAACCACCACATAACAACATCTCTAATGTTCTGAAAGAAAAAAAATGCCAATCTAATATTCTATAACCAGAAAAAATACATTTCAAAATAAGGTGGAATACTTTTTCAGATGAACAAAAGCTGAGATAATTCATTTCCAACAGATATGTACTATAAGAAATGTTAAAGGAAATTCTTCAGAAAGAACAAATATGACACAAATGGAAATCTAAATCTACACTAAGAAGTAAAGAGTGCAACACATGATAAAAATGAGAGTAAACGTAAAAGACACTTTTTAAAATGTTTAAATCTCTTTAAAAGATAAATGGCTATAAAGCAAAAATAATAAACATATCGTGAAGTTTGTAAAATACATTCAAGTAAAAGATATTAAAAAAGTAGCTCAAAGATTGGGAGGGAGGAATGAAAGTATACAGTTTTATACTATATATTTGAAATGGTAAAATATTATTTGAAGAGAGGCTTTGCTACATTAAAGACGTATACTACCAACCCTTAAGCAATTGCCAACACACTTTTATAAGAAATACATACTAATGGAGAAAAAAATTGAAACCAAAAATTAATCCTATCAAAAATAGGAGAAGATAATAATGGGATAAATATAAAATAAATGTTAACATGGTAGGTTTAAATACAGCCTCATCAATAATTACATTAATTGGAAATGGCCGAAAAACTCTCATAAAAGGAAAGACTGCCAAACTGGATTAGATAAAAGCAAAAATCAGCAGTCTGTTTTAAAAAGCACATAAAAACCTTTAAATATAAAGGTTCATTTAATAGTAAAAGGATGGAAAAAAGATGTGCCACATAAACATAAGTAAAGAAGGCTGGAGTGACTATATTAAAGTCAAAGTGGACTTCGAAACAAGCCATTAAACTAGGGACAAAGAGGAAAATTTTATAATGATAAAGAGTCAAATGATGAAGACATAATGATCCTAAATGTATATTGTCCTAATAACAGAGCTTCAAAATATGAAAGCACACTTAATAGAAATAAAAGAAGGTGTTCCCACTGTGGTGCAATGGGATTGGCAGAATCTTGGGAGTGCTAGGATGAAGGTTCGATCCCCGGCCTGGCACAATGGATTAAGGATCCAGTCTGCCACAGGTGCGGCCTAGGTCACAACTACAGCTTGGATATGATCCCCGACCTAGGGACTCCATATGGTGCAGGGAGGCCAAAAGAAAAAAAAAAAAGGAAAAGAAAAAGGAAAGAAAGAAAAAATAAATAAAAGAAGAACTATCAAACCCATAGCTTAGAGCAAACATAACTATACACTTCCGCACTTCTCTCTTACTAATAGAACAAGTAGACCCTTCTCTCCCTAAAAAACTCAATGAGACCTTAAAAATTCTACCAAACAAGCTGAACTAATTAACATTTACATAACACTTCACCCTACAACAACTGGATGCACATTCTTTTACACACTGAATATTCATCAAACTAGATCACATTCTGGGCCATAAAATAAATCTAAACATACTGGAATGACAGAAATCATAGAAGGTATGTTTACTGTCCAAAAAATAAAACAAGATAAATGATCAATAATAGAAATGTATCTGGAAATATAACTCTTCCAAAACATTCAGAAATTAGTCAATACAATTTTAATAATCTATGGGTCAAAGAAAAAATCAGTCATAAGGGATATTAGACAACACTTTGAATCTAAAAACATCAAAATTCATGGTATTCAACTAAAGTAGAGCGCAAAAGGAAAAATCTAGCATTAAGTGTATATGTTAGGGAAAAAAGGCCTCATATCAATTAGTAAAATTCAAACTAGAAAAAAAGAGAAAATAGTAAATCCAAAGCAAGCAGAAGGAAATGGGGATACAAATAAATAACAAAAAACAGAAAACTAGTAGAGAAACCAAAAGCTGGTTCTTTGAGTAGATCAACAAAATTAATGAACTTCTAGGTGAATTTATGAAAAAAACAGAAACTGGAGACAAATACCAATATTTTGAATAAAAGAGAAGACATCTCTTTAGAGCTCAACAGCATTGAAAGAATACTAAGAAAATTTTATGAACACATTTGCATAAATAAATTTGATAATTTGACCAAATGGACAAATCTCCTTACAAGATACAAATTACCCAGTTCACTCAACAATAAATGAATAACTATAATATTCCTACATGATTTAAAAAAAAACTAAGTATATAATATAAAATCTTCCCACTAAGGTGACTTCATTGTTGAATTCTACCATATATTTAAGAAAGAAAAGGCTCACAAAATCTATCGAATTGAGTTGTGATGATTTATGTACACCTATAATTGAAATAAAATATATTAAGTTGAAAAAAAAAGAAAAGGCTCCCTACCGAATGGAAAAGATATTTGCAAAGAAATATCTGATAAGGAGTCAATATCCAAAATATACAAAGAACTCATACAGCTCAATATTCAAAAAAACAAACAACCTGATTTTTAAATGGGCAGAAGATCCAAATAGACATTTTTCCAAAGAAAACATATAGGTGGTTAAACAATACGTGAAAAGATGATTAACATCAAGGAAGTGTAAATCAAAACCAAAATAAAGTATCATCTCACACCTGTCAGAATGGCTACTATCAAAAAGACAACAAATAACAAGCATAAGCAAGGATGTGGAGAAAAGGGAACCCTCGTGCACTGTTGGTGGGAATATAAACTGGTGCAGCCATTATGGATAACACTATGGAGATTTCTCAAAAAATTAAAAATAGGGGAGTTCCTGTTGTGACTCAGCAGGTTAAGAATCTGACTAGCATCTATGAGAATGCGGGTTTGATCCCTAGCCTTGCTTAGTGGGTTAAGGATCTGGCTGTGGCATAGGCTGCAGACTCAGCTCAGATCTGGCATTGCTGTAGCTGTGGCATAGTCTGGCACCTGCAGCTCCAATTTGATCCCTAGCCTGGGAACTTCCACATGCTGCAGGTGCAGCCATAAAAACAAGAACAACAATAAAAACAGAAATGATGCAATCTAGCAATTCCACTTCTGGGCACTTAATCCAAGGAAAACAAAATACTAATTTGAAAATATACACATGCCACAATGTTTAAGGTAGCATTATTTACAACAGCCAAGCTTTGGAACCAACCCTCGTGCCCAAAACAGATGAATGGATAAAGGTGTGGTTATAGATATATACATGTATACATACAATGGAATATTACTCAGACATAAGAAAAAATGAAATTTTGCCATTTGTAACAATATGAATGGACCTAGAGGGTATTATGCTAAATGAAGTAAGTCAGACAGAGAAAGACAAATACTGTATCATTTCACTTACACATAGAAATTAAAAAACAAGACAAATGAACAAACATAACAAAACAGAAACAGAAACACAGATAAAGAGAACAAACAAGCGGTTGCCAGAGGATACCAGGTCGGGGGAGGAGAGGAAAAGGTGAGGGAGATTAAGAGATACAAACTTACAGGTGCAAAATAAATGGGTCACAAATATGAAAGGTACAGTGCATATTATAGTTTATATAAGAGATGTAAGATATAGTTAATGTAATATAAGATACATGAATGTAATGTAATGTACGATATGGTTATGTACAGTGTGCATTATAGCTAGTAATTATGCAGTCTTTACAGGGTGACAGACAGTAACTAGACTTTTCCCGGTGATCATTTAGAAACGTGTAGAAATAGCAAATCACTGTGTTGTGCAATCAGAATTAACATAGTGCTGTAGCAAATTATACTTAAAAGATAAACAACGAGTTCCCGTGTCCGTGAGGATGTGGGTTCAATCCCTGGCCTCACTCAGTGGGTTAAGGATCTGGCATTGCCGCAAGCTGTGGCATAGGTTGCAGATGCAACTCAGATCCCAGCATTGCCATGGCTTTGGTATAGGCCGGCAGCTCTAGGTCCAACTCAACCCAAAACCTGGGAACTTCCACATGCCACAGGTGCAGCCCTAAAAAAGAACCCCCACCACCAAAAAAAACCTCACAGAACTAGATCAGATTTGTGGTTCCAGGGGTGAGGAATTGGAGGAAGGAAGGCAGTCAAAAGATGCAAACTTCCAGTTATAAGATAAATAAGTACTAGGTATGGAGAAGTATGCCCTCGTGCAGCAGAGATGCCACTGACCCCATTGTGCCACAGGAGGAATTCCTTTCCAAGCATTTTAGAAATCAGTTTTATTGAAATATAAACAACATACAGTGAAACAAAATTGACTTTTTGGCCATGCCCAGAGCATGCAGAAGTTCCTGGGCCAAGGATTGAAGTACACACCACACCAGTAACCCAAGCCAAAGCAGTGGCAATTCCAGATCCTTAATCACCAAGCTAGCAGAGAACTCCGGCAACTGATTTTTTTTTTTTTGTCTTTTTGCCTTTTATGTGGAGCCGCACCGCGGCATATGGAGGTTCCCAGGCTACGGGTCTAACAGTAGCTGTAGCCGCCGGCCTTCGCCATAGCCACAGCAACGCGGGATCCGAGCCGCGTCTGCAACCTACACCACAGCTCAGGGCAACGCTGGATCCTTAACCCACTGAGCAAGGCCAGGGATCGAACCCGCAACCTCATGGTTCTTAGTCAGATTCGTTAACCCCTGAGCTACGAAGGGAACTCCTCCCGGCAATTGATTTTTAAATGTATAGTTTTCAAGTAGCCAGCATCTGCTGTCAAAAATTTACCATTTAGTCCAAATGAAGGGTTGTTTTTGGTTTTGTTTTAGTAACTGTTGCATATCTTCCCCCTTAGGAATTTAATCAACTATTTAACATTATCAAACCCTAGTTTTCAGAGCTGTCAAACCCAGTGCCTGACACAAGACTGCAGTGACTCAATTTTAGGATCTACTAACTAGCAAAATATAAGCTCAAAAAAGGCTTTGGGAAAGTTCCCACTGTGGATCAGTGGAAACGAATCTGACTAGTATCCATGAGGACACAGGTTCAAATCCTGTCCTTGTTCAGTGGGTTAAGGATACGGCGCTGCTGTGAGCTATGCTGTAGGTTGCAGACACAACTTGGATCTGGTATTGCTGTCACTGTGGTGTAGGCCAGCAACTGCAGCTCTGACTGGACCCCTAGCCTGGGAACTTCCATACACCATGGGTGCAGCTCTAAAATGAAAAAAAAAAAAAGTCTACAAATAATAAATGCTGGAGAGGGTATGGAAAAAAGGGAACCCTCATACACTGTTGGTGGGAGTGTGAATTGGTACAACCATTACAGAGAACAGTATGGAGGTTCCTCAGAAAACTGAATATAGAACTACCATATGATCCAGCAACCCCACTCCTGGGCATATATCTGGACAAAATCACAATTCAAAAAGATACATGCACCAGTATGTTCACAGCAGCACTATTCACAATAGCCAAGACATGGAAACAACTGAAATGTCCATCAACAGAGGAATGGATTAAAAGAGAAACAGACTACATGGGGAACAGAACTGTGGTGGCCAAGGGGGATGGGGAAGAGGTGGGATAGACTGGGAGTTTGGGATTAGTAGATGCAAACTATTCCATTTAGAATGGATAAGCAATGAGGTCCTACTGTACAGCACAGGGAGCTATATCCAGTCTCCTGGGATAGACCATGTTGGAAGATAATATTAGAGAATACATATATGTATATATATGTATATATGTATGTTGGGTCACTTTGCTGTACAGCAGAAATTGGTACAACATTGTAAATCAATTATACTTTAATAAAAAAATTTTAATGTCAAGATTTTTCTAATATTTTATATGAGGAATCTCACAGTATGTGGCCTTTTGAGCCTAGCTTCTTTAAATTGGCATAATGTTCTGTATATATCAGTAGGCCATTTCTTTTTGTTGCTAAGTAATATTCCATAATATGGATAAACCACACTTTATTTACTTATTTGCCAAATGCAGGATATCAGGTTGTTTACAGTTTGAGGTGATTAAAAATAAAGCCACTATAAATATTCATGTACAGTGAGGGGTTTTTCTTGGTAAAAATAGCTTTTGGTTTCTCTTGGTTAAAAACCTAGAACCGGGAGTTCCCGTTGTGGCTCAGTGGTTAACGAATCCGACTAGGAACCATGAAGTTGCGGGTTCAATCCCTGGCCTTGCTCCAGTGGGTTTAGGATCCGGCGCTGCCCTGAGCTGTGGTGTAGGTTGCAGACGCGGCTCGGATCCCGCCTTGCTGTGGCTGTGGCGTAGGCCGGCGGCTATGGCTCGGATCAAACCCCTAGCCTGGGAACCTCCATATGCCGCGAGTGCGGCCCTAGAAAAGGTAAAAAGACAAAAAAAAGAAAAAAAACCTAGAACCAGGACTGCTATTTATATGGGAAGTACTCATAAGGAACTGCTAAACTGCTTTCCAAAGTGGTTGTTCTACTTTGCATTCCCATCAGCAATGCATAGATGTTCCAACTGCTCCATATCCCGGTCAGCACTTCATAGTCTCAGTTATTGTTTTCTCTCTCTCCCTTTTTTTTCTTTTTTTTGAAGCTATCTGTATATTGGCATTATGATTGTAATTTACATTTCCTAAATGACTAATGATATTACAGATGTTTTCATGCACTATTTTCCTTTTAATTCTCTTCTTTGCTGAAGTATCTCTTCAAATCTTTTGCCTGTTTTAAATACTTGGTTGTTTATTTTCTATTACTGTTTCTTGAGGTCTCTTTAGATGTTCCGGATTACAAGCTCTTATTAGATATGTGCTTGGCAAAATTTTCCAAGCCTGATTTCTCATTTTGTAAAAGTTTTTCAAATATTGGATATTTTAAATTTGGATAAAGTTATATACAACAATCTTTTTATATCGTATCTAAATAATCTTGCCTAACTCAAGGTCATAGAAATTCTCGTTTTCTTCTGGAAATTTTACACTTTTAACTTTTACAACTAGGTCTATGAGCTATTTGAATTAATTTTTATATGTGGTATGAAGTCAAGGGGTTTTTTTTGGCATATGGATAAACAATTGTTCTAATACTCTTTGTATCCGAACACTATAAAACCTTAGCTCCCAGAGTTCTTGATGTGGCACAGTGGGTTAAGAATCCAACTACAGGAGTTCCTGCTGTGGCGCAATAGGTTCAGCAGTGCCTTTGGAGTGCTGGGGTGTGGGTTCCATCTCCGCCTAGCACAGTGGGTTGAAGATCTAGCATTGCCACAGCTGCAGCTTAAGTTGCAACTGCAGCTCAGATCCAATCCCTGGCCCAGGAACATCATATGCCTCAGGGCAGCCAAAAGAGGAAAGAAAGGAAAAAAAAAGAATCCAACTGCAGCAGCTCGGATTGCTGTGGAGGCAAATGGGTTAAAGGATCCAGGGTTGCCGCAGCTGCAGCGTAGGTCACAACTGTGGCTAGGATTCAATCCCTGGCCTGGGAACTTCCATATGCCGCAGCTGTGGCCATAAAAAAATATATAGAACAAAACCTTACCCCCACTCAATGTATTCTGTACTGTTTACTTGTCTCTGTTCGTTAAGCTTTCCACAGTTAACACGCACAAAAGTTGAGAAATACCTCATGTGCCTTTTCTTTCTACTCTCAGCTCTACAACAGCGGGGATAAATTATAGTTTCTCTCTCTCTTTTTTTTATTACTGAACATCTCCAAAAGTCAAATGATACTTCAAAACTATGATATGAAAGGCCCCACATAAGTATCATAAAGTATCATTTTCATTATCTGACTTGTTTAAAGTTTTCATCTCTAAAACTGGGATAATAATACCAACAATGAGGGGCTGTGAGGATTAAATGAGATTAGGGATGTAAATGTGTCTAGGACAGTACTTAGAACACAGTAGGCACTCAATAAATACTAGGTTCTTTTCTGCTTTTCCTCTTAGGCCAAAAATAAAATATTAATGCTAATAAACCCAACAACTAAGTATGTTCGATTTATTTCAGTGGCATATTAACAGGTTGAGCTAGTTTTCAAAATAACAGAAAGAAAAAAATAGCTAACCCATATAGACATATGAAATATAAATTTACATAGCATCCAATGTGACTAATTACACTATGATTTTATGGCTCTGATTCTCTGAATCTATGCCTGAAAAAATGGATGTTAAAGTGCTAGGCCATTAGGTATCTGTCAAAACATTTTATGCTGAAGAACATGTATTTTGAAACCTGGAGTGAGATCTGGTCTTGTAAAATTAAAACTGTGTTTCATTAAAAAAAAAAAAAGAAAGACTTTAAAATAGAAGAAGGATCTGCCTGGGCCTTTCTGGACACAAAATGAAAACACCCAGAAGACAAGAAAAAGACATAGGTGGGGTCATTACATCGCCCCAGGCACAAATGCTTTCTATCTTAAAATTCTGAATTCTTTCCAGATACAAGTTCTAAACTTTCTGGCATCTGCTGCATAAATGCATCACAGCATTTGGCAGAAGTTAAGGGAAGCATTAATTTTGCATGGAAATCACTTAAGAGATCTTGGTTTAATTTTTCTCGAAAGACTACACAAGCAACGTGAGTGATGTAAGAATCTCAAACTTGCTGGCTCTATTGGCAGAATAAATCCAAAAGGAACAAGCTTCTTTTCAAAAATGCCCAAATATTAAAGGTATTACACCACAGAAATGGGGAAAATGTTTTAACTTCTATATAAACTCACAATAATCTTTATAAACATATATAATTCACAGGAGTTCCCTTCGTAGCTCAGTGGTTAACGAATCCGACTAGGAACCATGAGGTTGCGGTTTCGATCCCTGGCCTTGCTCAGTGGGTTAAGGATCCAGCGTTGCTGTGAGCTGTGGTGTAGGTTGCAGACGCGGCTCGGATCCCGCGTTGCTATGGCTGTGGTGTAGGCCGGCAGCTACAGCTCCTGTTAGACTCCTAGCCTGGGAACCTCTATATGCCATGGGTGCGGCTCTATATAAAGGCAAAAAGACAAAAAAAAAACAAAAACAAAAACCATATATAATTCACATTATACACACACAGTAATAGCAATAAACATGTAGATCCATTTAGGAGAAATGTATTTCACGTTAAGGTTCTATACTTATAATTATTCAAATTAGGTCTTACAAAATCTTGACTTAGAGTAAGGATGAATGCTACATAAATAATGACTTATTTATGGCCAACTGATTTTCAACAAAGATGCTAAAATAATTTCATGGAAAAAGAACGATCTGGAGTTCCCTTCGTGGCTCAGTGGGTAATGAATCCGACTAAGAACCATGAGGCTGCGGGTTCGATCCCTGGCCTTGCTCAGTGGGTTAAGGATCCAGCGTTGCTGTGAGCTGTGGTGAAGGTTGCAGACGCGGCTCGGATCCCGCGTTGCTGTGGCTGTGGCAAAGGCCGGCAGCTAAAGCTCCTGTTAGACCCCTAGCCTGGTGCGGGTGCGGCTCTACATAAAGGCAAAAAGACAAAAAAAAAAAAACAACAACAACAAAAAAGAACGATCTTTTCAAAAATGCGAAATAAGAAAAATGGCAAATGAGAAAATGAGATGGCCAGCTATATGCAAAAAAGATGAACATGGACCTTTATTTCACATCATATAAAAATTAACTCAAAATAGATCATAGACATAAATATAAAACTCTTAAAACATGACACTGGATTAGGGCATGATTTCTTAGATACAACAGTAAAAGCACAAATGATAAAACAAAAAAAGGATAAGTTGGACACCATCAAAATTAAAAATGTACATGCTTTAAAATATACTATAAAGAAAGTTTAAAGAAAAGCTATAGACTTGAAGAAAATATTTATAAATCATGTATCTGATAAGAGACTGGTATTGAAAATACCTAAAGAATTTTTATAATTCAATAAAAAGATAAGTGACTCACTTTTTTTTTTTTAAGGCCACACTTGCAGCACATGGAGGTTCCCAGGCTAGGGGTCCAATCGGTGCTACAGCTGCCAGCCTACACCACAGCCACAGAAACATCAGACCCGAGCCACATCTGCGACCTACACCACAGCTCATGGTAACACCAGCTCCTTAACCCACTGAGCGAAGCCAGGGATCGAACCCGCAATCAATCTCACGGTTCCTAGTCGGATCATTTCCTCTGCACCATGATGGGAACTCCTGACCCACTTTTTTTTAAATGGGTAAAAGATTTGAACACATATTTCACTAGAGAATACTAGAGAATATATACAAATGCTCAATAAGCACAGAAAAAGATGCCTGACATAATTTGTTACTAAGAAAATGCAAATGGAAATCACAGTAAGATACCACTCCATAGCTACTAGAGATCAATAATCAGAGGTGGACAATAATAAGTGTTGGTGAGGAAGTAAGGAAACTGGAACCCTCATACTTTCCTGGTAGGAATATAAAATGGTACAACTATTTTGGAAAACAGTTTAGCAGTTTTATAAAATAGTGAATATAGCTTTGCCACATAATAGCATTTGCTCTCCTAGGTATCTACCCAAGCAAACTGAACACATAACCCCATGCAATAACTTTAAAATGAATCTTCATAAAAACATTATTTATAATAGCCCCAAATTGGAAACAACCCCAATGTCCATCAACTGATGACTGGATAAACAAAACAAAATTTTCATACAATGGAAAATGACTAGTTTGGCAATAAAAAAAGAAAAAGGAGTTATATGCACTATAGTACATGATCTTCTTGAGGCTGCGATAACAATAACTACAAACTGGGTGGCTTAAAACAATAGAAATTTATTCTTTCACAGTTTTAGAGGCCAGAAGTCTACTCCCTTTGGAGGCTCTACAAGAGAGTTCCTCCTTGCCTCTGCCAGCTTCTGGTGCCTATGAGAACTGACTGGCTTCACTGGCTTATAACCACATCACTCCAATCTTTGACTCTTATCTCTACATGGCTTCCCCCTCTGTATATCTTCTCCCTTTTTTGTCGCTTATAAGGAGACTTGTCACTGGATTTAGGGCCCACCTGGATAACCCAGGATGATTTCACCTCAAGATCCTTAACAATTACACCTGCAAAGATCCCTTTTCCAAGTAAGGTAATATTTACAAGTTCCAGGAATTTGATATAGAAATATCTTTTGTGGGCTACCACTCAATCCACTACACACTGTAACCCACGGATGAACCTCAAAACACATTATTGCTAAGTGAAAGAAGGTAGACATAAATGGTCATATACTGTATAATCCCATTTATCTGAAATGTCTATAAAAGGCAAATATAGAAAGAAGATTAGTGATTCCCAGTGCTCGGGGTTAAGAATGGGAAATGACTGAACAAAAATTCTTTTTAGGGTGATGGAAATTAAATCGTTGTGATGGTTACCCAACTCTGTATACTAAAAATCATTTAATTACCCCATACTCTTCTAGCTTCAGCTGCAATCAGTACAGCTGAATGTCTCATTAAATTCCTAGAGCCACCACCAATAATTAACATTTCTGAGAATCACTTGCAAAAACCTCAGATGCAGAGATCAAGCAAATGGAATTAGAAGAGATGCTCAACTTAAAATATATATCAGTACTCTTATTAGCTAAAAATTATGCCCTGATTTTATAAGCCAAATAACCCTGAAGCTCTTTACAAAACACTTTTAAAATCTTTTATTTCAATAAGTCAAACAACAAGAGAGAGAGGGTTTAGGATGTCGATTAAGAAGCGAAGGATTCTGAGTTACAGAGTTCTATAAAGTGACCTGCTGGGTCACTATAGATGAAGCACTACTCAACAGCTTCCTACCAACATGAAACTAGGACCCTATAGATAACAAACACCAAATGTTCAACTGCTTAAAGGTTTGTACACACATAGGAAATATATAAATATAGATTATATATATCCATATCTATTTCTCAATTAGTGACCTTAAATTAAAGAAGAGAGGAGAAAAAAAAAAAAAGGAAGGAAAAGGGAAAGGAAAACTACATATATGGATATATATCCAACTATGTTAAAGCAGTAGGTTCCTTTGTTCCCTCTAAACCCTCCTACTTTAACCTATCATGAAGCTTGTGAGAAAAGTAGTGTTTTAAGAGAACACCCTTCAGGTAGATGCTGAGAACTCTTCTGCTCAGACTTATGAAAAAAATGCTACACAGGTTTTTCAAAAGACTATATGAAGACTTTCACACACTTTCTAAAATGCTGAATTAAAAATATTCTAAACAGATACACCTTTCAACCCCATTTATTCTCTTATCGTCTAGCATCATTCGTACATATAATAGGCTTTCAATAAAATTAAAATCCTATACCAGGTATATCTAATTAACATAGAATTATATACTTAAAAATGTATTTTTAATATGTATACGGTCATTATCTATCTATATAACTTTCTTTTTTTTTTTTTCCTCTCTTCTTTTTAGGGCTGCACCCGTGGCTAATGGAAGTTCCTAAGCTAGGGGTCGAATCGGAGTTGCAGCTGCCAAGTCTATGCCACAGTCACAGCAACACCAGATCCATGCTGTATCTGCGAACTACACCACAGCTCACAGCAACGCTAGATCCTTAGCAGGGCCAGGGATCGAACCCGCATCCTCATGGATATTAGTTCAGTTCATCACCACTGAGCCACAACGGGAACTCCCTCTGTCTTTCAGTACTACTGTACTTTTGAGTTCTCCTATTATTTTCCTCAATATAACTTGCTCCAATTAACTTTTGTTGAGCCATGAGTACTGTTCCTATCTCTGAAGAAACAAGGATTAACTAGGACGGAACCTTTGCCTTCATGGAAATCACAGCTGGGCTGCTGGGAAAATATACAAGCAATAAGCCATAGGGCCATAATTCAACAAATATATATCAAATACTTTCTCTAGGTTAGAAAGACTATAGAATACCTGGGAATACAAAGGTGCCTGGTCTCCAAGAACAAACAAACTAGTGGAAGAGAAAAACTGGGGAAAAAAAACATCATCACGTCATGAGGCAGCATCCAGAGAAGGGAAGGAGGCGGTCCATTTGAAAAGATTTGGAAAGATTCCTCAGAGGTGTGTTTTCTGGGAAGAGTTGAGATTCTGCAAACGAAACTGCGGGAGAGGGATGAATCTGGTATAGAATATGATATAGAAGATGCAAAGATAAGGGGGCCTGCAAAAGCGCAGCTTATTCTAGGAACACGTAGTTTGCTTTAGGATGAGCTGCCTGTGGGCAAGGAGAGGATGAGACTGTTAACAACCACTAGCAGTTACCAGACTGTAAAGGGTACCCTATAAACTGTACTGGGATTATAGGCTTTACATTCCAGGACACTGTGGAGACACTAAATAGAATTACAGCAAGTGATAATAATCAGACCTGTGTTTCAGAAAACCGCTTATGATGGTAGTGGAAAAGACTGCTTGGAGGGGCCAAGTCCACAGGCTGAAGAGCCCAGGGGAGGGATAATCAAGGCCTAGGCTAAGGCAATGAGGCAGAGAGGGTGTTAAAAAATAATAATAACTTTAAGGAAGGAAAGGGAGGTGATGCCATTCATTCAGTCAGACCAAGTTGTGGAAGCTGTGATAAAAGACAAAGACAATATCATATTAAAGGAGGAAAGAGTAGGTTAAGGGTTAGGTTTAAGTGTGGTGGCCAGGAGGAGAATCTTGTGGTGTAGGGCAGGGAAAAGGAATACAATTAAAGAGTCATTAGCATGCAGTCAGAGATACAACTAAGGGGACTCCAGAAGACAAACCACCGTGGGACAGAAAATTAAGGCATAAGCAGCGAAAAGGAGTCAGACAAGAGACAAGAGACATGAGAGGCAGGAGAGGACAGTGTTAGTAAAGACAAAGGAGAAAGTTTAAAAGGAAAGTATGATCAAGAATGTCAATTCCAAAGTAAACTAAGGACTAAAAGGCCTTTTTTGGGTTCAACAGATAAAGGTCATAGATGTCAATAAAACCTGGTTAGGATGAAAAGAAACAGAACTGAGGAAGAGGGGCTGAGGAGAAGATGTTACATTTGATTTGCTCCTAAATAGAAAGAAGGGGCTGTGGGGCAGATTTTGAAGAAGGGAAACAGAAACTGCTTCTAACAGTACATATTTCTGACCAATTGGAAATGAATATGGAGAGGCCACTGATGAAAGCCAACTTCTGGAGAGGACACTGAGAACAGACAGAATTCTGCCACCCTCCCACTGTATTTCTATATGTGTGATCAGTGGAAATTCACACTAAATCCACCTGGGACACAAAACAAGTCACTCAGTACTAGTCCATAATTACTTACTCTAATAATATGCATCAAAATAAGAAATCTTATGTAGATTTAGCCTTAAAATGTGGAGAAATATGTAGTGTGCCTATAATTACAACTGACTTCATTATATGTTAAGAAATATTACTATCTTCTGATTAGAGCAGAACAAAGCCCAGTGGGTGGAGGTGGAGAATGAGGAGCTATGGAGGAAGAGGAAAGAGAATATGGCAGCCAACACAGGAAAAAGTGGGTATGACAAATCTTACAGCAATCTGCCTCCACCCACCCTCCACTCTGCTGCTGCCAGGGCTCAACAGTATTTCTGGACCAACTTCTCCCTGGATATTGGCAGGTGCAGGCAGGCTTTCCAACAAGCCACTGAAGGATGGGACCATTATTCTTCATGATTATAACCATGATACTTAATTTTTTAATGCCTCTGAAATACAATACATATGTGAAATTTTCACTTGGCCAACCAAGTTTTAAAGCAGCAGCCTCCACATCTGCAAAACAGATTCTAAAGATAACATTTTATGTGCCAAAGAGTGATTCAGTGCAAATTTAAAAATGAGATAAATATTCTTCTTTTGAAAAGGAATGGATGTTTTTTTCTGACTGAAAAGTTAAACAATGCTTAATCAAGTTGTAGAGTTAAGCAGTGAAGTCAATGTCAACTCTAGAAGTTTACACTAAAAATAGTGAACCTTTTCAACATATCTAACAAATTAATCGACAACAGAACTCTAGTACCTGAAGGACTATTTCCAGAAATAACAAATGCCAAACTATGTTTAATAATGAATTCAGAATGCTGAATAATCTGAATAGAAGCTAAGATTTGGACAGATTACATTTACGTGCTCCTAACAAAGAAAGCACTGTTCTAAGCACTTTATCATTCAATCCTCACAACTCTACTAATACCTGTTTTTGGGGTTTTTTTTGTTTGTTTGTTTGTTTGCTTTTTAGAGCTGCACCCGCAGCATACGCAGGTTCCGAGGCTAGGGGTCAAGTCGGAGCTGTAGCCACTGGCCTACGCCACAGCCGCAGCCGCAGCCACAGCCACAGCAACGCAGGCTCTGAGCCACGTCTGCAACCTACATCACAGCTCTCACGGCAATGCTGAACCGTTAACCCACTGAGCAAGGTAAGGGATCGAACCCGCAACCTCATGCTTCCTAGTCGGATTCATTAACTGCCGTGCCACCACGGGAACTCTGACTAATATCTGTTTTATAGAAGAAAACTAAGGCACAAAAGGATTAAGTAACAATTAATGTTAA
Organism: Catagonus wagneri; assembly: GCA_004024745.2. Classification (NCBI taxonomy): domain Eukaryota; kingdom Metazoa; phylum Chordata; class Mammalia; order Artiodactyla; family Tayassuidae; genus Catagonus; species Catagonus wagneri. The sequence goes on along the minus strand of PVHT020000009.1, from coordinate 11,133,471 downwards.
TATTTAGATAATGAGAAAAATCAACTACGATACCTACTGCCCACTCATGTTTCAGAGTGTTGTCTATATGGATCCTTGAAAACAGGTAATGTGACAACAATTCTGAATTAATATGCGATAAATATTAGTGGTTCAAGTAATAATTTTACTTGAGAAAGAATACTGCAAAATTTCCACACCTATAAAACTAGTGCAAAATAAAGCTGAATATTATTTGTATTTTGCATCTTTTAGGAATAAGCAGCGACTTTGAAAGGCTACCATAAAGTATACTATGTTATAGAAATACAGTCCTTACTTTTTCACGAAATAAATACCAACTTTTCTCTTTCAGTGAAGACAATCAGTGAGAAAACATTTTCAAAAGGATACAAGGAAAAGAGATTCCAGTTATTATAACTGCCTCTCTCAGCCCCCACCCCTCACATCTTCCCATCCTCCCAGACTTCTTTTTTTTTTATTTTATAATGATTTTTATTCTTTCCATTATAGCTGGTTTACAGGGTTCTGTCAATTTTCTACTGTACAGCAAGGTGACCCAGTTACCCATGTATGTGTATACATTCTTCTTACATTATCATGCTCCATCATAAGTGACTAGATATAAGGGAATCCTCCTGCACTGTTGGTGAGAACATAAACTATGGAAAACAGTATAGAGGGACCTCAGAAAACTCTACACAGAACTACCATATGACCCAGCAATCCCACTCTTGGGCATGTATCCAGACAAAACCTCCCAGACTTCTGACACGCACACTGGCTCATAAGCCAGTTATTTCTTCCTTGAATAAGTTCTGTTAGATACTCTTTAAAAATACCTCCAGGGGAATAAATTCTCTGTGTGTAAGGGAGGAGGAACAGCATGGAGAAGAATCAGCAGCAGCCGATGCACAGAATTTAAATGGGGAAATCAACAAGGTGAATCCAGGAAAAGTTGTAAAACACCGCACATAGTTTGAAGTCTTGCACAGAGGCTATGAGCTACTAGATCTACAGAGCAGGAGGAACCACCCAAGCAGCAATTTGCCATCAGAAATGGGTCATTTGAGGAAAGGCACTGGTGGAAACTTGTCTAAACATGTGCTATACACAAGGACAGCCCATGCCAAAAACAGGTCGAAACTCAAAAACTCTCCAAATGCTCTCCAGACCTGATGCCTTTATAGTTACAAAAGAGTCATAATAAAGAGATGCTCACCATCTGCACCATCACCGTTCAGTATAGTAATGTTGATAAAAGCTAAACACTAATCAAGTCTGCATTCTACCAGCACTACGGTAAGGGCTTTACATGTGTTATCTCATTTTAAGCTCAGCCCTGAGGTAGGTACCTTTATCATTCTCATGTTGTGAGGGCTGAGGATCTTTGTAATTTGTCCATGATCATACAGTTAGGTGCAGAGTTACGATTCTAAACCAGATCAGCCTGGTTGTAGAAGCACTTTGATAACTGAAGGATAACTGTGTAGACCTCTGGCTGTATAGTCACTGTATAAACAGAGAACTCTCGGGTTATATTGCTAGATGTCTGATATAGGGGTATTGCTAGTCGCGTTTCCAGGGACAATCACTACACACGTCTTCCTAAAATATTAAAAGGTTTGATTCTGAAGTTTGATTTTCACCGGTCCCTACAGTTAGTCTGAATAAAATGGTCAGCACAACACTTGAATTTATTCCAAGAGAATGAGGACCAGAATAAAACTGCTAAAATAACTCATCCATCCTATAACTAAAGAGCAAGACCATCAAAGGCCCTCAAAAGGCAGATACTGCTTTAATAAATTTAAATAATAAAAGTTTTCATATACTTCCTCCACCCCTGGGAGTTGTCTAACCTAATATTTATCAGTTTATTGCTATAGACTCTCTGTGCTCCAAGTCTAGACCTATGAATAGTTTTGAGAGATGACTGTGGGGGAGCTGTAAGGAAAGGCAGTCTGTGAGTTGCCTAAAATAATACATATGTGTACTTTTGAAGAAAAAGTTTATAACTACCCTAGATCATCAAAGAGATCCAACAAATGTTAAGAACACAGCTCTAGGTTAACTAAATTTTACCCCTGGCCCATGTAAGACTTTCAGAGAGCTGACTGTATATTTAGACTGCATTGCGTTGATTCCCCTCTGAGAATGGCTTTTTTTGAATTTCATTTTTTGGTTCTGCCCTTAACTTAAACTGGGAGGTTCAACAAACAACAGTAAAGAAAAATGATTAAGGGTGACGACAATGAAATCAAATTTGCCTGTTTTTATTTATTTTATTGTATTTTACTTTATTTTCCTGCTCTTTTCGGCAACACGGGATCCTTAACCCACTGAGCGAGGCCAAAGATTGAACTCGTAACTTCATGGTTCCTAGTTGGATTCGTTTCCCCTGAGCCACAACAGAAACTCCAGATTCGCCCGTTTTTAAATCCTTTCTTTTCATTTACTATGTGATCTTGGACAAGTCACTTAACCTCTCGCAGCCTAAGTTTCCTAATCTGAAAATAATTACTTCACAGAGTTACTGTAAGGAACTGAATGGGAAAATACACATAAAAGACAGTACAGTGCCTTGTTCCAATTATCACAAATTTACTGCTGTGTTTATCGTGAGGATATTGTCTACATCAACCAGTGCTCTCTATTCCAGGGCCCCGGGAGACATTTTTCTTTCATACTCTTTTGCAGAGGAAAGGCTCTACGTTTTCGTCTTGCGGATCCTGAGACTCTTAACTGAGCATGCCTTCATCTTTGCTCTGGTCACTGGCAAGTTTAGAGCTGAATCTGAAAGTTAATTGTACCCCCTGAGTAGCACAATGTTCCTAATAATTTTTTGTGAACTAACTTTATCCCTTCACCCTTACTTTCCCATGGCCCTGAATGCTTTATTTTTTATAATGTTGTGTTACTATTATTACTTTGAGCTTCTCTGAATTCCTTTTTGAAATGAAATAAAATGTATAAAAATAAATAAATTAACAAGCCAATAGGAAAAAATAAATAGTGCTATTTTTGAGCTATTGATTATTTGAGTTTTCAAAAAAAAGTTACTTGCCTAATTCATGGGTATATTGACTACAAAGTCAGGAGAAAAAAAAATTTTTTTGGTTTTTAGGGCATACGGAAGTTCCCAGGCAAGGGGTCAAAATGAAGCTGTAGCTGCCGGCCTATGCCACAGTCACAGCAACGCCAGATCCAAGCTGCATCTGTCACCTACACCATAGTTCATGGCAATGCCAGATCTTTAGCCCACTGAGCAAGGCCAGGGATCGAACCTGCGTCCTCATGGATTCTAATCAGATTTGTTTCCGCTAAGCCACGATGGGAACTCCAGGAGAAAATTTTAATTCTTTGGATTACCAAAAGTAGGATCTGCCCTAGACCAGTTTAGACTCTCTAAGGAAAGCTAAATCAAGAGTCATCAGTCAAAGCTTAGATTGTGTAAAAAATAATAGGCCAATTTCTGGAGAGAAATTAAATGCAAATAAGAATGTATTTAGAAGGCAATAAAAGGCTTTATCTGATTTTAACTTTTTATTTATTTATTTGTTTGTTTATTTATTTATTTTCTTTATAGGGGTCGAATCAGAGCTACAGCTGCCAGCCTACACCACAGCTACAGCAAAGCCAGATGCGAGCCACATCTACGACCTACACCACAGCTCATGGCAATGCCGGATCCTTAACCCACTTAGCAAGGCCAGGGATTGAACCCACAACCTCATGGTTCCTGGTCGGATTCATTTCCGCTGCACCATGATGGGAACTCCCAACTTTATTTTACTAGACTTATTTCTGCCTCTCAAGTGGAAGATAGCTGGGGGAAAATAAGTCATTGTCCTACCTATTATACTACTCCTTGTATAGTCCAATACATAATGAGTCTAGCAAGTGATGTTATCAAGGTTTTTGAACATTCCATGTTCTGTTCCCTTAACAGACACTCAATAAATAGCTGTTGAATTGAATTGGAGGGAAAAAAAAAAAGGAGTCATCAGTCAAAAAGCCAAACCAAAACCAATCACTGGTATGACGATGAGAACTTAAAATGAAGAGTGAGAAAGTAATGAGAGGGTGTAGCAAAGTGCTATTCCTGTGAGGTGAATTCCTGTATGTCTGAAAGCTAATTAAATTCTAGAATTCAATGAAGAACATTTCAAAAAGAAGCTACAAATTCACAGTAATGGGCTTAATCGCATCAATTTCTAGGGAAGACAAAAATTTCCCATCTTTAACTATATTGGACCCACAGCAATGGCAGGTAATAGCCAAGCTGACTTAAAGGTCTCTTTATTTTCAGACCCAGATGAATGGAAATGTGCCATAGCTGTCGTGTGTTAAGCAGATGGGACACCAAAGGGGCTGAGCTGCTGGCCAAAGCCAAAGGGGAGAAAAATTCAAAATGTAAGCCAAAGAAACTTTCCATAGCTGCTTGGCAATACAGCTTCTAAATAAACTGTCTTAATTTAATTCACATGTGTGAGTGGAAAATTAAAAACAGGGCAGTGAAAAAAATTAAATGAATTCATTAAAATAGATAAAATTATAAAGCAATTTTGCTACTATATATGTTGATATCAGATAATTTATTTACAAAAGCCATTATAATTCCGTACCTCTAAGAAGCTGTATATTGTCTTAGGCATACAATAGATAAGATACTAATTTTTGAGAAGCAAATGTTTTCCCAAGAAGAAATGGATGACCTCTAAAGAATAAATACAATAGAATAAAAATCAATAATTTTAAAGTAATACATTATCTGAAAATCCTAGGTGAGTAAAATTAAAATGGAGTTTTACGGCAATACAAAAAAGAAATTATGAAGATAAAGTAGAGATGAACTTTTAAAGAAAAATGCACTATAAAATGTTTAGGGGACTCTGGGTTTGTAAGAGCTGCTGTCTGTCACAAAAATTACATTTCCGTGCCCAATCTGTTGAAAGCTGTAAGAAATAAAATGATACCATGTTGGACTATTCACTATAATGAAACAAATAAAAGTTAATACAATGGAATTCAAATTTCTTTCAGACTCTAATCAAATCTCTGAATGTTCTAAATGTTTAATTGTTCCAAAATTGTTCTTTATTAGAGCTGGATTTTTTTGTCCTCTTTTCTTTGCTCTTCTAGAAGTAAATATATTTTAAATTTTCCTTCCTTTCTTCTCTCCCTCCCTCCCTTTTCCCTCCATTCAGTCAAAAAGTACTTATGGACCTACCTACAGGCCAAGCATTTCTCTAAGTGCTAGAAATACAGCACCAAACAAAACAAACATCTTTGTCCTTGTGAAGATACTAGTCTAGTTACACACAATGATTCATATGTTTATTTTCTCCTTTCAATATCTCGTTATCATGTGATTTCAAGGAATGTGGAGTTTGGAGAAACACTTATACCAGGAATTAGAGACACAAAATTTAATAGCAATATCAGGGTTAACACTATCCAAGGAAAATTAAAACTTCAAATACACTGCAAAGAATACAGGAGCTCCCACTGTGGTGCAATGGGATTGATAATGTCTTGGGAGCGCTGGGACGAAGGTTTGATCCCCAGCCCAGCACAGTGGGTTAAGAATTGGCGTTGCTGCACCTACAACTTAGGTCGCAACTGCGGCTCTGATCCCTGGCCCACTGGGAACTCCATATGGTGCGGAGCAGCAAAAAAAATAATAATAATAAAATAAATAATGAGAATACTATGTGTGGAAAAGACAAGGGTCCAATTCTGGTCAGAGCCCACCTGCGGAAGCATCCCCTCCCTTCTCCAGGCTAAATTCATCACTTTTTCTGTGATTCTGTAGGGTCGAGTATGTCCCACATCTTGCATAAAACTTGACATATTACTTTACATTTTACACGTGCATTCTTCTCTCCCACATTAGACTATGACCTCCCTGAAGACAGAGTCCAGTTCTTGTACATCTTTGTGTCCTAGCACCAAGAGCTGTGTCTTGCTAATGAGTTAAAATACCTTAACTGAATTTTTGGCATTTAATTATAGAAAGACAAGACCCAAAATGTTGTAGCTTAATCATTATAAAAACACACAAACTTATTCTTCAATAAAACTAAGAGCCATGAGATACACAGCCAAGAAATCAGTAAGTTATTAAGATTTCATAAATAGGGTATAATTCCAGCTGAATGGTTAACTACTGGAAGACTGCTTGCATATGTTGATTACATGGTTACTCCGCAATTTTCTGACATTAATATGGTCTCCATTATTGGTGGATTTGTTACACTTAGAGCTATAAAATAAAATGACAATGGTCTGGTACAGAGCCTGGGGAAAAAAGGCAAAACAAAAACCCTGACACTTTTATAATTATTCAGATCATTAGCTTCACTCTTCCCCTTTGCCTCTATCAATCAATGCACCACCCTTGTGACACTTCCCTTAATTCCACCTCGCCACGCCTCTTCCCTTCTCCACTACATCTCTTTTATGTTTTGTATGTAGCTTTGCTTTTTGCCTCTCCACTATTCTGAAACTAAATTCTATGAGACCAGCAATAACTCCCTGGCTAAAAGTACAATACGTAAGGACATCCTTCATCTCTCTTTTCCTTGAAGCTTTTCCTCCTCTGACCTTCATTTTCCTATCACTTCTGCTGAACCACATCTGATGTGTGCCTTTAAAAAGCTAGTGTTTGAAAAATTTGCCCTTTGCAGCAACATGGACGGACTTGGAGGGCATTGGCTAAGTGAAATAAGTCTGATAGTGAAAGACAAAAACTGTATGATATCTCTTATATGCGGTATCTAAAAAATACAACAAACTAAGGAATATAACAAAAAAGAAGCAGACTCACAGAAACAGAAAACGAACTAGCAATTACGGGGGTGAGGTATGGGTTCAGGGGTAGGGAAGTGGGAGTTACAAACTGCTGGATCAAAAACAGGCTCAAGGGAGTTCCCGTCGTCGCACAGCGGTTGACGAATCCGACTAGGAACCATGAGGTTGTGGGTTCAATCCCTGGCCTTGCTCAGTGGGTTAAGGATCTGGCGTTGCCGTGAGTTGTGGTGTAGGTCGCAGACACGGCTTGGATCCTGCGTTGCTGTGGCGAAGGCTGGCAGTTACAGCTCCTGTTAGACCCCTAGCCTGGGACCTTCCACATGCCACGGGTGCGGCCCTAAAAAATGACAAAAAGGCAAAAAAAAAAAACAGGCTCAAGGATGTATTGTACAATATGGGGGATACAGTCAATATTTTATAATAAGCATAAATGAAAAGCAACCTTTAAAAATTGTTTTAAAATTCATTTTTAATTTTAAAAGCTTTTGTCTGTCAGAGTTCTACGGTAACTAAACAAAGCCCTATAGCTTCAACCGTCACTTATATAATGAATCTCAGGCTTAAGTTTACTATTCACTTATCTACCTATTGCTTGGGCTGCAGTTCCACATTTCCAACTACCAACCAAATACGTGGTTTTCTTGCAGGCATCCAAAACTTAACATGCCAAAATCAGAATGTAGTATCTTCTTCCTCAGACTGGCTTCTCCGCCTACCTTCCCAGCCTGACTTGAGAGAATCAGCATCAGTGAAACCGCTCAAGGAAGTGGTCTCACCCATCCCTGACTCCTTCCTCCCTATCCCCATGCCTATGATGCATGTGTGGTTCCTTCTGTTTAGAACATCATCCAGTGTCATAGTTGTTTCTCTCTCCTCCTCTGTTCTCATCTAAAACGGCATCTCCTTGGGAGGCTCCCCTGACCTCTGTCTAATCATCATCATCATAGTCATTACCGTGCTGTACCATTTGACTCTCCCTGTCTGCTTCAAAGGGCTGATTTCAGGAGCTCCCCAATGGTGCAAGTTCGACCCTTGGCTTCGGAATTGCCACATGCTGTGAGCACAACCAAAAATTAAAAAAAAAAAAAAAGGACTGATTACAAACCATATTTATGAATTCATCAGTGTCTTTCTCCTCCACAGCTCCTTTAGAGGGCCTTGGGTGAGTTATCTTGTTGACCGGTGTTCCCTAGAACCTAGCCCAGGGTGTGACACACAGCATAGGGTAGGCGCCAATATCTCATGGGTGAATGAATATCTGATCAGGTGATAAGTTCCGATGAATCTCATTCTGAAGCATGCTTCATATCTGTTCCCTATTTTCTTCCAAATTATCACCAGTGCCCTGGATTGGACCATCATAACCTGTTGTCTACACTCTAGAACTAACTTTAGGACTAAGCTCTCTGACTTTAGTCTAGCTCTCTTTATCCTGTCATAAAAATGATGCATCTTTCAGGAAAAAAAAAGATGAGGTCACTCTCCTAAGGAAAAGCCTGATAGCTCAGAAGGCTATAGAAAAAAAGTTCCAGATAGCACCCAAGAGCCTTCCTAAAATGAGCATAATCCAAACTGAACTTTCTAGGCTCTGGTCCAGTTACCTTGGCCCCTTACATTAGAATCACTGCAGGGTGAAAAAGGATTGTTTGGTAGACAGACCTGGGAGGAAGGGCTAACTGTCAATTAAAAATAAAAAATAACCTAGTAGTTCTGGCACCCTAAGTTAAAATAAAGTTTAAAGACTCAGGAGCTACAACTGCAAAAAAGCCAACAACCCCATTGAAAAATGGGCAATGGACCTGAA
>PVHT020000009.1:11059468-11105166 GCA_004024745.2 Catagonus wagneri | reverse complement strand
TTCTCTGGATTAATATTTGTTGTTGAGAGTGAGAAAGGAGGAGGATGTGGGAAAGAAGAAGAGAAAGGCGAGATAAGCGGGGAGGGAAGATCAATAAAACCAAGAGTTGTCCTTTGAAAAGATCAATAAAACTGATAAACTTGTTTAGCCAGACTCATCAAGGAAAAAAAGAGGGCTCAAATCAATAAAATTAGAAATGAAAAGGGATATGTTACAACTGACACCAAAGAAATACAAAGGAGCATAAGAGACCACTACAAGCAACTACACACCAATAAAATGGACAACCTAGAAGAAATGGACAAATTCTTGCAAAGGTACAACCTTCCAAGACAGAACCAGGAAGAAATAGAAAATATGAACAGACCATTGATTTCTCCTTTTATGGCTATTAGCAGCTGCCTGATACAATGTGGTACTCCTACATTGGGTGCATATATATTTACAATTGTTATATACTCTTCTTGGATTGACCCTTTGATCATTAGGTACTTTCTTTGTCTCTTGGTAATATTCACTATTTTACAGTCTATTTCATCCGATATAAGTATTGTTACTCCAGTTTTCTTCTGATTTCCATTTGCATGAAATATCTTCTTCCATTCCATAACTTTGTCTGTATGTGTCCCTGGATCTGAAGTGGGTCTCTTGTAGACAGTATATATGTGGGTCTTATTTCTGTACCCATTCAGCCAGTCTATGTCTTTTGGTTGGCACATTTAATCCATTAATATCCAAGGTAATTAATGATATACATGTACTTATTGCCATTTTTTTAATTGTTTTGGATATGTGGGTGCTGGAGTTTTTTCTTCCCTTTCTCTTTTGTTCTCTTCTCCTGTGATTTGATGACTATCTTCAGTGTTACATTTGGATTGCTTTTTCTTTTATATATATATGTGTTTGAGTGTCTATTCATTTTTTTGGTCTGTGGTTCCCATGAGGTTTTGATATAGCATTCTATATATATGCAAAACTGTTTTAAGTTGCTGGTCTCTTAATTTCAAATGCATTTTCAATATCCTGCACTTGCACTCTCCTTTGCTCAAAACTGCTAGTTTTGATATCATATTTGTTTGTGGGTGATTTCCTACCTTTAGTTATATTTGTCTTTAGTGGTTAGTTTTCCAACATCATCAGAGAATTGGATAAAGACAATGTGGAATATTTCTTGGCCATAAAAAAGAATGAAATAATGCCATTTGCAGCAACATGGATAGACTTAGAAATTATCATACTAAGTGAAGTAAGTCAGAGAAAGACAAATATCATATAAGATCACTAAAATATGTGGAATCTATAAAAAATGATACAAAAAAACTTACAAAACAGAGGTAGACTCCAGTATTCCTAAATTAAACTCATGGTTAGTTTAGTTTAGGAAACATGGGGTGCGGGATAAATTAGGAGTTTGGGATTGACATATACACACCACTATACATACAATAAATAGGTAACAAGGAACCTAATACATAACACAGGAAAATCTACTCAGTACTGTATAATAACCTATATGGGAAAAGAATCTGAAAAGGAATGGATATATGTGAAAAGGATTTACTTTGCTATGCACCTGAAAATAACACAACTTTATAAGTCAATGATTCTCCACTAAAAATTTTTTAGAAAAAAAATATGAATAGACCAATCACAAGCACTGAAATTGAAACTGTGATTTAAAAACTTCCAAAAACAAAAGTCCAGGACTAGGATAGCTTTCACAGGTGAACTCTATTAAAACGTAGAGAAGAGTTACCACCTATTCTACTGAAACTCTCCCAAAAATTGTGGAGAAAGAAAACACTCTTAAGTTCATTCTATAAGGCCACCATCACTCTGATACCAAAACCAGACAGAGATACCACAAAAGAAAATTACAAGCCAATATCACTGATGAACATAGATGCAAAAATCCTCAACAAAATATTAGCAAACTTAATCCAAAATATATTAAAAGGATCATACACCATGATCAAGGACAATTCATCCCAAGGATGCCAGGATCCTTCAGTATCCATAAATCAATCAGTGTGATACACCACATTAAGAAACTGAAAAATAAGAACCAAAGGATCATCTCAAAAGATGCAGAAAAAGCTTTTAACAAAATTCAACACCTATTTCTAATAAAAACTCTCCAGAAAGTAGGCAAAGAAGGAAACTAATTCAACATAATAAAGGCCTTATATGACAAACCCACAGCTAACATCATTCTCAAAAATGATGAAAAGTTAGAGTTCCCTTCGTGGCTCAGTGGTTAACGAATCCGACTAGGAACCATGAGGTTGTGGGTTCGATCCCTGGCCTTGCTCAGTGGGTTAAGGATCCGGCGTTGCCGTGAGCTGTGGTGAAGGTTGCAGACGTGGCTTGGATCCCACGTTGCTGTGGCTGTGGCGAAGGCTGGTAGCTACAGCTCCTGTTAGACCCCTAGCCTGGGAACCTCCATATGTCGCAGGTGCGGCTCCACATAAAGGCAAAAGGACAAAAAAAAATTATGAAAAGCTGAAATTATTTCCACTAAGATCAGGAAGAAAACAAGAATGTCCACTTTTACTACTTTTATTCAACATAACATTGGAAGTTCTAGTCATGGCAATCAGAGAAGAAAAAGAAATTAAAGGAATCTAAATTGGAAAAGAAGAAGTAAAACTGTCACTGTTTGCAGATGATGTGAGACTACACATAGAAAGTTCAAAAGATGCTATCAGAAAACTATCAGAGTTCATCAATGAATTTGGCCAAGTTGTAGAATACAAAATTAATACACAGAAATCCCTTGCATTCCCATACACTAACAATGAAAGAAGGAAAAAGAAATTAGGAAAACAATCCCATTTGCCATTGCAACAAGAAGAACAAAATAGCTAAGATGCCGATGAAAGAAATTAAAGATGACATAAAGAGATGGAAAGATCTCTTGTTGTCAAAATGACTATACTACCCAAAGCAATCTACAGATTCCATGCAATCCCTAACAGGTTACCAATAGACATTTTTCACAGAACTAGAACAAAAAAAAATTTAATTTGTATGGAAACACAAAAGACCCTGAATAGCCAAAGCAACCTTGTAAAAGAAAAACAAAACTGGAAGAATCAGGCTCCCTTACTTCAGACTACTCTACAAAGCTACAGTCATCAAAACAGTATGGTACTGACACAAAAACAGAAATATAGATCAGTCAAACAGGATAGAAAGCCCAGAGATAAACCCACACACATGGTCAACTAATCTATGACAACAGAGGCAAGAATATGCAATGCAAAAAAGATAGTCTCTTCAATAAGTCGTACCAGGAACACTGGACAGCTACATGTAAAAGAATGAAATTAGAACATTCTCTAACACCATACATAAAAATAAACTCAAAATGGATTAAAGACCTAAATGTAAGACTAGATATATAAAACTCCTAGAGAAAAACATAGGCAGGACACTCTCTGATGTAAATCACAGCAATCTTTTTAGATCCACTTCCTAGAGTAATGAAAATAAAAACAAAAATAAATAAATGGGACCTAATTAAACTTAAAAGCTTCTGCAGAGCAAAGCAAACCATTAAAAAAAAAAAAAAAAGACAATTCATACAATGGAAGAAAATCTTTGCAAACAAAGCAACTGACAAGGGATTAATCTCCAAAATACATAAAACATTTCATGCAGCTTTATATCAAAAAAAAAATACAATCCAATCAAAAAATGGGCAGAAGATCTCAACAGACATTTCTCCAGAGAAGACAAATGACCAAAAAATACATGAAAAGATTCTCAACATCACCCTAATTATTAGAGAAAAGCAAATCAAAACTACAATGAGGTATCACCTCACACCAGTCATAATGACCATAATCAAAAAGTCTACAAACAATAAATGCTGGAGAAGGTGTGGAGAAAAGAGAACCCTCCTACACTGCTGTTGGGAATGTAAATTGCTGCAACCACTATGGAGAGTACGGAGACTCCTTAAAAAACTAAATATAGAACTACCATATGACCCAGGAATCCCAGTTCTGGACATACATCTGTAGAAAACTATCATTCAAAAAGATACATGCACCCCAATGTGCACTATTTACAACAGCCAAGACATGGAAGCAATCTAAATGTCCATCAATGGCAAAATGAATGAAGAAGATATTGTACATATATACAATAGAATATTACTCAGCCACAAAGGAACATGAAATAATGCCATGTGAAGCAAATGCATAGACCTAGAGACTAACACACCAAGTCAGATAAAGACAAATACCATATGATCTCACTTATATGTGGAATCTAGAAAAAAAAAAATTATACAAAGAACTCATTTATAAAACAGAAACAAATTCACAGATTTCAAAACAAAACTTAAGTTTACCGAAGGGGCAACCAAGGTGGAGAGGAAAGAATTAGGAAGATAGGAATAACATATACACACACTACTATATATAAAATAGATAAGTAACAAGGATCTACTGTATAACACCGCATCTATAAATAACTGCAATTCTTATAGTATGTTACTACTAATGGAACTTTAATAGCCAACACAGCTGGCATACCTAGAGTGAAACAGAGTAGTCACGCTACTTCATATAGGGATTGTATAAGAATATTAGTAATATTAAAAAATAAACATAATTACAAATTAATATATATAATATACGATATATTTCTAAATAAATTCCAGGAGGAATCTAAATTAGATGTTCATACAATAGAAATCTAAATAATTCATTTGTTACTATGCAATCAACTCTTGTGGGGTAGACAATCTGAAGTATGGATTACTCATGGAAAACATTTATTTAATAAAATATTTAGAATTACCATAAACTAAAATAAAACTCTTATTAGAAGATGTCTAACACGTGAAAAACTAGACAGATACCAAAGACTCACCACCAACACTACTACAACTTTAAAGCATTCTTCCTATGTACACCTATAACTGAAATAAAATTCATTAAGTTAAAAAAATAAATAAATAAAGCATTCTCCCTACTACTAAAGACTACGGCACCTCCCACCCTTTGTCAAAGTCAATCTCCAGAACAAAGCAAAGACTTCACATTACTACACAAGAAGTAGGTGAGGAAGGGAAGAAAAAAAGAAAGGAGGCATCTTGTAATTGCCCAACCTGTCTCGTTGTGAGAGAATTAAATGAGTTAATTCATACAAAGTGTTTAGAAGAGTACATCTGGCACACAGCAAGCACTCAATAACACTGGCTAAGGCCTAGTCTCTATAAACTAACTAAGGAGCATAAATAGCCCATATTTGGTAAGCCCATCGTTGATCTTGAGGGTCAGTGCCTTGCCAATGCTCTTCAAGGCCTATCAGCATTAACTGCAACAGCTACTTGGGTGGTCATTAACACGAGTGATTTTGTTAAGCTTTCTTTAAAATGAACTTTATAAATGTCAGGCACTAGATCTGCTGTTTTGATACAACAGCTAACTTCTCTTCATGCTGGCAGACCATATATGTCATTCCACAATTCTGGTATTAGGCACTATCAAACAGAGTCACTTCAATTTGGAAGTTACTCAGGCTGTGTCCAAAAACAAAATCTCAGTGATTTCATTTCTAATATATAACTCCACTTCAAAAGGAAAATAAAAATATTAAATCCTGTGAAACCCCTTGATAATATACATTTCCTAATATAACACCAATTTTGATATAAAACAGTTGGCAGGCAGTTGGCTCCCATCCTCTAAAACATGCTCACCCCATGGAGTCTATGAAAACTGATTAACTCATATCACTACATTGTATGTACTAGTTATTCTATGAACTGGGTTGGGCTTTTCCTATCAAGTCTTATGAATTTTTCCAATGTATTTACTGCCTGCAATTCTAGCTGTTGCCATTGAGTGGTGCCTGCTAATGGGAACTAAGAAGAGAAGAGATAAAATACACAGTTCTGTAAACAAAGAATATTTTATCTGTGATCATCATAATAAAAGTTAGCTAGCTATTCACTATAAGATAGGGTTGTTACAGAAAATATAATTTAGATAATACAAACAATTCTCTAACACATATTTAACCTTTGTTATATTTTCCAGTAAGTTTTATAAAAATCTCTGATAATCTAGAAGGTAACAGCCTATAGTTTTTTCTGTTCACTGCTTCTGCTTATTCTTGACTTTCTGTGACCATTTTAAGACTGCTGAGCTTCAGAGTTTAGTATGAAATCTTACTGGTGCCAAGAATTATTTTCCTTTAACGACTTTCCTAGAAGACTTCTATTCATCCTTCAACCCTCAAGTCAAATATTATTTCCTCTGCGAAGCTTTCCCTGATCACCCAAACACCTTACTCCAAACCTGTCACAGAGCTTGAGGCAGGTGGACCTAGGTATAGTACTTATTTGGCCCTCTACAACACAGTGGGCCAGGACATAAATATACATTTTATGAGTCAGCAATGTTAGACTATGACCAGGATTAAATCAGCCTATAAAGACAGCCAATTCTTCACAGGCCAATATGTGGCAGAGTCATGCCCACTATTTTCTACAATCACTCTTAAACAGGGACATGACTTAAGTCATCTGTCTTTGGTGGTGCTGGCCAAATAAAAACAATTTCCGTGTATAAACAAAAGGAGACTTGCACTAGACCAGTGGCAAAGTTAGTATTCTTGTAGCATATGAAAAATTTGCAATAAATTCACTAAATGAATCAACTGTCTGCTATGGAAAGCTGTTGTTTGAGCAACAGGTCCACAGTTTCTCCAAGAGAGTTATAAATCTTTCAAGAACATTAACAACAACAGTAATGGCAAATAACTTACGGAGTGCTACTATGAGACAAACACTATCCTAAGCGCTTTAGGTATATGCCTTCATTCATTGCTCAGAAAACCACATTTTACAGAAGACAAAGCAGAAGCACAGAGACATGAAACAACTTGCCAAAGGTCACAGTAAATGGCAGAGTCTGGATTCAAACTTGCATAGTCTGGCCCCAGGGTCCGTGCAGAGACCCACATTATACTGCCTAGAACCTAAAAGAAATATGGGATATTTTCAAAGCCTGGAGAAAAGAAGACATAATGGTGAGGTTGTGATCATGTCCTGTACTCAAAACAAGGAGTGACTTTCACAGAGCAGGAAATACGTTCTACTAAGACCAAGCACATGCACACACACCCCAACACCCACAACTGAAACAAAAATTTCAGAAGACAGTGCTACTCGTGACGCAGTACAACGATTTCTATTCAATTCTATTTTGTACAAAACGCTGACCCCAAAAGGGTCTCAAAAAGAGTTTGGAAAAACACTGCAATACCCCAGCATCAGCTTTCCTATGCAACCCTCTATTCTGAAGGAAGATACAGTAAACAGGATGCAGATGATTGTGGGTTTAAGATAAGTAAGCAGAGAGGGTATAACAGAGCCAGCCATGAGTCCCAATCTCTATTCCACCCCGAAATAGATATGGGACCCACCAAGCCACTTCCTTCTTCAAGCCAGTGCTGTGAGGATTACTTGAGACAGTATAAAAAGTTCCTTGCCCGTAACACATATAAACACTAACTCTTAGGGTTCACTCTGTTAAAGTAGCTTTCATAAAAGCAGAGGTTGGGGTTACTTTGAAATAAGAAATGAACCAGTAATTGATACTATAACTTACTAAAGACTCAAGCACCATCCTGTCTGGAAAAAACTTTCTCTTTTCAGGTGAGTCTGAAAACTAACTCCCAGGCTGAAAAGTAACTAGAGAAAAACTATGCCCTTTCATTATGGGGTCCACGTCTCCCAGCACACAGGGCTTCGTGTTCCTCTGAAGAAACAATCCAGAAGGAACCGCTCTCATGTTCTTGCTGCAAAACATAGTGTTATGGGTACCTAATGACCTCAGGAGATAGGGAAGCGCCCTGAAGAGTAAGGCCACGTTGTATTCATCTCTGTGCACTCAGCTCAAAGCATGGTGCCTAGTGCAGGGCCTGACCCACAACAATGGATGCTAAACAAATATTTACTGAGCTGAACTGAAGGAAATTTCTGGCCTGTGGAGCAAAGGTCTTCCAAATGCAAATCTCTATCATCCGTTTCAGTTCTGTATGATTCCCTTTCTGCCTCTCCTTCATGCACTCCCATGCTAGGTAGTTCTCTGGGTAACAAGCTTTTACACTACCCACTGTTTTCACTCCTCCTTCCTAATCGAAGACTATTTAGTATTGGCTTACTTCTCTACCTTAATTTTAGAACTGTTCTTCACAATGATAACTGGTATTTCTTGAAAAGTCAGAATTAAATGAATGTAGTTTAAGACTTTTATTTTACAGATAAAGACATTGGTCCAAGGAGGGCAGGTATGCTGCCTGTGTTCTCATAGATAGTAGAAGACAGATGCTCAATTAATTTATGGTCTAAGCTTTGCGTTACAGTAACAGCAAACCTGGCCTAATATATTTTAAACACATTTGATTGAAGAAAACAAAAAAACCTAGAGGGGGAGTTTCCATCATGGCTCAGTGGTTAACAAAAATGACTAGGAACCATGAGGTTGTGGGGTCGATCCCTGGCCTCACTCAGTGGGTTAAGGATCCGATGTTGCCGTGAGCTGTGGTGTAGGTTGTAGAAGTGGCTCGGATCCCGCGTTGCTGTGGCTGTGACATAGGCTGGCAGCTACAGATCCGATTAGACCCCCTAGCCTGGGAACCTCCATATGCCGTAAGTGTGGCCCTAGAAAAGGCAAAAAGACCAAAAAAAAAAAAAAAAAACCCTAAACGCGTTCTCCTAGGGTGCAGCAGATTAAGGGTCAGGTGTTGTCTGTGGCTCCAGTTTGATCCATGGCTGGGGAACTTTTACCCGCCATTGGGATAGCCAAAAAAACAAACAAAAAAAGACACATAAAATAAAAAGTAAACTTACATCGATTACCAACTATGTGCCAAGTACTACGATTTCTAAATCTTATCACATTTTAAAACCTGCAACAAAACCTACAAACTTATACAAATATACATCCTGTAGATTCTCTGGGTGACATGAAAAAACACAGAACTTTGAAGATATACACAGCAATTTCTCTACTGATGCTTAACCTTGCTAGAGTGTACTAACTGGAGAAACTCAGTATAAGTTGCTTAAAATGCTGTTACATATTTTGAATAAATCTAGTAAATACAGAACTTTAAATTCATAACAAGTAGAATGAAGTGTTATGACAAAGAAATTCTTTAAAGGCTGGTATGGATGGCAATTTAACAAAATGCATTAATAGACTGGCAATTTAACAAAATGCATTAATAGACATTAAAAATGTTCACACACCTCAATGAGTTTTTGTTTATGTGTGTCATAGCTATGGATGTTTACCACAGTAGCCCCAAATTTTAAAATATTTTATTGACTCGATTAAGAATATTAACAAACTCGTTACATGTTAGCATGTTTTCATGAAACAATCTATAAACAAAAACATGTATCATGAAAACATACATGGAAATATTTTCCAAAGCAAACAAACAAAAATAGTAAGAAATGTAGCACTGTTCTACATTTTGGCAAAGCACTTTAAAGTGTGAGTAAAGGACAGTACTGGATAATTCTGTATTCAGTCTACGGCAATGTGTTGTTCTGGCTAAACCACACGAAGGGAAATCCATCAGAATGCACAGGTATGCAGCAGGGAAAACAGGGGTATTTTAACAGCCTTGCATGTAGTTGTGGATATGCTTCAATACTACCCCAAACTCAACCAGCAGTAGTTTCTTGAAAGTTAGTCGCAATGTGTAAGTTAACCGACTTTACATACTCTCACATTAAAATCTATAGTTCTATCTTATACTAGGAATAGACCGATTTTGTTATATCATGCACTGGCCACCTGAAAATTATCGGTAACTGGACTATGCAAATCTTTAAAATGTTAATCATTTCATTAAACAACTGCAAAAAAATACTCATTAACATGATAACCGATATCATTAAAAAAAAATCAGGAAGTTCCCGTTGTGGAACAGCAGAAACGAATCTTGACTAGTATCCAATGAGGATGCAGGTTCGATCCCTGGCCTCACTCAGTGGGTCCGGGAATCCAGTGTTACTGTGGGCTGCGGTATAGGTCACGGACTCAGCTCAGATCCTGTGTTGCTGCGGCTGTGGCGTAGGCCAGTAACTGTAGCTCTGACTTGACCCGCAGCCCGGGAACTTCCATACGCCATGGGTGAGGCCCTAACAAGCAAAAAAAAAAAAAAAAGTTAAGTACTAAGAAGCTATCAAACTCAAAAAAAAAAATGACTGAAGTTGTACATTTTATCTGGAAACTAAAATTTTATCTTTGGACACAAATCTGCCAATTGTTTTCATTAAAATGACAGTGATTTTGTTCAATTTTTTTTTTGGATAAAATGTCTGCCAAATATCCTCTTTGATATATTGCTGCAGATGTTCTTACAAATAAAAATTACTTCCATGAAGAAAAAGTTAGCTCACAACTCAATGACACAAGTGCTTTTCCTCCAGACAACTGGCATACTTTGGCATACAGCAGAAGTACTTTATATGCCACTGCCATGTTATACAGAACAGTAAAAACATGCACTCAAGTGAGAAGATTTAATAAAACGAATAATTTTTACTGCTTTATCAAAAATATTCCTAAGTAAAACTGGAATTCTTTAAAAATTATAACTGTGTGGTAGAAAATACAATAACCACTAACGCGGATGAGTGCCACTGCTTTCATTAAGGCCAAGATACCAGGAGTCTCACCCACCACCGCTTTGGTGTCATCAGTGCAAATGTCAACCCAGTGAAAAAAGCCAAATTATGCCTTAGCATTTTCATGAAAATAGTTTCGACCTTGTAGAGCAGCAAAAAGATATCAGGGACCTCCAAAGGTCCCTGGATCCCGTTATGGATCCCTGCTGCAAACCATTATTTCATTCATCACTATCTCCCATACTATAGCTTTACTTTGCTACATATATTTTATGTTCTCCAACAGCCAATTCACAGTGCATAGCACCTACATTCTAATCGATGACACTGGTTTCCTAAATCTGAGAAAAATTATGGGGAAAGAGTGGACAATTTTCTCAAATGTGGTTTGACGTGCTTGCTCTACCATTGGCTAATTATCTGACCTTGGCTAAGTTACTGTTCTCAGCATCAATTTTCTTATCAGTAAAACCACGTAAGAGCTGGAGGAGCTGAGTGTTTCTCACCTGAGGAGTAGGTAGCATATGGAAGGAAATTAGATTCACTGCAAACGATGAGCAGTCTACTGATGGGTGTGTGTTTCATATATGAAAACTCTACAGGCAGAAAAAAGGAATCACTGCCCTAACCGTAAGAAAGCCACTCATTATAAAATTTTACGAATATGGTCACAACTGCCCCAACCTTCACCCAACCAATCTATGCTCCACTGAGATGCTAGAGTAATTTGTTTTAATGTAAATCTGACCATGTCACTCTCCTGCTTAAAATCCTTTAGCCTCTTGTTATTGTCCTTGGAATAAAATCCAAATGTGTTCAACATGGTCGGTAAGCAACGCCCGGCGTGATCTGGCCCCCAGCTACCTAAGCAAATGCATCTCATGCTGATCTCCCTCTTGCTCACTGTGCGTTAGTGATGTTGGATTTCTCTCAGTTCCCATAGCAGGGATTTTAATATGACGCTTCCTCTGTGTGGGACAGCATCCCCTTCTCTCTGCCTACCAAAAACCATTCATCTTTCACATCTCGTCTTAAACATCACAACCACAGAGAAGCTTTTAATGACTCTTCATTATACTTTAGGTCTTCCTCATATATTTTTCCTTCCCAGCACTTTACACACAGTTATTTACTTAACTGTTCATAAGTATTTTCAAATGTCTCTCTCTTCACTACATTTTAAATTCTACAAGAGCAAGAACTATTTTATTTATCCACAATGATTAGCTCAGTCCGAGCACACAGTGGTTGTTGGTTGACAGACAAAATGATTTTACAAGAGCAGAATGGAATTAAGAATGTTAAAAAGTTGTATGTTCGCAAAGGATATATTTTTTGGTGAAAAAAATAATTATGTAATGGGTTATGAAACAGAATCATAACTTTTAGCCTATTTGGAACATGTAAGTAAAATCACCGAGGGTAAGATAAAGAATGCCAACTATGGGAGTTCCCCTTATGGTGCAGCAGAAACGAATCCGACTAGTATCCATGAGGATGTGGGTTCGATCCCTGGCCTCGCTCAGGAGGTGGGGGATCCAGTGTTGCCACAAGCTGTGGTGTAGGTAACTGATGCCGCTCAGATCCCGCACTGCTGTGGCTGTGGCGCAGGCAAGCAGCTGTAGATCTGATTTGACCCCTAGTCTGGGAACCTCTATATGCTGCGAGTGTGGCCCTAAAAAGCAAAAAAAAAGACAGAGAGAGAGAGAGAGAGAATGCTAACTACAACATAGTGATGTGATAAAAACCAGAAGCTGCTCTACCTTCTCAGTTATTCTATGTATAGATAAACCTATGTAACCAAATTTTTGTTAGAAAAAATATTATCAGTAAGCCTTATTTCCTCCAGGAAAACACAGAGTGTTATTGCAAGACTTAAGTGACCCTATGAAGTATACTTAAGTAAGTCTCTGCTAGCTGTATTTGTAGATAAGTTAGTCCGGAGTTCCAAAAAATATTTTATTGAAATTAACAGAACACAGCCCATCAAGGAAATATGCATCAAAGGAAAGCTTGTAATTAGTAATTTATGAGATCTTTACAGTGTACTTATTACTATTTTTATAATAACAGAAAAGTGTTTTTAAGACAAAAGTAAGCTACTTTCACTTGCAATCTTTTTTAAAAAGCAGTAAAAAAATTTAACTTTCCTCAAGACAAATTTCAGAAATAACATCACAAGAAAAGAGAGTTTATAAGATAGAAATAGTTTTACAAAGTCATATAAACCTAGAAGATTTAGAAAGAAGTGACAGAAAAGAACAACTCACTGTTCTCACTCCCCAGCAAAGTGCCTGATAAAGTGTCACCCTGACTTCATCAACTGTGTCAATACGAAACTAAAAACGCAAGGCAACCACGTTTTCAAAGCTGGGAATGCATTCCATAGGCTTATACAACACAACAGAAGACAGGATTCAGAAACTGTACACATCTACACTTGCCATGCAGTCACAGAAATGTCGAAAAGAGATGGGAAAGATAATACAAAAAGGGAAAGTCATTTATTGCAGCCAAGTCTTTTGGAAAACATCAGAGAGTCAAAATGAAGAAACATTTTAATTTTAATTAAGAGTTTCAAAAACTGCAAAATCCACAATATGGAAACACTTTTTCTTCTCATTCCCACAGCTAAGCTCACTTCATCAGTTTTCTCAGAACAACATTCTTCTTCATAAGCTACTCCATAAATGGTCAAAAAGGCCACCACACACACACCTCTTAGAGTAGTGGGGTAACAGTCAAGCACACAGATCCATTCATTCACATGTGGAGTGGACCAGCTGTGCGGACGCTACCTTGCCTGGCCTAAAAATTCCCAGAAGAAATTCAAACCACCCTCTAGCAAATCCTCTGTTAACCTACGAATGCCAGTAAACGAGTACACTCTTCAGTATTTGGAGACATCCGAACTTTCCTTTAAAAAATAAACATACAGATGAATGAATAAATATTTTAAAAATTGGACTGATGTGACACTTAGAGATGTATTGATGAAATTAACGATGTTTTTCTTAGTGATTTCAAGATAAAGAAAATACTAAAAAGCATCCCTCATCATTTAAAATCCCTACATAGAAATTATTATTCAATATTGATGTCCCCATAGCCAAAATAAGCTGCTAATTAACAACTGTGAAAAGTGTGCAGATAAAGTAAAACATAAACTTGGACTTTACCAAATTGTCTGCCAACTTTTTTAAAATTTTGAACTTCTTCTTGTTATATATGGCAATATAGTATATATAAGCAACATTTTATATAAAAATTACATAAAATCTGTATCAAGAGTAATGTGACTTTAAATTTTGTATAATCCCTAGAGATATAAAGTGAAATTTTATACTGTAAACATATGATATAAAATATCTAAGTCAGATGAAAGTATAGGAAAATTATAATCAAAGGCTCTTCAAGCATAACAGGAGCTTAAAAATTAAAATGTACATAAAACCAAAATGCTTACTTATATATATATATACATATATATATATATATATATTTTTTTTTTTTTTTTTTTGCCTTATCTAGGGCCACACTCGCGGCATATGGAGGTTCCCAGGCTAGGGGTCTAATTGGACCTGTAGCCGCCAGCCTATGCCACAGCTACAGCAACACGGGATCTGAGCCGCATCTGCAGCCTACACCACAGCTCACCGCAACACCAGATCGTTAACCCACTGAGCAAGGCCAGGGATCGAACCCGCAACCTCATGGTTCCTAGTCGGAACAATGAGGCCACTGAGTCATGACGGGAACTCCCCAAAATGCTTAATTATAAATAACCCTTGCCTGTTCAGTAAATTCAACTCCCCCAGTAATATTTTATTAGCTTATTTTGAGTTACAGAATATAAATGACATTATATTTCAATTTTTAAAAAAAAGAAAAAACTAATTAGTTCTATGTGTTTCATTAAAAACACTGAAAATTTATGCTATTGTTTTTTAAAAATTACATATTAGGTTTGAACAGTGATCCAAATCATGCCACTAGTATAACAGTAAAATATATAATCCACCTGTAAAGTCATGCACGAAATTTCTCCTCTACATCTACTGCTTTGACTACTTTAGGCCAGCATTCAATTACTTTCAATCGCCACAAAACCAAAATAAAATTAATAAATACCTACACTGGATTTGATGTGTTATTTTCAAGTCACTTCAAAATAACTGATTACACAAAGCCCTACTTTTTGCTCTTACCGGTTCCTAAAGGAAAACTAGTTCTAGAGCTCCAAACACTGCATGCTCCTCAATAACTACTAATTTCATTTTCCAATTAAAAGAAGTTTCTAGAATTTTGAATTTCATTGTGTTATGCTTCATGATAGAAACTGAGAACACTGATATTTTCCACTTAAAATATATTACAAACAAAAAAACACAAAAATCCAATCTCAGTCTTCTGTGTAACAAATTAATCCACATAAAAATTAAAAAGCAAAAATCCTTGCTACAGCTAATCAAATGTCATAATTTAGACAATAACCTTAAGGATTCTATGGCTGAATTAAAGGCAGAGACTTAAAACTGTGATGATCACACATTAACCTGAATGGTAATATTAAGAGGGTAACCATAACCAAAAACCCTAATTATTAGTTCCAGACCTAACCTTTTAAAGACTTTATGCCGGTAGCTCTGCAATGAGCTATAATTATAATTTTAAAATCTTACATTTTACCTACTGTTTGTTTCTAACAGAAACATAAATTACATAGAGCTGAGTAAAAGGAAATGATTTTGAGGGGAGGGAATTTATGTTAACCAAATGAATTTATGATAAAATTAAAAGATATACATTTTTCTTCCATTCAAAACTACAGAAACTATAGAAAAAGCTTGTCAATAGAAGCTAAATCAAACTAACACCAAAATGTGCACATCTCAATTACATCAGTAATTTAAGAACAGATTCTCATTACTCTCAGAACTCACGAAGAAAAAAACCTGTAAAAAGTGTCTTCAGGAGTTCCCATCGTAGCTCAGTGGTTAACGAATCCGACTAGGAACCATGAGGTTGCAGGCTCGATCCCTGGCCTTGCTCAGCAGGTTAAGGATCCGGCGTTGCCGTAAGCTGTGGTGTAGGTTGCAGATGCGGCTCGGGTCCCACGTTGCTGTGGCTGTGGTGTAGGCCGGCGGCTAAAGCTCCTGTTAGACGCCTAGCCTGGGAACCTCCATATGCCACGGGTGTGGCCCTAGATAAAGCAAAAAGACTAAATAAATAAATAGTGTCTGAGCAAATTCTGTCTTTTATTATAAGTATATTTCACCATAACCAGAAGTTTGAACAGGAACATTTTCAGGATTTAGGTCTTATTGATGGCTAAATCCCAATTAATTTTTAGTGAAGTTACCTGTTTCATATAAGATTTCTATTAACAAATACTTTAAAATAGACATTTCTAATTACACACATGATGAAAATAAAATCAAAGCTATTAATTTTACAAACGCTGGTAGCTGCTGAAAGATGGTTTAAAAAGCACCCTTACAGCTTTAAAATGAAAAATTATGAGAGTACGTTAAAGAATAACTAGATTTAGATAAAATGATCAAAGCATTACCACTGTAGAAACAAGACCTAAACAGTGTATTTTCTTTTTAATTGAGGTAAAATTGACATATTATATTAGTTTCAAGTATACAGCACATAAAATTCAGTATCTGTATATATTGCAAAATAATCACCAGAATAACTCTAGCTAACATCTGAAAACCTATTTTCTGTTCCTAAAATGGGATCATTAAAAAAGAACCATTAGGAATATAAACACCACCTTACTTATTTGGCAGCATGGACAGTACAAAACTCTGCCCAGAACCAGGGAGTAAGAAAGAAAGTCCCATAGCAGCAAAAATTAATGTGCTTAAGAAATAAAACTCATACATTATACCAATTGCTTATTCTTTCTTTTTCTGTGCAAATTCTAAGAAACTTGAACCACCCTACCTCGACCCAATCCAGAGCTTATTAGAAGCAAAAAACTGAAGAGAGAAACTGAAGCACTTATATAGATCATTACATCAACAGCAGCAAGAAGTAACAATTAACAAAAGGGGAAATAAAAAATAAAAACAGCAGTTAAGAACTCAAAAAGCTGTAAAATAGGTCTACACATGCCAAGACTTCCTGAGGTATATTATGCCATGATATAATAATTTATAAATTATAACTATGTTAAATTATATTTAAAATACAAATAATAAAGGAAGTTAATATAATTTTTAAGTTTCAAAAAAATTATTTAAATAGAAAAAAAACCCTTGAGTTATAGAAAAGTTACCTTTTCTGAGATCCACTTATGTGAATCATTGTTCCCTGGAGAATGTTATAATTATATTTACATATGTTACTGATTATCAAAATCAAGTCAAATCTGCCCAGTAGCCTTCCAACAAAAGCCCATGAGACTCGGGGGTAAATTACTAACTCAAAGTCATGATGAATGGTGGTGTACCCTCTTGGTCTGCAAAGTGACATCTCTGGCATGCTCTTTCCAAGCCAAAATTCACGAAAAATTTTAATTTGTATAATGCATAATCTTTAAAAGCTGCAAATAAAAATATTCATAATTTACCGAATTCCATTACTAACGGCAATCTTCCTTTCCCAAAATGTATTCCTGGGAACACTATCCAGGACTAAGGAATCCTTTATCCATGGACAACCTACAGGTACTAACATTACTAGGAACAAATTCAGGAAATCTTGCTGTAATTCCTGATCACTAGGTTCTCGCAATCTAAGTCAGCACTGACTTGCAGAAACTTAAAATACACTGAAAAAATACTCAAGAAAAAAACTTAAGTGGAATAAAATGAACTACAATCCTTACTACCTTTTTTACTCCATTTTATATTCAACTTTTAGATAAAAAATGGTGGGGGAGGGATGAATGACATCCATGAAGCCAATATTAAGAAGATTCTCTTCACAAATCAACCTTTCCACAGAAAAGAAACTAATGGACTTGGAGAACAGACTTGTGGTTGCCAAGGGGAGGGGGAGGTAGTGGGATGATTGGGGGTCTGGGGTTAAGAGATACAAACTATTGCATTTGGAGTGGATGAGCAATGAGATCCTACTGTATAGCACAGGGAACTTACGTCCATTCACTCGTGATGGAATATGATGAAAGAGAGTATGTATAAATGTATGACTGGGTCACTTTGCTATACAGTAGAAATTGACAGAACACTGTAAATCAACTATAATGGAAAAAATAAAAAATCGTAAAATAAAAAAATGCACATGAAGAAGATCCTCAATTTTTTAATTGGAAAAAACTTCTCAGCTACGCAAAAGTTAAAGAGTAGTACGATAAACACCTATAAACCTTTTTCTTTTTTCTTTCTTTTTTCTTTTCTTTTTTTTTTTTTTTTGCTTTTTAGGGCCACACCCACGGCATATGGAGGTTCCCGGGCTAGGAGTCCAATCGGTGCTATAGCTGCTGGTCAACACCACAGTCACAGCAACAGCAACATCAGATCCTAGCCACATCTGCGACCTGCACACAGCTCATGGCAATGCCAGGTCCTTAACCCACTTGAGCAAGGCCAGGGATCGAACCCACAACCTCATGGTTCCTAGTCGGATTTGTTTCCGCTGCAGCACAACACGACAGGAACTCCCTTTTTTTTTTCATAGACCTTTTTCAATCAATGCCATGTACCCTAATATTCATTTTGTCACATCCATTTCTCAATCTCTCTTTCTATATATACATATATAATGGAATTATCTGATTCACTCACCAGTATCTACACACGGAGCTGTGTGCTGAGCTGGAATTTGCTTAATACAAACTCTGTTCAAAGGACTCAGATTACACTTGGATCATTCGTGCTCCCATTCTGTACACTATGACAACTCAAATTATAAAATGTTCCATATCAGATCACATAAATTCACAAACAGAAATGACTTCCTCTGGATAAGTAAGCATTTTTATCTTCATTACCATCTGGTTTTCATTAACATTTACTTCCAAGCATAATGTAATAAGCTTTGCTTTATTGTCTGTGTTTCATTCTGGTAAACTTGTGGGAACCAAAAACACTGCCATATTACTCTCTCCCTCTTTTTATTCCATTTCTAAATTAAAGCAAGAATATGATCCCAGAACACGATCCCAGGATCGTGTCTCACACCAAAACTCATAAAACCAAAAAGTTAAAGCACTAGCATTTCCAACTCACAAACAGAAGAAACACCCATAATTTAACATGGCGTATGAGGCCAGGATAAAATATTGTGTGCCACCCTGGCCTCCAATGGAATAGTTTCTCAAAAATGCTGTCCAATGCCTCACTCCTACTGCATCTGAACTTATGTGTAGTAATATGTGCTCCTTTTGTGAATGGCTGGGGCTGGGATGGCCAGGCTCCCCCCTCTCCTCCTATCCCATGGACAGCTATAGCCTGGCAAACATTCACTGTGGGTCAGCACTAAATAAGCTACAGTCATGATACAGGAGGTGTTGAAGTGAACAACTTTAATCTAGAGGCTATTTCACCATGGCCATATTACCCAAAATCACATATTCTCCAGACGGCCAGAGGAGGGGAAAGAAGGCAAAATAAAGGTGAATGGGGAAG
This sequence comes from Catagonus wagneri, assembly GCA_004024745.2. Taxonomy (NCBI): domain Eukaryota; kingdom Metazoa; phylum Chordata; class Mammalia; order Artiodactyla; family Tayassuidae; genus Catagonus; species Catagonus wagneri. The sequence goes on along the minus strand of PVHT020000009.1, from coordinate 11,085,891 downwards.
GGGGGGGGTATTATTAATATATGGGAACCAAAAACACTGCCATATTACTCTCTCCCTCTTTTTATTCCATTTGTCACTGGAGCCTGACAAAATGATCCTAGTTCAAATCCTAAATAACCCTTAATAAAATCTCCAAGAGAGTGAAGAGTCTGTAAGATGTGTGGTTGATATTTATCTCTCTGTCATGCTCACAAAATAGAGGAGAATGAGATAAATCAGTGGAAAGCTGGGTCGCCCTCTGAGCTACGAGACACACAAACAAGTATAGAGCAGATTTTTACCCAAAGGCCCTCGCTGAACTAACTCCTAAATGACAGGAATATTTCTTAATCCAGGATGAATTCCATAGTATCAGATTCAAGAATTCTGAGAATGCCTGATCAGATGCTAGTTGTTCCTAACAATCCATGGAGTTTTCGAGTATGAAGGAAAGTAATCAATATATGATGGCTATTTATTTTTTCCTAAAACCTATTTAGAATAGTTTATTGTTTCACATGATGAAATAGTCATTTCACAATTACACTGAGGTATAATCAACAGTATCGCCAATTCTACTTTGTTTAACCTACTAACCCAGCGATCCTCCAATGATAAAATTAAAATCTTTTAACCCTAAGTGTCTTAGGGTAAAAAAAAGGCAAAAAAGCAAAAACATGATTCTTGATCCTAATTGCCTATTTTAAACAATGGGAGCTTCTGATCTCCAAAGACAATATATATACTACCCTGACCTACTAGAGTAGAGAGCTGGTAATTGTTTTTAAATATTGATACCTCAATTCAAGACTTATTCTTGCTTTTATAGACAAAGATTTCTAAGGACATTTATTCAAAGTGAGTTACATCACGTTATATTTGAAGCCCCAAGATCCCATTTCCATGCTCCTTTGCATCTCCTCCCCACATCCTACCTCATGTCCAGGTCCACTCACCTTTCCTTTAAGGGTGAACTCAGCCGAAATGCAGTATTAGTATATTTTACCTTTTATCAAGGATATTTTCATGAGAAATTTTTTATCAAAGCATTAGCCTCTAAATTACTCTTACTTCTAAAAGTTCTTATTATTAAACATATTTTCTCAGAAAAAATCTGAGAAATAGTAGGAAAAAAATAAAACCAACTTTATAAAATAATGTTGATATTAGAAGCCTGGGTATGGACTTTAATCCAGTTTTCTTGGTTCTATGAGGTTTGTGTTCACAGCCATGATTAAGAACTTGGACACGGGTGCCAGATAACAGAAAAAGAGGGAAAGCTACTATACTTTAAGAAGCTAATGTAAGCTTGGTTCCAAAACTCAATAAGAACAATACAAATAATATTTTTAAATTCTCCTTTTACTTGTCAATATAAAATTAAATCCCTAAATAAAGTTCATGTTTCCTAAATAGAACAATATATTTAAAAAAAAATGCAAGGTGATCACAAATGATAGGAAAGAAGGAATGGTCTGACATTCCTAAATGTATCAATGTACTTCTCTATATGAATGGACAAAAAAAAAAAAAGACCCAATTATACTAAATATCCCATGAAAGCATCTGATAAGGTTCAACATCTATGATAAAATTAGAAACAGATAACATTTCTCTTTTTTTTTAAATGTCTTTTTAGGGCTACACCCGTGGCATACGGAGGTTCCCAGGCTAGGGGTTGAATCGGAGCTGTAGCTGCCAGCTTATGCCACAACCACAGCAATGGCAAATCCAAGCCACACCATGGTTCCTAGTCTGACTTGTTTCCACTGAGCCACAACGGAACTCCTCTTCTTTCACTTTTAAAATTCTGATTTATATTAAAAATTTCTTAATGATAAAATTTCCTAATTGTAAAATATCCTTGCATTCCTAGGATAAACCTTAATTGGCCATGGGACATTATTAATTTAGATTAGCTGCTAAATCTGGTTTCCTGATGCTGAAATAAGACTTTAAATACACATAATTTTTAATAATTTTATTGAAGTATAATTGATTTAATATGTTAATTTCTGCTGTACAGCAAAATGACTCAGTTATACACACACACACATATATATATATACATTCTTTTTCATATTCTTTTCCATTACATTTCTTCACAGGAAATTGAATATAGTTCCCTGTGCTATATAATAGCACCTTGTTGTTTATCCATCCTGTATATAATAGTTTGCCTCTGCTAATCCCAAACTCTCAAACCTTCCCTTGCTGAAGCCCACCCCCTTGGCAACTACAAGTCTGCTCTTTATATCTGTGAGTACCAAACACACATAATTTAAATGTTTGGAAAGATAATAAGACAAAGATAAAATAGAAAACTACAAGAGTTCCTGCTATGGCACAGTGAGTTAAAAAGCCCGACTGTAGTGGCTCAGGTTGCTGCAGAGGCGCAGGTTCAAACCCTAGCTGGGCGCAGTGGGTTAAAGGATCTGGCGTTGCTGCAGCTGCAGTGTAGGTCACAGATATAGCTCAGATTTAATTTCTGGCCCAGGAACTTCCATATGCTGCAGGTGGGGCCATAAAAATTTTTTAAAAATTAAAAAAAAACAAAAGAAAACCACATACTTGTATTTATGAGAAACTTTAACCAAATGTATATCCTGTTTCAGTCATATTCTGTATATTCCCAATTTTTAGTTCCTTTTAGATCAAGTTTTTGTTTTGTCTTTTTAGGGCTGTATCTGTGGCATATGGAAGCTCTGAAGCCAGGGGTTTAATCAGAGCTATAGCTGCTGGCCTACACCACCACCACAGCAACGCAGGATCCAAGCCACATCTGCAACCTACACCACAGCTCACGGCAACACCGATCCTTAATCTACTGAGAGGGGCCAGGGATCAAACCTGCATCCTCATGTATACTAGTCAGGTTCATTACCACTGAGACACAACAGGAACTCTGTGACCAAGTTATTTTTTAAATTATTCATTGGATATGAAATTACGTCTGTTGTCTGTTAAAGATTAATTCTAGAAAACATAAAGATTAAGCCTAGAAAAGAATATGACCAGCAACTGTGAAAGTTACTAAGGCAAAGTATAAATATCAGAAAGCAAAAGGATGAAAAACAAAATAACTTAAAAACAAAGGTGTTCTTTTATCTAAAATATAATAGCATTTCACCTAAATTATACCATATATGTACTTTAATTTGTAAGACTGCTCATTGAAATTTTCTCTGTAATATTACAAATAGCTCATTCTTGTGAACTACCCTTAACAGCAAAAATTAATCATACAATAAAACCTTACAGGAAAAAGCTGTTCAAATATTCCCTATACTATCTTTGAGTCCTAAGCCAACAAACATAATGCAGAAGAATCTTAATAACCATTAATCAAGTTTTTCAGTTATTACTTCCAAAAAACACTCATTTAAACAACAAATGTATATAAGCTATTATATTCAGATGGAAATCAGCCTTTACTATAAAGAATAACAAACTTTAAAGTCATTTGATTCCACTTAATAGCATCAATCTGAGCCATTGTACTCTCTGATGAACTCTTCTGGAAATTATACTACCTCTCCTTTTTAGAGCTTCCATATTTATTTAAGCAAATCTTATACTGTCAGCTAAAGTCAAAGAAGGAGAATATGTAAATATTAGAATTCCTAATAGTCTATCTCTTACTCTACTGGCATGACTGTCACAATACAAATATTAAAGAAAACATTGAAAGATACGAATATATTAGATGAGTTATCAAAAATACTCACGCATCATTTGAGCAAGTAACAAATTCTCCCTTTATTTTGGGATGCCATGAGCCAGTATGAAGCATTGCTGTGTGACCCTTTAAAAAAAAGGGAGGGAGGAAAAGCTTTTAAAAAATGTACAAGTAAATAAACATACTGACCAGAAGCTGACATATACTTAACAGTAAAACTTTGTAGTCCTTCCCAAAGCACACTATTTTAATTACAAACTGATATTATCTTATCTGTTTTATTTCCTAATATGTCTTAATTAGTCTCTTCTTTTTATTTTTTCAATTTATTAAACTATAGTTGATTTACAGTGTTCCTTCAATTTCTGTTGTATAGCAAAGTGACCCAATCACACATAGTTCCCTATGCTGTACAGTAGGGACCCATTGCACATCCATTCCAAATGTAACAGTTTGCTTCCAAAACCCCAAACAGGAGTTCCCATCATGGCTCAGCAGAAACAAATCTGAGTAGTAACCATGAGAACACAGGTTCGGTCCCTAGCCTTGCTCATCGGGTTAAGGATCCCATGTTGCTATGAGCTGTGGTGTAGGTTGCAGATGCGACTCAGATCTGGCGTTGCTGTGGCTGTGGTGTAGGACAGTAGCCGTAGTTCTGATTTGACCCCTAGCCTGGGAGACTCCATAGGCTGTGGGTGCAACCCTAAAAAAAAAAAAAAGCCAAAAACACCAAAGTGCCTGTCTATCCCACTCCCTCCCTCCTTCCCCCTGGGAACAAGTCTGCTCTCCTTGTCCATGATCTATTTCTGTTTTGTAGATAGGAGCATCTGTGCCATATTTCAGATTCCACAAATAAATCATATCGTATATTTGTCTTTTTCTTTCTGACTTACTTCACTCAGTAGGAGATCTCTAGTTCCATCCATGTTGCTGCAAATGGCATTAGTATATCTTTTTTATGGCTGAGTAGTATTTCATTGTGTATATGTCCCATATCTTCTTAATATATTCATCTGTCAATGGATACTTAGGTTGTCTCCATGACTGGGCTATTGTGAATAGCGCTGCAATGCACATAGGGGTACATATATCTTTTTGAATGAATTTTGTCCGGATATGCCCAAGGGTGGGACTGCTGGATCACATGTTAGTTCTACATTTAGTTTTCTGAGATACCTCAATACTGTTTCCCATAATGTACCAATTTATATTCCCAACAACAGTGAAGAAGGGTTCCCTTTTCCTCACACCCTCTCCAGCATTTGTTATTTGTCAACTTGTTAATGATGGAGTGTGAGGCAGTACCTCATTGTAGTTTTGATTTGCATTTCTCTAATAATTAGCGATGTTGAGCATTTTTCATGTGCCTGCTGGGTATCTGTATATTTTCTTTGGAGAAATGTCTATTTAGGTCTTCTGCCCATTTTCCAATTGGGTTTTTGTTGTTGTTGTTGAGTTGTACGTGTTGTTTGTACATTTTGGAGATTAGGCCCTTGTCTGTTACATCACTAGCCACATCAAATGGCTCTTTGTGGAAGACAGAGACACCTCTCATAGAGAAGCAATAAAGTCGGATGATAATTTAACCAGACTCCCTTCCAGATATGACACGGGAATGTAATCGAGCTTCAGCCACGACATTCACTTTCAGCTGTGACTCAAGGACAATGGGAATACCCTCCTTCTGTCTCAGTCCGTTCAGGCTGCTATAACAAAAACACCATAAACTCAGTAGCTTAGAAACAACGAACATTTATTTCTCACAGTGCTGGAGGCCAGGAAGTTCAAGTCAAGGCAGTTTTAGTCTGAACTTCCTGGTTCACAGAGCCCATCTTTTTTGCTGTAACCTCAAATGGTGAAGGGGTAAGAAAGCTTTCTCAGGCCGCCTTTCACAAGGGCATTAAACCCATTCATGAGAGCTCTGCTTCAGGACCTAATCACATCCCAAAGGTGTCACCTTCTGCAATTATCATCTCAAGGTTAGGATTTCAACATACAAATTTGGGGGAGACACAACAGAGCAATCCTGTAGCTCCTGCAAGACAAAGTTCTCTGCTCTTCAGCAGCACTGGTACTAGCCACGACACTCAACATCTGGCAGTGCCAATCACAATTCTGTCAGCAAACCAGGTTTGTAGCATGGCTTGGAGGCACTGTTCTTGCATTTTATATCACGGGTCACTTACCAGCGCTTTCAGCATTCTCACTACAAATAAATCAAGTATAGTAAGCTTCTGCTCCAAGCAGCTAAGAGCAGGTACCGAAATCCTAGCTTATATTTTCTATCAGAGAACTAGAGTGAATTAAAATACATTTTACGGGAGATTCCAGTTTCACTCAAGATGGAAAACACACATTTTCCTCCTATCGCTCTATCTGATGCCAAGTTCTGAACAAAATTTTAAAAGTAACTACCAGAAAACACTGAATAGTTGATAAGATCAAGCAAAAAAGGTACAGAACCCAGGTGCCAAGGAGCAGCGAGGTGATGAGTTTCCTGGAGATGTTTCTTGCTTCCTCTATTTCCCGACTGAGGCTCTGGGGCAGCTCACACTGACACGAGGAGACAGAGATCCAAGAAAAGGCTTCTCTCTTCAAGGCAAGAGGTGGTGTGAAGGGGGAACAGTGATGGTCAGTGGGACAAAGCTCTTGTGACCTAACCTACTTTATTCCAGGCAAACACAAGCAACAAAGCTGTCAGTCTCCCCTCAGTGCTGGTACCAGAAATACCAGGCAAGCGCTGGCTCTGAGGTGGCACTTCTCATCCTCCCAACCAGCTGCAGTGGCCCTCTGAGGCCATTAGAGCAGATGGGTGCTAGCAACAGCACGCAGCTGGCCTCTCCCTGGTGACAGGAGAAGCCCTTCAGGAGAGTATCTGCTGGCTCTTCTGACCCTGCACTGGGGAAAGGCCGGCAACAAAAAGGCATGGTGCCTCCTCCCCTGACCCAAAAGCAGCAAGGAGAGCAACACCAATCGGCTAGAACGTTTCCGACATACCATGCCCTCCACGACGCCAACTGAGCAATACCGTGGACTGACCACCTGTACCTTCCCACCACAGAGCAGCATGTGTAGGGCAGAACCCTTCTGGCACTCGATGCTTTACACTGGGATGATGCCAACATAGAGCAGCAGCCCTCCCTTTTCCCATCAACTCATAGAAGCAGCTGCTGGGGGGTGGTGAAAACTTGATTTCCCCATCCCACTCAACTGTCCCCAGAGGCACACGAAGCTAGAAAACTGCTTATACAGTATAAAAAGAGTAAGTCTCTGGTTTTCAAGCAAGAATGCCAGAACAGAAAACCTCTGGAAACAGAGTAAAGGGAAAATTATGGCTTTAGGACTGAGAAAGTTAGAGAAATCTGTACAGAGAGTTGCCATTGTGGCTCGGTGGGTTAAGAGCCTGACTAGTATCCATAAGGATGTGGATTCTATTCCTGGCCTCGCTCAGGGGGTTAAGGACCCGGCACTGCCGCAAGCTACAGCATAGGTCACAGATGCAGCTCAGATCTGGCGATGCTGTGGCTGTGATCTAGGCCAGCAGCTGCAGCTCCAATTCAGCTCCTAGCCTGAGAACTTCCATATGCCGTAGGTACAGCCCTAAAGAAGAGATAGACAGATAGATGATAGATAGATAGATAGATAGATAGATAGATAGATAGATAGATAGATAGATGATAGGACTGCACAAAAGCCCTGAGCTCACTCTATATGTGAAACCTGTCAGAATCAACATAACTAAAGCTCTGAGATCTCAAAATGGCGCAGACTACCACCAAGGTTCCACACAAACTCCTGGATAGTCACATGCACGAGAGACAAACCAGAATAGCACATAAAGTCTTTGGAAATTAAAGCTGCACTGGAAGTAAAAACAGCTCACAGAAGGCAGATCAAAACATACAGTCTAAAACCAATCAACTAAAAAGAAACCACATATTCACACAAGCAAAAAAAAAAAAAAAAAAACCTCTCCTGAAGTTTTGGACAGGAATCAGAATCTTATAGCACAATATTCAAAGTGTCAAGGATACAATCCAAAATTAAACATACAAAGAACTAAGAAGACCTAACCAGCTCTTAAGAAATAAGAAAAAGATAACAACCACAAGATGACCCAAATGTTATTATCAGAAAAATATTTTAAATCAGTGTTTACTGTCATAATACAAAAAGGCAGAGCAAACACTTTTGAAATAAATGCAAAAATAGACATGCTCAGCAAAGAAAAACTTTTTTTCTTTTTTTGCTTTTTAGGGCTGCACCTATGGCATATGGAAGTTCCCAGGCTAGGGGTCGAATCAGGGCTATTGCCGCTGGCCTATACCACAGCCACAGCAATGCCAAATCCGAGCCTCATCTGTTACCTACACCACAACTCATGGCAACACCGGATCCTGAACCCACTGAGCGAGGCCAGGGGTCAAACCCACATCTTCATGGATTCTAGTCAGGTTTATTAAAGGCTGAACCGCAAAGGGAACTCCTCCCAAAAAATTATTTTTAAAAGTTGAAATTTGATTAGACTGAAAAATACAATGATGAAAATTAACAATTCACTGAAGGGCCCAATAGTAGAATGGATATGCCAGAGGATAGTGTCAATGAACTTGAAGACAGATCAACAGAAATAATTCAATCTAAAAAATAGGAAGAAAGAAAAGAGGGAAAAATGACGGATTCACAAAGACCTATGAGATAATATCGAAAGACTTAGAATTCATGTTATATAAGATTTGGGAGGAGAAGAGAGATAGTGCAGAAAAGTATTTGAAGAAATAATGGCTGAAAATTTGTCAAATGTGATGGAAAATGTAAATTTACAGATCTAAGAACCTCAGTGAATGGCAAACAAAATGAATTAAAAACAAAAAACAAATTAAATTACTGAAAGCCAGAAGACAGTGGAACAACATTTTTCAAGTACTAAGAGAAAAATACTGCCAAGTTAAATGTACAGAAAATGTACTTTATAAAATGAAGGTGAAATAAAGACATTCTAAGATGAAAGAAAACTAAGAGAACTTGTCAGCCATAGACCTGCTTCAAATGAAATGCTACAGAAATTGAAAAATTGGTCATATAATTCATATAGATATTAAAGCAACAAAATTTTTCAATAATTATTATTTCAAGAATATTTATTATTATTTTAATTCTTATTGTATTATTTCAAGAAATATTAATTCAAGAGTAATCATGAAAAGAAAGAACAAAGTTGGAGGATTCACATTTTCCAATTTCAAAATTAACTACAAGTTAATGTCAGTAGCAGCTGTATTCATAAAGCTTTGTGGGCAAAACATGTTTTGCTAGTGAGACAGACATGCAAAAAGAGGGAAAGAGGGAGTTAAAGAAGGTGTAAGAAGGAGAGAAAAATCAACTGTGTCAGATACTGCTGAGAGTTACAGTATTATGAGAGCTAGAACTGACCATCAGACACGGATGACACGGTGCCATGATGATACGATGCCAGGAACACAGAAGTGAGCTGGGTTCGTCTCAATTCTGTACACCTGAGGTACTAAAAGACAGTAATTAAATTGTCCGGCTCACAGATTAAATCCAAAGGATTGTCAGGGATTCCATCAACCTCTTTCCAAAAATAGAAATGTGTTAGCCTTTGCTCATATAAGAAAAAAAGAATTTCTAATGCCAAGGAGTAAATAGGTATCTAATCTAGTTTCACGCCATTAAATATCTGCCTCTGGCCCAGGAAAACAGCTCATGATTTGCAACAAAAGGAACACCCCAATAACCCCAGTACATGCCCTGTCTTCATGGACTAGATCCTAAACTGCCTTGGCTGCCTCAATCTTGCACACTACTCCACCCCTTCATTCTCCCCTTCTGCTGAACTCAGCTCCACCTCCACTGACATCTCCACCTGGTCTCTTAACATAATGTGTAGCGTGCTTACCTCCCAGTCAGTTCCTAGTTTACCATCTTCCTCTCCTACTCTCAGTCTCAAGGATTCACCCAGTCTCGGTACAATGGGTAGCGCTCAGTCCAGTCCTCAGAACCTGACTTCTTGTGCTCTGTCCTAACAGCAACCCCCAAACTGACCCGGTCCGTGCAGGTCTCAAAGGCAGGCTCTGAAAAAACAGGTCTTTCACTGATTTTAGTTGACCGGGCTGAAACAGCACTTTGAAATATAAAGGGTATTTCTAAGAGGACCAAAAGAAGATGCCCTCTACTACAGAGGACATGAAGATAAAATGTGGTTACCTCAGTTGCTGAGTACACAGAATATGAACACAAAAAATTAAACTGAAGAAATCTAAAAGAGTATGAATGTTGTTTCTTGTTTGTAAAGAGGGGAGTATGATAAAGGCAATGGGAATGTTAAGCACCCTTGTGTTAAAACAGTGACCAAAATTAGTCATAACAAAAATGAAGTTCATCTAAGGATTCTTAAATGGATCTAAACAGATTCAGTACCATGGCTAACATTATGGAAAAAATTTTTAAAGTAACACCTATTAAAGAACAGTCAGTGACTAAAATGCTTTTTCATCAAATAAACTATGTTTTCTCTCTTTCTCCTTTATCTAAACATAGGCAGTCCTGGAAAAGAAAAAAAAAAAAATCTGTTGAACTAACAGAGGCAACTCCTATGAAGAGATGAAATGTGTCAGGGAATGTACCGTGAGCTTTTATCTAAAAGTTCTTAACCAGAGTCCACGTGTGGGGTTTCAGGAATCATCAAACTTCCTAAAACTGTCAGCAAAATTTTGTGTCAGTATATTTTGCTGGAGAAAATGTTCACAGCTTGACTTTGGGAGCTGGCAAACCTTCTCTCTAATGGACTAGCCAGTAACTGTTTCAGGCTTTGTGAGCCACGTGGTCTTTGAGGCAACTACTCAAACTCTACCACTGTAAGAACAAAAGCGCTCACAGACAGTAGTAAAATGAATGGGCATGGCTGTGTTCCAGTAAAACTTTTATTTACAAAAAAAAAAAAAAAACAGGCAGGGTGAAAGCTGGATCTGAACCACAGGGCACAGCTTGCTGACTCCTGTTGTAATCTATCACACTCTTAGTCATTTCCTTCTATAAATAGAGGACTCTAAAGTACAAATCTTTCAAATTCCTGAGCAATTTTAAAATTTCAGAGTTTCCTTTGTGGCTCAGAGCTAATGAACTCAACTAGTATCTGTGAGGACAAGGGTTCAATCCCCGGCCCGACTCAGTGGATTAAGGATCCGGTGTTGCCATGAGCTGTGGTGTAGGTCGCAGATGCACCTTGGATCTGGCATTGCTGTGGCTTTGGTGTAGGCCAGCGGCTACAGCTCCAATTTGACCCCTAGCCTGGGAACTTCCATATGCTGTGGGTGCGGCCCTAAAAAATAATAATAAAAAATAAAAAAATCCGTTGCTCCCATTGTGGCTCAGAGGAACTGAATCCAACTAATAGCCATGAGGATGTAGATTCAATCCCTGGCCTCGCTCAGTGGGTCAGGGATCCAGCATTGCCATAAGCTGTGGTGTAGATCGCAGACATGACTCAGATATGTGCTGCTGTGGTGTAGGCTAGCAGCTGTAGCTCCGATTCGACCCCTAGACTGGGAACCTCCATATGCTGTAGGTGAGGCCCTAAAAAGACAAAAAAATATATCCATTTGAAGACATCAAAGGGATACATTCATTCTTTTCTTTATTACTCAATGAACTGTATTACATCCACAGTTGTACAATGATCACCACAACCAACTGATTCGTTCTTCTTTTGATCTACTGAATTTCAGTGACCTCTTCCAAGACATTTCAGGAGCCCCAGCTATGGTTAACTCCGTCATTATCACAGATGGTTCCTTACTGAAATCATGAACTCTCTTTTCAACATCCTAAACTTCAATCAATCTCTAAGCATATACCTGGGTGTCCTTTTGCTGTACCTATAATGAACAATTTTTATTCTGGAAAAACTCCCTCGTCATGATCATTATATTCTGTTCAAACACCTCAGGCTCCTGAATAAACTCAAGAATATTATGCAAATCTACACAACGACTGTCCCTACAAATTTAGATTTCGTAGCTCTTAATGCTCCCATGATTTTTCTAGTAGTTTTTCTCTCACATCATCAATAGCTGTTCTAAGTCTTTACTAAACTACATAAGGCTGCATCCCAACATCTCCCAACACAAAAGTAGGAAATGACCCTGCTACTATATGATGACACCGTCAACTTCTTATCTAAGGCCCACCATCTATAAACATACCTGCATATGAGCCCATTCTTATCCCTCCATTCCCAGTGTAACCATATTCCCTCCTCCCACGCAAAGCTAAATCTTGCTCTTACGTTTGGTCTCTATCACTACGACCTCCTCGGGGACTTTATTACTTAGTATGTTTGGTTGGTGCAGAACTATATTAGTTTTCTATTGCTATATAACAAATTACCATAAATTTATGGGCTTAAAATAACTCCAATGTATTAGCTAACAGTTTGGGAGATCAGAAGTGACAATGTGGCTGGGTTCTCTGCTCAGGATCTCACAGCATAAAAATCAGGATATTGGCAGGACTGCATTCCTTTCTGGAGACTCCAGGGAAGCATGTATTTCCAAGCTCATTCAGGTTGCTGGCAGGATACAAGCTCCTGTGGTTGCAGCACTAAGATCCCGATTTCACTGTGGCTGTCAGCTGCGGGCTGCTCTCAGCATGTAGAAGCTGTGTGCCTTCCTTAACACATGGATTCCTCCACCATCAAAGAAAACAGATGAGAATCTTTCTCTCATTTGCTCTGACTTAGTGAAAGCCATGCCCCCAAATCTTGACAAAACAGTCCCTTCTTTATCCTCAGCTCTCACTGAAATGGCTAAGGAATTACATCCTTAAGCTTCCTAGAGGTCATCTGGTTTGGCTGAGAAAATCTGTGAAGCACATGCTTCATTTCTTGAGTCTTTAGTATAACTGAATATTCTGACCTTTTGATCTTTCTGAGGTTTTAGCAAAAGGTTATAAAACCACACCCTGGGCTTTTTCTCTATATGACACCTTTGGAAGCAATTTCTTCATTGTTAATTGAATGTTAATTCTTTGCCATCTGGATAGGCTCAGAATTAATCAAATCATCTGGTACTTATCCCCTTTTAATAAAATTACCTCAATTAACCTTTCTTCTGATAGCTTACTATAAGTAGCAAAAAGAAATCAGGCAGTACTTTCAACATTTTGCTTGTAAATCTCCTTAGCTTTTGTAGCTATATGTCCAACTTCAGGTTCTCCTTCCATCATCAAAGCCAGGAACAGGAGTTCCCTTTGTGGCTCAGTGGTTAATGAACCCAACTAGCATCCATGAGGACGTGGGTTCGATCCCTGGCCTCACTCAGTGGGTTAAAGATCTGGCATTACCATGAGCTGTGGTGTAGGCCACAGACACTGCTCAGATCCTGAGTTGCTGTGGCTGGGGTGTAGGCCGGGAGATACAGGCTACAGCTCCAATTCGACGCCTAGCCTGGGAACCTCCATATGTCAGCAGTGTAGCCCTAAAAGACAAAAAAAAAAGAAAAAAAAGCCAGGGACAGAGAATCCCCCTCGAGTCAAATCTCACCCACCGTTCAAAGACTCTTTTGCTGGGAAGAGCTCAATCTCTTTTAAAGGCTCATTTGATTAGGCAGGATCTACTCAGGATAATATTCCTTCCTTAAAGCCAACTATGCCAGACAATATAACCTAATTACAGAAGAGCATCTCATCATATGCATGGTTCATATCCACACTCAAGAGGAGGGCAGGGAATCTTGAGGGCCACCTTAGAAATTCTGCCTACAAGGACTATGTATGTAGAAATTCTGAAATCATTTTCTATGTACTACAGCATGGAACAAATGAGTAAACAGAGTGCTGATGCAGGATGCCAAGTTTCTCATAGCTGGAAAAGTGAAATACAAATACGGCACGTGGAAAAACTAGGAAGTTGGATCAGAATTACATGTATCAGTGTGAACTCATGATTTTATATATATTTCACTTATCTTTTGGTTGGTTGGTTTATCCCCCTTGCCCCAGCTCTGTCTTCTGAAACAGTCTAGAAGCATTAACACTTCAGCAGCAATGAACGTATCTAGTGCCCAGATCTTGATTTGTAAATAGAATTCCCTACTCAAAAGAGCCATGGAACACTACAGAAATCAGAACAAGAAAAGGACAAGACGAGCCGGGAACATTCTGTTGTTCCAGAATGTAAGAAAGTACCCTCAAAATGATGGGGATATGTCAAAAAGATAGAAACCAGTGTTAGAAAGTTTCTATTAGATAAAAAGCTCTGGAAATATTTGGAAATTGGAAAGAACCACAATGTACTTTAAATCACTGCATTTTTCAGAGTTTATGTTTGCAGTTAAAAGCCATCAGTTACAAATGCATAAGGAAATAAAAATACACCTAAAAGTCACAGTTTACAATATTTTATTCCTTAAGAAACAGTATTTACCATTAAAAGGAAATGACTAAAATATTTCATTTCCAAACAATAAAGGCAGTTTTTTAGAGTGGCTGGATATCAGAATAATTATATGTACATTAAAATATAAATAAAGCATTTGAAAATATCCTTTTCCCAAAATTCCTTATAAAGCTTATTTCCATAATTAAAGTACACTCATGGGGAAATCACCCACTGAAATGTCCAAGCATTCCAGGGTCCCCTGAGCCTGTCTCTTCTACTTGAGCCAATTAATTATGAAGTAAATTGCACAGCATTGCTTTAATTTTGAAAAGAAAAGGGCTGAAGGCAGAGTACGTGTCTAAGGGTTTAAGGTAAAACAGAAAAACATTCTCTGGGTACAAGTAATGTACCAAGGAGTTCCCGTCGTGGCTCAGCGGTTAGCAAACCCGACTAGCATCCATGAGGACGCAAGTTCAATCCCCGGCCTTGCTCAGTGGGTTAAGGATCCACTGTGAGCAGTAGTGTAGGTTGCAGATGCGGCTGGGACCCTGAGTTGCTGTGGCTGTGGTGTAGGCCAGTGGCTATAGCTCTAATTGGACGCTTAGCCTGGGAACCTCCATATGCCATGCATGGGGCCCTAAAAAAGACAAAAAGACCAAAACAATAATAATAAATAAATAAATAAATAAATGTACCAAAACTTTGATTTAGAATGAGTTTTAGATGACAATAAAACTACATACAGTTTTTAAAGTATGTTTCTGAATGGTTTAAGGGTTAATTCCTCTTTATCCTTGTCCTACTTTCCTAATGACTTAAAAACTCAAGAACCAATGTCCTATTTTTCCAGATAAAATAGCCAACAAAACCCATGAACCCCATGAACCCCAGATCAGTGATATTCACATTTTAAAGAAACAGCAGAATCTGATTTTCAAAGAATACCTTACAGAAACTCCAACACATAAAACAGACAAAAGTGGAACTTCTCTGGCTGAAGAAGGAGGTGGCCTTGACCCTCGCTCGCATCCTGAGGCCTCTCATTCCTCCCCACTGCAGCCCCTGAGGCCCTGGCACACGATCCCAAGATGGCACGACATGTAAAACATGGCTCCACGCAAGAGCCAATGTAAAGGTTCTGGCATGATCAGAAAAAAATATTTTTCAGATGCATAACGAAAAAAAGTCATATAGAAATTGAAATCACAGGAGTGATTACATTTGGGTAGAAGAATTATGAGATTTTTTTTCTTTCCTAATTTTCCAAAATTTTAAGACAATAGGAATTACTGTTAGAAGCCCAACACACTATATTTTTCTTTTTATTATAGTTGATTTATAATGTTTTGTCAATTTCTGTTGTACAGCAAAGTGACTCAGTCATACACTATATTTTTTAAAGGTATAAATACCCTCCCTATAATGCATTGTGTTGCAGTATGTAATGGAAAAAATCTGTATCACTCTATGTACACATTTTTAAAAACATATACGTACAGATAATGATATAAAGATTAGAGATACAGGAGTTCCCATTGTGGCTCAGCAGGTTAAGAACCCAGCATAGTCTCCATGAGGACATGGGTTTGAGCCCTGGCCTTACTCAGCGAGTTAAGGAGCCAGTGTTGCCACAAGCTACAGCACAGGTTGCAGATGCAGCTCAGATCTGACATTGCCATGACACAGGCCTCAGCTGCAGCTCCACTTCCACCTCTGACCCAGGAACTTCCAAATGCTGCAGGTATGGCCATAAAAAGAACAAAAATAAACAAGGATTAGAGATACAAATTTAACAATACAACAATTTAATAATCTAATTAGAAAGGCCTGTTTATAATTTAATTACGTAGTATTTTATCGTAATAGATATTTTATAGTTTCCTTTAATATCCTACTTGTTGAAAATTTTAGTCAAGCCACAAGTTACTAATTACTCTTGGAATCAGAAAAGAGGTTTAAAAGCTAAGAAAAAAGTGTCCCATGAAATCTGCTTCTTTCAAATAATAATTCTTGCATTTCTAAAACCTATCACTCAAGCCAAAGACTACAATTAAGTTAAAAGTAATATTTTCTAAATAGTCAAATATATTTGCTTCTAGGAAATGGAGAGAGTAAATATTAAGCATGATTTTGAAATCACAGTAGAGATATTAGACAGGACTGGGGGAGTTTTAATATATAGTTGCTTTTTTGCACATTGGTAATTAACTTTACATTTTAATTTCCTGTATTCACCCTCGTCCTACTTTGCCAATAACCTTACTATATGTCTGAAACTGAAGAAATACCCAGATACAGAACTAACCAGATTCTTTTCTTCTTGAAATTTTCTTGGCTAAACTTAAATCCACAAAGTCTTAGTCTTTTTGTAATGTAAGAAGCCCTAAGCCCCTGAAATCATTAAGAAGAGCTTAGAGACAGTCAAAAACTTCTCTTCGTCATATTTTTTAAGAAAAATGTTCTATAGTAAACCGTGAACTAAAAAAGAATACGTTAAGAGTTTTTAAAGCTTTCATTTCCACAAGCCTACTGTTTAAATAAAGATACCCAAAAGCTTCAAATAAAACAGGTAAAAGCACCTCTGAGTTTAAGAGAAGGAGAGGGACCTGGAGCCCCATCTACCTTGTTTCCCTATCACCATCACTCTCAAAACATTTTTGGTGGAATCCTCAGGGAATGATTTTAAGAGGAGGGGAATGAGAAACTCTAGTGGGATATGTGGGGGCGGGGAACACTCTTCAAGCCACCAGTACCATGTAATTGCAAACAGTATTATGTTTAAATTATATTTGAATGCTGTTTGAATCATCTAATACACACTGGACACTCAAGACACAGTAAACAAAAGGAAAGGTATAAGACTGTGATCCTCCTTAGGGTTGAGAGGCATTTCACTAGGCTTTCAGCAGAGGGCAGTTGGAAACATACTATATTCATTTATTCCAATAGCTCAACTGGAGAACCTAACATAGATTACAATTCTCATTACTCACAGTAGTTATGGTTTACAAAGTTCTGCAAACACTGAATTATCAAACACAGGATTAGGTTCCTGCAAGGCTCTGGTCACATTTTCTTCAACCAATTAATACATAACTTTGTTTTATATATGTCTGTGCTTAAAGACACCTTATTTAACATATAGAATTGCGTCATTAACCATGAACTTACAACCAGCTGCACTATAACTCATTCCTGAATGAAGTTTATCTAACACATATATTTTCTCTGTAAGGCACATCAAAGACTTCTTCAACTTAGGCACACAAGATAGGGACTACAGCAATTAAGCCCTAGATGGCCATTTTAAACAGCAAGATCACCAATAAAAAGCACAAAAAAAAAATGTAGCACTAAAAAGACCACAAAAAGGACACTTAATTACAGTATGAGTTGAAACAAGAAGGCAGAGCACCACTTCCTTCCTCCTTTATATTTTAATTTCCTGTATTCACCTCACCCTCGTCCTTATTTTTGCCACTCAGTGCCAGGTACATGTTTAGAAATTACCATCCAAGTGCTACGGGTATTGATTTGGGGATTATAAAAAAGTTTAGTGGGAGTTCTCATCGTGGCTCAGCAGTAACAAACCTGACTAGTAACCATGAGGACATAGGTTTGATCCCTGGCCCTGCTCAGTGGGTTAAAGATCTGGCATTGTCATGAGCTAAGGTGTAGGTCACAAACGCGGCTCAGATCCTGCGTTTGCTGTGGCTGTGGTGTAGGCCGGAAGCTGTAGATCTGATTCGACCCCTAGCCTGGGAATTTCCATATGCCTCAGGTGTGGCCCCCTAGAAAGCAAAAAAAAAAAAGAAAAGTTTAGCAAGTAGGTGAGTAGGTGTGGCTTCTGAGAAACCACAAATAATGAGGATCAACTATATTTTCCTTTCTTTTTTGGGGTATGGGGGTGGGGCATGCCCTCAGCATGCAGAAGTTACAGGAGCAGGGACCAAACCCACGCCACAGCAGTGACAACACCTGCTTGGCCACCAGGGAACTCTTAACAACTGTATTTTCATAGACAATCAAATCTCATACAAGATTCTAATTTAGGCACAATCTAAAGATACTACAAGAAAGTACTAGATAGGAAGGGAAGAAAGAATAAAAATTAGAATTAAAATGGAGTTCCCGTCGTGGCTCAGTGGTTAGCGAATCCAACTAGGAACCATGAGGTTGCGGGTTCGATCCCTGGCCTCGCTCAGCGGGTTAAGGATCTGGCGTTGCCGTGAGCTGTGGTGTAGGTTGCAGCCGCAGCTCGGATCTGGTGTTGCTGTGGCTGTGGCGTAGTCTGGCGGCTGTAACTCTGTTTAGACCTCCAGCCTGGGAACCTCCATATGCTGTGGGTGCGTCCCCGGAAAAGACAAAAAAAAAAAAAATTAGAATTAAAATGGAGGCTCAAAATTCTGCATCAACCATATGTGTTGACACTTTAACGTATCTTTAAATCTTTTTTTAATTTATAGGAGAGATTATCTGAAGATATATTAGAATACATAAAAACTACATAAAGTCTTAATTTCCACTCATACCATGATAGATTTGATATAATGCATAATAAAAAAAACTTTTAAAATCCATAATGCACAAAGTACTGCATAGTTTGAGAACTAAATTAAAAATTGCAGGGAGTTTCTGTTGTGGCTCAGCAGTAACAAACCCAACTAGTATCCATGAGGATGCGGGTTCAATCCCTGGCCTCACTTAGTGGGTTAAGGATCATGAGCTGAGGCACAGGTCGCTGAGGAGGCTTGGATCTGGCGTTGCTGTGGTTGCGGCGTAGGCCAGCAGCTACAGCTCTGATTCAACCCCTCGCCTAGAAACTTCCATATGCCACGGGTGCAGCCCTAAAAAATATATAAACTAAAAAAAATAAAAAATAACTGCATCATTGTTCCCATTCTATCACCCCTCCCTGTATTCACAACTTCTGACATGTGATACCACAGTTTATCTCACTAGAGACCAAATATTATTCATGGCCATATGATTTGCTTTGGCCAGTGGAATGTTCATGGACATGATATAAGCAGTGGCTTGAAATATGCTTTCAGAGCTGGGGTTTCCTTCTTGTATTGCTGCCATCATCATATGAAAAACATGACCTCACAGAGTCTGCTGGTACAACGAGGAAGAGAGCCACATAGAACAAACCTATATTCTCTCAGCAGTTTGGGACCAAGCCCAGACAAGAGCAGCCAACACAATAAATAAGCCATTAAGTTTTATACCATTGTTGTGGCTATAGTCAATTGATATTTAATATATTATTACACCACTAAAATATCATTATGCCACTAAAAACCTTTATATAAAAAGACTGATGAGAGCCTCTTTCCTTCTTACCTAAAGCCTAGTACACAGTAGGTTTGTGGTAGATTATATTTCAAAAGATGATTGCATTCATATCTCCCAATCCACATGATATTTTACAATGTGATCTTGCCATTCACTCATCAAATGGTGGAGTCTATTTCCCCTCTTCCCAAATCTGGACTGATCCTATGACGCAGTGTAAGACTTGATGACAGGTCTTAAGAAATCTGAAGATCCCATCTTTATCCTTCATGGAACTTAGTCATCAAAGTGTAAGTCAAACCACTCTCTACCACTCTGTGAGAAAGCCCAAACTAGATATGTGCACAGAGGGAGAGAGGGAGGGGCAAGGATAAGAGGAAGAGAGAAAGCGATGCCACTGGGTAGAGCACTAGCTATAAACCATCTAGGTGAGGCCACTATGGGCCTTACAGCTATCCCAGGACTCCAGCCAGAAGCCAAAGAACTTCCTGGTCAATGCACAGAACTGTGAAAAAATAATAATGTGTTTAAAACAAAACACTAACTTGTGGGGTGAATTATGGCAACACAAACAAGTTGTTAACAGGTGCGTACCGAATTAAGTAAATTCACTAAAACATTCTGTTTCATACCTACCTTGGTGTTAGCCATATCTACTATATACTGGTCTCCTTTTATACATTCCATTACTTCAAAACCATCTCTGTCAATCACTTTGGCCTGAGAGCTTCCAGATACAACAAGAATCATGTCTCCTGTGTTACTGTACTGTAACGACTTGATCTGATGGCTAAGAAAAAAAAAAAAAGACGAAGAAAACAGTAAGATGCTCAGCATATTTATATTTTCATTACATTAAGCACTGTTAGGAAAAAAAGTTATGCAATTACACAAATTGATAATCCTACAAAATCAGGAAGATCAAGGTCAGATGGGCTCTCAACACCAGCAGCTCTCCTGTTAAGCTCTTCTCCCACTCCCCACAGCAATCTATTAAAATCTTCTTTACTCACCTTAAATCTTGAACCCAAATAATTCCCCCTCTTTAGCTCTTGATTCTTCCTGCTCTTTCCCAGAAGAACTGCCTCAACTTCCTCCCATTACCCTCATAAACTTATCTGCATCTGAACTCCTTTCTCGCGTCTTCTCCTTGATTACAATGGTGACAATGAACCTCTTCCTGCCCAAGGCACATCTACTTCCTCTATTCTAGATTCCAACCCTTCCTGTCTCCTCAGGAACTTGGGACTATCCTCCAGCTCCTCCCCTTCAGAGCTAAGCTATCTAAACAAGTTTTCATCCCCCCTCCCCCCACTTCCCTAGCTCTACAGTATCCTTTCCACCCTGACCACTCCACCAAAAGTGACCATTCATTGTGGCTGTACTGAATGCTGAGGTACACCACCCAGAGAGACCCTTTCAGGGCTGAAGTACTCATTCCTCCAGCGTCCCTGATTTGACATGCTAATGGCTTACAAATGAACCCTCAGGAATCGCTCTGAGTTGCAGAGAACTCCCTCATCCATGGTTATGTTACCATCCCGAAGCAGCCCACATTCAATGACTGGTCGGTGCGTGGTAAAATGGCCCAGCCCTCTGTTTCAATCGGAAATATCTCAGAAGTCTTATTCCAGAACCATCTCCCCGTGTCGATCAGTTGAGGCTGCTGTTGTACTATGTGGCAGTTCAGTTCCTCTGTTTTCCTACTTCTGTTTCCCTTGCACCTTGCTCTCATAGAGTTTTTTTCTTTTTGTGGCAAAAAAAAAAGAAAAACCTAATGAAAACTATAAAAGTCTACCAATAATACCTACCAGTACTAAAAAAGCCACTGTGCAGTTCCTAAATGTGACTTTCAGTCACAAACTTAGAGATGACTACTGAAGTAAACTCCTCAGGTAAAAATTTTATTCACCAGGCTGAAAAATAGTCTGCAACCATTTTTCACACATGGCAAAGTAAAGTGTCACATCAGAGCAACCCTGAAGGGTTGCTATCACAGGAGTTCCCTGGTGGTCTAGTAGTTAGGACTTGGTGCTTTCACTGCCAGGGCCCAGGCTCAATCCCTGGTGTGGGAACTAAGATCCCACATCACACTGCTGCCCACCATAGCCAAAAAAATAAAAATAAAATAAAATTTAAAAAAAAGAAAGCCCTGGAGTTCTCTTGTGGTGCAGTGGGTTAAGGATCCAGGGCTGTCACTGCAGTGGCTTGGGTGGTCGCTGTGGCACTGGTTCAACCGCTGGACTGGGAATTTCCATGTGCCATAGGGGCAGCCAAAAAAAAAAAAATCCCTAAATAATATGAATGGAAGCAAATAAACACCTTAAATAGATATTAAGGCATAAACTCCAAGAATTCTGATGGAATAGATATATAGATAGATATAGATATAGCTATAGATATAGATATAGATATAGATATAGATATGCTATTTATTCCTATTTACTTTTTTTAGGGCCACACCCATGGCATATGGAGGTTCCCAGGCTAGGGGTCAAACTGGAGCTGCAGCTGCTAGCCTACACCACAGCCACAGCAACATCAAATCCAAGCTGCATCTGCAACCTACACCACAGCTCACCGCAAAGCTGGATCCTTAACCCACTGAGCAAGGCCAGGGATTGAACCCACAACATCATGGTTCCTAGTTGGATTCATTTCCTCTGCACCACGACGGGAACTCCTACTTTCTAAATCTATAATTTCAAGGCTGAGAAATATGGGTATTTCCAAAAAAAACTATTAACTCATGATAATTTTGCCTTTTAAAAGTAGAAGATATACAAAAAGTTAAAATTTATGTGTGTCTAGCTAGGCCTCCCTGGTTGGTTACCAAACCCAAATCAGACATTTACCAGTGAAAGCGCTTTTATGCATACCCACCACTAACTAGAAACTGCTAGTTCAAAATGTATACTAACTGTTTCTCCTAAATGCTGAAATTCTAGCTGATCGTTTTTAAAATATTTATTCTGCAAAACGCCATTCTTAAGGTGCTAATTGAAGGTACTGATTCCAATGGCAAACACAATTCAAACAAAGATCTGAGTGAGCTCTGAGGTTAGAACATATGACGACGTGAGGAATTTCACAATGCCCAAGATCAAAGTGTCAAGGCAGATGGAGAAACTGAAGCTCCCAAACCAGATGCTCATGAAAAAGGAACTTAGAAAAGCAAAGGTGGGACTACTGCCCAGGGTCCTTCCTTCACAGAAAGGAAAAGTCTCTCTGGCTTCATGCCTTCCTTTCCGAAATACTGGGAAGGAGTGAAGTCCTCAGCAAAATTCTGACCCGGGTCCCAAATTTAAATTAAGTCCATAAGGAAGTATCGATAACAATAAAATATAAAATTATTTGTTTGACCAAATGTGTCAGCTGTCCATTTATTGCCTCTCAACTCTAAATTCACCCTTCACTCTGCAAAAATAGGATTTGGGCCCTTAAATATTTTCCCTATGCCAGCTGGCATGGCATTAGGTACGGTCCTTAGCGCTAGAGAGACACTGCAGGAGAAAGTGATTTCCTCCGTGGGTCTCGTGTGCCCCCTTTAGTAGGCTCCTACACCACGCACGGCTTCTGCGGTGTCCAACCCTTGAAGTCCAGGCAGCTCCTCCACTAACAGGCTCCTAAAGTGCAGTAGCCTGTTATGGAGGACCAGTAACCAGTAGCACCCACGAGCTTCCTCCAGACCATCCTCAAGTACTTTTATACCAGAATGAACTGATGAGAGAGGTTTCTGGCACGTTCTGCTGCCACAGGACCACAGCAACTTCTTCCTCATTTAGTGATCACAGCCTTATCCTCTCAGACAGAGGTGTGGATCTCACTCCTGGAAGCCTCTTCTTTAAACGTTCTGTGTGTGCACTGGGGGTAAGGCTGCTCCTCTTATCTGCTATCCCTATATTCTCTGGAGTTCTCTTTACTTTTTGCTAGCCAATCCCCTGTTACACTTTGTAGTTATTTAGCATAAGCTTTCCCCGTTCAAATTACTGCATGATTTCTCTTTCCTAATAGGCCCCTCATAAGACAAATCTCAGGTGATTAATTAGGCAACTGAGAAAGTAACAGGCCGTTTAGTGCAATTTTTTAATATATGAACAAACAGATCAGATCTTTGATAATTAGACATTTCAGACCACTAAACCAAAGCCTGGAAAGAAAGAATAGAATGAACCAGTTAGTTCACAGGGTGTATCTTTGTCTATAGTACTCCCATTTTGGAGAAATCTTAATTTTCTTCAATAACCATGCAAGATCAAGTACCTTAAAGGTTTTTTCTGGTGAATTATTTTTACTTCCACGGGGAAATGAAAATCTAAAAAGGGCAACAAAATTTAAGAAGATAGGGGAGTAAAAAAATCCAGTGTCCCATTTCTCTGGCTATTTGTTCCTCCAAACTGCTCTATTTACATTTGGAGGAAAATACAAAATCTCAGCAACCCCACACTAACCTTCATCTTGCTTTCAGCTTAATAGGAAAGCTTAACGTTGTCCCTCTGTTTCATTTCAAGTGTTCTCTTTGCCAACGTTAAAATGAGATGTTCGGCATCAAGCTCACCATTCCTGTCCCACTTTGCTAGCCACAGAGTTAAAAGGACAGGATTAAGAGTCATTAGACACAGTACTAAGGAGAATTAAAGGGCTTGTTCAAGGGGTATAGCATCTGCTCCTCAAATTCCTGCCTAAACAACTAAGATTCCGATCAAAGAGAAGAGAGGGAAAGGCAATCTGACAGTAAACTGGAGTCATGAGGAAGTGAATGTTCTCTTGGGGAGTAACTCTGACACCAGAGGAAGGCTTAGTGACGTTGCACAATTCTTTCTGTGAAGTTATTCATGGGGCAGGAGGGAGTACAGGCGTGTAAGTGGAGGGGAGTGGGAAGGTGAAGATTGAGGATCCTTTTAAGTAGTTTTTGCTCTGCTAGCAAAACAAGCTGGGACATGCAAGACAGATAAACACAGCTGTTTGGGGCTGTCACTTGGGGCTCAGGAGCCAAGGTGTCCTGATATAGTGAAAAGCGCACGGGAATGTGAGTCAGGAGGCCAGGGATCCAAGTCCTCGCCCTGCTGCTAACTAGCTGTGGGACGATGAGCAAGCCCTTGGGCTTCACTATACACTCAGTCTCCCCATTTCTTTCCAAATTAGTAGACGGCAGCACTAGGCAGAGGTGCTGTGGAGACAGAGTGCATGTACCAGCTTTGGACCTCTCTCTGCTGAGTCCCGGTCTCCTCCACTAAAGGCCCGGAGAAATAATATTTATAGGACTGGGGTGAAGATTAAAAATAATAAAAATAAAGGCGGCGAGCACAGTATGTAAAACAAGTCATTGTTGTTATTACTACTTCTGTATTTCCAAGGTCTCTTTAAGATTATTTGAGGAATATGAAATCTTGGTAGCGAAATGTAATAAATACATTTGAATTTAATACATTGAATATTTCAGAGTCATTACAAGGTAATATAAGGTTAGCACATGTTTTAATTATTACTAACCAAAATGTTCAAGAAAAATATTTTTGGAGTTCCCACTGTGGCTCAGTAGTAACGTATCCAACTAGTATACATGAGGATATGGGTTCGATCCCTGGCCTCACTCACTGAGTTAAGGATCTGGCGTTGCCATAGGTCACAGACACAGCTCAGATCGCACGTTGCTATGGCTGTGGTGTAGACTGGCAGCTGCAGCTCGGATTTGACCCCTAGCCTGGGAACGTCCATATGCCTTGGGTGTGACCACTTTAAAAAAAAAAAAGGAAAGAAAGAAAAATATTCTTACATCTTTTTTGATTTTTTGTACCCACTGACAAAACTCAAGCACTATATCAAATATAACTATTACATTCTTGAAAATGAAAGGCAATAATAGAAAAAATGTAGGTTCAGAATTGCATACCAACTTCCTATAGAATTTGATGAAACTGACTGTTCCTTCCAGGTGTGCAAAATATATTATCTAATGCTGGGAACAGGACAAGAAAAAAATGAGAGACATGAGAAAGAAACATCAAAGGTTTCTGTATGAGAATATCAGAAAATACTGATTTATTCCATGGCAAAATAAATCTTCAGCCACTTCAACATTTTAGCTTTAACACTTAAAAATAGATTTCCAATGCAAAATTAATTAGGAATATATCACCTATTGGTTCAAACAGATTAAAAGTTAGGAAGCCAGTAGTAACTTTACAAAACAATATTATCTGTCAAACAAAACTAAAGCCACAGAAAATTTCCATCCAGGACTAAGTATCATTTTACTAAAGCCATTAAAATGTATGTATATTCTCATTTATAAACGTGATAAAATTACTGTCACTCAAGGGCAGATTATTAGCTTCCCGACCTTACATGATCTTACAGACAAGTTCCATGCTAAAACGGGAAAATAAGCCCAGAAGACAATGGACCTAAACATCTAAACAACGTATTTTCATATCTTCTGAGGATTAGAGAAATATGATCCAGAACAGCCAGTCAATGTGGATGACTAGCAAAAATTAAGTCCTTGTTCTGATTATCCCCAAGAGCTTCCTTTATGATAATGCTGACATTAGGAATAAGTCAAGTCTTAATTCTAATAGCACCACAATAGACGCTCAGCATTCAACACTGAATAAAAGGTGTGGAGGGAGATTGGATTAAGATGGCAGAATAGAAGGACTGGAGCTCAACTTCTCTCCCAAAAAACAACAAAACTACAAGCAAATGCGGAGCAACCTTCAACCAAATGGACTGTAAACTTCCAAAAAAGATACTCTGCTCCAGAAGACACAGCGGAGACCACATCAAGAGCGCTGAGAAGCCCCAGGCCAAACAACAATTCAGGTGGGATCTCAGCCCCACCCATCAGTAAACAGGCTGCCTAAAGGCCCCTCAGGCACACAGCCAGCCTCTAATCTCATCCAGAGACAAAGCCCCATCCATTAGAGGGAGAGGAATCAACCCCACCTACCAGTGAGCAGGTATCACTCCCTCCCATCAGGAAGCCTACAGCAAGCCCCCTCCATACCAACTTTAGCCACAGGGGAGGCAAACACCTGAACTAAGAGAGGCTACAACTCTATTGTC
>PVHT020000009.1:11040735-11058468 GCA_004024745.2 Catagonus wagneri | reverse complement strand
AAAAGACACAATGAACCTTCTGACAGAACAGACAATGACTCACAGACTTTGGAAAACCTTGGTTTTTCAAATAAGACAATCTGGGGGGGTGGGGGGATGCACTGGGGGTTAGGGATACAAAATCTGTAAAATTGACTTATGATGATTTATGCACACCTATAAGTGAAATAAAATCCATTAAGAGAAAAAAATAAAAAAATAAAAGGTGTGGAGGGAGCAAATAATGGGAAAGCCCTAGTTTAGAAAGCCTCTCTAGAAAAGCAATATTTAGGTGGAAGCCTAGGCATAAGAAGAAGCACACCATGTTTGAGAAGAAGGAGTGGGTCGCAGGGGATAGGGAAGAACATTCTGAGCAGGAAAAAAGTACTGTGTAAAATCCCTCAGCCGTTTTGCTAAAGCACAGTAAGAAATGAGCAGGTGCCAGATCATGCAGGACTTTACAAATCATGGCAAAGCATCTGAGCTTTAGTCAAGATTGCAGGTTTGATCCCTGACTTTGCTCAATGGGTTAAGGATCTGGTATTGTCATGAGCTGTGGTGTAGGTCGCAGATGTGGCTCAGACCTGGTACTGCTGTGGCTGTGGCGCAGACCGGCAGCTGTAGCTCCCAATTGACTCCTAGCCTGGGAACCTCCATATGCCTCGGATGCAGCCCTAAAAAGCAAATAAAGAAAAAAGAAAAAAGAAACCAAGGATGAAAGTGGCTAAATAAACTGCAAATGGACTGGTCAAAGCAGAATTCAACCTCAGACTTATATGACTCAGAATCCATTTCCCTTTTTTTTTTAAGTGTCAAATTAACATTGTATTTGTGGTTATTATGTTTGATAGTTATATATATATATATATATATATATATATATATATATATATATATAGTTGGTTGTTTTTTTTTTTTTGGCCTCACCCATGGCATGTGGAAGTTCCCAGATCAGGATCAAATCTGCACCACAGCAGTGACAACAATGGGTCCTTAACCCACTGCACCAACAGTGAACTCCCAGAATCCACGTTCTTATCCATCATGCCCACTGACCCTAGACCAACACTTAGCTGGAGAACTGAATTTTAGCTGTAGAACTGAATTTTATATAAATCAGTCTGCTATGGAAAAGAAAGAGGGGGAAAAGATACTTGAACGGAAGTCTGGATGAGTAAGGAAAGTTCCTTCTATCTCCTTTATAATGGACAGTTATGACACAAGTTCAGCTAACCAAGCACAGAAGATGGAGTATCACGCCCAATGGCTAGAGCAATGACTCATCCATTCTGATTTCTAGTAACAGAAATGTTTAAATTTCTGAATCTAAAACTCACTCAGGAACATGAAATATCGGGTGAAGACATTTTTTTCCTTTGAACTCTGGAATTATTTAATCAAAAGAAGAAAGTAACAGATGTATGCCAAGGACTACAAATACCATTTCAAAAAGTAGAAATCGCACCTCAGTGGCAGTCACTTCTCATACAAAATAAATGGAAATCAAAAGTGCAGTAAAATTCTTTAATCAGCTACCTTGAGATTATATGTCCTGTATTTTAAAAGAACTAAACATATCAACCTGAGACCTGAAGCCCAATGCATTACAACAATGCAGAGCCCGAGATTTCAAAAACCGCCTGTTCCTCACATGCCCTGAAAAAAAAAATGGTTTAAACCAAAAATTTTAGATTTTCCAGGAAAAGAAATCTTTATACTTCTTTTCTCTTTGGAAAAAAAAAGGTACATCTTTGGGTAATTTTTATTCTATACAACAAGAAATGTTTGAAGAAAAAAAATATAAAATATCTTATTATTTACAACTTATTTACTGAATAATAAGTTCCTACTATAGGCCAGGCACTATTCCAGGTGCTGGAATACAAGTAAACAAATGTAAAACAGATCAGCATTTCTGATTATGATAACTGTTATAAAGAAAACAAGCAAGAGCAATAGCGTGGGTATCAGCAGAAGAAGTGCTTTTAATAGGATTGTTAGGAAAGGTCACTTTGAAGAGCTGACATCTGAGGTGAGATACAACCCAAGAGGTCACCAGTTTTTAGTCAATGAGATAAAATACATAAATCATGTAAGGTGATGACAGTTACAGAATCCAGGAAATTAAGCTTAAAAACCATACTTACGCTTATACAATTTTACAATGAATACATCAAAGGAGAAAATATATTCAGGTATATAGTGTATAACAGTGAATATTAACTACACTTTCCCACATATTAAAGATTTGTGGGGAGTTCCCGTCGTGGCGCAGTGGTTAACGAATCCGACTAGGAACCATGAGGTTGCGGGTTCAATCCCTGCCCTTGCTCAGTGGGTTAACGATCCGGCGTTGCCGTGAGCTGTGGTGTAGGTTGCAGACGCGGCTCGGATCCTGCGTTGCTGTGGCTGCGGCGTAGGCCAGTGGCCACAGCTCCGATTAGACCCCTAGCCTGGGAACCTCCACATGCCGCGGGTGCGACCCGCGGCCATAAAATGACAAAAGGCAAAAAAAAAAAAAAAAAAAAAAAAGATTTGTGGCGATGCATATGATCCCTCACTGACTTTCACACAAACCACGTCAACAACCTCCTGTCTAGTTAGTAAACCACAAGAAAGTCCCATCATCCCCAGGACTATCGTGAGATACCAAGAACAGCTTGTGTATTTACTTTTAAATTCCCCAGAAACACACTCAGCACCTTGGGGATAAGAGCCTGCTCACACCAAAGAAAGAGACAGCAAATATCCAAACTCCCACACCAAAAAGAAATCATAACCCCCTACAAAATACAAAGGGGTGTTCTTGCATAGAAATAGACTCCAAGACTACAGTTTGGTTTCCCTAAACTCACAGAAAAAGAAAAACACAAGCAAAATGAAGAAGCTCAGGAACCATTCGCAGTTAAAACAACAGGAGAATTCACCTGATGGTTCAACACATGCAAACCAATCAATTCATAAACCAATTAACAAAAGAAAAGTCAAAAACCACATGATCATCTCAATAGATGCAGAAAAAGCATTTGACAAAGTCCAACATCCATTCATGATAAAAACTCTTACCAAAGTGGGTACAGAGGGAACATTACCTTAACATAATAAAAGCCATTTATGACAAACTTACAGCAAATACAATACTTATTGGAGAAAAGCTGAAAGCCTTCCCGCTAAAATCTGGAACACGACAAGGATGCCCACTCTCACCACTTTTATTCAACATAGTCTTGGAAGTCCTAGCCACAGCAATCAGACAAACAAAAGAAATAAAAACTATCCAAACTGGAAGAGAAGAGGTAAAATTATCACTGTATGCAGATGACATACTAAATATAGAAAACCCCCAAAAACTACTCCAGCTGATCAACGAACTCAGCAAAGTAGCAGAATACAAGGTTAACATTCAGAAATCACTTATATTTCTGTTTACTAACAATGAAGTATTAGAAAAGGAATACAAAAATACAATACCTTTTAAAATAGCACACAAAAAAAATTAAATGCCTGGGTATAAACCTGACTAAGGAGGTGAAACACTTATATGCTGAGAACTATAAAACATTAATCAAGGAAATTAAAGAGGATTCAAAGAAATAGAAAGATATTCCATGCTCCTGGGATGGAAAAATTAATATTGTAAAAACGGCCATACTACCCAAAGTAATCTACAGACTCAATGCAATCTGTAGATTACCCATGACATTTTTCACAGAACTAGAACAAACAATCCAAAAATCTATATGGAACCACAAAAGACCCAGAATTGCCAAAGCTACCCTGAGGAACAAAAACCAAACAGGAGGCATAACTCTCCCAGAATTTAGGCAATATTACAAAGCCACAGTAATCAAGACAGTGTGGTACTGGTACCAAACAGACACACAAAACAATGGAACAGAACAGAGAACACAGAAATAAACCCAGACACCTATGGTCAATTAATCTTCGACCAAGGAAGCAAGAATATAAAATGGGGAAAAAAACAGTCTTTTCAGCAATGGTGCTGGGAAAACTGGACACACATGTAAATCGATGAAACTAGAACACACTCTCACACCATGAACAAAAATAAACTCAAAATGGCTTAAAGACTTAAATGTAAGACAAGATCCATCAAACTCCCAGAAGAGAACATAGGCAAAACATTCTCCAACATCAACTTTACAAATATTTTCTCAGGTCAGTCTCCAACATCAACTTTACAAATATTTTCTCAGGTCAGTTATTTAACAGAAATAAAAGCAAAAATAAATAAAAGGGACCTAATCAAACTGACAAGCTTTTGCACGGCAAAGGAAACCATAAAAAAGAAAACAAAAAGACAGCTTACAGAATGGGAGAAAATAGTTTCAAATGATGCAACTGATAAGGGCTGAATCTCTGAAATATACAAACAACTTATATAACTTAATTGCGAAAAAACCAACAATCCAATTGAAAAACGGACAAAAGACCTGACTAGACATTTCTCCAAAGATATACAGATGGCCAACAAGCACATGAAAAAATACTCAACATCACTGATTATTATTATTTGAAATGTAAATCAAAACTATTATGAGAGGAGTTCCCATTGTGGCTCAGTGGTTAACGAATCCGACTAGGAACCATGAGGTTGCAGGTTCAATCCCTGGCCTCGCTCAGTGGGTTAAGGATCCGGCGTTGCTGTGATCTGTGGTGTAGGTCACAGACGTGGCTCAGATCCCACATTGCTGTGGCTGTGGCGAAGGCCAGCAGCTACAGCTACTGTTAGACCCCTAGCCTGGGAACGTCCATATGCCGCAGGTGCAGCCCTAGAAAAGGCAAAAAGACCAAAAAAAAAAAAAAAAAAACTACTATGAGATAACCACCTCACACCAGTCAGAATGGCCATCATTAATAAGTCCACAAATAACAAATGCTGGAGAGGGTGTGGAGAAAAGGGAAACCTCCTACACTGTTGGTGGGAATGTAAATTGGTACAACCACTATGGAAAAAAGTATGGAAGTACCTCAGAAAACTAAATATAGAACTACCACATGACCCAGCAATCTCACTCTTGGGCATATATCCAGACAAAACTTCCCTTGAAAAAGACACATGCACCCATATGTTCACTGCAGCACTATTCTCAATACAAATACCATACATATAGTATCACTTATATCTGGAATCTAACACACAGAACAAATGAACCTTTCCACAGAAAAGAAATTCATGGACTTGGAGAACAGACTTGTGGTTGCCGAGGGGGAGGAGGAGGGAATGGGATGGACTGGGAATCTGAGGTTAATAGATGCAAACTATTACCTTTGGAATGAATAAGCAATGAGATCCTGCTGTATAGCACTGGGAACTATATCTAATCACTCATGATGGAGCATGATAGAAGATAATATGAGAAAAAGAATGTATATATGTATGTGTGACTGGGCCACTTTGCTGTACAGCAGAAAACTGATAGAACACTGTAAAACAACTCTAATGGAAAAAATAAAAATCATTTTAAAAACCTCAATAAAGTGATATGCATGAATTTCAGTTACCATGCTTTAGATAAATAATGCCAGGCCCCAACATGGTTCAAATTTCAGTTACTATGATATATTAACTTTAAGTAATTGCATAAAGTACAAACTTTGTTATTAGCACCTCAGTCCAAAAGTCACTATGCAAATAGCAGATGTGCATCCTGATCAATGACAACACCACTTTTTCCACAGTCTATGGCTGACTGGTCCCAGTGCATGTGGTATTCAGTTCATGCACAGACAGCAAAGTACATAGTTGTGTTGCCTCTTTGACTCTCAGGGATAAACCCATGTGACATTTAAATAGATAATCAAAAGAGGGTTATTTGACAATGTCAACATTTTTAAATATACAAAAAAGGCATTTCATTTCTTGCTATCTCTTCTTGAGAAACACTCAATTTATACATATGCCCAGTGAAGAATAGAGGTAATCATTTCATCATTTATTTGGGATTGTGAAAAAGTGGCCGCAACCCTGAAGTCCATCAAGGGGAGAATAGCTAATCAGTGTAATGGTTTTCAAAGTGTGTCCTCAGATCAGGTATACCAGTAGCATGTGGGAAATTGTTAGAAATGCAAATTCTCGAGCCACATCAGATCTAAAGAATTGGAAACTCTAAAGGTGAGGTGTCGCATTTAACATTTTAACAAGCCCTTCAGATGGTGCTGATGCCTATTAAAGTTTTAAAACCACTTAACTATGGTAAATTATATACAGTACGCTATCCAGCACTTAGAAGAATATAGTAATATACATGTAATCATATTAAAAATCTCCAAGCAATATTGTGAGCTGGAAAAAAATTATAACAACTATCTGATACCATTTATGAAAATAAAAATAGTATATACTGCTACTTGATAGATACATTTGATATCCATCAATAACTGCATGGAAAAGTCTTAAGGAATATACGCTGTAATGAAAACAGTGATAAAATCTGGGAAAGATTAAATGAAGATGATAAAGGAAGAATTTAGTTTTATTTGAAAGGTTTTAGTTTCTCTATGAAAACATAACTTATGCAGTACTCAATTAATTAAAATGTTTTAATAGAATAGAAAGCATACAGCCATTTTTAAATGGGCAGAAGAAAAGAAATTATTTGGGGATACCTAAGTGATCCAAAAATTCTCAATATTTTATGAAAAGTTTTACTTCATCTACATTTTTTTTTTTTTTTGCATACAGAATACAGACAAAGGGTTTGTGATCCCAAGGATTCTGATTCTTGAACCTATATATATAGTTAGTAAGAACCTGTGAGGAGGAGTTCCCACTATGGTGCAATGGCATCAGCAGCATCTAAGGAATGCTGATATGCAGGTTCGATCCCGGGCCCGGCACAGTGGGTCAAGGATCTAGTGTTGCCGCAGCTGTGGCTTAGGTTGCAACTGGGGATCAGATCTGATCACTGGCCTGGGAACTCCATATGCCAGGGGGTAGCCAAAAAAGGAAAAGAAAAAGAATCTGTGATGAAACATACAGAAAGCAAAAGGTTAATTCCCGCTGTGGCTAAGCAGGTTAAGAATCCGACTAGTATCCAGGAGGACACAGGTTCGATCCTTGGCCTCACTCAGTGGGTTAAGAATCCAGCGGTGCCATGCTTTATGGTGTAGGTCGCAGATGAGGCTGGGATCCTGCATTGCTGTGGCTGTGGTGTAGGCCGGCAGCTGTAGCTCCAATTAGACCCCCTAGCCTGGGAACCTCCATATGCCGCACATGTGGCCTTATAAAAAAAGAAAGCAAAAGGTGACTAGCATATTGGATCAGAGAAAATGTGGTACTGATTTTCACTAACTGACAAATGAGGACTTTAGAAACTAGAGATCCATAATACAATATTGATACTGGGCAAAAGTCCAAAACAAATTACTAAACTGACCTCAAAACACCAAAAATGAAAGATGTATCAAAAAGAAGTTGAACAGTACCAAAAGAAGAGCATTCTTAATTTGATTTTTATACTGGTAGATCAGTAAAACATGTAACATGTCTTTTTAAAGTGTCCCAGGAGAGTGAGAATGAGGCTAAGAACATTACAACATCAGAGTCCTTTGAAGTTCATCAGGTGAATCCGAAATCTAGAAGACTTTACCTCAGTCTCACCCCTAAACTCAGAACTCTTCCCCCTCTCCTAAATGGCTATGGGGATCCTTTGTGTGTGAATACCTCTTTGACACCCACTTATTCATCATAATGTTGCCTCATGGATACTGGCCAAATTCTAACATCTGCTATCACAGGTGAGGATGTGGTCTGAAAACAGCATACTATGCTTTTTTATCTTCAAGACAGCCAATGAATTTCCTCAAGTTTTCTTGACAGATGATACAGGATAATGTAGATGGGTGACAAAAAAGTTACAGAATTTAGCTGAATAAGTGGCATGCATGGATTCTTATATGAGTAAACAACTCAATCTAAAGTTGTTTAGCAGAAGTTCTCTTGTGGCACAGCAGGTTAAGGATCCAGTGTTGCCACAGCTGCGGCACAGGCCACAACAGCAGAACAGGTTCGATCCCTGGCCCGGGAACTTCCACATGCCGCAGGTGTGGACAAAAAAAAAAAGAAAAAGTTGTTTAACAGATCAATGTTAAAATAAGAAGGGTTTCCAATGGCATACCAAAGTCTGACTCTTGCCATATTTAACAACTATCAATTGAATATGAACTTATTGCGTTTTATCAAATTTGCAATTCCAAAAAAAAGGATCAGATCATTAATACACTGAATATCAGAATCAAAACTTGAGCACTGAGCTAACAAAATAAAGAAAATGAAACTGAAAGAAAAAGAAAAAGTAAAAAAGGAAATACCTGTACTATACTTTTTATTTAAAAATTTAATGTAAAGTAATAATAATACAGACACTCACATGCACACACAAATAAACTTAACAAAGACCATTTGTGGTCTGCAAGGCCTGTAACACTATATGAGCCTTTACAGAAAATTTTCTAAACCAGTAAGTCTTTCTCAAAAATATGCTGTCTTTGAATTTGAGAAAAAAATCAAAGATATTAAGTAAACATTCTATAGTGTTAAATTTAAGTTGAAATAGAGGAACAAATTAGTCATTCTAAAACTATTTTAGGAGTTCCCATCATGGCTCTGTGGAAACGACTCTGACAGGTATCCATGAGGATGCAGGTTTGATCCCTGGCTTTGCTCAGTAGGTTAAGGATCTGGCATTGCCGTGAGCTGTGGTGCAGGTTGGAGACGCAGCTCAGATGTGGCATTGCTGTGGCTGTGGTGTAGGCCAGCGGCTACAGCTCCAATTCGACCCTGAGCCTGGGAACTTCCATATGTCACAGATGCGGCCCTAAAAGCAAATAAACAAATTTTTAAAATAAACAACATATTTTAAGTATATTTTTCAACAGTCATCATACTAACTCAAGATAAATGTCACTATTTTAAATCATGAGAGCTATTTTAAATATAGCCATTATTGGAAATACTCTAATTTTTTTCTTTTTCAATTGATCATATTATCTTTCATGATGTATTTAGGGAATTCTCAAATCTTTACTACTAGATAGCTTAAGAGTTACGACTTCAAAATTTATGAATCAATTCAATTTGTAGAATACTAACCAGAGCGACTTTAGCCAACATGGTTATTTTGCTAGATAACTCTTACCTGCCAGAGAAATTTGAGGTCTCAGACTCAATTCTGATCCACATACAGACATTTATTACATAAACATTTATCAGCAAGTAAGCACAAACAACTCATATGACCTATTCTGCAGGCTCAAGAAAAATCCCAGTATCTCTTTTAGATGCTCCAACAACCACTCTCACAGAGGTTCACTGGAAGCAAACACTGAAAAGTCTAGGGAAAGGAACTTTCTCCACATAGCTGATGGGATCCAGAATTCACAAGTGGATATTAAGTTAAGCAAAAACATCATTTCTAAGAGTTCAGGTTGAAGGCAAAACGACATTTTATACCCCATTCACGTAAGAGTA
Organism: Catagonus wagneri; assembly: GCA_004024745.2. Lineage (NCBI taxonomy): Eukaryota > Metazoa > Chordata > Mammalia > Artiodactyla > Tayassuidae > Catagonus > Catagonus wagneri. The sequence continues at coordinate 11,048,996 of PVHT020000009.1, read as the reverse complement.
GGAGACTGGATCTAAATAATATCAGCTAATTCACATATCTTGAATATTTTTAAATCACATCATTGAAAGCTCATTTTCAACATACATGATACAAGTTAACAACATAGTTTCACTAATAAATTCCATTTCTGATATCCATTGTAATGAAAGACCAAAGAAGGTCACATAAAATAGAAATAAGAGGGTGGCTTTATGGTAGCAACCCTTCATGGCATAAAACTAGTTGACCATGCCTGCACAGTGCAGGACTGACTGGCACTTGGGTATGTTATACACACATATGTAATATTACGCAGTATTTACTGAAGTGGGTTTTTTTGTTCAGTTGGTTTTGGAGGGGTTTTTTGGCCATGCCCATAGCATGCAAAAAGTTCAGGGGCCAGGGAGGGGACCCGAATCACAGCAGCAACCCAAGTCACAGCAGTGACAAGACCATATCCTTAAGCCACTGAGTCACTAGGGAACTCCTGAAGTGTTTTAATATAAACTAGGAAAGGTAAAAATTCCTAAATAAAAATATTTAAGGGAGTTCCTATCGTGGCACAGCAGAAACGTATTCAACTAGGAACCATGAGGTTGCAGGTTCAATCCCTGGCCTTGCTCAGTGGGTTATGCAACCGGCATTGCCGTGAGCTGTGGTGTAGGTCGCAGACACGACTCGGATTGGTGCTGCTATGGCTGTGGTGTAGGCAGGCAGCTGTAGCTCTGATTGGACGCCTAGCCTGGGAACCTCCATATGCCTTGAGTGTGGCCCTAAAAAGCAAAAAAAATGAAAATTAAAATTAAAAAAAAACAAAAGACAGAAAATGTCTTTAAAACATAGATTAATGAAACTAAAAAGTTTACTAAAGGAAAGAAATGTAAAAGGTACATTTTGCTTTCATTTGAATAACAAAGTAATACAACAAACTAAGAATACAGTAATATAAACATTAAAAATCATAAGTGGAATTCAAAAGGCAAGAGCACTCTTCTTCAAATACGAAAGTATTAAGTTACATAATACATACCATTCACAGGGCTGCAGGGATCGAAATGCCTTAAAAGAAGCATCCATTCCAGCAAAATCCCAAAACTTAACATCATAGTCATATCCTCCAGTCACCAAACGGGCACCTGAGGGATCCAGACCCAAAGCAGAAACCTGATTTAAAAACAAAAAACAAAATGAATGAATTGGAGAAAAACTACATACAGTCTACTATAACCCCCGTTTCCTTTCGCTAGCTCCACTTCCTACCTTCCAGGCACTGGAAATAGAGATCACCAACCGCTGTTACTTCTGAAAGTGAAAATGGGCAGCACCTTCTATATTATTTGACTTTGTTATTATGAGCATTATTTCTTTGAAATAAAAGAAAATATTTTAATTTAATCTAATCACCAGCTTTATCCCAACTTATCTACCACCTATGCAGACTAGTTGTCACTGCAATTTCATGTGATAAACTAAGTTGCTTTAAGTAGAAATCTTAATAACAATTCGGCTTTTTCAATAAAAAATTTTAAGGTAGCCTTTTTTTTTTTGTCTTTTTGCTTTATCTAGGGCCACACCCGCGGCATATGGAGGTTCCTAGGCTAGGGGTCTAACAGGAGCTGTAGCCGCCGGCGTTCGCCACAGCCACAGCAAGGCGGGATCCGAGCTGCGTCTGCAACCTACACCACAGCTCACGGCAACGCCGGGTCCTTAACCCATTGAGCAAGGCCAAGGATTGAACCCGCAACCTCATGGTTCCAAGTCAGATTCCTTAACCACTGAGCCACAACGGGAACTCCTGAAAATGGTATTTTCAAAAGCAAAATATTTAGTGAGGAAAAAATACCACTATTTTAACATCCTTGCTATTAATTCCACCATTTGTGTTATTTCTGGGCCTATTTCTATTGACCGATGCTTCCCCCCTCATTACAGGATGTATTTTCCTACCTCTTTACATGTCAGACATCTAGAAAATGGTAGTTTAATTGTAAAGGGAAAGCAAAATAATTTTATTTTTTCCCTCATTCACAAGCAAGTTTCATTAATTCAACTATCATTTTGCAATGGCTTTACAGTAAGATTAGATGATTTCATTTTACACTTCAAAATTTTTATATCATAAATTTTTAAATAACATAAATATGATAATAGAAAAATATAATCCATAAAACTAAGCGATAAAATCTTAGAGCCAGACACGTAACTATCTTATGTTCATTTCTTCTTTTTTTTTTTTTTTGGTCTTTTTAGGGTCACACTCACAGCGTATGGAAATTCCCAGACTAGGGGTCAAATCAATCAGAGCTGCAGCTGCCAGCCTATACCACAGCCACAGTGATGTGGGATCTGAGCCACATCTGCAACCTACACCACAGCTTGTGGCAACGCCAGATCCTTAACCCACTTAGTGAGGCCAGGGATCGAACCTACATCCTCATGGATACTAGTTGGGTTCTTAACCCACTGAGCCACAACGGGAACTCCCTTATGTTCATTTCTTAGTTCAACATCCACATAAAAAATGAACTCAGGCCTCTTACTGACAAAGAAACGAAGCTAAGAGAAATTTTCCCACACCATAAAAAAAAAAGTATCTGAGTTTCATTTCTTCATTTCACTTGTAATGTTCCTATATCAAAGAGGTTTTAAAAGACAACAATAACAATGACAATAGTGTTCCTTTTTAAATGCAATGAAATGGTTATTCTGAACAGAAAAGCAATCTATTTTCCTTATATCTATAGCTTTGCGATATCAGTTGACTATATAATTGGCCTTAATATGAATATATCTTATTAGTTCACTTTTCCATGACAGCCCTGTTATTAAGGAAAAGAATTAAATTTTTAAACTTACTGTTTTAGTGCCATGCTTCAGAGTTATCTCATGGGAGTCAGGGATCTTTTGGACAGGATTCTGAAAAAAGAAAATTCCATGACATCAGTAAGATAACATATTTAGGAGGAAATCACATACCACATTCACAGGAAATTTAATTTTTAAAAATTGCATCACTGGCTTTTAAACACAAAGCTTTAAAGAACAGGAAAAAAGTGTGAGCTTTTTTTTTATTTCTGCACTTCGAGATAGATTACAATTGGCCACTTTGAGCTGATAATAAATGTAGCTTAAATCTCTAAAAAGATAAACTCAAGAAACTCTTCAGGTTGTATGAAACCAATAAGAGCCTCCCAGTATGGAAAACTTTTAAAGTTCTCTTTTCATTGGTACTTGGGCATACCTTACAAGAGACAACAAAATTTGCACAGGATAGATATATACCGTTTAATCCATAAAAGTTAAAAAAAAACAAAAATACTATTTAAATGGTACAAATAAGGAACTGAGTCCTTCACTGGTTCATCAATTCAATAAGCCTTTATTAAAGTGAGATTATACCAGATACTAAGCGACATTAGACACAGCCTTGACTCATCTCCCCTCCCAAGAAGCATAAGTCTAAGAGGAAAACATCAACGCTCTAATATAATACGTACTATGTTAGAAACGGTATGGACAGAATACCTGAGGGATAGAGAAGATGGATGCATAAATCCACCTAAGAGGTCACAATAATCATTTAAATAAGCAGCTTCATTGTTTAGTCAAGTCTCCACTAGCCAAGAGCAGGTTAATCATACTAAAATTCTACAGCCATTACAAATCCATGTTAGAATTATTTTTTCAATCTACAATTAAATATGTGCGATCTAACAGGTTTTGGTCCTTGATTTCCCTTATTCTTTAGGATCCTTGATGAACCAATCAATCACCAGTTCTTTTATCTTAAATCTTTTCCCTACTATGGTTTTTTCTCCTCAGCATATGAATAATTAAAGTACTTCCCATATTAAACACATATACACAAACACACACACACACACACAAAATTTCCCCTACATTTCCTGCTCTATCACTCTTTTCCTTTATGGTAAAGCTTCTTCACACTACAGTTTTCACTTTGTGTCTCTACTTTCTTTCACATTCCTACCTCCACCACTTTGGCACTTGTCATTCAATTCCTAATCTTACCACAGTTCTTGGCACTTAGGGGACTCTCAGTAAATATTTCTTGAATGAGTAAGTGAGTTACTATAAATGTCCCAGGACACTTTTCAGAACTTAACCTGCACAACTGACCTTTCAACAGCAAGATAACTACTTAACTATTTCCTCCATCTTGAAATTGTTCTTTCTTGGGAGGAAACAGCCTTGACAAAAAGCCAGAAAATCTAGGGTTTTAAAATCTGGTTCTGATACTCATTAACCCTGTCATACCCTCAGGAGAGTAATGACTCTCAGTTTCCTCATTTGCAAACAGGATAATAGTACTTGTGCCTTAGGTTACTGTGAGGTAAGTGGTTTAAAGCTCTTAATACAGAGTTTGGCACAAAGCAGGTGCTCAAATAAATGATAGTCATTTATTCTAAGGCCTAACTCCTGTCTCTCTGGTCATACTATCTTTGTCTTTTTTCAGGATTCTCTTCCTCTTTACTTGGCTAATCCCTACTCACCCTTTAAGATTCAATTCGGTTGTAACCTGCTCCTGGAAGGATTTCTCAACATTTCAAACGCTGGGTTAAATGACCTTTCTATGCACTCCCATGACAAGCTCTCCTTGTCTCTATCACAGAACCTATCACAATATATTGTAATTTTTGACTGTCTCCCTCCACTCCACTCCCTAACCAAACTACAAAATTGACACTTCTCAAAGACATTGTGCATATATTATCTCTGGGTCCCAAAACCACAAAACATCTGGTGTATGGCAGACACGCACAAAAGTTTCTGGAATGAATTAATGGCCCTTACAATGTCTACCTCGTAAATCACACTAGATTATAATTTTTAATTTACCTTCAAACATTAATGTTTATGTTTAGAAAGAACTACAAATAGGTGCTATTCATCAGGTGAGCCTGGTCAGTGTGAGTCAGGGATAATTGAAGATTTTCCAAAAGTGAAAAGCTTTGAAGACCAAATGATTCTACCTTCGACTAAAAGCAGATGTAAAGTTGCAAGTAGCAGAAATAAAGGCAGTTTTGTTTTAGACTATGTCCAAGAGGGGACTGTAGTCCATTACCAGTACAGCAGAGGAAACTAAGGGAGTTCCTGTTGTGGCTCGGCAGGTTAAGGACCCGACATGGTCCCCGTGAGGATGTGGGGGGGGGGGTCCATTCCTGGCCTGGCTTAGTGGTTTAAGGATCCGGTGTTGAAGTTCCCGTTGTGGCACAGTAAAAAGGAATCTGACTAGAAACCATGAGGTTACAGGTCCAATTCCTGGCCTCGCTCAGTGGGTTAAGGATCTGGAGTTGCTATGAGCTGTGGTGTAGGTTGCAGACACAGCTCGGATCTGGCATTGCTGTGGCTGTGGTACAGACCAGCAGCTGTAGCTCCAATTAGACCCCTAGCCTGGGAACCTCCATACGCCGCAGGTGCGGCCCTAAAAAGCAAAAAAACGAAAAATAAAATAAAGATCTGGTATTGCCATAGCCATGGTGTGGGCTGCAGCTACAGCTCCAATTTGACCCCTAGCCTAGAACGTCCATATGCTGCAGGTGAGGCCATTAAAAAAAAGAGAGAGAGAGATTAGGAACCAAGAGGCACTGAACAAAAATACTTACAGTAACCCAAGGAACTGCTGGAGAGTTTGCAATTTATTTAAAGACAAATATACCACAGTATAGTTTACTATCTTTTCAAAAGTGCTATCTCAGAGATAATGATATTCCAACACAAATTCCAAAATAATTTAGAAGTTGAACAAATGAATTCCGGACTAATGCTATATCAAATTATGTAAACCACTGCTTCCTTCGCAGTTGACAATATTTATAAATAATAAAAACTCATGTAAAGGTGCTAAGTACTCTTGCAAGAACGGGAGAACAGTTCATATGTTTTACTTAGAGAGGAATGTGGTATAGTCTGTGTATCATTTCATAACTAATTACTTTTTCATCACTCAGTAAAAAGAAACACTGTCACCAAAAGGAGGGATGAAAATTATTTCACTGAATTCAATGCAGAATGTGCCTATAAATAGGCAATTTCTGACATTTAAAGAAAAAACTTACAAGAACACAGAACAACTCAATATTTACATTAGGAGTGAATTAAATGTTTAAATAAATGTTGTTTACATTCAAAATCAAAGTTTTACTGGAAATCATGTAGAGCATAACTCATAAAAAGCCCATATAATTGGCACAAATAAATCATCTAAAATAGCAGCAATCCATCTTTTGGTAGCCTATCATTTGATGGTGACTGTTCTTTTTCCAGAACTTTTAGTAATGACTTTTTGAAATATGGCTTAGTGTGAAATTTGCTATAACAGTAAAATATTTTCATGATATCCCTGCCAGGGGACATCATAAACTACAAGACTTCAGTGAAGTCATTTATTACCAAAATTCATAACAAGAGCTACAGGCTTAATGGAAGAGGGGGAAAGATACCAGTTTTTGTTTTGGTTTGGTTTTAAATGCCAACCAAAGGATTATTTCCCAGGCTCTTTCATTTACCCCCAGCAAGAACAATGAAAGCAAACATATCTGGAATAGCATGAGTGATTCCATCTGATGCACATACATCCTTACAGTGTTTTCAAAAGACCTGCAAATCAGATATAGTCTTTCTGGGGTAAATTCATCATGAATGTTAAAAGTTGTATATGTAGAGTACTAGAAGACATAATGCAAAGTCTACTCAGTAATGAAGATCTACCACAAAGTTGGGGGAGAGAATGAGGATTTCCAACCAGGAGCTTGACAATGAATGCTACTTTCTCCCAGAAACCACTCTGGAAATAGGTACCAGTGCAATAAATACCACAAGCAACCAGAATTAGAATCTATTCTGTTGTAACTCTAGTAACCCAATAAGACCGACTTACAATCAATCCATTTATTCATTCACCATTCATTTAACATTTATTGAATATTTAATTATATACTACATACTACACGTGACACATACCAAAAAATAAGTTAAAGAGACCCCGCTCATGAGGAACTGTCAGTCCAGCAAAGCAAAACGGACAGGTAAATAAACAGGCAAATTATGGAGTTCCCACTGTGGCTCATCGGAAACAAATCTGACTAGCATCCATGAGGACGCAGGCTCAATCCCTGGCTTCACTCAGTGGGTTAAGGATCTGGCGTTGCCATGAGCTGTGGTGTAGGTCGCAGACGCAGCTCAGATCTGGTGTTGTTGTGGCTGTGGCGTAGGCTGGGGGCTACAGCTCCAATTCGACCCCTAGCCTGGGAACTTACATATGCCACAGATACGCACCTAAAAAAAAAGACCAAAAAAACCAGGCAAACTAAAATGTTTCAGATGCTGTGACAGAAGAGGACACAAGGTTGAGCACTCATGCCATGGTGCCTAGGGAAGTAGAGAGGGATCAGAAAAGATTCCATAAAAACATGTTTGAAATGTCTTTGGAAAAACAGAAGTTTCCTAGGTGACAGTGGAGGCCCTCTAGGATAGAATAAGATGAATCTTGACACTTTCTCAATGGCAAATATTTTCGCCTGACTAGAATTTAAATTGCTGGGCAGGAAAAAGGGAGAGAGTAGGTGTGTTTTGTGTGTGTGTATTTTTTAATGTTAACCCAGAGCTTTACAAGCCAGGTTGTATACAATGCCAAGAATATGAAATCTAAGCTCTGAGCCATATAAAGTAATTGAATGAGATCTGAGATTTCAAAAAAATCACCAAGCATTCTGTGCATCAAAAGACACAATTAGGAGTTCCCGTTATGACGCAGCAGAAACGATTCCGACTAGTATCCCTGAGGATGTGGGTTCAATTCCTGGCCTCACTCAGTAGGTCGGGGATCCAGCATTGTCATGAGCTGCCATGTAAGTCACAGACGTATTTTGGATACCACGTATTTTGGCTGTGGTGTAGGCCAGCAGCTATAGCTCCAATTTGACCCTTAGCCTGGGAACTTCAATGTGCCGCGGGTATGAACAGAAATTGGAACACTGATACACTGCTGGAGGGAAATAGTGCAGCTGCTATGGAAAAGAGTAAAGCAGTTCCACAAAATGTTTAAATAAGAATTACCTTATGATTCAGCAATTCCATTGGCATATATATCCAACAGAACTAAAAAACAGTGTCTCAAAGAGATGTCTGTACACTCATATTCATAGCAGTTTTATTCACGATAGTAAAGAGGCAAAAGCAACCCAAGTGTCCATCCACAGATGAAGGAATAAACAAAGTGCAATATACATATATAATGGAATATTATTCAGTGTTAAAA
>PVHT020000009.1:10987083-11039735 GCA_004024745.2 Catagonus wagneri | reverse complement strand
ATGATTCAGCAATTCCATTGGCATATATATCCAACAGAACTAAAAAACAGTGTCTCAAAGAGATGTCTGTACACTCATATTCATAGCAGTTTTATTCACGATAGTAAAGAGGCAAAAGCAACCCAAGTGTCCATCCACAGATGAAGGAATAAACAAAGTGCAATATACATATATAATGGAATATTATTCAGTGTTAAAACGGAAGAAAATTCTGACACATGCTACAACATGGATGAACTCAGAGGACATTATGCTAAGTGAAATACGCCACCCATAGAAAGAGAAATACTGTATCACTGCACTTATCTGAGGTATCTAAGTCGTCAAAATCATAGAGATAAAAAGAATAATGGTTGCCAAGTTTGGGGGAGAGATGGAAATGGAAACGGGTATAGAGATTCTGTCTTGCAAAATGAAAAAGTTTTGGAGATTAACTGAGATGTACATTTAAAAATGGTTAAGATTGTAAATTTTATGCTATGGGTATTTTACCAAATTAAAAAAAAATTAATAGGTACAACACATAACCAAACAAAAAAATATTAAAAGATGTATACTATTAAAACTAAACTGAGAATACTTCTCAACGTTCTTAATAAATGTTAGGTAAGCTTCAAAATAAATCATTTATCAAATGTTTAAAATCCTTCTCCAAAAATGTAAAGTCCCATGTCTAAAATATTGCAGGAAGGAAAGACAATTTCCTATCTAAATCTCACAGCTGGTTCCAATTCTTCAATTAGCAGTATTCCCAAATCACTTCTAAATTACCGTCAAATCATTTATGCCCTATTGCAAGCTGCAATCTTCGAGAACATTTCTTAGTAACAGGACTTAAGAGAAAGTTGTTAAATAACTTTTGATACTTGTGCAATGGCTGAGAAACTCAAAAAGAACAGTTCATTTAGAAATCATATTTTTTAAAAACATGACATTAGCAGTAAAAGTAAAGATGGCAATTTTCTATGTTTATTTATCATATAACAATGGCTGCTAATTAACCAACAGGATTTATAACAAATGACACATTTATTTTCAAAGCTACCGTGAACACATGCCCTATCATTTCCTAACACCCTAAAATTTTATGAATATGTCAGCTCTTACTCTTATTCGCTAAGTCCAAAGACTTGAAATCTAGGCAGGACTCAGATTAACTTCCATTTGTAACCTTCACTAAACTACTTAACCGTATAGGATCTAGGCTTTTCCGCTTATAAAAGTGAGAGTTGGACTAGGTAAGTCATGACAGCCTAGGATGACAAGGCATACCTTAAACTTACAATTGGAAGTATGAACACTACCCCCAGGTCCTTTCCTGACTTCAACTTCCTCGCTTCTCTGCGCATTGCTCACTACTGTAATGTAACCCTTCCTCCAGCATTTCTCAGGGAAAACCTTCAATGTCTCTCCACCACCCTCAGTAACAACTGTTACTTTTCAGAGCATTCGCACATTTTTGTTTTAGAAACTTTCTACAATTTGTAGGATGTTATTCCAGGTTAAGTTTAGAAAAAGTAATGTTTTTAAGAAGTTTCTGGTCAAAGGGTATAAACTTTCAGTTGTAAGTTCTGAGGGTCAAATATACAAACAGAATAGTGACTATAGTTACTACCGCTGCTCTGATACTAGAAATTCGCTAAAAGAGTAGACCTCTTTCTTTTTCTTTTGGTTTTTTTTTTTAGGACCGCACCCCTGGCATGTGAATGTTCTTAGGCTAGGGGTGGAATTGGAGCTATAGCTGTTGGCCTGCACCACAGCCATAGCAACTTCTGATCTGAGCCACGTCTATGACCTACACCAAAGCTCACAGCAATGCTGGGTCCCACTGAGCGAGGCCAGGGATCAAACTGCAATCCTCATGGATACTAGTCGGATTTACTTCCGCTGCGCCACAACAGAAACCCCTAAAAGAGTAGATCTTAAGTGTTCTCACCAGGGCAAAAAATAAAAACGTAATAATGTGAGGTGATGGATGTGCTAAGCTGATTTTCATAATCACTTCACAATGTATACATATCAAACCATCATACTGTCCATCTCAAATATATACATTTTTTGTCAGTTATACTTCAATAAAGCTGGAAAATCAATATTATTTTTTAAGAAGTTTTATACATAATCAAAAGGTAGATCATTTCTTTCAAGATACTAATCTCTAAAGAACTTAGCAATATTCTCATCATTTGCAGGGGTATTTATTTTTCATTTATTACTTATTAATGTATGTACTAAGAGCTCACCCTTACCCACAGAATTAACCACTCCAGGCAGTGCTGGGAAAAGAGGCTGAGCTCGCCAGAATGAAGGAACAACCTGGCTTTCTAGGATCTCTATAATGAAACTCTTCCCTCCCACGCCTTGACCCCCACCCCAGAGAAGGCATTCTTTTATAACTGTAAAGGAAGGACATGTCACCAGCTCAGACTAGGGTCTCTGAGTTTTACCATTTGTCCTATTCCTAAGAAAGGCCCATCTCTGCCATGTCAGTAACAACAAGATACACGCCATTCTCACAGCTTCGCAACTTTAACTAACTTTCCTCTCAAAGCCTCAAGTCCTTAGTCTCCTATCTACAAAGAACAGGAATTTGCTAGAATGATTCACTTGGGAAACAAAAAGCACTTTTATAAGTGGAGTAAAGATCAGTGCAAACCTTGGTCTGATAGCTGCACAGTTCTCATAGAAACCTCTCTAACGCCTTGCTACCCATTAAGTGTGGTCCACAGAACACCACCAGAGACATCACCCAGGAATCTGTTAAAATTCAGAATGTCAGACCTCTTCCAGACCCACTAAATCATAATACACTTTTTTTTTTGTCTTTTTGTCGTTTTAGGGCCGCACCCGCAGCACGTGGAGGTTCCCAGGCTAGGGGTCCAACTGGACCTACAGCTGCCGCCCTACGCCACAGCCACAGCAACACAGGATCTGACCCATGTCTGCAACCCACACCACAGCTCACGGCAACGCCGGATCCTTAACCCACTGAGCAGCCCAGGGATCAAACCCGCAACTCCATGGTTCCTAGTCGGACTCATTTCCTCTGAGCCACGACGGGAACTCCAGAATCTACTTTTTAGCAAGAACCCCAGGAGATCCATCTGTATATAAAGTATGAGAAACAAAAGTTTTCTGAGATTCTCACCTTACTAGAACACAAATTCACCCATGCTATTACAGCTTGGTAGTATATTATCTGAGCTATATTTCATATCTTAAGATAACTTCTATAACCTAAGAAAGATACTCAACTAGAAAATCTTCATTTTCCCTTTGTTAATTTTTTATTATCACAGAACAGGAAGACCTAATATGTAACATGTTTATTTTATTGTGTTAGTTTCAGGTATACAGCATAGTGATCCAGTATTTCTGCAGATTATACTCCATTTTAGGTTATTACAAGATAATGGGTATAAATGTCTGTGTTATACAGTATACCTTGTTGTTTATTGATTTTATATACAGTAGTTTTATTTGTTAATCCCATGCCCCTTATTTGCACCCCTCTTCCCTCTCCCCTTTGGTAACCACAAGTTTGTTTTCCATATTTGTAAGTCTATTTCTGTTTCAATATACATTCATTTGTCTTATTTTTTAGATTCCACATTTAAGTGATATCATACAGTCTTCTCTTTGAAAAATCTTGGAAGTCAAATTTAACTTTCAATTTAGCAAAAATCTGGAGTTTCCATCATGGCTCAGCAGAAACAAATTAGATAGTAGCCATGAGGATGCAAATTCGATCCTTGGCCTCGCTCAGTGCGTTAAGGATCCAGCATTGCCTGGAGCTGTGGTGTAGGTTGCAGACACAGCTCAGATCTGGCGTTGCTGTGGCTGGGGTGTAGACCAGGGGCTACAGCTCCAGTTCAGTCCTTAGGCTGGGAACCTCCATGTGTCATGGGTGCGGTCCTAAAAAGACCAAAAAAAAAAAAAAAAGCACAATTTAGAAAAAAATCTTACTCTATCATTCAGTTTTCCAGACTGCTATAAAAGGATTTTAAATTTATTTTTTTATTTTTATGGCAACACCCCCAGCATATGGAAGTTACCAGGCCAGGGACTGAATCCAAGCCCCACATGCAAGCTACACCACAGCTGCAGCAATGCCAAATCTTTAACCTGCTGCACTACCGCAGGAACTCCACAACTTCTGCAGGTTCTCAGTTCTATAAAGACAGTGCCTCTTACTTTGTCTTCCTTACTTTGATATTCCTGGTATTTAGCACAGTACCTGGCACTTAGGCTTTATTAGTCACAGCATACAGTAAGTCTGTCTGTGGCTTCAAATGTTTTCTCTTGAAAGTATACAGAAAAATGTTCAAGAGTAGATATAAAATATAAAGAGTTAGTAAGTATGTCCCCATATTTTAGAAGGGTATATAAACATACTACGATAAGTACAAACTCCGATTGTGTACTTTTTTCTCACGGATTCCATGTTTATTTTCTTTTAATAACAAACTGTCATTACTAGAAAATTTATAACTTTAGTTAAGAATTAATGTATTTCAGCATTTACTATGTGTCATCCACTGTACAAAAAAAAAAAAGGTAAATACAGAGTTATCATATGACCTACCAATTCCACTCCTAGATATATACCCCCCAAAAATATACAGCCATACAAAATCTTTTAGACATTCATAGTAGCATTATTCATAGCTAGAAGTGTAAACTTTCAATATCCATCAACAAATGAAAGCGTTTTTTTAAATGTGCCATGTCCATAAAATACAATATTACTTGGCAATCAAAAGGAATGACACATTGATACATGCTACAATATGTAGAAACCTTGGAAACATTACCCTAAGTGAAATAAATAAATCACAAAGAACCACTAATTATATTATTCCATTGATATGAAATGTCCAGAACAGGCAAATCCATAGAGACAAGAAGTAGATTAGCAGCTGCCAACAGTTGGAGGCAGGGTAGTGGAGTGAGAATAAGGAGTGAAAGTTAAAGGGTGCAAGGTTGCCTTTCGGAAGGATAAAATAATTTTAAATTAAATAGTGGTGATGGTTGCATAACTTTCCAGTTATACTTTAAAAACCACTGAAATATATCTCAAAAAACTATGAATTTCAGGGTATTAATCATATCTCAGTAAAGCTGTTATAAAATTATAAAATAATAGAGTAATATAACTAATACAGTAGTACAAAGAAGGAGGTAGTCAGCTCTCCCTATGCAAGTCAGTGAACGCTTTTTAAAAAAGAAAAATGTTCTCCTTTCACAAGGAGAAAAGCTAGATCCTAAAAAATGGAAAGGTTCTTCCTTGATGAAGAAAGGTCTGTGGCAATGTACCCACAAGGGTCACTACTTACAAGGACCAGCAAAGAATGGGGTTGTTCTAAATATTGACCAGGGTCCACAAAGTAGGAAAAGTATGTTGGAATGCATGGAAGAGTAGCCATATTCCAAGATTCTCATATTCAAAGCCTGCATGGATGGGCATGAGACATGTAGGAGAGACAAGAGACGACCTTGAGAAGCAGAACAGGTCACAACCAGTGGTAAAGGAAGGCATAATGATTAAGCCCAAGTATTCCGGAGTAGATTCCCCTAGATTTGAAACCTGACTCCAGCATTTACCACTTGATGGCAGTAAGGAAGTTAGTACCTCTGAGTACTAGATTCTTTATCTGTCAAAGGGGATAACAGGAGGATTTAATGAGTTCTCCAACCTTAACTGCTTAGAACTTAGCTGCCCAAAGGAAGTAACCACTTACCGTCAGTACTACTGTTTGGTCCTAGATTTGAGCATACGCTTATTTATCATAAATCAAACAGCACATACCGAACTGTGGCTTAACAGTGAATTCCTGGTTTGTTATAGTATCACTTTTTATGAGAGTAAAAATCAAAACTATGCCATTAACTCCTTCATTTAATAAAAAAAAAAATTAAACCCCATTTATGGTGTTCAAGGCTCTGTGGGATGCAGATGTGAATAAAGATTCCATGATTTCGATCCAGATCAGTAGTTAAATGGCAAAATTATCATCCAACAGCTGCCTGGTAGGCTGTGTGAATCAACTTAGTGGTCTTGGTCTTATTTCAAATTCAGTTAGCTGCACTTCCAGCACTCAGCACAAATAGTATGAACAAAACGTCCCTCCAAATAAGGATCAAGGTCTATCGAAGAATTTTTTTTTAAGTTCTGTTGGTCCTGCTTTAATATGTATTTATATGTCATTCCATCAATTTGACACTTAAAAAATAAAACATCTTCAAGTGCAAAATTTATAACCTCGGTAACAGGAAATTACCTGATTCCACTACAAGACAAATTATATCAATGTTGGTAAATATTCATGATTTCTTAAAAATTCTTTAAAAGCACTCTTTTGAATAATATCAAAGCACTAAGAAATCTTTTTCAAAACCGACATATGCAGATATTCCACTTTTACCCATGTAAATAGAAGGGGTGAAAGGTCAATGGACCTTTCAAACACTGTGTTTATAGCTACTAATCTAAAAAACTGATGTATTTAACATTTAGAGGAATGCAAAAATTAAATACACGACCTATGTTCTATTTTTTTCTTGTTTTTTTTTGGTTTTTGGTGGGTTTTTTTTTTTCGTCTTTTCTAGGGCCTCACTCGTGGCATATGGAACTTCCCAGGCTAGGGGTCTAAATGGAGCTACAGCCGCCGGCCTATGCCACAGCCACAGCAACGCGGGATCCGAGCCGCGTCTGCAACCTACACCACAGCTCACAGCAATGTTGGATCCTTAACCCACTGAGCAAGGCCAGGGATCGAACCCGCAACCTCATGGTTCCTAGTCGGATTCGTTAACCACTGAGCCACCATGGGAACTCCCGACCTATGTTTTAAGAATACTTATTAGTTAGAAAGACAGAAGAAAAGAAAATGAGATCAGTAAATAAAGTAACTCAAGTAAAACTTTAAAGTAATAGAGTAAAAAAGTGGGGGAAATTAACACTAAAATCAGGGTTTTTTTTTTAAATTTAAGGTAAAATGGGAGTTCCTATTGTGGCGCAGCAGTTAATGAATCCGACTAGGAACCATGAGGTTGCGGATTCAATCCCTGGCCTCACTCAGTGGGTTAAGGATCCGGCATTGCTGTGAGCTGTGGTGTAGCTCGCTGACGTGGCTCAGATATGGTGTTGCTGTGGCTGTGGGGTAGGCTGGCAGCTACAGTTCCCATTGGACCCCTAGCCTGGGAACCTCCATATGCTGCAGGTGTGGCCCTAAAAAGACAAAAAAAAAAAGGAGATAAAAATTTAAGGTAAAATGAAACATAAGTGAAACAGAGCCAAAAAGTGAAGCATATGTAGGAAGATATAAGGAACTGGAAAAAAAAAAAGAGAGAAATGAAAGCAAAAGATAAAAAGGAGGAGGATTTCCTGAGAAGGGCTCTGGAAGGGACAATTACAATAGTATTAATAGAACTATGAAATATAAATAATTCAACGATCTGAATCTAAGATCAAAAATATAAAGTAGAGGAAAAAATGCACTGCTTTAAGCACAGTCAAGGAGAAAAAAAGAGTAAGATGATTTCATGACTTCATAGAAAATATTAATGATAGCAAAATTCTTTGTGTATAGGGGAAACAAATTTTGAGAAAGGAGATGGGCCAAGGGATTATTTGGAAAAATGTACAGGAATTCTGTGAAACTAGAATATAAGTATATGGTTATAATAAATAATAAAGGACACAAAGGAGATCATAATAACATGTTTCATAACTATAAGAGAAGTAGTCAATTGAAAAGGAAATCTCAATTTTCATAGGAAAGGGGCATAAATAGGTTTGATTAAAATATCTTAAAATGAAATTTAAGTTTTTAGATAGTTTATTTAACCTTTAACAAAATTTAATACATCAACTCTCAGAATACACTAAATCTTAGAATCAACAAAGAATTAATCAGGTATTACTTTTTGAGAAGTGGGGAGTAATTTTTCCAACTAAACTTTAGACAGCATAGGAGTTCCCGTCATGGCTCAGTGGTTAACGAATCCGACTAGGAACCATGAGGTTGCGGGTTCAATCTTTGGCCTTGCTCAGTGGGTTAAGGATCCGGCATTGCCGTGAGCTGTGGTGTAGGTTGCAGACGCGGCTCGGATCCCGTGTTGCTGTGGCTGTGGCCTAGCCTGGGAACCTCCATATGTCACGGGTGCAGCCCTAGATAAAGCAAAAAGACAAAAAATAAATAAAATTTAGACAGCATAGAATGGCATCAGATTATAAAGGGTCAACATTGGCAGGATTAATAAAGAGGGCTAGGAGTTCCCGTCGTGGCTCAGTGGTTAACAAATTCGACTAGGAACCATGAGGTTGCAGATTTGAATCCTGTCCTCACTCAGTGGGTCAGGGATCTGGCGTTGCTATGAACTGTGGTGTAGGTCACAGAAGCAGCTCGGATCTGGCGTTGCTGTGGCTGTGGTGTAGGCCGGTGACTACAGCTCCAATTAAACCCCTAGCCTGGGAACCTCCATATGCCACAGGTGCAGCCCTAAAAAAATAAAATAAAATAAAGAGGGCTAGTTTTGCAAACAAATATTCAAAACTTTCATGAATTTTCTCCAAGGCTCTTAATCCTATGATATTCAAACTGTTTACCATTCTTGTCAATTTCCCCTTTTTCAATTAAGAACTGGCCTGACTCAACTAGATCATTTGATGATGGCTTCGGGTAAAGTGAAGAACATCTTTAACATCACTTCCATAAACTTCCATTTTAATCTGTAAGATCTGCAATCCACTATATATCCATTATATTGACAGCAGTTTACCTGAATTTAATGCTGAATACTTATATGTCAAAAAAAAAATTATGAGATTACAATCAGCCAGATAAAAAGTACCCTCCTGCCTTCTTCATTGTACTTCGTTACGCTTTCTACTGTCTGCCTATATTGTCTCCATCCTCCCCACTCGACACTGGTTACTGAGAATAAAGAAAATGGTCCATACTAGCAGTGGAAGAATAAAAACCACTGATTAGAGACAGAAAGGACCCATACTAGGGACCACTCCTGGCGGTCACCTGAGAGGATACAAAAGCCCACCCAGCAATGGGAGATTAAAACTGTCTGCAGCTTTTTGAGAAGTGAACTGTGGTAGAAACAGCCTGGAAATGTGAGCGTAATATTGCTCCTGAGTTTCTAAAGGTTAGCTATGAGTAGATCAGAAGCTAGCTTTAATTCCATGAAATGTTTAGGGGGAAGAGAGTAACTACTGTCACCAGAGTCAAAGGTGGCCATTGAGCGAGTATCTACTACGTGCCCCACACAGGCCAAGGCACTGGGGATACAAGAGTAAAAAGAGATGTTACTGCCCTCATGAAACAAATTACTGTGAGGAGAAAGACAATAAAACCAATAAACAAAAATGTCAGATAATGGAGCACCATAAAGCAGTGGAATGAAGGTGGAGTACCTATATAAGGTAGTCAGAGAAGTAACACTTGAACAAAAATCTGAATAGAACAAGCGAGTCGTGGGCATTCCCGTTGTGAATGGATTCAGTGGAAACGAATCTGACTAGCAACAATGAGGACACAGGTTTGATCCCTGGCCTCGCTCAGTCGGTTAAGGATCCAGCCTTGCCGCCAGCTGTGATGTAGGTCACAGATGCGGCTCAGATCCCGTGTTGCTGTGAGGTAGGCTGGCAGCTGCAGCTCTGATTCAACCCCTAGCCTGGGAACTTCCATACGCCATGGGTACAGCCCTAAAAAGGAAAAGACAAAAAAAAAGCTGGAAAAAAAAATGAGGGAGTCATGAAGCTCTGTTATTTCACAGAGGAGAAACAAAATTGAAAGGCTCCATGAGGAAACAAACAAGCACAGCTATTCAAAGAAAAGCAGAAAAGTCAATGTGAGTAGAGAAGAGTGAGCAAGAGAGGAGTGGAGGGAGATCAAGTCAGAGAGACTTGCAGAGGCTAAGTCAGACAGGGGCTTAGAGGTCAAGGCAAGGAACTAGGATTTCTTAACAATGTGATAGCATAGGAAGAAACCGGAGAGTTTACCGACAGGAAAGTAACAAAGAAAAGCAGGGAAGTGATAAGATCTCACATGCTTTTTTTAAAGTTTGGGTTACGGTGGTGATCAGAGAAATAAACCTTCCTATAGACTTATAAGTTATAAAGAAACTATCCTGAAAGTTCCTGCCATTAAGCCTTATTCTATACAGAAATGTTACTGATTTTAAAAGCTTAAAGATAAAAACAAACTTTATTATTGTCATAATATTCTCAAATCACAAAAAAAATAATTTTCTACATTATGCTTCAATATAAAGTAACTATTCCAGCATTAATCTCAAACTAAACCTCACCTGTACCAATTTCTAGAAGACATTGTTTATAAGATTCTTTTTTTCTTCCACTGTACACAAGACAGTTGAAAAAAAAAATGGATTCATGCCAAAAACCAAAATGCTTCTACTGCCCCCTAGTGCTCATCTCATAGAATGAAGACCTTCCCACGTTAGTTTGGAAATAGCAATAAACACATTCACTGGATTTTGGAATAGAGCTTCTAGCATCCTCTGCTGACAGAATCTTGCAGGTGTAATTAAACCACTTTGTTTTAAAGAACATTAATTTTCCCCTGAAGTTAGAATCATTAAGTTTCCTCACAATGTTTTTAAAAAACTTCTCTTTCCAGTCAGCTGCAATTAAATTAAAATTGGTCATTAATCAAATATTGGTAATGATGATGAAAACAATGATGAAATCCAGCAATTCTGAGTACTTAGTATGTGTCAATCCCTATGTTAAGCGTTTACATAAATTACCTCATTCCGTATCAATCAATTCCTGAGAACTAAAAGGGAGGGTTTTTTTTTTCCACTTTTAACACTTCAAACTTTCCCTAATGCATGAGGAAAGAGACTGACTGATACAGGTGGTTGGCAATGACCAAGGCCAGAGGGATGAGAAGCCTCAAACCAGAAGTCAGGGAAGCACAGTGGCGGCCCAAGCTTGGGCTCTCCACCACAGAGCGTGCCAGCCAGGGAGCCAAAGAAAGTTCACGGAAGACAGGTGCTCACAACTAAAAAGTCACTGTTACATCTAGCCTTTAGCTACAGTCATAAAAATGCAACTTTCAGTTTTCCATAGTAATGGGAAACGGGATAGCAAGGACAATGAAAATCCTCAATAATCCCCAAGTTTCCATCTGGTTACATTACAACCTTCTTTACCTTTAAAAAAAATCCGAATTATACACATGTAATAGATACAGTTTAAAAATCACTTTCACCTCTTTCCTGACTCTACGCTCTCAAATTTTTGTTCACTTGTCCAGTTCAAAGCAAAATAATAATATACCTCCAAATACTCACTAAATACTTCTAATTATTTAACAGTTGGTGTAGTTTAACAAAATTCAGTCATGGTTTGCGTGCCATTTTCACTTGCATTCTATTTGAAGGGACAGTTTTATTACTACTGCAGATAAGTAAGATTGAACAAAGGGAAAATGAAAAGTAAGTTTGCTATCAAAAGAAATTATGATATACATTAACATTTCCAATCCAGTGACTTCTGCAGTAACACTAAACCAACTACTAACCTGCAACTGAAGTGAAATGCATATTAAAAAAATTAATCACAATCAGGCAGTATAGTTCCTAATGTAAAACTATCAATATGTTCTCTGGTAATTTTCCTTCCAATTCTAGTGCTATCGAGAACTCATTGCTTTTTGGCTGCACCCATGGCATGTGGAAGTTCCCAGGCCAGGGATCAAACCCATGCCATAGCAGAGACCCAAGCCTAGTGACAACACCAGATGGTTAACCCAATAAGCCACCAGGGAACTCCAAGAACTCGCCTTTTTTTTTTTTTTTTAAGTTCATGACTAGAAGAGACACAAAGAACTAGTGGGGTGATGGAATGTCCTATATCTTGTTTGGGATGGTGGTAGAATTATCAAAACTGCTCAGACTAAAACCTTAAGATCTGTGAACATTATTAGATATAATTACTCCTCAATCAGAACAATCACCTTTTAAGTTTTGTGGGACTGTTTTATGAGAACACTACAACTTTCTTCTGCCTCGTTTAACAGACAGGTTCATAAGCAGTTATAGTCTATACAGTTAAATTAACGAATTAGTCTCATTCAACTATGGGGCAGCTCTTATTACAATTATTAAATTATTATGTAACTAAATTTTAAACTTAGGACAAAAACAGGTGTCTAGTGAGTTCCCTGGTGGCCTAATGGTTAAGGATCCAGCATTGTCACTGCTGTGGCACAGGTTCAGTCCCTGGCCTGGGAACTTCCACATGCTATAGGCACAGGAAAAAAAAAAAAGACAACAGGTGTCTATCTGCATCTTGATGCTCACATTTCTTCTGTTCAGTCCTCTATCTCTACTTCCTCTACTTCCATTTCCATGTAAAAAAAAAAAAGGGGATTGATATGTCAAAAATAGAAAATACCCTCAAATGCCATAAAATGAAGTTTCCATTATAAAAACCAAAAACAACATTGTAAATCACTTTAATCACTTTAATAATAATTCAAAAAACTTGTAAGACTGCCTCTGTTAAGGATCAACAAAATCTTTACATTGGATATGAACTGTCTTCTGCGGCAAAATAATCCCCAAATATACTTTTTTTAATTTTTAGTAAGATATAATTGATTCACAGTGTTCTGCCTATTTTTTTTATTGTTCTTTTTTTGTTTTTTGTTTTTTGCTTTAGGGCCACACCAGCGGCCTATGGAAGTTCCCAGGCTAGGGGTCAAATAAGAGCTATAGCTGCTGGCCTACATAACAGCCACAGCAATGCCAGATCTAAGCCATGTCTGCGACCTACACCATAGCTCATGGCAACATCGGGTCCTTAACACACTGAGTGAGGCCAGGGAACAAACACACATCCTCGGAAACTAGTCGGATTCCTTTCCACTGCGCCATGATGGGAACTCCCTTGTTCTCATTTTTTTAAAGTAATATGTATTATTGTAGAAAGTATAAATATTAAACTAAAACCACAGACAACTCCAAAAAATAAAAATAAAAGCCAAATACACTCAGTTCCACTTGATAGAATTTACTCTATGTACTATATTAAAGACATTAAACTAGAGGTTGTAAGAATTTTTTTTAATTTATTTATTTGCAAATCCCTATGCCTCAGATCATTACATAGGACTGCAAAGGAGAGGCAGAGTAGTTAACTCAAAAATACAAATAATGATTTCACATGAAAAATAGCTTAAGTTTGCTACAGAAGGTAGAAAACAGGCCTGGGACGTGGCACCTGCAGCTGGCATCTGGAGAGGCGGCTTGAGGGAATCCACTTTGTGAAGTGGTTTCCAAAGGCCAGACAGAATTAAAACAAGCAGAAACTGGAAGAATGTGAAGGAAGCATTAAAGTTTTGATCAGTGTCCACTCAAAATGAGCAGACTCTTTTGTCAGAGAGAATTAATGGGCAAATGGGAATTGGTGAGGTCTAATACACTTACAAATCAGGCCTTCCTGTATTAGCCTACTCAAACGAGAGATTAAATGGGTCCTTGGAAAAAACCTGGAATTACTAACAGAGCCAGCACTAAATGAGGAATAAATTACATGTCAATTGTGGAAAATAATAAAAGAGAAGGGAGGAGGTAAAATTCCTTAAAAAAAAAAATGATAATCAGAGTTCTCTGATGGCTTAGCAGTTGGAGACTTGGCATCGTCCTGCTGTGATGTGAGTTTGATCCCTGACCCAGGAACTTCTGCAGGCTGTGGATGAGATCAAAAATTAAAAAAAAAAAAAAAAATCACACCATGAGAGCTCCCTTGTGGCACAGGGAGTTTGTTAAGGATTCGGTGTTGTCACTGTAGCAGCTCAGGTCACTGCTATAGCAAGGACTCAATACCTGGTCTGGGAAGTTCCACAAGCCATAGGAGTAGCCAAAACAGGGATAATCATAAACTCAACTGAGGGAAAACTGCCTACTTTGTTTACAGTATTAACTTGCTTCACTAAAGAAGCACATTCTCCTAAAGAAAAACCATTTAAAATGTACTTTCTTTAAGATCTCTTACTGGGAATCCTTTTGTAAAGTTAAAAGAAAAACCCTTTCCTGTGCCTCCATTTCCTTCATGGTTTCACAGATCTTCTGTTAAACGAACCTGACATATATAGTCGAACTTAGCTAAGATCTTAGCCAAGACTGATTTTATGGAATCTTTCTTTAACAAAATGAACCGTCAAGACTGCGCCTCATTTCTAAGGAAATAAAAACGGTAGAATAATGAAAGGCAAGATGAAAAAGACAGGAATTCAAACAAAATTCACACATGCTAATACAGAAACTAAATCCTAAGAGTTTAAAGATTGCATTGGTATCCATAAACTTGATGTCTTTTGCTACATTAGAGAAAGGCAGCTAATATGTTCACAATATACAAAATGAAATCAAAGAGTATATATGTGTATGTCATACAATATTAAAGGACTATTCACAATGCCAGAAAAGCTTTTAAAAGTAAATAATTTGCCATTACTATAAGTGAAAGTACCAAGCACTGAACATAAATTCATGCTCACTACACGTTAGCTGGTTCCCCTCATTATCCACCCTTTTTAATGGAAGCACTGAATTTTAGCTGGAACCCTAGATTCCTGAAAGTAAATATATTTCTTGTGTGACAGAAAGATAATAAGTTCAAAATGAGCAGCCTCCTTTTCACCCCTTGTGTCTTCAGCTGCCGACAAAACTACAAAAATAATGGCTACAGCTACAGCATCCATGCTGAAGCCCACACATGGATGATGACAGCACAAAAAGGACAGGGGCAGCCTTACCTGCAAACTAGCTCTAAATCCATTTAACTCTTGATTTAATTTATGTAAGAAGAAAAAAAGACCTCTGTCTTGTTTAATGCATTATTATTTTCCATTTTTCTGTCACCAGCAGCCAAACAAGTACTAACTGATATATAGCTTCACCGCTTAAAAGAGGCTCAAAGCTCAATGTCACTGGCTTCCAAGTATGGGAGGCAGCATAGTAATGCTAAAAGCACAGCTCAGGTATGAATTAGCAACCCTACCACCGAATAGTGAGACAGCAAATAAACAAACTGGGTAAATGATTTAACCTCTGTGGGAAAAAAACTGAAAATTACTGATTATTTTAATGGTTCTTAATTCAAATTCTTTTTTGTACTGAAAAGCTTTATAGTCAGATGCATCTCTCACTACATTTACTCCTAATTTTTGTTGTTTTTCCTGTTGTTAAACAAGTATCTCTTTTTCAATTTTACCCTTTAAACTCGACATTATTAATCTGTTTCAATTAGTCTGCTTTAGGTAGAATCATATCAAATACAATAATATTCTCACTTTCTTCTAATATTTAGTCTTGATTATTTTAGTTTAATTAGCAAAAATATCTATAATAATGTGTAGTTACCACTTTTTATTCCTAGTTTTAATGAGAACATCTCTAGTGCTCCTTAATTATGTATAACACTGTATGAGACATGGATGAATTACACAATATTAAAGTTCTTTTGGGGGGGGCACACCTGTGGCATGCAGAAGTTCCCTGGACAGGGATCAAACCTTCACCACATCAGTTACACAAGCCACAGCAGTGAAAATGCCAGCTCCTTAACCACTCACTAGGTCATCAGGGAATTCCCTAGTTTCATTTTTAAATGATTTTATTAGGACTCATGTTAAAAATGTTTAATTCCCTTTTTGCTCTATATCAAAGCAGATCATTGTATTAATAATACCAGACACAATTCTGAAGGTTTTACATATACATTCGTTCACTGATTCAATCATCCACACAACTCAAGCTGAGTGCTATATTAGCCCTATTTTAGAGAGGAGGAAAGACAGACACAGGGCAGTCAGGTAATACCCAGAGTCACATAGCTTAGAAGTGAAAGAGTCCCATTTGGCTTCAAAGTGCCTTTCCTTAATCACTACTCTATATATTGCCTCCTTACATCTATATTTTGTGTCTTTTAATTGCCTGGATTGCAACCATAATAGTCAATAGTGAAAACTAGGAGATGACTTAAGTGGCTATTGACGTGCTATCCGGTGGCAGTAATGGAACAGAAATGGAGAGATCTGGTCGAGACTCTGGAGACAGGGCTAAGGAGACTTGTTGAGGAATTAGAGACTGGATGCAGGGTAAGATGGAAAGAAAGGAATCAGTAATAGTGACTAGGTTTTGCGGCCTAACCACAGCAAATATTTAGAGCTCTGTTTCCTATGTTTTATATTAACTTTATTTATGTACTCTGGTTTTTCTTTTTTTCATTCATTCTTCCTAACTTATGCTTTCTTACAGCATTCCACTTCATTAAATCCTTTTTGGAGCAAGGTAAAACACACTCAAAAATAAGTTTTTTCACTAGTACTTAAGACATTTTATGTTCAACATTGCTCTGTTTGGGTTTCTCCAATATCTGTTCTAGATTTTTAATTAAGATCATAATTGCCTTATAAAAAAGGACTGCTGTTTGTAATCACATTGTTTCAAATGACAGGCACCGTTTATGATCAGTGTGGAAAATGGATAAGAACAGAAAAGTATACGGCAGAAATAAACATTATCCTCACTCCCACAATACCAAAGTAAGCAATAGAAGGGCTTTTTTCCATGCATATGTATTATGAAAATTTTTGAAATCACACTGTCTATACAGTTTTATGTCCTTTCCTTTTGCTACTGAAAACTTATTAAACATGTTTAATGACTACATAATATTTTTGTGACTATACAACGATTTACCAGCCTTCCCCCATTATTATTTATTTGAATTATGTATAATTATTCTAATAGTTTATATATGTCAGTTATTTTCGAACTTTTTTAGACATGAAAACTTTCTGTTAAGAGAAAGCGCTGAGCAAGCCCAACGTAAAACCAAGTGGACCTCAATGAACACAGGTGAGGGACCCCATCCCACCACAACCACCCCCCAACGGTGTTCACGGAATACATTCTGCAAATCACTATTACATGCAGTGCTGCGATAAACATCTTCGCACACAAGCTTTTTCCATAGTTTCCTTAGGACAGAATCCCAGAAGAAGTGATATTACTAAGTTTAAAGGAAATGACCGTTGTCAAGGCTCCTGATATTATAGCTTCAATAGTAAAAACAATACTGTCAGAGCTCCTGGCTCAATTTCTAGAATATCTACATGTTCATAGCTCTTCACAAAATATGACAGCTATGATTTAACAGGTATAATTCAAGATAGGCATAAAAAAGAGAGCTGCAAAAGGAACTCATCATCTCTCCCATGTCATCTTCTGAAGCAATTAAATACTAATACTTTTAGAAACACTGACCATCACATATCATGAAAGAAATATTTTTCACAAAACAGAAATAAAAAATAAGTATCACTTCTGGAAGAAAGAATATTCTTATATAAGTTTCATATGAAAATTTTTAAATGGCTTCATTAGCACGGGGAAGCAATTCCATGTCCTTCTTTTTAGGAAACATTATTTTATAAGCAATGATCCCATGTCCTTCAGTATCTATGAGGCATGATACAGCTCATAACCTAGGAAGGGACCCTAACTTAGTGAACCTGTAACCCCAGTTGTGTCTAAGTAGTCACAAGTGGTTTGAGAAGAGGTGCATCAGAGTAATCTATGAAGTGTTTTGTTACAATACAGATTGCAACACTTGAGGCAAGTTCACCCTAGTGCCACTGAATTGATATCTGATTACAGAACCTACAATATAATTTTTTTCTTGGCCACACCCACAGCAATATGGAAGTTCCCAGGCCAGGGATCAAGCCTGAATCACAGCAGTGACCCAAACCACTACAGTGTTAATGCCAGATCCTTAACCCACTGTGCCACAAGGGAACTCCATATTTTTAATTACATTAAAGATGATTCTTATATTCAGATTAAGAATCACTGGATTAAAAATTTTTTAATATTTTTCCATTAATTGCAATAATACTTGCTGAAATATTTAGCCACTCAAGTATGTAAACTTGGCTGCTCTTCTACTAAGTAGAATGTCTCTCTAAAAAGTCACAGTGTTTTGCAAGTTTCTGAGCAACAACAACAAAAAAAATCAAATTGTATTCCAGAATCCCCAGGAGTCATGCCCGCCTGCTGTGGTGGTTTATTTTCCCTCATCTAGGGAATGAGTACTATTATTTGCAATATGACTTGTATTACAAATAGTTTATTCCTGCTGCAGTGAGGAAAGGGACTGAAGATCCTAG
Source organism: Catagonus wagneri (assembly GCA_004024745.2). Taxonomy (NCBI): domain Eukaryota; kingdom Metazoa; phylum Chordata; class Mammalia; order Artiodactyla; family Tayassuidae; genus Catagonus; species Catagonus wagneri. The sequence continues at coordinate 11,021,508 of PVHT020000009.1, read as the reverse complement.
AGACAAAGAGTCAAGCTAAGTAACTACAGCCAAAGTTTAAGTACAAGAAAACAAAAGCCTGAGTTTGATCTTAAATGTTGAATTTAGAATACTGTTGGAGCTTAAAAAATGAATATGTTTCATGAGTGGTTAGAAAGCTGGATCTGAAGTTCAAATAAGATGAGCCAATGCCTCCAGTTGCTCTGAGTGAATAGGAGTCATGAGCACAGGAAGATGTAAGAAACTCCACCCAGGTCAAGTATGAGATGATAAGGCAGACAAGGACCTATCCTCAGGAAATGCTTATGGTTGGAGAAATATAAGGAAATATGAAATAGTAAAAGAGCAGAAATGTAAGCACCACTGGAGCAGGGATGTGTCTGCTTTATTTACTGCTGTGTCCCTAACACCTGGAAAGTATCTGACTCATAATATATGCTCAATAACTCTTTGTTGAAAAAAACAGTCAAAGAGACAGGCAGCAAGCCAACAGTCTAGAGAAATTGCAAAAGATGAATTTCGAGGAAGGAGAAATCAACATTGTCCAATCATATAGAGGTACAGAATGAGAAGTGAGAAAGGGCCTTTGGGTTTGGCTATTGGGATTTCACTGCTGGGGAGCTCTGTGAGAACTGTTTTAGTGAAAATGACAAAAATAGGCAGAAACTGACAACAAAGACTTAAGGAGAAACTGTGTAGTGACAAAGCAGAGGTAGCAAACAAATTCTGCATTTCATGTGCTGATAAAAACAAAGAAGAAATTGGATAGTAGGTTGGGGGGAAAACTGAGTTAAAGGAAGATTTCAGTAGTTTGCAAGTGTAGGGTCAAGAAGAAATAGAAAGAAAAAGGCTAAAACAAAAGGAAACAAAAGATGTAAAATGCTGCTGCTGATGAATCCAAGGCTGAAAGAAAAAAGGAGAGGAACGCAAGGGTACCTATGGAATGGTTAAGCCTTTTTTTTTTTTTTTTTTTTTTTTGCTTTTCAGGGCCTCATTTGAGGCATATGGAAGTTCCCAGGTTAGGGGTCGAATAAGAGCTACAGCTGCCGGCCTACACCACAGCCACAGCAACACAGGATCCGAACCACGTCTGCCACCTACACCACAGCTCACGGCAACACCAGATCCTTAATCCACTGAGCAAGGCCAGGGATCGACCCACAACTTCATGATTCCTAGTAGGATTCATTTCTGCTGCGCCACGACAGAAACTCCAGAATGGTTAACTCTTAATAAGCAGGTGGGACAATTCTGATATATCCCAAATTATAAAAATATAACCAGTATTCTGGTATATAAACCAATCTCATAATTGTGTTAGCATTCCTCAAACTGATCTGAAGGAACTAAATTCAGTTTTTGAGTCAAGAAGCAAAGAATTACTAGACCCGAACTCCAACCAACCACAAAAACAATATACTTCCAAGGTCAGAAACATTTGAACTCAAGGTTGAAACACAGGCCAAACTGCAAAGCAAATTACCTAAAATAAACCATGCTAATTCATCTGTCCAGATTCTACAATAACATTTTTGTTCAAGACAGTAATCAGATTTTCTTTGCCTATGTTCCCTAATTCTATTATTGTCTGATCAATATATTGGCTGTCAATATCCCACTTACCAAATACAATAAAGGAGAAAAATTTGTTTTCACTCAGAACTTAAAAAACAGACTGAGGTGGCCACCCATCTACTATCAAACCAGCTAGTTTTGCTGTTATGCCTCAAACATAAATTTTACATGCACCAAGATGACAAAAAATTCCTGTGACTTAAGAGTTCCTGCTGCGGTGCAGTCAGTTGATGATCCAGCTCATCTCTGTGGAGGTACCAGTTCGATCCCCAGCCCAGCGCAGTGGGTTAAGGATCTGGTGCTGCTGTAGCTGTAGCACAGGCTGCAGCTCTGGCTTGGATTTGATCCCTGGCTCAGGAACTTTCATATACCACAGATGTGGCCAAAAAAAGGCAAAAAAAAAATATTCACGACTTGCTTTATTTCAATATGCGCTTCACTGTGGTGGTCTGAGCCCAGCCCACAATATCTCTATGGGATGTCAGTAACTTTTACTATAGTACGTTGTTATAACTGGTCTATTTGATCTCATCAGCCTCATCCTTCCATTTCCCTCTAGTAAGAAAACTCAGCCATGCACTAATCAAGACACTTCACCACAATGTCAAGTACTTGCACACATCTGAGTTCTCACAACAGTAACTTTTTTACATTCTCTCTTCCCTAGTGCTCTGTTAGCCTTGCAAACCTGTCTTAGCCAACTCAGGCTACCATAACATAATACTAGAGGCTGGGTGACTAAAAGATCAGAACTTCATTTTCTCACAGTCATGGACTTCTGGAGGCCAGAAGTCCATGACAAGATGCTAGCAAATTTGGTTTCTGTTAAAGACTTTGTTATCTCAGACTTAGCTCTCTGGTGTCTCTCTATTTATAAGGACACTAACCCTATTTGGATCAGGGCCCACGCATATGACCTAACTTCACTTTGATTATTTCCAAAGAGGCTCATCTCCAAATGCAGTCACAGTGAAGGTTAGGCCTTCAACATATGAATTTGGGGGGCACATAAGCATTCATAACAAACAAACATAGCAAACCTCATTGTCACATATCATAGTTCAAGCTAAATATTACCTACTCTATGAACTACCCAAAATAATTAAACGGTTTTTCCAAGTCCACAACACATTGTGGCCTAGAGCGGTAGTTGTTCCTGTTTCCGATTATCTAAGTGTGTTTGAAAATGCTGAATGGGGGTTCTGTGTAAGTTCAAGATAAAATCTGCACCTTTTTATTGCTAAAATCTATATTCTTACTAATTGCTATCATAACGACTTCTGAATTATTTCTGAAAAATTTTCCATTATGACTGTAGACTTGTCCATTTCTCCTTATAATTCTGTCAAGTGCTGCTTTGATTACATTGTATTAAAATGCACACAGGCTAAGGATTACCAAATTTCCCTGGAGAATAAGTTATTTCTTTACCATTAACTAATGACACTCATTTTCCTAATTAGAATTATAACATGAGATTATTTTGTCTTTGTATTAATTTTATAATACTAACCAGTTATATTTTGATTTGAACTTTCCTGCTATATTTTCTTCTATTTCTCTTTCTTTCAATCTTTCTATGTCATATTTTAGGTGTATCGTTCATAAATTTTTTTTTGTCATTTTAGGGCCGCACCACGGCATGTGGAGGTTCCCAGGCTAGGGATCTAATCAGAGCCACAGCTGCTGGCCTACACCACAGCTACAGCAACACGGGATCCAAGCCACGTCTGCAACCTACACCACAGCTCACGGCAACGCCGGATCCTTAACCCACTGAGCGAGGCCAGGGATCAAACCTGCAACTTCATGGTTCCTAGTTGGATTCATTTCCGCCGCACCATGATAGGAACTCCCATAAATTTCTTAATCCAACCTGAGAATTTTTTTTTTTTTTGGCTGTCCCCACAGCATGCAGAAGTTTCCAGGCCCCAGCATTGACAATGCCAGATCCTTAACCCAATAGGCAAGCAATGAACTCCCAAGAATTTGTGTCTTTCAGGTAGCAAGTTTAGTCCATTTACATTTATTGTTTTTTGTTGTGGTGTTTTTTTGTTTTGTTTTGTTTGCTTTTTAGGGCTACACCTGCAGCATATGGACGTTCCCAGGCTAGGGGTTAAATCAGAGCTCTAGCTGCCAGCCTATTCCACAACCACAGCAAAACAGATCCGAGCGACATCTTTGACCTACACCACAGCTCAAGGCAACACTGAACCCTTAACCCACTGAGCAAGGCCAGGAATCAAACCCACATCTTCATGGATACTAGTCAGGTTAGCAACATGCTGAGCCACAATGGGAACTCCCCATTTACATCTATTGTGAATACTGATATACAGCTGACCTTTCAACAACACGGGTTTGAAATAAACAGGTCCACTTGTAAGCAAAAATAAAAATTTAATAGTAAATACTACAGTACTATACCATTCACAGCTGGCTGAATCTGAGAATGTAGTACCTTGGATATTGGAGGAACCATGTAAATGGAGGATGGACTGTAAACTATACTCAGATTTTTGACTGCTAAGAGAGTTGGTACCCTTAATTCCTGGGTTGTTCAAGGGTCAACTATATTCTTGTTCATGCCTTTCATCTTATTTTGTGACCTCAGTTCACCAAGATTTTCCTCTACTTCTTTTTCCGCAGTTTTTGGAATGACTGAGCTTTCTTCAATAGTATATCAAGAGCATTTTAGTATAAGTGGTATAGACAATAAGGAGGTACATTTTCTGTAGAGAATTAAAAGCAATAATAAAAACAGCTGAGATGAGACTACATTTTATTATCATCATGTGCTGGCAATTTCTAAAAATATTAGTTTAGAAATTTGGAGCTTTTTTACTTTTTGCTATGAACAGTGTTGAGTTTTGATATGTAAACATCAAACTTGCATATTTCTACTACTTATCTTTTACTAAACACTGTATTTCACATGAAGTTAGCATGATGAACTCCCCATTATACCGTCTACACCACACACCTGCATACATATACTTACTTACACACATTTTTAGATAGTGTTTTTAATGGTCCAGAATTTTTTTTTTGCCTTTTTTTTTTGTCATTTTAGGGCCACACCCATGGCATATGGAGGTTCCCAGGTTAGGGGTCTAATCAGAGCTGTAGCCACCAGCCTATGCCGCAGCCACAGCAACACAGGATCTGAGCCACATCTGTGACCTACACCACAGCTCACGGCAATGCCGGAACCTTAACCCACAGAGCAAGGCCAGGGATCGAACCCGCAACCTCATGGTTCCTAGTCGGATTCATTGACCACTGCGCCACGACGGGAACTCCCAATGGTCCAGAATTATTAAAGTTTACTTCAGGGGTCATTTCATATCTCCAGTCCCACTGTACTGCGTGTTCTTGCATCCAAACAGCAGGTTCAAAATAAACAATGATTATAAGGCCAAAGAAACAAAATGAGCATCTTCCATTCTGTTATTCTTTCAATGCCAGTGGGGAAAAAAAAGAAAAAATAGTAGACTAGAGTTGGCAGAAGAATTAAAAAGTGCAATGTTTAGGAGTTCTCACTGTGGCACAGTGGGTTAAGAATCTAACCACAGCACCTCGGGTTGCTGCAGAGGCCTTGGTTTGATCCCCAGCCCAGAGCAGTGAGTTAAAGGATCTGCAGCTGCAGCTCAAATTCAATCCTTGGCCCAGGAAATTTCATATGCCATGGGTGAGGCAATAAAAAAATTAAAAATAAAAAAGTTTTTAAAGGCAATGTTTGAACACCTCAATTGTTTTCATCAAAAACGTTCTAGGAGTTCCCATTATGGCTCGGCAGGTTAAAAACCTGACATAGTGTCCATGAGGATGTAGGTTCAGTCCCTGGCCTTGCTCAGTGGGTTAAGGATCCGGTGTTGCCACAAGCTGCAGCACAGGTTGCAGATGTGGATAGGATCTGGTGTGGCTCTGGCTGTGGCATAGACTGCAGCTGCAGCTCTGATTCAACCCTTAGCCTAGGAACTTTCATATGCGATGCGCGTGGCCATGACATTAAAAAAAAAAAAAGATCCACTCCAGGTATCAAAAATACAAAGTAGGATGGACTGGGAATTTGGGGTTAATAGATGCAAACTATTGCCTTTGGAATGGATAAGCGATGAGATCCTGCTGTATAGCACTGGAAACTATATCTAATCACTTATGATGGAATATGATGGACAACAATGTGAGAAAAAAGGAATGTGTAAGTGTTATGTATGACTGGGTCACCTTGCTCCTTGCTGTACAGCAGAAAATTAACAGAACACTGTAAGCCAGCTATAATGGAAAAAATAAAAATCATTTTTAAAAAAAACCAAAATACAAAGTATGCCAACGGTTTTATTTTATATTTTTTCCTTTTTTTTTCTTTTTAGGGCCACACCTATGGCATATGTAAGTTCCCAGGCTAGGGATCAAACCAGAGCAGCAGCTGCTGGCCTATGCCACAACTACAGCCACAGCCAGCCATGCCAGATCTGAGCCACATCTCCGACCTATGCTGCAGTTTGTGGCAATGCCAGATCCTTAACCCACTGAACAAGGCCACAGATCAAGGCTGCACGCTCATGGATACTATTTCGGGTTCTTAACCCACTGAGCCAGAACAGGAACTCCTATTTTTTTTCCTTTTAATATTTTAGAGGTCACGAAACTTATTTCTATTCTTTGGGCACTTACTCTTAGAATTACAACTTGAAAGCTGACTTAAACTAATCTAAAGTTAACTAATATCTCTAGCCTCCTCCCAAATATGGCTTCAAATGAGTGAACTCATTCCACTCTTCCATCATCTAAGTTATTGTTCACACTAATTTTGATTTACTTTGTTTTTAAATTCCCCCAAATTTATTCATCATCATTACTCACATTCAATGCTACACAAGTTTAACAAAATGTTTATTAACTTTTTAACACCTGGCTTCCTGATGCCCGTTTATTATTTTTGAGTCCTAGTGCCTTATTCTTGAAGTACATCCTCTAGAGTTTTTTAAACAAGGACAGTCAGGGAGTTTCCGTTGTGGCTCAGTGGTTAATGAATCCAACTAGGAACCACGAGGTTGCGGATTTGATCCCTGGCCTTGCTCAATGGGTTAAGGATCCGGCGTTGCCGTGAGCTGTGGTGAAAGCTGCAGACGCGGCTCGGATCCCGCGTTACTGTGGCTGTGGTGAAGGCCAGCAGCTACAGCTTCTGTTAGACCCCTAGCCTGGGAACCTCCATATGCGGCCCTAGACAAGGCAAAAAGACAAAAAAAACAAGGACAGTCAGTAGTAAACTCCCATCTTTTTTTTTTAATTTGGTCTCATTCATGAATAACTGTCTAGCAGGGAACTTGATTACTACATTACCCTAAAAAACACTACTCCACTGAATTCTTAAATTACCACTGAAATACTTACTTCCTCTTCTTCTGAATCACCATCATCATCATCATCATCTTCTGCTTCTTCACCAAGAGGTGCAGGTAAAGGACCAAGGATATCTTCCTCCATATGATTAACTGGCTCTTCCATCATTTTAAGGGGTAAAGGGGGGCCAATTAACTCATCAGAAGAAGAATCGGAACTCTCTTCACTTTCACTGCTGCTTGTACTTCTGCAAATACAGAAACAGAAACTCACTGCCTTTGCTGCAACAAAGAACATAATCTAGAGATAGTATTGATTTTTCACTGAACTCAGTTTTTTAAATGTTTTAAAATTTGTAATTCAAACACTAAATGTGTGATTCAAATATTAATCTTAACTTAAAAATTCATTTAATGCCGCTAAACTGTATACTTTAAAATGTTCAAAATGGCAAGTCTTACCATTAAAAATTTCGCCACAATTAAAAATATCACAGCACCATAGTAAAAAAAATACAATTTAGAAATATGGAGGTAAACAGAAAAAGAAAAAGGTTTTAAAAAGTTACGGTTTTCTCTGGGAAGTAAGAATCATGAACAGGGAGAAATGAGACTTTACAATTTTTGACTCTAACACATATATGCTACTTCGAAAAAATGTAAAAGATCAGTAGTTTCTAGGTGTCTGTGGGGAGGGAGGGATGAAGACGTGGAACACAAGACACTGAAGACAGTGAAACAACTCTGATGGATACCAGAATGGTAAATACATGTTGTTATAAATCTGTCCAAATCTGTTACACAGAATGTATATCAAGGAGAGAACCCTCATGTAAACTATGAATTGTGAGTAATGAAATGTGTCAGTGTGGGTTCAGTTGAAACAAATATACTCGGAGTTGTTGATAATGGAGAAGGCTATGAATGTACGGGGCCAGGGAATATATGGAAAATCTCCCTACCTTTCGTTCAATTTTGCTATGAACCTAAAACTACTCTAAAATGAAGTCTACTATATAATTTTTAATTAAAAATAAAGGGGCTGGGGAAATTGATTATTTATATGAAGGAAAAAATAAAACTGAATAACTTCTTTACATCATTCACAAAAAATTAATTCTATGTTGATTAGAGATCTAAATATGAAAAACAAAACTTAAAAACTTCAGAAAAATTATATAAAGTTATCCTTTTTTTTTCTTTTTACCCCCTCAGGCCAGGGGTCAGATTGGAGATACAGCTGTCAGCCTACATCACAATAAACACCACCACCAGATCAGATCCGAATCTGGGACCAACTCTGCAGCCTGTGGCAACACTGGATCCTTAATCCATTGAGCGAGGCCAGGAATCAAACCCACATCATCATGGACACTGCAACGGGTTCTTAACCCACTAAGTCACAATGAGAACTCCTCAGAAAATTATCTTTAGGACTTTAAACACTCATTTCCTTTTTTTGTTTTGTTTTTCTTTTAATGGCCGCACTCAGTTCTTGTTGCGACTCAGTGGTAATGAACCTGATTAGTCTCCATGGGAATGAGGGTTCGATACCTGGGCTCACTCAGTGGGTTAAGGATCTGGCTTTGCCATGAGCTGTGGTGTAGGTCGCAGATGTGGCTCAGATCCCAAGTCGCTGTGGCTGTGGCTATAGTGTAGGCCAGCAACTGCAGCTCCAATTCAATCTCTAGCTTGGGAACCCCCATATGCCACAGGTGGGGCACTAAAAAAAAAAAAAATGGCCGCACCCATGGCATATGAAAGTTTCCAGACCAGGGTCTGAACCTGAGCTGCAACTGTGACCTACACCACAGATGTAGCAACACCAGATCCCTTAACCCACTGCACTGGGCCAGGGAATAAACCTGCAGCTCCACAGCAACCCAAGCAGCTGCAGTAAGATTCTTTAACCTACTGCACCACAGTGGGAACTCCAAGACTCATTTCTTAAAACATGAAAACACAAACTAAAAAAGAAAAGGTTAAAATTAGAATACATTAAAATTTGAAACTTATTTTTTAAATACCATTGAAAAACAAAAATAATAATTTTCATTTTCCTACCAAGGGGAGAACACAAAGAAACCAGCAGAAAACATTGCAGAAGACACAGTTCTTATTATATCTTCAAACAGAAAATATATGACCAATAAACTTTTGAAATGATGCACAACCACACTGGTAATCAGCAATAAACACTTTAAGAATACCATCTTGGAGTTCCCCTCATTGCTCAGTGGTTAACAAACCTGACTAGGATTGGAGGATGCGGGTTCAATCCCTGGCTCTGCTCATCGGGTTAAGGACCTGGCGTCACTGTGACCTGCAGTGCAGGGTGCAGATGTGGCTCAGATCCGGCATTGCTCTGACTGTGGTATAGGCTCACCACTACAGCTCCAATTCGACCCCTAGCCTAGGAACTTCCTTTAGGTAGGTTCCTTTAGGTAATCAATTTCCCCAGCCCCTAAAGGAAGTTTCATGTTTTGTCTGAAATGACAAAAGACAGAAAAAAAAAAAGAAGAATACCATCTCATAACAATCAGATTGGCAAAAATAAAAATGTCTAACAATAATAAGCATTAACAAGGATGTGGAGCAACCAAAACTACATTCTGCTGATGGGAAAGTAAACACATACAAACTCTTTAGAAAATAACTGAGCCACACCTAAAGATAAATATGTACTTAGTCAAAGACCTAGCAAGTCCACCGCTAGTCACGTACTCTTCCAAAACTTTTGTACATATAAAACTGAGGATAGGAGAGCTCTAAAAGCATATTTTACAATAGTATAGAAAAATAGCAACCCAAGTTAACTAGATAATGGATAAACTGCAGTATAGCTCTCAGTGAAAAAATAAAATGCACTGAAAATTAATGAACTATAATTCATTTATCAATGTGAATCTCAAAAACCTCCTGTTGAATAAAAAAAGCAAACTGAAGAAAACATATATCCATCAAGGACATCTACTAAAATAAGAAATCATATGAAACAACATGTATTATTTAGGAATATATTCATATTTAATAAAGTTATTAAAAAGAGAAAGGAAAGATAAACATCGGAAAGGTTTCCCCTGTGGAGGAAAGAGAGAAATTTGAGTAAGGAGAGGATTTCAAAGGCAGTGGTGAAACGCTCCACTCTGCCCCACAGGCTGTTTGTTTCATTGCTCTCTTTAAGAATATGAGATCTAAAGTTTTATATATATGACATACTGCATAAAAAAAATTTTTTGTTTAATTAAGGGGAAAAATATCCCTGACCTTATGGTGTCCACAGCCATATAAAAGAACACATTACAGAAACAGTACATGAGGAGTTCCCGTCGTGGCGCAGCGGTTAACGAATCCGACTAGGAACCATGAGGTTGCGGGTTCGATCTCTGGCCTTGCTCAGTGGGTTAACAATCCGGCGTTGCTGTGAGCTGTGGTGTAGGTCGCAGACGCGGCTCGGATCCTGCGTTGCTGTGGCTCTGGCATAGGCCGGTGGCTACAGCTCCGATTAGACCCCTAGCCTGGGAACCTCCACATGCCGCAGGTGTGGCCCTAAAATGACAAAAGGCAAAAAAAAAAGAAAGAAAAGAAACAGTACATGGCAGTTTATAACATGCTAAGTGCTATACTAGACATTTGGGGAGAAAGGTTTTAAAATAAGCAAAACAACATTATCTCAGTCTTAGGGAAAAAAAGATACACAATAAAATTATAAAGAGATACATGAAAAAAATTCTAACTTAGGAGTTCCTGTCGCAGCACAGTGGAAATAAATCCAACTAGGAACTATGAGGTTGCGGGTTCGATCCCTGGCCTTGCTCAGTGGGTTAAGGACCCAGCATTGCCATGAGCTGTGGTTTAGGTCGCAGACTCAGCTTGGATCCTGTGTTGCTGTGGCTGTGGTGTAGGCCAGCAGCTGTAACTTCGATGTGACCCCTAGCCTGGGAACCTCCATATGCCACGAGTGCAGCCCTAGAAAAGGAAAAAAGACAAAAAAAAAAAAATGCTCAATATTGCTAATTATTAGAGAAATGCAAATCAAAACTACAATGAGGTACCATCTCGTATTGGTCAGAATGTCCATTATTAAAAGTCTACAAATAAAAAAATGCTGGAGAGAACAGTGAGAAAAGGGAACCCTCCTACACTGTTGGTGGGAATATAAATTGGTACAGCCACTATGGAAAGCAGCAAGGAGGTTCCTCAGAAAACTAAAGACAGAGTTACCATATGATCTAGCAATCCCACTCCTGGGCATATAATCCAAACATTGTAATTCAAAAAGTTATATGCACCCCAATGTTCATAGCAGCAAAATCCATACTAGCCAAGACAAGGAAACAACCCAAATGTCTGTCAAAAGAGGAATGAGCTCATCAGGGGCTGGCGGGCCTGGCAGGAAAAAAAAAAAAAAAACAGGAATGAATACAGAAGATGTGGTACATATATACAGTGGAATACTACTCAGGCATAAAAAAAAAGAAATAATGCCTTTTACAGCAGCATGGATGCAACTAAAGATTACCATACTAAGTGAAATAAGTCAGAAAGAGAAAGACAAATACCATATGATATCACTTATATGTGGAATCTAAAATATGGCACAAACGAACCTATCTACAAAACAGAAACAGACTCACAGACACACAGAACAGACTTGTGGTTGCCAAAGAGGAGGTCTAGGGAATGAGATGGACAGGGAGTTTGGAGTTACTAGAGGCAAACTATTCCATTTAGAATAGTTAAGCAATGAGTTCCTACTGTACAGCACAGGCAACTATATCCAATCTCTTGTGAGAGACCATGATGAAATAGAGTAAAACAAAAAGAATGTATATATATATATATACATATATATATATATATATCCAGACCACACTATAATTCAAACAGTTATATCCACCCCAATGCTCATAACAGCTATATATACATATGTATGTGTATATATATATTTAATGACTGCGTCACTTTACTGTAGAGCAGAAACTGGCACAACTGTAAATCAACTATACTTTAAAATATATATATATACACACACATATACACACACCTAAACAATATCAGAATTCTTCTTCAATCCAAACTTGATATCTATATACCTATTTATGCTATTTAAAGTTCTTAGTAATTAAGTTACAGAGTATTAAACTTCACTTTAATTTTAATGGCTGCTTTCTCCTATAACTCAGTAAACTTAAAATGCACCTCTCTTTTTTTATTTATTATCTATTTCCATAAAAGATCCTACCAGAAAAAGGTTATCATGAATGCAGAATTTTAGGGAAAGGGACAAAATATGTACATGACCAAGTAAACATAAAAAAATTCTAAACCTGTCATATCTTTCCAAGGCTACACAGTTATGCTCCACAGTCAAAAAGCGCAGACTTTAACACTACATCTGGAATACTTTAGAAAAAGTCAATTGATTCACAATGTGACAAAGGACTTTTTCGTGGTCCTAAGGATATACAATTACCTAAAATTGGGAAACAAATTATGCAAGCAAGTATCAGGAACTCTGCCTAAATTGTGCTCTGAACACCTAGGAATTCATAGTTTAATAGCACCCTTTTGAAAAAGATAAGCACCTGGAAGATGGTTTAGAGCAATCTCTGGCCACATTTGAGCCTGAAGGTGTTGGTTCAATATCTTCAGTCTGCCTTCTTAATTCTTTCTCTCTGTTCATTTCTTCCTCTTTTTCTCTTGCTTCTAAAAAGATTGAAAAAATCTTTTCATTAGACTTCAATTTTTCATTAAAAGACTGAAAATTAACATATTCACAAAGATTTGGCATGAGAACGTTACCAATAACAGCAGAAAATCATCACTCCAAATGCCCACAATGAGGAAGTTCCTGAGTGGCTTAGCAGTTTAAAGATCCAGCATTGCTGCAGCTGTGGCACAGGCTGCAATGCTGCATGGGTTCAATCCCTCGCCAGGGAACTTTCCCTGCCACGGGTGCAGCCAAAAATAAAGTAAAATAAAATTTAAATAAATGTCCAACACTGAGAAAATAGTTGAGTTTTCCTGTACATCAACATAATATAAAAATACAACTAATAAAAATTGTGATGGAAAATACACAAATTTGGGAAAATATGAAGATATGCTTAGCAAAATTAGCATGTGTATATGAACCATGACCACACAATGTAAAAAGATGTGGCAAGTGATAAAAAGCATTCAAAGGTTAAGGATGTTCCCCTTGTGTTGCAGCAGAAAAGAATCTAACTAGTATTCATGAGGATGCGGGTTCGATCCCTGGCCTCATTCAGTGACTCGGGGATCCCACGTTGCTGTGAGCTATGCTGTAGGTCACAGACTCAGCTCAGATCCCACATTGCTACGGCTGTGGCATAGGCCAGCAGCTGCAGCTCCGATTCAACCCCTAACCTGGGAACTTCCATATGCTGCAGGTGCAGCCCTAAAAACCAAAAAAAGTGTTCAAAGGTTAAGATTTTAGGTAACCTCACTTTGAGTTTTTAATGCTTTAAACCATAAATTCAGCACTTCATTCCTTTCCGAATTTATCCAACTGAACTTTTGGTCTGACACTTCCTACCAAAGTCATGAGAAAATTTCCATTACATTAAGTCTCCAGAGTTGTTTACTTTAGAAAGACAAAAAAAAAAAAATTTAAGGAAATTTAATCTTTCTCCTCTGAAAATCTCACTCCACAATTAGGGGGGCACACAGGAAAGAAATGAATTATATGAACAGGCTGGTTCTGCCACCATCCTCAATAACCTGAGATAATCTCTCATATTTTTTTCTAATTTAATGAAATATACCCAAAGTTAAGCAGTATCAAACGGCACTAGTTAACTGGAATGTTGTACTCTTTAGGGTTTTGTGTTGCTTAGGATATAAGAGGATGAGGAAGGAGGAGATAGCCTGCAGGTGTCAACTAGTCTTTCATTGCAAACATGGGAGGTAAAACTCTCCAGGAAGAGGTAAGGTCAATGTTTCAGCTCTAATTCATGTTAATTTTTTTTTTTTTTTTGAGTTCTCCACTGGGCCGAGGTGGGTCAGGAGTCAACAATTCTGTACTCTGATGGTGGAAGAGGCTGGAAACAATAAGAAAAGGGTAATGTTCAAATTTAAGTGAGCCTGCTGGGCTCCTGCCCTCATCCTGCTTCTCCAGCCATTCCCTCCACACCCTGGGGAGGAGGAAGCAGGAGGGACCACACAGACTGAGGGTGCAGGTCCTACTGGCAGGTCTGACTCTAATCAGAAACTATACTGAGACACACACTATTAGCCACCTACTTAAAAGCCCCTTCCCCCAATTTTTCTTGCTAAGAAAACCACAATTCTCTCCAGCTAAGAGGCAGCACTGTGGTCCAGGAGATGCTGGGCTCCTCCCGACCCAGAAGGAGTGATTTCTAAGTCAATCAGTCATACTGCTCTTGCCATGACTGTTTCTGGGACTTTTCTGTGTGCCACACTAATGCCGGCCGGTAATATGTGAGGGGAAGTCAGCTGGAGGTGCATTTGAGAAAGATTTTCTTACTCCTAAAGAGAGTCGTTCAAAAGTCTCCTTTCAGGAGGTCCTGTCGTGACTCATCAGTAATGAACCCGACTAGTATCCATGAGGATTCAGGTTCGATCCTCGGTCTCGCTCAGTGAGTCAGGGATCCCGCATTGCTGTGAGCACTGAGCTGTGGTGTAGGCTGGCAGTTGCAGCTCTGATTCAGTCCTTAGCCTGGGAACTTCCATATGCTGTGGATGCGGCCCTTAAAAAAAAAAGTCTCCTTTCAGCCCACAGATGTGATCATCTGCATGTAACAAAATTTAGCTGACAAAATTTTGAGTCATGAAGACATTCAGCTTAGAACAAGCCAACGCTCTCAAGCCGGTAAAGCAGAAAAAGTGGAAAAAAACTTCGTGTTAGGACTCAGAAGATGGAAGAGCCCCATTCCAGAGCTCTTGTCATAGTGTGACACTAAACTTTGCTCATTTGAGCCATTTTTATTATTTATTTATTTACTTACTTACTTATTTTCTTTTAGGGCTGCAACCGTGGCATACGGAAGTTCCTAGGCTAAGGGTCGAGTTGGAGCTGTAGCTGCTGGCCTACACCACAGCCACAGCAATGCCAGATTCCAGCCACATAATGCTGAACCCTTAACCCACTGAGGGAGGCCAGGGATGGAACCCGCGTCCTCATGGTTACTAGTCAGATTGTTACTGCTGAACTACAATGGGAAGGTCTGAGCCATTTTTAATTAGGTCTTCTATGACTCCTTTGCACATTAACATCAACCCTTCTTTTTTTTTTTTTTGTCTTTTTAGGGCCACACCCACAGCATATGGAGGTTCACAGGCTAGGGGTTGAATAGGAGCTGTAGCTGCTGGTCTACGCCACAGCCACAGCAACATCAGAACTGAGACACGTCTGCAACCCACACCACAGCTCACTGCAACACCAGATCCTTAATCCACCGAGTGAGGCCAGGAATCAAACCTGCATCCTAATGGGTGCTAGTCAGATTTGTTTCCACTGAGCCATGATGGGAACTCCCAGCATCAACTTTAATTTAACAAAAATACTAGCAACTAATAATCACATGGAGCTTACTATGCTATGCACTAGGTATTATTTTAAGCATTTGCTATAAACTAACTTTTTTAATCTTCAGAACAACCCTTGAAGTAGAAACTTTTTTTCTTCAGCTTTATTGAGGTATAACTGACAAATAAAATTGTAAGACCTGTAAGGTTCATAATGTTATGACTTAATACAAATATACATTGTGAAAGAATTCTCCCCAGGAAGTCAATAAGCACATTCATCACTCCACATATATACCTTTTATTTATTTAATTTTTGGGGGGAGGAAGCACATTTAAGCTCTACTATCTTAGCAAATTTCAATTACACAATACAGTTGAAATAGGTACTATTATCCTCACTTTACAGTTGAGGAATCTAAGGCAGAGAAGTAACAAAGCTGGTAAGTCCCAAGGCAGTAAAGTAAGGCTCCACCGCTGCATCTTTTCTTGATGCGACCAGACTTTCTAGAGGCTGTGAAATTATCCAATGAGTACTCATATATTATAAAAAAACCATGAGTCTATTTCTCTCTCTAAAAGGCCATAAACTATAGCCCTTTATTGCTTGCTTGTAACCAGACTATTTGCAAACTATTACCCACCCCACCCCAACCACCACTGTCTAACTGGAGATCCTCTCCAGTGGATAAATACTCCATACTATTTGCCCTGTTCCACTGAAACATCTAACTTTTTAATTTAAAACCTAACTTTTTTTTTTAACACTAGTAATAATTTTCTGTTCAGAGAGGTTTCTTCTGTCACCCGCTGCTTCATTAGAGCAAGAAATATAAAAAGTGAGGGAGGTATTTTTGAGAGAAAAAAAATTATTTTCCCTTATTTTTGACTGAGAACAAAAATCAAAATGAAACAGAATTCAAGAAACTGTAGCTCCCGGACCAACAGGATCATTTTCACGCACTTTTACCAAATGTAAAACCAAGTATACTGGAAACATAAAAATGCTCTCTATATTCCCCTAAGAGAGGTAAATTAACCTATTCCCCAACACCTCATTTCACTCTTCCAAATATCTCATTTTATTGTTATCTTTCTGCTGTCAGATAGTTATCAATTCTGCATCGCCATTTCTGCAAAAACATCCCATACGTATGCGATTCCTATCTGGATCAACAGCTAACTATACAAAGCTACCAAGTCCCATCTAGGCTGATTCACACAATTGCAGGCTCAGGTTAATGTAAAACAGCACCTGAAAAATCTCATTTTCATTACATCATTACATCGCAATCATTTTAAAAACTACAGAAAGGAAAAAAAATGAAAGTTAAGATAAAATGTAAAGGATCCTTCAATTTTAAGGAGTGTTTAATTGTTTTTTTTTAAAAAAAGGATAAAATATAAAGTAAAACAAATAAAAACATAAGCTAGAATGATTTTTTTTTTATCATGATATTCTTTTTTTTCCTATAGGACTTAAATCTTTCTACATCTCCCCTGACCCCGGGACTTAAATATAGTTTTTGTTATTCTAATTTAAAACAATTCACTAGCCTACCAGTTTCATGAAAATTTACATTTAATTTTAAATGTTTAATGCAAAACAGAACTAGAAATAAACAGATGAGAATACTTCAACAATTAAATTAGTTACAATTCTCCATTAAATATTTAGAAATGCAACTACTACATACCAAGTTCTGCATTACACATTATAAGAATAAAATGATGAACAAGGCTCCTATCATCAGGACATGAACAACATTAAAATAAGTTTGAGATTCTTTTCCCCTCTTTTTTCTTTTTAGGGTCGCCTCTGTGGCATATGGAAGTTCCCAACCTAGGGGGTTGTACAAGAGCTGCAGCTGCAGGCCTATGCCACAGCCACAGCAACATAGGATCCTAGCCACATCTGCGACCTATGCTGTAGCATACAGCAATGCTGGATCCTTAACCCACTTAGCGAGGCCAGAGATCAAATCCACATCCTCATGGATACTAGTCAGGTTCTTAATCCACTGAGCTACAACGGGAACTCCTGATATTTTTTTTTAAGTATTATTTAAAAAAACAAAAGCAGAGAACAATTATTACGTCCAGAGGGGTTTTGAAGTAATACCTAGAAAAGGTAAAATAAGAGGAATCAGTCTGCTTTGAAGACCCTGACTGTGGCGGTACCTAGAACTGCCAACCACCTAGTACCAAACCAGACAGTCTGGAAGTTAAGGCCTTCATTAAATGTCTAGTATAACTTATTATTGCAGGGATTCAACGGCAGCAGCCACATTATGTCTCAATTTTCTATACTGCCTGGGTCAACAGTCAGTGGTGTACACAGCTCTGAGAGCCACCTCTCGCCCAGCCTTCCAAATACTGGTTCCGCTGTAAGCAGGAAAGAAAAAAATGAAATGAGAATCAGATGGAGGTGGGAGAAGAGATAATAAAGAAACTGCTATTCTGATTCTGATAAATTAATTTCAAATCCTTATTTGTTCATAGCTCACATTTCTAAAAGGTTTTAGCACTCAGAACTTTTTATACTATTTTTTTAAGTATAGCTGATTCATAACATTGTGTCAGTTTTCTTATCCTATTTAGATAAGACTTTTTACTATGTTTAAAACAAACAAAAAAACCTCTGCTTCCACGGGAATACAGCACATACGGTCTTTTAACAATTTTAAATTTTTTTTCAGTCTTAAAATAACTGGTAACACCCTTATGTAAGTTGGATACAGTATTTAATCAATAAAAGAGCAACTAACTAAACCTTACCGAGTGTTTTCCGACTTCTCTCCACTGCCGTTCTTCGAGTTTGTTCAAACATTGCTTCCAAGTCAAATGTGCGAGCTTTTTTCCCTGAAATAGGAATAAGTAGCAGACTGTGAGCTTCTTGAACTAAACTGGCCAAATTTTAGGTACATAGTAAATACTTACCAATTAACCAAAAACCAGTTACTCTATCTAATAACATAAGATGGCTACAAAATAAGTATAAAATATCAATGAAGAAAGAGTTTCCTTTCCAGGAAATTCGTAATGACAATCTCAACACTAAATAACAATCAGTCAACTTTGCCATCATCCTGTAATTCATCTAGACCCTACTCCTTGAAACTACAACACTGGTGTGCTAGGCGAAACAGAAAATGTTCATACCCTAAGGGTCAAAACCTGTGACTATATTACATTACGTGAGGGACTTTACAAAGGTAATTAAGGTTATGAACTTTATAACTGGGAGATTATCCTGGTCGGCCCAGTCTAATCATAGGAGCCTTCACAAGCAAAGATGCAGAACAGGTAGGGCAGATATCAGAGATATCTGAAGCTTGAGAAGGACTAGAGTTCATCGGAAGATGACGGGGGCAAGATGACAAGTAATGCAAGCATCTAAAAGGGCTAAGAGATTCCTACTTGATAGCCAGGAAGGAAACAGGGATCTCAGTCCAAAACCACAAGGAACTGACATTCTGACAACCTGAATGTGCTTAGAAAAAATGTTAAATTTGCTTTTGCTGTCTTAATTTTAATAATAATACCTATTTTGTACTGGCAAGAACATGGCAAAAATGGCTTACTAACACACTACTGACTCTGGCATAAATTCAAACCACCTTTCTGAATGGCATCATGACAATATATATCAAAAAGTTTTACAAGTTCCCAATGTGGTGCAGCGGAAATGAAGCTGACTAGGAACCATGAGGTTGCGGGTTTGATCCCTGGCCTCCCTCAGTGGGTTAAGGATCAGGCGTTGCCGTGAGCTGTAGTGTAGGTTGCAGATGCGGCTCGGATCTGTCATTGCTGTGGCTGTGGCGTAGGCCGGGAACTGTAGCTCCAATTTGACACCTAGCCTAGGAACCTCCATATACCGTGGGTGCAGCCCTAAAAAAGCAAAAAAAAAAAAAAGTTTTAAAAGATATATACCCAATTTTTATTAGTTTTTAATAGCTCTACTTTTTATAAAAGTAGTCCCTCCTTCAGAAATATACCTATGGAAACACATAAAACACCTTTTACAAAAGGGGGTAAAAGAGTTATCTATGAAAACGTTTATTTTAGTATTATTGATAAAAGTTAGAAAATATGTGGGAGAAAATTAAACTGAGTTCCCTTGAGGCTCGCAGGTTAAGAACCTGACTAATATCCATGGGACGCGGGTTCAATCCCTGGCCTCTCTCAGGGGGTTAAGGATCCTATGTTGCCACAAGTCGTGGTGTAGGTCACAGATGCAGCTCGGATTCCACGTGACTGTAGTGTAGGCTCACAGATGCAACTACAATTCAACCTCTAGCCTGAGAACTTCCACATGCAGCAGATGCAGCCATAAAAAAGCAAAAAAAAAAAACAAAAACTACAAATTATCAGAGTTCTCTTGTAGTGCAGCAGGTTAAGGATCTGGCATTGTCACTACAGTGGCTTGGGTGGCTGCTGTGGCATGGGTTTGATCCTGCCCTGGAAATTTCCCCATGCCTCCACGTGCCAAAAAAAAAAAAAAAAAACACCCTGAAACAAAAATAAGTACCATAATACCACCTAAGAGACAGTAAATATAGCTCAAGGCATTACCAGATTAAATAAATACATGAACGAACGAAGGAGATCAAAATGAAGATTCTGGATTAGAAAAACCTGAAGCAAGAAAAGATTTACTATTCAACTGCAATTTTTTAAAAAATACCCAAATAAAGGACTTACTGTTATAACATCACTCAATGGTCCATTTATTGACAAGTGCAAATCACAGCGGTTAGTGCAGAGACAAGTGACCAACCAACAACACCCTCCACCGTATGAGTCTCAAAGCAATCTTCCTTTCTCACTAGCCTTCCCACAACTGTTACCTGAGTTGGTCCCAAGAGATAGGCAGGAGTTAGAAAACGGGTGCAGAAGCCAGTGTCTAGACATTGCAAGATACACACGCTACAGCTAAAGTAACTAGGACTTGACGCAGCGGAAGGTGAGGAATACAGGTGATAGTTTGGGCCCCCCTCTTAACCTGCAGGTCTCTAAACCTCTGCATGAGGAGACAGGATCGTGCCTAGAGCAGACACTCACCGAATCCCGTGAAACCCATGGTGACCGCCAGCTGCGGATCCGGCCCGGATGCGTCTGAACCTGTCACTGCAACAGGAGAAGAGAAAAAAAGGCCTAGTTATTGCGACGTCCCCGGCGCTCTGGCCCTGCCCGACCCACCCTGCCCGCGCCTGCCTCACTGAACCCACCTTCGCTGGGCCCCGGGCGCTCCATCGTCGTACACCCACTCCGCAACCAGCTACAGCGGTAAAACAGCAGCAGAAGACTACCGGTAAACCGGGCAGGAAGTATCGCCTCCAAGCTTCAGCGTCGCTGACAAGGCCAAGAGCGGCGCCTTCCGAGAATGCACAGAGGCCTTCTGAGCAGCGCCGCCCTAGCGGACCGGAGGAGTATAGGCACCGCTGAGTTAGCCTTCCAGTTGAACTTGCTGGAAGGCAAACATTGTTTGGAGTTTTTTGTTTTTTGAGTTTTGGGGGTGGGGTTAGGCTTTTTTCTTTTCCATTTTTTTTTAAGGGCCGCATCTGCAGCATATGGAAGTTCCCAGGCTAAGGGTCTAATCGGAGCTACAGCTGCCAGCCTACACCACAGCCACAGCAAGGCCGGGGACTGAACCCACATCCTCGTGGGTACTAGTCGAATTAGTTTCCACTGAGCCGTGATGCGGACTCCTGTCTGGAGTTTTTTGTTAATGCTTTTTGTTTCTTAAGATGTGTTTACTGCCAAGGTGACATTAATCCTCAGAATTATCAAGAAAAGCCAACAAATCTTCCTTTGTGCTGTGTCCTTCTCTAGGAGGAAACACCAACAGTTCTCCTACTTTAAAGAATACCTTAAGGAAGAAACTAAATACTGAAAAGTACTCAGAAACCAAAAAGGCCTGAGTAGCCGAAAGTTAGAAAATGCTCAAAGGCTCATGCTCTTAGCCCAAGCCTCTCTCTTACTATTAACCATGCTCCATTATTGAGCCCATACCAGGGGTTCCCAAACACTTTATTCCTACATTTGTCATATCTTAATTTCATATTCATTTTAATTTCTTTACAAGATGACACCCTTATTCTTACTATGAAGTAATGGCATATTATTTAATCTTTATATTTTTGAATTTTAACAAAGCCACGTATAGTGCTAATAAATGTTGCTGAATGGAAAGATTTTCATAAATTTACTCACTGGCCGCACTAGCACCTTGGTCTCCTCTCTCAAACTATGCTCTATCTATATATCCTAAACAATAATGATCAAAGGGAATATCATTTCCTTTGCTCTTAGATGAAAATTTATTAACATGGCCTCCAAAGCCTTTCCACCTTCAACTTTTTCTTCTATTTTCCACCACACTAGTCTTCTTTCACTTGTATAAGCAACCTCCAAATACAATGTCCTTAAAGTTCTGACTCCACCATACCCCATACCCTTCATTCAACTATACTCATCCTTCAGGCCTCGAATTAAATATCAGTGCTCTTGTAAGCATTTAGAGACTGTTATGTACCTCCACATAAGTTAGGCACCTCGATCTATCATGCAGTCTGGTACATTTGCTTCAGAGCACAATGCCTAAGTATTTGTAAAATGAATGAATAAGAGAGAGTAGCTATAAAGGCAAAAACTGAGCTCCCGTCATGGCTCAGCAGAAATGAATCTGACTAGCATCCATGAGGACGCAGTTTCGATTCCTGGCCTCGCTCAGTGGGTTAAAGATCCGGCGTTGCCAAGAGCTGTGGTATAGGTCGAAGACGTGGCTTAGATCTGTTGTTGCTGTGGCTGTGGCATAGGCCAGCAGCTACAGCTCCAATTCGACCCCTAGCTTGGGAACCTCCATATGCCGCCAGTGTGGCCTCAAAAAAAAAAAAAAAGCTACTCCTCTTTGGTGCAATTTTTGTGAAAGGTATAAAGTTTATGTCTAGATTCATCATTTGTCTGTGGATGTCCAGTTGTTCCAGCACCATTTGTTGAGAAGATTCCAGTGTATATATACATAAATATGTATGTATATATATATATATATAAACTACAAAGTGCTGGAGATAAATACTATATATATATATAATATATATATATATATAAACTACAAAGTGCTGGAGATAAAAAATAAAGAAAATGGAATATGGATATCATCAACCAATGGAAGTAAATAATCATGGTTGTTACAGAAAAATCACAAGAGAAAGTATTTGTTTTTGATAAAAGATAGAAGTAATTATGCACTAGTGGAGATTTCTACTTTAAACCTTTTTTTTTTTTTTGGTCTGGTTTTGTTCATGAACCAAATATTTGAGAGGCAGAATAGTGTTAAGCAAACGAGTTCAGAATTAGAGTGTCTAGGTTCAAATCCTGACTCTGATAATGTAATCTGTGTATGTGTGCACGTGCGTTCACACGATTTTAGGGCAGCACCAGCGGCACATGGAGGTTCCCAGGCTAGGGAATCGAATTGGAGCTGTAGCTGCTGGCCTACACCACAGCCACAGGAACTTGGGATCCGAGCTGTATCTTTGAACTACACCACAGCTCACGGCAAAGCCAGATCTTCAATGCACTGAGCGAGGTTAAGGATTGAACCTGAGTCCTCAGGTTCATTAACCAGTGAGCCACGATGGGAACTCCTGATAATGTAATCTTGCTCATGTTACTTTGTCTCTAGTTACTTCAGATTCCTCCCTGTTAAGTGGATAATATAGTAACTGTCACTTCACATGTTTTTCTGGTGACTGAATACTTTCCATAAAGCAATCATAACAGTATATAATACATATTACACACCCAGTAACTGTTGGCCATTATTAAGTGCCAGATGCTAGTG
This sequence comes from Catagonus wagneri, assembly GCA_004024745.2. Classification (NCBI taxonomy): domain Eukaryota; kingdom Metazoa; phylum Chordata; class Mammalia; order Artiodactyla; family Tayassuidae; genus Catagonus; species Catagonus wagneri. Next base: position 10,998,243 of record PVHT020000009.1, on the reverse strand, counting down.
AGAGTGGCATCTGGCACAAAACATAGTCCTCATCCTCATGGAATTTCCATTCTGGTAAAGAGATTTTTGAAAACCTTAAACACCTAAGGGTAGAAACCTCGGAAGCTACTCGAGCAGCAGTTGCCAAAGTGTATACCACAGATTCCTTTAAAGATATCCATGAGATCAAAACTATTTCCATGCCAATAATAGGACATCATTGGTCTTTTTCACTCTGTTGAAATTTGCACTGATAATGTAAAAGCAATAGTTGTTAAATTGCTAGGACCTCAGTGGGAAGTGATAAGCAAACTGTTGTACTAGTCACTGTATTCTTTATTGTTACAGGCCCACAGTAAACAAACCAATTTCCTCTAAAATATCCATAATAGTCACAACATTATTCATTTTCTCGTCTTGACTCCTGAGTACATGTCTTTTGAATACACTGTGTAAGAAAATAAGAAGTACTCATAATGCAAGTATGATGGCTGCCTCAGAAAAAATTACTTGTGCATTTGAGTTGCTAGCCTTTTTTTTCATGGGACACCATTTTTACTTGAAAGCTTGACTCATAAAGTCCTGTTATTCAGACTAAAGTATTTGGCAGACATTTCCTCAAAAATGGGTGAAATGAGTTTGTCCCTTCAAAGAAAACAACTCAGTATACTTGTTGCTAATGAAAATTATAGAGGTTAAAGAGAAAATTATTATCTTGAAAAACCTGCGTGAACTACCGTAAGCATGACAGCTTCCCTACACGTAAAGATTCTTTTGATATGATAGGTGGTGATATTAATATGATTTTTTTCTATTGGTTAATGAGCTATGTCAATGTGTGGAAGTTTTGTATAACTCAGAGAACCAGTATTTCCCAAAGGACCAACACATGATATTACAGAACCCTGCATGGATAAAAGACCCGTTCAAGTACAAGACAGACTAATGAGTTTATTTTTTTTTTTAAGGCCACACCTGGAAAACACAGAAGTTCCCGGGCTAGGGGTCAAATTGGAACTGTAGCTGCCAGTCTATGCCACAGCCTCGGCCACACAGGATCCGAGCCCTATCTTCGACCTCCACCACAGTTCACCAAAATGCCAGATCCTTAACCCACTGAATGATGCCAGGGATCGAACCCGCATCCTCATGGATACTAGTCAGATTCGTTACCACTGATCCACGACTGGAACTCCCAAAGTCTTTCTGCTTTGTGTGGGCTGTCAGTGAAAAAATAATCTGTCGATTTAAAAAAGAAATAGAAAATTTTCTATGAGCCAAATTGAAGATTATAACCCAGGAACAGCATCTCAGAAAGCTCTGAGAACGATTCCGCTCATTAGAAGTCAAAACACAGTTACATAAGCTTTTTGAAATAGTTGTACATGGTGTACTATTGACAGTTTACACAATCCAGTTCTAAGCCTCATCTTGGCCCCTTACAAGATAAAGAAGGAACATTATCTTTTGTCTTGTTGATGCTAGGAGAACTTGCTCTTTATGGTTGAGCAGGTATTTTCTCCAATGGGAGAGGTCTGATAGTTGCAAAATCCAGATACACAATACACAGTAGAAAGGAGAGAGAAGGCCAAAGGGCAGAGAAAATCTTACGTTTAAATTTTTGTCTTGCTGTAAAATGTGAATTTTATTTCACAGGGTTATTTTTGTCATTACTAATATGTCATAAAAATGAGAAATTAAAAAGTAACTTATTTGAAAGAATGATAAGCCTAAGCCTTATTAATAGACAAAACACATATTTCATGAAAAATTACCGTAGTTTCCAAAACTAAACTATAAGCAAGAAGAATGGCATTGCTTTACACATTTGCAGATCTCTTAAATGTTTGGCTGAATAAGAGGTAGCTAGATTCTCATATCTGTTGTTGCGATGTGTTGTTCAGTTGAAATGTATGAAGAAAGGGGACCAATGACAGTTACGTAGTAGGAAAGGGAGTGTTTTAATAACCTTTTAGACACTGCTGAATAGTTTCCTATGACAGCACACTGAAACTTAATGGTCATCTCATAAAGGTTTTTTCTCGTGTAGAATTTGAAACTATCAGTGCACTTTTTTTGACCTTCATTAGGTTAAAATTCACTAGTCCAGGGAGTTCCCATTGCGGCTCAGAGGGTTATGAACCCAACTAGTATCCATGAGGATGTGGGTTCAACCCCTAGTCTGGGAATTTCCATATGGTGCAGGTGTTGCCCTAAAAAAGAAAAAGAAAAGTCTTAATTTTTAAAGGTACTGAAAGTTTTAGAATCTTTGTTCTTGAGATGTCTTCAGCAAACTTTTCTCTGAAAAGGGCTAGATGATATTTTAGGCTTTGAGGCCATGTGGTCTGTGCCGTAACTACTCAACTCAGCAGTTACAGTTGGAAAGCAGCTATTATAATATGTAAATGAATGGAGGTCCTTGAACTTAAACCTTGGGACTGTTGCTGTGTAGGAACATTAGGCCAGTATTGCTGGACAGCCAATGTGTGGAACCGAAAGCTCTCAATTACTTTTTGTCTCAAATTAAAAACAAATCCTAAGCCAAATCGTCAGCTGTCAATCTGTAATCTACCAAATAAAGGAAAATTGACAACTGGAGACCAGTCTGCCTGTTTATCTACCAATAATACAAATCTATTTTTTCCTGGTATATTTGCTACAAGGTTTTAATTATATACGTAGATCTGTAATATCACAGAATTTTTTTTCCCATTTATTTGTGTCTTTAATTTCTTTCAGCAGTGTTTTCTATTTCAGTGAACAAGTATTTACCTCCTTGGTTAGGTTTATTTCTCCATAGTTCATCATTTTGATGCTGTTATAAATGGTGTTGTTTTCCTCGTCCTTTTTTGGATTGTTCCTTATTAGTATATAAAAACACAACTGATTTTTGTATGTTGCTTTTGTGTCCTATAACTTTATTGAATTATTTTATTAGTTGTGACAGTGGACTCAGCATTTTCTACACATAAGATCATATCATCTGAAAATAGATTTTACTTTTTCTTTCTGTTTTGCTCACCTGTTTTTTCTTGCCTAATTACTCTGGCTGGGACTTCCATTACTATGTTGAACTGAATTTTTAATATTCGGAAATTTAGTTAACCCCTTATTTGAGGAGGAAAAAGCAATTCAAATAGCAAAAGACTAATTTAGGGCAATTCAGTTATTGATTTGCTAAAGTATGAAGAAATTAACTGGATGAAACTTACTTGAGATTCTAAAATAAGAATGAATTCTAAATATTCTAAATAAAACCTGCTCTTTGAAGACCACTGCTTTAACCGCTTCAGTTGCTTTCCAGATGAAATGAAGCCTATCCTGCCTCTCCCGTGCTCATTTCTCTCACTTAATGCAGATAATACAAACCCCGTAGAAAAATTAAGGTAATGTATGCCATTTTGCTTTTGTGCCCCTGGATGAAGCACCCTGAGGACAGGAATGTTGTGTCACTTTGATAGTCCCTGCACCAGGCACAGAGCCTGACACAAATTAAGAATTCAGTTTCTGGAGGACTGGGTGATCTGCTGGGTGGCTAACTTTATACCAGTCCCTCTACTATAGGCCCCGGATGAAACTGAATTTGACCATCTGCTTCCTCTCTGCAGTGGGAAATAAAGCAAGGCAACAGCTCCTTGCATCCATCGAATGTGTGCATAAACATATTTTTTCACAATAATATGAAAGTGAAAAGGTAGCAACACAAATAAAGGAAGCTTGATTGAGGGCTTTTTTATTTATTTATAGTTGATTTAACAATGTTGTGCCAACTTCTGCTATACAGATTAAGTTTTTTTCTTTTTTCTTTTTGTACCACCCGGTGGCATAAGGTTCTCCAGCCAAGGATCAGATCCAAGCCACAGCTGCAACCTGTGTCAACGCTGGATCCCTAACCCCCTGCGCCAGGCTAGTATACAGCCTGCGTCCCAGGCTCCGGAGACACCTAGACACCCTTGCTCTACAGCGGGAACCTCCAGAGTGTTTTAATTTACACCAAAGCCCATAAGAATGGCAGTGAAATTTTGGTTTATATGCAAACTGTTTCTGTCCAAGAAATACCAATTCTTAATCCACTCTCAGAAGAGAAGTTATTTAGAAAACCGAACTGACGCGCGTACTCTTAAACAGTCGCAGGCGTGGGATTCCCAGCCGCGAAGCTCCCGAAGCCCGAGCACCAAGATCCAAGCGCGCGCTAAACCCAGCAGAACCAGGGCAGCCTGCGCAGAACCCACATTAACCGACTCCCACCTACCCAGCGCCTAGCCGCCCCTTCCTCTCCACCCCTTCTCCTCTCCACCCCACCTTTCCTACCCTCCCCTTTCCCAGTCCCTCCCCTTTCCCTTTTCTCCTTCCCTCCCTGCAGGACCACCCCCGATTTCCCGGCTCCCCCACCCCAAACACCAGCCAGCCCCACCCCTAACGTCCAGCCCAGTCTAACAGCTTCCTCGTCCCAGCGCCGAAATGCTGCGTTCAAATCCCTCCCCAGATGAACCGGAAGTGCGTCATGCACTGGCGCCTGGGCGCTCGTTTGGCGCGCGCGTCGTAAGCTTTGGGGCTCAGTTGGCGTCTTGGGTTTTCTCGTATTTCTCCTTGCTTTTTGACTTTCTCCGGACGGTGGTGTCTCAGACTTTCGAGATGCCGTCTTCTTTGCTGGGGTCGGCGATGCCGGCCTCCACGTCGGCCACAGCCCTGCAGGAAGCTTTGGAAAATGCAGGGCGGCTCATCGACCGTCAGTTGCAAGAAGACCGCATGTACCCGGACCTTTCTGAGCTGCTCATGGTGCCTGCCCCAAGTGAGTGATCATGCCCATTCGGTGACTTCTTTCTCAGCCTAAAAGATTCTCGCCTGCCTCCCTAAGTAGGACCTTATCCCCAGGGTGAATCGGTGATGACATTCAGAGATTTGGGACGCTGTTTACTGGCCTTTTTGGAGGACGGAAAAGAGCCCATTTTCAGTTTTTTCCTCACTGAAGGTACTTAAGAGGATAGGAGTGAAGAGCATGCCCCCATTTGGAGCATAAAGACACAGACTCTAACCTTAATGAGCTTCTCAGTGCCTCCAAGTGTTTATCTCTAAGACTAGAAGAGGAGGATCGATCACCTGATCTGAGTCTCATCCTTGTTAATTCCTCCTATTATTATTAGAGTAGAACTGAAGAACATGGGAAGTTAATTTGGAAATTTACTGTGTTCGCTGAAAGATATGCTTTGGTCTGTGTAGAGTTAGTGTGATATGAAGTGCTGGAAAGTGTTAAAAAGAACCACCAGCGGGATAATGGAAGGGATCAGGGAGATAGCAGTGATGATGGATGAGCAGGGATGGCACATTTTGTGCCAACAAAAAAGAGGTGTCTGCAAAATGCTTTAACAGTTTTAAGTTAAGGCCAGACTCTGCAGGGCATATGGAACTGCATAAGTTGCTAGGGAAAAAGTGACCACTTTGTGAGCTGGAAATTGGAGAAAAGTAGAGAAGAGTAAGATAAACTCAAGATTTTTGGTAAGCAAGAACCAAGATATTCTAACTAGGATGATCCATGCAATGTAAACCTAAAAGACACAACTGAGGATTTATAAAAATTTGTTAATTGAGTAGACTTGTAATCAGAAAAGAGAAACAAAGCAGATAGTGTTTCTTCCTAACAGCTGCTTACCCTAGGCTTGTCTTGTAAGAACTGAGTGACCAATTAGCAACTCTCATCTTGAACAACACTACTCCTTTTGACCTCCCTAGGTCTGAAAGCAAGATGTGAAAGGATTCCATACTTTGTGGTCCTCTCATCATATCTGACCCCAATCCTGCTCATCCTCTCCACCTTTACACACACCTGTCTCTTCAACGGAATCTCCTTTCTATTCGGAGATTCTGTTCTCATCCTCTGTTCCAGTCATATTGAATTTGACATGCTTTCCGTGAGAAACCGCCTGTTCGGGATTTTATTTTGCATGCACTGTTCCGTCATCTCTAGAATGTTCTTTGCCTGACACTTCTTCCAGACTCCAGTATCACTCTCTTAGGTATTTGGGTTCAGCTAAAGTATCAATCTGCTCCACCCAGAGAAGTACACTTTGTGAGAACCAATGGCAAGGAGCCTGAACTGTTGGAAACTGTTCACTATGAATTCATGGCATGATAATTGTAAAGAAAATAGAAGACTTGGACTGTTTAAAGAAGGGGAAAAAAGCCACTTTCTCTGTGAAGTCTTTCTTAACAGTTTATATCTTCACCAGTTATTAATTCCATCCTCTGTGTTTCCACTCCTGATTAACATGTACAGTATTCTTTTAAAATTATGTTCCAAGATTTTTTCTCTCTCTCTCTCTTTTTTTTTTGTCTTTTTAGGGCCGCACCCGCGGCATATGGAGGTTCCCGGGCTAGGGGTCGAATCAGAGCTATAGCTGCCGGCCTATACCACAGCCACAGCAACACCAGATCTGAGCCACGTCTGCGACCTACACCACAGCTCACAGCAACGCCGGATCCCCAACCCAATGAGCTATACCAGGGATCGAACCCACAACCTCATAGTTCCTAGTCGGATTCATTTCCGCTGTGCCACGACGGGAACTCCATATTCCAAGATTAAATGGGGAGTTCCTGTTGCAGCTCAGCGGTAACAAACCCAACTAGTATCCATGAGGACTTGGGTTCAATCCCTGGCCTTGTTCAGTGGGTTGGGGATCCAGTGTTGCTGTGAGCTGTGGTGTAGGTTGCAGACTTGGCTCCAATCCCAAGTTGCTGTGGTTGTGGCATAGGCCGGCAGCTGTAGCTCCGATTGGACCCCTAGCCTGGGAACTTACATATGTCACAGGTATGGCCCTCAAAAAAAAAAAAAAGATTAAATGGTATGTCTGGGATTTGCTTCAGAAAATACATTAGGAAAGGAATGGTTAATTACTGATATAAATGAAACATGGTTGGCCATGTTACCAGTAATTTTTGAAGCTGGGTAATCAATACATAGCAATTGATTGCATTTTTCTCTAGTTGTATATATATTTTTTAATTTTCATAATACATTTTAAAATTGTTTTATGTCAGTTTCTCCCAACATCTTTGAATTTTAGGGAGCCTGAAAAGGTGTCTGGGATAAATGGGTCATCAGATTTGAGACACATTGTTCAGGACTAGGAAGGACAGGTTGAACAGACCAACCTGCTCCTGCCCTTAGTGTCTGGTATTGGAGAAGAGAAAAGTTGCCAGTTGAGAACACTTTATAGTGCACTCTGATCCCTCCCCTTCCAGCCCCCAATAAAATTTTGCTTATGTGGTATTAGAGGCATACCTTATTTTGTTGTGCTTTGCTATATTGCACTTTATAGATACTGTGTTTTTTACAGATTAAAGGCTGTGGTAACCTTGCCTTGTTAGATGATGGTTAGCATTTTTTAGCAATAAAGTATTTTTTATTTTTATGTCTTTTTTTAAGAGCCCTCTTCAGCACATGGAAGTTCCCAGACTAGGGGTTGAATTGGAGCTGTAGCTGCCAGCCTCCGCCACGGTCATAGCAATACCAGATCTGAGATGCAGACCTACACCGCAGCTCATGGCAACACCAGATCCTTAACCCACTGAGCAAGGCCAGGGATCGAACACATATCTTCATGGATACTAGTCGGATTTGTTACTGCTGAGCCAAAACAGGAACGCCAATAAAGTATTTTTTTTAATTACATTGTTTTTTAGACATAAGACTTAGACTGTAGTGTAAACGTAACTGTTATATGAGCTGGAAAACCAGAAAATTCATGTGATTCTCCTTATGGAGGTGTTTATTTTATTTAGTGGTCTAGAATCAAAGCCATAATATTTCTGAGGTGTGCCTGTATTTGTATATTGATGGAGGGGAATACATAATGGAAAAAGCGATGGATTGTTTTACTCTTTAAATTTTTCTAGTTTTTATTTAGTCTTTTTTTTCTAGGGCCGCACAGTGGCGTATGGAAATTCCCAGGCGAGGGATCGAATTGGGGCTGTTGCTCCCAGCCTACACCACAGCCACAGCAATGTGGGATCCGAGCTGCGTCTGTGACCTACACCACAGCTCACAGCAACACCAGCTCCTTAAACCACTGAGCAAGGCCAGGGATGGAACCTGCATCTTCATGGATGCTAATCAGATTCATTTAGGAGCCACGATGGGAACTCCTAAATTTTTCTAATTTTTTTTGTTTGTTTTTTGTCTTTTTAGGGCTGCACCTGTGGTGTATGGAGGTTCCCAGGCTAGGGGTCCACTTGGACCAGCCTACACCACAGCCACAGCAAGGCAGTATCTGAGCTGCATCTGCGACCTACACCACACGTCACAGCAACGCTGGTTCCTTAACCTCCTGAGCGAGGCCAGGAATCAAACCTGAATACTCATGGTTCCTAGTGGGGTTCGTTAACCACTGAGCCACGAAGGTAACTCCCTAATTTTTTGTAATTTGTAAATGAGAAAGGAAATAGCTGTTTTTTTCCCCAATCAATATTTTATTTGTCAGCAGTTGTTTTATCTGAGAATAACAAAACAGGGCTTTTTTCTTTTTTCTTCCTTTTTTTTTAGCCACAGCTGTGGCATGCACAAGTTTTCAGGACAGGATTCCAACCTGTGCTCTAGTGGTAACCTGAACCACAGCAGTGACAATCCACATTAGGCCACTGTGAACTCCACAAAGCAATTTTATAATTTTTTTTTGCATTTTCAGATTAGTAAAAAAATAGAAAACACTAAATTACTGAACTAAACATTTCTTATGGAGGCTTTGTGAAAGAGAATCTTCTGTTCAAAGCTGAAACCAATAGTTGCCCCCCATCTTAATACTGGAAATTTCTCAAGTCTCCTTTGTGTCAGGTCAGATCTACTTTATTATCTCTATACCTTTAGAACCACCAGATGCACTTTTTTTTTTTTTTGGTAGATTGCAGTGCTTCATATGACCATTTGATACCCCATACATTATTGTTTTAAATATATGCTTTTTTTCCCATTTTTATTTTGTAGATAATCCCACTGTTTCTGGCATGTCAGATATGGATTATCCTCTACAAGGACCTGGTTTGCTTTCAGTACCCAACCTTCCAGAGATCAGTTCCATCCGAAGAGTTCCTCTCCCACCTGAGCTTGTTGAACAGTTTGGACGTATCCTATTATTTTGTATTTAACCCTTTAAAAAGTTTAAAAATTCATGTTTTTGTTATAATTCTTGTTTTGTGTTTAGTGTATTGCATATAAGTTTTTATAAGGGGTTTATTTAAAATTACATTTAAGTATGTGTGTGGTTTGCCATGGGCTTAGGAAATTTCATGTAAAATTGAATGTTAAAAACTGAGTCACATTTAATTGGGGACCTTGAGGACAGTGAATTGTTTACAAGAATCTCTGCATTTTTGAATTTTACATGGCAAAATATTACTTTCCAATTAAGTGCTATACAAAGAAGTTTTTACTACCCAGCTTCTTCAATTCAGAGACCTATGGTTTTTGTTTTTCTTGTTTCCTATATATTAATATATTAAAACCGAGATATGGCTCTGAAAATGTTTAGAACAAACAAAAACTGCCAGGTACCCCTCTCCCTGCAAAAAGATTTTGGTATGTTTTCATACTTCCTAGGACCTTATTTTTTTTGCTGTTGTCATAGCAGGGTTTTTTTTTTAATGATTTTTATTTTTTCCATCATAGCTAGTTTACAGTGTTGTCAGTTTCTACTGTGCAGCAAGGTGACCCAGTCACACATACATACGTATCTTCTTTTTCTCACATTATCGTGTTCGGTCATGATGTGCACACAGCAGCACTTATTATCTTAGAATTGAAGTTTATTTTATTTTATTTTTTGGCTTTTGTCTTTTTAGGGTTGCACCCGTGGCATATGGAAGTTCCCAGGCTAGGGGTTGAATCGGAGATGTAGTTTCCGGCCTACACCACAGCCACAGCAATGCAGGATCCAAGCCACATCTGTGACCTACACCACAGCTCACAGCAACGCTGAATCCTTAACCCGCTAACTGAGGCCAGGAATCGAACCCACATCCTCATAGATACTGGTAAAGTTCATTAACCACTGAGCCACGATGGGAACTCCTGAATTGAAGTTTATAAGTGATTGCATTTCTAAGGATCACAATAAGAATCTATATTTAAAGTTGTAAGAAACTGAATTACTAATGGCATGTTCATTGACTGAGTAGTTATATAAAAATTTAAAAGTATGTTAATCTATTTAGGATGAAAATGTTTCATATTTCCATATAGTGAGATTTAGAAAAAGAAATGAAAAATTAAGGAAAATGCTTATTTATAAAATAAATAGAAAAACTAGTAAAATCTAATAGATATTTTCCCTATAATTTTTATTGTTCATGAGACTTTGTAAAATGGTACTGTTAAATATACAATAGCCTGGGAACCTCCATGTGCTGCAGGTATGGCCCTAAAAAGCAAAAATAAATAAACATGTAAGGCACCTTTTCCTATAGTCTATCTACCCTTGCTTAGTTTCTTAATATTCTTTAATCTGATAATACTGTACAAGAGACATTTCTTTTAAAGGGAGTTATTTTGTTTTCACAATTGCTTGTCTTATAATTCCATAAATGATTATTTTTCTGTTTTTCAGTTTATACGAGGCTTGTAGATTGTCACAGCTGCAGCAGTGCAGCTTAGCCACTGCTCCTGGATTGAACTGGCGCCTCCACAGAGGCAAGCTGGTAGATTAACCCACTGCACCATAGTGGGAACTCCTAATTACTCTTGCTCTTACATTATTATAAAAGCTGGCCTAGTGAAACAGTTTTTTAATGTCCAAGTTCAATGGTATAATTCAGAATCATATTTTTAAGTTAGTAATTGTAAAAACATTACATTTGTTCTTCAGAATGTATTTTAAATGGTCAGATAGCGTTATTTATATATTTATTTTTCTTTTTAGGGCTGCACCTGTGGCGTGTGGAAGTTCCCAGGTTAGGGGTTGAATCAGAGCTGCATCTGTAACTAGGTCTCTGGTGGCAACACCAGATCCTTGAACCTCATGAGTGAGGCTGGGGATTGAACCCGCATGCTCATGGATACTAATTGGATTCTTAACTAGCTGAGCCACCATAGGAACTCCTAGATATTATTATTTAGAAATTATAATTGTGTTTCTGTCATACACTGTGGCTTACGTTAAGCTCATTGGAAATGTATATTTCATTTGCTCT
>PVHT020000009.1:10897563-10985063 GCA_004024745.2 Catagonus wagneri | reverse complement strand
CCACTAGGACTGTATTATTATTATTATTATTATCATTTTACTGCACCCATAGCTACAGCAATGCCAGATCTTTAACCCGCTGTGCCACAAGGGAACTTACGTGTTGATTTTTTCTTTTAATCAGAACTTTTCATAGTTATTTTTATTGTTGAAATGCTACATGGTCATAATAGCAGTAATATTCTGCTGTTTGTGATTATTCTTCATGTACCATGAATGCTGCTCCAGTTTGTTAATATTGTACATAATATATTCATTTCTATGCTAAGTAATTATGCATATGTTTATCCTTTTTATGAGAGCCTACACTATATTGATCATAATTGTTTTAAATTGCCTATCTGTTAGTTTGGACATCTATCTCATAGCTAAATCTGTTTCTGTGGATTGCTTTGTGTCTTGACATTGGGGTACTTTTTTGCTTGCTTTTTTGCTCATGTTCTCTTATTCAAAGCCAAACATCACATATAGGACAGAGGATATTGCAATAAATAGCTTTTACGGGCATGTCTCTTCCTTTGCTAGGACGTAGCGGGTGGGCCTTTTTTTGTGGGGAAGAGTTGACTTTTTCCAAGTCAGGACTTAAGCTGAGTTTGTTTTTGTTGTTGCAGTGGACCACAGGTTTCAGATTCCTTTAGACCTTGCACTTGGAGTATGAGTTCAGTTGCTCGAGACTTTTTCTCTTTGTTCCTATTCCTGCCTCTGACCCAGCAGTAGATTGCTGATACTTGAGACTTACAACCTGGTGGAGGGATGTTTGGAATGGGGACCAGCAGTCTCCCTTTTCTTGGTTTATGCTCAGCCTTTGCAAGACTGTGTGCTTGGATCTTGGAACTGAAACAATTTTATTTGCTGGTTCATTATATTTTATAGTTTTAAAGACTGTTTTACGATAAAACTTTTTCTTTATATGTAACATGTTTTTCTTCAATTGTTGACAGAGGAGACCTTGCCTATTTTGATGGACTTAGTGAGACTATTCTTGCTGTGGGGCTTGTGAAGCCGAAAGCTGGTAAGAAATAAAAATACCAAGATTAAATTAGTTTGTATATGCATAGACTCCAAATATTTTAGGACTAAATGATAACTTTTTTTTTTTTTTTTGCCTTTTCTAGGGCTGCACTCGTGGCATTTGGAGGTTCCCAGGCTAAGGGTCTAATCAGAGCTGTAGCCGCTGGTCTACGCCACAGCCACAGCAATGCGGGATCTGAGCCGCATCTGCAACCTACACCACAGCTCACGGCCACACTGGATCCTTAACCCACTGAGCAAAGCCAGGGATCAAAACTGCATCCTCATAGATGCTAGCTGGGTTTGTTAGCACTGATCCACAACAGGAACTCCCTACAATAGAAATTTTTATGTTTTACTGTTTTTGCTTTTTTTTTTTAGGGCCGCACCGAGACATATGGAAGTTCCCAGGCTAGGGGTCACATTGGAGCTATAGGTGCTGGCCTATGCCACAGCCACAGCAACGCCAAATCCAAGCGCAGTCTGACCTGAACCACAGTTCATGGCAACGCCAGATCCACAGCCCACTGAGTGAGGCCAGGGACTGAACCCAAATCCTCATGGATCCTAGTCGGCTTCATTACCACTGAGCCACTATGGGATACTGAAATTTTTATGTTTTAATAAATCTAAGCTATTTCATAATGTAACGCTGATTTTAAATGTCATTAAATACTGAAGTGTTTGTTTCTAAAGTTTTTTTTATCACTGTTTACTTTTTTAAATGATGATAGTAATATTTTAACATAAAATTTAACTAAATCTCATTGACACTTTTCATACACTATTTAATCTTTTTAACAGAACATCACTGTAAATCAACTATAATAAAATTTAAAATCCATAGCTCATATTAAAGATAACCATAGTCTGTTAATGCTTAAATGTTGGGTGTTTTCCAGAAAATAGCCCCTAATACATGTTTACTTTATTTTAGGCATCTTTCAGCCTCACGTACGACACCTCCTGGTTTTGGCAACCCCTGTGGATATAGTGATTCTTGGACTCAGCTATACTAATTTGCAGACAGGTATAGCAACCCACATGTGTTTTTGTAAAATAAATGTATTTTGCCCAATTTAGTATTGTAATTGAAAACTAATCTTTTTCACTAACTTAACTCTCTAGGCTGTTTGCTGGTAGGAAAATATTTCCCTATAGATACAGTAACTTTCAGGTTAGTAACTTCACCAAAAAATTATTTCAGATATATTTACCATATTCATGTACAGTTCTTAAATGTCCAGTATGAAGGAGGGGTAGTAGAAGAGAAATAGTTGTCACTAGTAATTTTTCAATAATGCCTTCAGTTTCTTTATTTTTTATTTTTTATTTTTTTGTCTTTTTGCCTTATCTAGGGCCGCACTGGCGGCATATGGAGGTTCCCAGGCTAGGGGTCTAACAGGAGCTGCAGCTGCCGGCCTTCGCCACAGCCACAGCAACGCGGGATCCGAGCCCCGTCTGCGACCTACATCCCAGCTCACGGCAACACCGGATCCTTAACCCACTGAGCAAGGCCAGGGATGGAACCCGCAAGCTCATGGTTCCTAGTCGGATTCGTTAACCACTGAACCACGATGGGAACTCCCACCTTCAGTTTCTTTAAAAAAAAATTTTTCTTTTGACTAGTCATTTTAACATATGGGTCACTGAAATATACATTATTCTCTCCCTTTAAAGTAAGAAGCCCTCAATTAATTTATTATAAGCACACTCAGTGGTTTCTTTGGCATGATTATTGCTACCACATTCCTAGGCCTTTTTTGAAAATTTAGTCCTTTGAGTTAGTTTTTTGTTTGATGTTTTACTATGTTTTCTGTATCTGTATATAGCATATATATTATATGTGCTGTATATTTTATGTTTTATATATGTGCGTACTATAGGGTCTATTTAACACGAATTATCGAATTGTTTCCATCAGACTTTTTATAGTAATTTTAAAATGTATGTTACAGTTTATGAAATTTTTGAGCACATTATGAATTCAGTAAGGATATCAGTTCTGAAGATAATGCAGTGATTGTTTTAAACTTTTAAAAAACTCATAAAGTGATCTGTATACTCTTTTTAGGTTCTGGAGTTCTCAATGACAGTATGTGTGGTGGAATGCAGTTGCTTCCAGATCCTTTATATTCTCTGCCTACTGATAATACTTACCTTTTAACAATAACTTCCACTGATAATGGCAGAATTTTCTTGGCTGGAAAGGATGGCTGTTTATATGAAGTGGCATACCAAGTAAGTCTAGCATTTACAAATACTTTTTTTCCACCCTCTTAATGGAGTAGGGATAGATAAGCTTTTGTCTTTATTTACTAATTATTTAAATACATTAATAGAGTCTTATGAAAAGTAGATAGTCATACATTTAAAGTTGAAGTCCTTGGAGTTCCCTTCATGGCTCAACAGTTAACAAACCCAGCTAGGATCCATGAGGATGTGGGTTTGATCCCTGGCCTTGCTCAGTGGGTTAAGAATCTGGCGTTGCCTTGAGCTGTGGTGTAGGTTGCAGATGCGGCTTGGATCCCACGTTGCTGTGACTGTGGTGTAGGCTGGCAGCTGTAGCTCCAATCTGACCCCAAGCCTGAGAACTTCCATATATCTTGAGTGTGGCCCTAAAAAAAAAGAAAAAATAAATAAATGAAGTTGTAGTTCTTCATGACTACACCATACCTATAAAACCCAATTCTCTCCCCAGAGGTAACAGCCATTATCAGTTCTGTGTATGTCCTTATAGAACATGACACATGCATTGGTTAATACTTATAAATGTCTTTAATTATCTATCCATATGTATTTATGAGTACATATATACATATATAAATATATAGCGTACTTTCGTGTATGTATGTTTTTACTTGGATTATTGCTTATGTTTTGTTTCATAATTGGCTTTTTTCATTTTACCATGTCTTGAAAGTCTTTCCTGGTAGATAGATATGTGTTGTTTGATTGCTGCATAGTTTTCCATAAAATGGATGTACATGATTTATTTAACAATTCCTTTCTCTTTCTTTCTTTCTCATTTCTTTTCTTTTTGCTTAAAAGTGTTTTTATTAAGGAGTTCCTGCTGTGTCACCGTGGGTTAATGACTGGCTCGTCTCTGGGGAGTTGCTGGTTCACTTCCCAGCCTGGTTCAGTAGATTAAGGATCCATCGTTGCTCCTGCTGTGGCATAGTTTTTGCATAGATGTGGCTTGGATTCGGTCCCTGGCCTGGGAACTTCCATATGCCGCCTGTGCAGCTAGGGCAAAAAATTATTTTTATTAGTAGCAATTCCTTTTGAGATGGACTTGTAGGTTTTCAGTTTTCCCTCTCACAAATAATGGTATAATATATATTCTTTTGCAGCTCTCCTTATATACATGTGTGACTGTTTTCTGTTGTGGAAACTTAGAATTCTAATAGTTGAGGTTTAGTATATGTGTATTTTTTATTTTTGTTTTTATTGTTTTTGCTTTTTGCAGCTGAATGTGCAGTATATGAAAGTCCCCAGGCTAGGGGTCCAGTCAGAGCTGCAGCTGCCAGCTTATGCCATAGCCATACTGGATCTGAGCCATGCTGCAACTTATGTTACAGCTCAAAGCAACACCAGATCCTGAGTGCAGCTAGGGATCAAACCCACGTCCTCATGGATACTAGATGGGTTCTTAAGCCGCTGAGCCTCAAAGGAAACTCCCTTAAATTGTGTTTTATATTTCCATTTTGTCCTCTTAACAGTTTTAGATTCTTAACAGGCATCTATGACTATCCCTTTCCCCTCCCTTCTCAGTCTAACACTGGTATATTCATACCTATTAATTTTGACCAGGTGGAGGGAAAATATTTTTGTTACTAGTTGGGTTGAGCATTTTTTCATGTATTTATTGATCATTTATATTTACTCTGAAATGTCTTTGTATCCTTTGCGCCATTGTTTTTTCCCTACTGTATTGTTGCATTTTTTTCCACTAGGTAAACATTAGGAAATTGTTAAAACAAATATTTTCATGGTCACACTGCTAATTAGTGGCAGAGATAGGATTAGAACTGAGATTATCTTTTCTTTTTGGTCTTTTTAGGACCATACCCACAGCATATGGAAGTTCCCAGGCTAGGGGTCAAATCGGATCTGTAGCTGCGAGCCTATACCACAGCTCACAGCAATGCTGGATCTTTAACCCCCTGAGCAACCCAGGGATCAAAACCAAGTCCCCATGGATACTAGTTGGGCTCATTACCACTGAGCCATGATGAGAAGAGTGTTAAATTGTTTTACAGTAAAGTATAGCAAAACTCAGTCACGGAGGGGTACACTGTAGCTTGTGATGCTGGTAGCTACTGTTTTTTAAATTTCTTTTTAGCAGTAGTGGGAAGAGCTAAAAATACTTTTATCTATGTTCTTATAGCACTTATAGACTGTTTATTTTTTTCCTTACTGATTTCTTTGTGTTTAAGATAATTAAAATGAGTTCACTAATGTAGCATTATGAGGTTGCTGGAATAGACAGAGCTGATTTCATTGAGAACAGTGATTTGATTTTAGTTAAATGCGTTTTCTATTTCTTATTACAGGACTAAGCTTAGTTATTCTTAGTATTTATTATTGAGTAGTGTGTCTCATTTTATTTATAATTATTGGTATTTCACTAAGATTTAAGAATTTTCGTGAACTTGGGTATATAATCTGTGATGGAGATGCCTACATTTACAAGTCTTCTTTGTGTTTTTTCTTAAAAGGCAGAAGCAGGTTGGTTTAGCCAGAGATGTAGGAAAATAAACCACTCAAAGAGCTCACTTTCTTTCCTTGTCCCTTCGTTACTACAGTTCACATTCTCTGAAGATGGTGAGTAGAAAACAAATTCAAGAAACAAAAAATTTTCAATAATTGTTGCCCTAACATTCTCTTCAGAAATCCTCATTTTAAATTGAAAGTTTTGTATTAAATAGCATTTGTTATACATTCGTATGGTCTTTTAAAGGGATGACAAAACAGAAACAGCATTAAGTTATATTCTCAATTTCCTATAAATGTAGCATCATAGAACATTTGTTTAAAATATCTGTATATACTTAAGCGAAACGTGTGTAAGAGTTAGACATTCAGATATTTAATATACGTTTTGCCTGGTCTAGAAGAAATTCTCAGTATAAAATGTGTTATATCTGAGTTTTTAATAAATAAGAGATTTAGGCATTAGAAATAATTGGAAAAGACAGTAAAAGAAGATAATGCACCTAAAAATATTATTGTGACTGAATTTTTAAATTGTTTTCTAACATACAATGAATTATTAAACTAAACTGGAAGTTTCTTGAAGGAATGGAACAGGTTTGATTATTTTATGTTTCTAGCATATGGCAAGCATTTGTTAAATATTTGTTGAATGAAGAAATAATTTGTAACTTGTTTCTGGTTTGACTTAAAATTCTTTTAGAGGATCAAGTAACTTATTTGTGATGCTCTTAACCCAGTCACAGTGTTTGATGTCTGCTTTTTTTCATAGGTTGTCTGAACAAAAGACTTCTTGGCTTTGTCTTTATACAACTGTGCTAAGACTTATCTGCAAAGCAAAAGGAAAGACCTGAATGCAAATCAGTGATTTTAATTTGTTAAGTGGCTACTGTACTTGATTTCTTAGCCTGTCGGTTTTTTTTCTTTTTTTATTAGATCCTATTGTTCAAATTGCAGTTGATAATTCAAGAAATATTTTATATACACGATCTGAGAAAGGAGTAATTCAGGTAAGTGTTGATATACCACCATTTCAGAGGGGAAGAATATTCCCGTTCTAAGAAAGATTTAGTCGCTCTTAGACTTTTCCTTGAAATGTGTACTTTGCAAAAGTTAATCCCAAACCACTTCTTAGCACCCCTTTTTTATGAAATTATAACTCTCTGAATGTTTCCGTACTTATATGAAATAACAAAATTAAAGGATCCCAGAGAGGAAAAATTTATTCAATAATTACTTATTGGAAAGGTTATTTTATAAAATGTATGCAGTTTATAAATTGGTTTAAGTAGATATAATTTTTTTTTTATTCACAGGTATATGATTTGGGCCATGATGGACAGGGAATGAACAGAGTTGCTTCAGTATCCCAGAATTCTATTGTCTCTGCTGCTGGAAACATTGCTAGGTAATATGTAATTTATTGTCAAACATGTTGCATTTGAAGCATTAATTATATTATTCATATGTAGTATACTAAAATGATTCCCTCCTCAAATTATCTCTAGAAGATAAGAACCTTGTTATCACATTGTAGGTTATGTTTGAAACGGTTGCTAGAGATACTTCCTTTTATTTTAATCTTTTCCTCTTCTTTTTTTCGTTTTCTTTCTTTTTTTTTGGCCGAGTCTGCAGTATGTGGAAATTCCCAGGCCAGGGATCTAACCACCACAGCAGCAACCCAGACCGCTGCAGTGACAATACCGAATCCTTGAATTGCTGCACCATAAGAGAACTCCTGTTTTTTTCTTATGTTGGAAGGTTTGAAACATAAGGCAGACTGGTTTTACAGAGTAAAATACAGCTTGATGTATATTTTTCCTTGGAGACTTAATTGTGCTTTAGGTTGTCTGTACAGGCATTACAGATACTATGACTAGAAAACTGCAAGTCTCTAAGTTTCCCCTCTTATAACTATGCTACATCTTTAACAGGTCTACATGGTAGTTTCTTTGGCCTGATAATTTACACAAGTACTGTTTGGGAGTGCAGAATTTCACAGTTGTATTATCCTCACTGTATTCTTGAGGAAACTGAAACTAAAGGATGCTATGATTTGCCTTAGGTCTAACTCCTAAATAAGTGTTGAGACCTAAGCTAGAAACCAAGTCTTCAGACGCAATGCACTGCTGTTTGCATGCCTCACAACTGACTGAGCTGCAGAAATTCTCTTCACCTCACAGCAAAGACCTCAGATTGTCAGCTTCTCTTGTCTGTGTGCTTGGTTCACTGCTACTGTCAGATATCCTAGTGAAAAAAATCAGCATGTTTTTCTTTGCTTTGCAGTGACCAGAAAAATTCTTGAGGCAGACAATTTAAAACAAAGAGCTAGTTGCCTTTTTCTTCTCCCAACTTTTTTTTGGGGAAATTGTTTCAAGGAAGTTGTAGACATCATGACTTTCACCCTTGAATCCTTCAGCTTCTGTCTACCATGCTCTTCTATACTACAATATCGTTACCGCACCTAAAAAATTAATAAGTTTGTGCTGATATTATAATCATATGGTGTATCTTAGAATCAGTAGTCTCCCAAATCTTTTATATGTTTTTCTTTACACTTTTCTCCAGATTCAGTCTGACTTAATGAGCTGCATTGGTCGTTAGTCTCTTTAATATAAAACAGACCTCTTAAGGCCTTTTCTTCTTCAAATGTTAATATTTAGGAGGGCGGGGCAGGAAAGTTATTTATAGAATATCCCAATTTTTGAGTTTGTCTTTTTCCCTTACATGTAGATTCAGGGTAACATTTTTAGCTACCATATAGATGATGTGAACTTCTTACAGCATTACCTCAGGAGGCCCATAATACCAGTTTTTGCTGTTATGAATACTTCGCTAAGATGGCATTCACCAGATCTCTCCATTACGAAATTTCATTATTTTCTCTCTTTTTATTTTTTTTTTGTCTTTTTTTGCCTTATCTAGGGCCACACCTGCCTCATATGGAGGTTCCCAGGCTAGGGGTCTAACAGGAGCTGTAGCTGCCGGCTTCCGCCACAACCACAGCAACGCGGGATCCGAGCCGCATTTGCAAGCTACACCACAGCTCACGGCAACGCCGAATCCTTAACCCACTGAGCAAGGCCAGGGATCGAACCTGCAACCTCATGGTTCCTAGTCGGATTCATTAACCACTGAGCCACAACAGGAACTCCATTTTCCCTCTTTTTAATCTTTTTTTTTTTTTTTTTTTTGATCATGCTCATGGCATATGGAAATTTCTAGCCCAGGGATTGAATCTAAGACACAGCTGTGGCAACACAGGCTCCTTAACCTGCTGCACCACAGGGGGAACTCCGAATTATTCCCCCCACTTTTTTTTTTGGTCTTTTTAGGGCCGTACCTGCAGCATATGGAGGTTCGCAGTCTAGGGGTCGAATCAGAGCTATAGCTCCCACCCTATGCCACAACAGCCATAGCAACACCAGATCCGAGCCGAGTCTATGACCTACACCAAAGCTCGTGGCAATGCCATATCTTTAACCCACTGACAAGGCCAGGGATCAAACCTGCTTTCTCATGGATGCTAGTCAGATTCATTGCCGCTGAGCCATGACAGGAATTCCTCCGAGTTATTCTTAATGTAAACAACACACATTCAGGAGTTTTTGCCAGTTCTTGGTGCTGTTGTATTACTTTCTCAAAGAGTTAGTCCTAGACTATTTTAGCATACTTAAACACTTAAAAATGCTAGTGGAATATGTTTCTTATAATTTAGCAGATACATTTTAAAAGTAAACTTTAGTTTTTCTTTTTCCTAGGACCATAGATCGTTCTGTTTTTAAACCAATTGTTCAAATAGCAGTGATTGAAAGCTCCGAATCACTGGATTGTCAGTTACTGGCTGTCACACATGCAGGTATGTTGTTTTATTTATGTGTGTACTATTACTGTGATAACTTTTGATATGCTTCGGATTTGGAAATTTATGATTAAAATAAGTTCTTCTATGTCAATTATTAAGCCATGTTAACAGTTCATAATATTAAGGATTTTGAAAATCAGAGGATCCCTCTGACTCTCTTCTCATTTTTTAGATGTAAAACCAGGCTGAAAGTGACTAACCTTTAGTGACAGGACCTAAATTGGAATGCAGGTGCTCTTGGCTTATTAGAGTTGTAGGTTTTTTCTCCTGAAATATGTTGATTTACCTTTGAATTCTAAGTGATGTTGTCTCAGAAAGCACTTCAGCTAGTATAGTAGTACACATGGTGATTTAAGATCAGTGAGGAAAGTGGCTTTAGCAGAGTTTTCTGTGGAATTGTTTGAACAACACATGTACCTCATGTCTTTTATTTCATGTAAATGATGGATAATTTTGCCCCATTATCAGGTGTAAGGCTATATTTCAGCACTTGTACATTTAGACAGCCATTGGCACGACCTAATTCACTGACACTGGTCCACGTCCGTCTACCTCCTGGATTCTCAGCATCTTCAACAGTGGAAAAGCCTTCAAAAGTACATAAAGCTCTTTATAGTAAAGGTAAATTCTGAAATACTATCAGATTGAAACTATTAAAATGAGAATACATTTTAAATTGTTATATTTTATTACCTTTGTATATGAACTCAAAGACAGTGTTATATCCACTATAAGAGAGTCTAAACTTTGTTCCTTCAGGATAGTTAGGAAAACTCAAATGAGGGAGTTCCTGCTGTGGTACAATTGATTGAGATTCCGTTGGCAGGGGCTTGGGTTGCTGCGGAGGCAAGGGTTTGATCCCAGTGTGGTACACTGGGTTAAAGGGTTCAGCATTGTCACAGCTCCAGCTTAAATCACAGGTACAACTTGGATTCAGTCCCTGGCCTGGGAGCTTGTATACGCCTCACATGTGACCATAGAGACAAAAACAAATCAAAAAACCTCAAATGATTTTTCTGATAACCGTGCCTGCTGTGTCAAAGTCTTTATGGATCTGGAGAGTTTTTTGATTTTGTTTATTTATTTTCTTTTAATGGCTGCTCCTGTGGCATATGGAAATTCCTGGGCTCGGGATTGAATTGCAGATGCAACTTCAGGCCTACACCACAGCCACGGCAACATCAGGTTGCAGCTGCATCTGCAACCTGTGCTGCAGCTTGTGGCAACCCCAGATCCTCTACCCACTGAGTGAGGCCAGAGATCAAACCCGAATCCTCATGGATACTATGTCAGGTTCTTAACCCACTGAGCCACTGTGGGAACTCTGAGAATTTTGCTTGCAAGAATATGACATTTTGTTGACAAGCTCTTTTGGATTCATAATTAAGTTTAAAAAATGAAATTCTTGGGTTTTGGGGGGTTTTTTGTTTTTTCCATTGTTTTCTTTTTTGACTGTCCTGTGGTATATGGGGTTGCCAGACCAGGGATTGGATCCAAGCTGCAATTGCTATCTAAGCCACAGCTGTAGCAACGCCAGCTAACCCACTGTGCTGGGTATCAAACCTGTGTCCTGGCATTCCCAAGATGCTGCCGATCCTCTTGTACCACAGCAGGAACTCCTGAATTTTCTTTTTTTGTCTTATTTTAGGGCTGTACCATCAGCATATGGAAGTTCCCAGGTTAGGGATTGAATCGGAGCTGTAGCTGTCGACCTGCACCACAGCCATAGCAACGCGGGATCCTGGCTGCTTCTGTGACCTACACCACAGTTCACGCAACACCAGATCCTTAACCCTGAATGAGGCCAGGGATCGATCCTGCATCCTCCTGGATACTAGTCTGGTTCATAACCCACCGAGCCACAGGGAATTCCCTGAAATTCTAGTTAATCATAAAAACTTGAAAAATCTATATGTGCTCTTCCCCAATACATGAAAGCATTTATAGAACATTGATTTTGATTTTCTAATCATTCTGAAGCCTTTTCTCTGCTTATTTTACTGTGTCTTCTAATATTTTATTTTCTAATACTCAAATGAAACTTTCTTTACAAATAGAATTTTTTCAAATACAGGGTATCATGTACCTTCACAGCATTTTAATAACAGTTTTAATTAATATATAAGCCACATACCATAAAATTTAGCCTTTAAAGTGTGCAGTCCAGTAGTGTTTAGTTTATTCACAAAGTTGTACAACTATCACTACTATCTAATTCTAGAACATTTTCATCACTGCAGAAAGAAACCCTGTACCCATTAACAGTCACTCCCTATTCCTCCTCCTTCCAGCCTTGGGAAGTCACTAGTCTACTTTCTGTCTTCATGGATATGCCTGTTCTGGACATTTCATTTAGATGAAGTTGGACAATACAGGACTGGCTTCTTTCACTTAGCATATGCTTTCAAGGTTCATCTAGTGTAGCAGGTTCATTATTTTTATTGCTGAATAATAATACTTCATTGTGTGAATGTACCCTATTATATTTACCCATCCATCATTTGGTGCGCCTTTGGATTGTTTATACTTTTTGGCTCTAATGAGTGATGCTCTTAGAGTATTCATATATAAGTTCGGCTTTTTTGGTTTTGCCTTTGTGTGTTTTGTTTGTTTGTTTGTTTGTTTTGGCTATACCTGCAGCATGCGAAAGTTCCTAGCCCAGGGGTTGAACACACCTCCTCACAGACACTATATCAGGTTTTTGGAGTTTTTTTGTTTGATTTTTTGTCTTTTTGCCTTATCTAGGGCTGCACCCGCAGCATATGGAGGTTCCCAGGCTAGGGGTCTAACAGGAGCTATAGCTGCCGGCCTTCGCCACAGCCACGCAGGATCTGAGCCGTGTCTGCAGCCTACACCACAGCCCACAGCAACGCCGGATCCCTAACCCACTGAGCAAGGCCAGGGATCGAACTCGCAACCTCATGGTTCCTCGTCAGATTTGTTAACCACTGAGCCACGACGGGAACTCCTATATCAGGTTCTTAACTCTCTGAGTCACAACAGGAACTCTAAAATTAAGTTTTAAAGCTAGAAATCTAAGGAGTTCCTGTTGTGACTCAGTGGGTTATGAACCTGACTAGTTTTCTTGAGGATGTGGTTTCGATCCCTGGCCTCGCACAGTGAATTAAGGATCTGGTGTTGTCGTGAGCTGCGGTGTAGGTCACAGATGCGGCTGGAATCCGTCATTGCTGTGGCTGTGGTGTAGCCCAGCAGCCAGACCTCCAGTTTGACCCCAGGCCTGGGAACGAATTTCTATGTACCATAGGTGCAGCACTAAAAAAAAAATAAATTTTTTTTTTAAATCTAGAAATTTATTGAATAAAAATATTAGTTTCACTTATATGTATGATGAAACCAATTTCAGTTTTACAAACTTCATACACTAAATTTTAATAAAACATTTTCTGCCACCTTGATATATTCTCAATTTTTTTTTTTACAAGCTAGTTATATATTTTACTAATTAATTATGGTCCAGTCACCTGTAGCCATTCAGTGGACTCAAGATTAGTATCACTGAAGTCAGTGTAAAAGGAGCAGATTAGTGGGAGGCACTGCATTTGAGCACAGGAGGATATATTTCAAAATCAAACCGTGATATAAGCTAATATTGCTTAGGTGATGCTTTTTGTGCACTTATCTCTGCCATCCCACCAGTAACTTCATCACTTTTATTCATATTGTGTTTGAATTAACTAGTACATGAACTCCATTTCACTGAATATTAATAGCATTGATTGTTTTAAGTCACAACTTTTTATGTACTGAATACTTTTTAAAAATGTAGTAATTAAATTGATAAACCCATTGATTACAAATATATCCTCACTTCAGAAATATTAAAATGTTAAAAAAATTGTGTTTACACGAAACAAATACAGTAGAAGATCTAGAACACTTAATGGTACTACCCTGGCAATAGTTATAAATCCTTTTAGGGGATTTATTTTTGTTTATCTTGTAACTTGTTTATTAAGATTAATGCTGCACATTTTTCCGTATTAATGCCACTAATATTATTGTGATTATTGAGGACATGTATTACTGACATCATATGAGAAGATTTCGCATATTAAACTTGCAGGTATTCTATTGATGGCAGCCTCAGAAAATGAAGATAATGACATCCTGTGGTGTGTCAACCATGATACATTTCCTTTCCAAAAACCAATGATGGAAACCCAGGTTAGTTTTCTTGACAGATTTTGAAGGATTTTTTTTTACATAATCTCGAGTGAAGAATAAAATTGTAATCAACTTTATCTTTTGATTTATTCCTCTTTGCATCTAATAATCTTATGTGATTAGAAGTCATACTAAAAAGAGGTATATTCTGTTAATTCTTTATCCTCTCTGAGGTTAGAGCTCATTATGGTACTCATTAAAAAAAAATCTTTAAAGAAAAACAGTGGAATCTTTTTTTCCTTTTTTTTTATTTTTTAGTGCCACACTCCAGGCCCTAAAAAGCGAAAAAAAGTTCCTAGGCTAGGGGTCGAATTGGAGGTGCAGCCGCTGGTTTACTTCATAGCCACAGCAATGTGGAGCCAAGCCGTGTCTGTGACCCACACCACAGCTCATGCTAATGCCGGATCCTTAACCCACTGAGTGAAGCCAGGGATCGAACCTGCATTGTCATGGATCCTAGTTGGATTTGTTAACCTCTGAGGCACGAAGGGAACTCCATGGAACCTTTTTTTTTTTTTTAATTGCTGCACCCATGGCATGTAAAAGTTCTTAGGTCAAGGATCAAACTTGATCCACAGCAGTGACAGTGCTGGATCCTTAATCCTCTGTACCACAAGGAACACCCATAATTGTGTTTTAATATTAAGCAAACATTTTGCTGCAAATAGCATTATTTCATTTTTTTATGGTTGAGTAGCAATTAGAGATTATCATACTAAATGAAGTAAGTCAGAAAGAGAAAGACAAATACCATATGTTATCACTTATATGTGGAGTCAAAATACAGCACAGACAAACCTATCTGCACAATAGAAACAGATTCACAGGCATAAAGAGCAGCGGGAAGGACTGGGAGTTTGGGGTTAGTAGGTGCAAACTGTTAAATTTAGAATGGATAAATAATAAGGTCCTATATCCAATCTCCTGGAGTAGACCATGATGGAAAATAATATTTTAGAAAAAGAATGCATGGGAGTTCCTGTTGTGCCTCAGTGGTAATGCACCCGACTGGTATCCCTGAGGATGCGGGTTCAATCCCGGGTCCGCTCAGTGGGTTAAGGATCTGGCGTTGCCACGAGCTGCGGTGTAGGTCACAGATGTGGCTTGGATCTGGTGTTGCTGTAGTGTAGGCCGGCAGCTCCAGCTGCAGTTCAGCCCCTAGCCTGGCAACTTACGTATGCCACAGGTGCAGCCCTAAAAAGAAGGAAAAAAAAGGATGTATGTAAATAGATGATTGAGTTACTTTGCTATATAGTAGCAAGGGGCATAACACTGTAAATCAACTGTACTTCAATTTTTAAAAAAATATTAAAATGAAGCAACAATATCACATATTCCATGAAGTTAGCATAAAGGTCCTGGGTTATGTGCCCCCACCTTTCCTGACTCAATCACATGCGTAGGCCACCCATTCCAGCCCCCAGCCCAGGTGAAGCTGAGAGGAGTCCATCTGTGCACTGTCCCGTACTTGACTCCTGCTCTCCTCTTAAATGTCCTGGCACAGGTCGTGCTGCCTGCTCCCAGAGGCTGCTGATCAAAACAGAAAAACCAACCCCCACAAGGATGGGAATGTCTGAGATTCCCTCTTTGGAGCCATCTTTTTAAGCATTTTAGTGTTAGTTGTCACTGACTGCTTCTGATTATTCTCAAATTTGAACCCTTCTGGTCTGAGAGAGTGTGGAAAAGTGTTTGTAGATGGGAAGAGGAAGAACCCAACTCTGGAAATGTGGGCATGGTTTGAATTGGCTCTTCAAAGTTTCTGATATGGTCTAAGCAGCTGGGGTAGAGGCAGAAGAGAGATAGGGAGGCAAGAAGCATCTTTCTCAAATTCTTTTTTTTAATCCTTTGAACTTTACTGAGCACATACTATGTCCCTCATTCTGTGCTAAGGCTAATGATTCAGAACTCAGGAAGATATAAACCCTGTCTGGATGGGTGCACAGAGTTACCCATCTCTGGTTTGAATTCAAGCTCTATTCCTCAGAGCAGTGACTCAAAGGACTTAATATGTTTCTGGTCCTCAGTTTCCTTATCTGTAGTAATTTTAAAAATACTTATGTCTATGGGGTAATTTGGAGATTAAGTGAGTTCATGTGTGTAAACTACTGAGAGCACATAGGAAGCACTTGCTAAAATGTTTGTTATTATTTGTTTTTATTTTAACCTTTTTGTCTTTTGTCTTTTTAGGGCCGAAACCATGGCGTACGGAAGATCCCAGGCTAGGGGTCGAATTGGAGCTGCAACTGCCAGCCTGAGTCACAACCACAGCAACGTAGGATCCAAGCCGCATCTGTGACCTACACCACAGCTCACAGCAGTGCCGGATCCCTCATGCTGAGTGAGGCCAGGGACCGAACCCGCATCCTCATGGATACTAGTCAGGTTCCTTAACCACTGAGCCATGACGGGAACTCCTGTTTTTATTTTTAAAGTAGATTATATACATCATATCATTTGTATAATGCTTGAGTTGTTCTCAAACAAATGTGGACTTTAACTAAAACACCAAATATAAATGTAACTCATGAACTTTAATCAAATTGTAGTCTTCCCCAAACAGGTATATATATATAAGATATTGGGACAATGGAAAAATTCTTTATTGACTGGACATTAGATTGTACTAGAGAATTGTTAATATTCTTACATGTTATAGTAGTACCACGGTTAAGAAAACATCCTTATTTCAGAAATGCAAGCAAAAGGATTTAGGTGACACATGATATCCATAACTTTCAAATGACTCAGTAAATGAAAAAAAAAAACATAGAAGAAAGCAAATATGGCACGATGCTATCAATTATTGTATCTAGTTATTGGGCATATAGACATTTACTATACTTTCAACTTTTTTGAATGTTTGACATTGTGTAATAAAGTATTTTAGGAGATTACGACTTTTTTTTAAAGAGTATCTTAGTTTAAAAAGCAAATATAACTTTTTTTTTTGTCTTTTTGCCTTATTTGGGCCACACCCGCGGTATATGGAGGTTCCCAGGCTAGAGGTCTAACAGGAGCTGTAGCTGCCAGTCTTCACCACAGCCACAGCAACGCGGGATCCGAGCCGCGTCTGTGACCTACACCACAGCTCACGGCAACGCCAGATCCTTAACCCACTGAGCAAGGCCAGGGATCGAACCCACAACCTCATGGTTCCTAGTCGGATTCGTTAACCACTGAGCCACAACGGGAACTCCGCAAATATAACTTTAGAAGAGAACAAAAACTATATATTAGTAAATTTAAGCACAGAACTTACCTGTATAGATCCTGAAAAGATGGAAGAAGGTATAATTTTTGGTTATTGAAAGAACTGTAATTTTAGTAAATACTATTTATAGTTTATCTTAATAAAATGTTGCTGCCCTCTAGTATGAAAGATTTACTGTCACAGAAGATGGCTCATTAAAAGAATAGGTGATAGAAAATCAAATACAGACATTGGAGAAAATTCATATTAATATGTTATTGATCTATGAAATCCTACATTTATTTAGACTGTATTTCTTAGAAGGTTTTGTAACTTGAGTAATATGTGTAAAGGGTTTACTTCTTCTCCGTAGATGACTACTCGTGTTGATGGTCATTCCTGGGCTCTTTCTGCAATAGATGACTTGAAAGTAGATAAGATAATTACACCCTTAAATAAGGATCATATTCCAATAACAGACTCACCGGTTGTTGTGCAGCAGCACATGTTGCCTCCAAAGAAGTTTGTTCTCCTCTCAGCACAGGTATGTATAGACTCTGTTAAGGTGGAAACAAAAAGAAGGGAAGCCATATTTAATGTTTTTATCAAAGTATTCTACAGTAGTCACTTAACAGAGTCATTTACTTAAGTACTTAGGAATGTTTACTCTTAAAATATTCCCTTTGTTTTTCCTTTTTTTAAGGGCTGCACCACAGCACATGGGAAGTTCCTCGGTTAGGGGTTAAATTGGAGCTGTACCTGCCGGCCTGTACCACAACCACAGCAACTCAGGATCCGAGCCACGTCAGCTCATGGCAACTCCAGATCCTTAACCCACTGAGCGGGTTCAGGTATCAAACCTGTGTCCTCATGGACACTGGTCAGGTTCGTTAACCACTGAGCCATGACATGAACTCCTTAAAATATTCTTAAGGAATGGTTCATAAATATCAAAAATGCAACAGGAAGAACTTGCTCTTTATAAAGTGTTAACACTTTTTCTAAAGTAGCATTTCTATCACCATTTCAGTATAAAGTAAATAAAATAAGCCATGTTTATTATAGTGTAGTTAAAAACCTTTTTTAATATTTATTTTTTGAGTAGTAATGCATTGACAAAATTCAAATGGTAAACAAGAGGGGTATCACAATAAAATCTGGTTCAGGTCCCTTCCCTACAGACACCCATGTCATCAGAATCTTATTTTTCCGGAGATATATTATTAATAAGTGAATAATACAAATATGTTTAAAGACAAATAATAGCATGTTATATATTATTTTATACTTTTGCTTTTTGTGTTTCAAAGATACGTTTTAGACATCTTTCCATGTTAATATATAGAGAACTTTCTCATTCTATTTTGAATTTGAAAAGCATTCCTTCATATGGATATATGATATTTAACTAGCTCCCTATCAATAGATCTCCTTTGCTTTTATAAAATAATGCTACAACTTTATAGCATTATTAAATCATTTTGCAGGTTTGTGTTAAAGCTATAGAATATTCATATTAATGCCTTTACAGGGTCTAAGAGTATGTGTATATATCAATTTGATAGATGTTGTCAGTTCTGTATACATACATTCACCATCAGTGAATGCTGAGTGCCTGTTTTCTTACATCCCGTACAAGTCAGATTTCCTCGTATTTAATAAAATATGCCATTTTATTAAAAGTGAGATTGACTATCTTTCTTAGTGTTTTTTTTCTACAAATTATCTAATTATCTCTTCATAGTCTATATCTACTTTTCTATTGAGTTGTTTTGTTTTTTGATTTATAGAAGCTCTTTGTATGTCAAGGAAACTAACTTTCTGTGATTTGGTCTCAAACTTATTTTTTCTGGTTTGTTATCTGACTTTGTTTTGAGATCTTTTTTTTTTTTCCATTTGGATAAGTTTCTAAATAGTTGAAATATTTCATTATTTGGGGGGGTTGGTTATAGTTAAAAAAAAAATTCTGCACTCTGCGGTTTATAAAATAATTCGTGTATATTTTGTCCTTTAAATATTTGATCTGTTTGGAACTTATCCTAACAGATATATGAGTATGGGTTCAGCTTCATTTTTTTCCAGAGTGGACATACTTGTGCCAGCATGATTAGTGGATAGTTTAACTTTGATCCTTTGGTTTAAGGGGCAACTTTTATCATATATTAAAATTTCTGGTATTTACTTGAGCCTGTATCCGAACTCTCTATTTTGTCCTCTTATCTGATTCTATTCATGTGCTAATACCATGCACAAGATAAAGTTTATAATGTTTTGTGTCTGACAGAACCAGTACGTACCCTTTTGCTTTATTTTTCTAGTTTTAGTTGGGAGGGGACGGTAGCAGGGTCGTTGGCTACTAGCCGTGCTTGACAAATTTAATTATTCATCTTTTTTCTTCTTGAACTTCTTAGGGAAGTCTTATGTTTCATAAACTTAGACCTGTAGATCAACTGAGGCATCTTCTTGTGAGTAATGTGGGTGGAGATGGAGAAGAGATTGAAAGATTCTTTAAATTACATCAGGTAATTATTTGTCCTTTTTAAAAAAAATGTGATATTTTAAACAATGTCAGTTAGGTTCAGAATACTATGATTTATACCCATCTTCCTTTCTGTGCCTTAATCACTATATGTGTACTGATATTTGGGTATAGGGATTTTTTTTTTCTTTTTAGGGTCGCACCTGTGCGGCCTGTGGAGATTTCCAGGCTAGGGGTCCAGTCGGAGCTACAGCTGCTGGCCTACACCACAGCCACACCAGATCCGAGCCGCATCTGTGACCCATACCACAGCTCACGGCAACACCGGATCCTTAACCCACTGAGGGGGCCGAGGGATTGAGCCCACAACCTCATGATTCCTAGTTGGATTCATTTCCACTGCGTCACAGCAGGAACTCTGGAACAGGATTAATATGCTGTAAGTTTTATGGTAAATGTGCATATTTTTGCTGTGTCGATAAATTCTTATTAAAGTGTACTAGTAAGAGTGTAATATTCAAATGATGTGACAGATATATTTTTATTAAAAGGATAAGATATTTATAGATAAATAGCTTTTTATTAAATTTTTGTTTTATGACATGAGGAAAAAACTTGGGGCAATGGTGATGGGAACTTTAAGTATTTTAAAGCCGCAACTTGAAATGATGACGTAAAACTGGGAATGCTTAGTTTAAAACCATAAAGATCAGATCAAAACTAAATATACACATTCTGGATTCAAACCACCATCAGAGTAGATTACTTGAATTCTCTAAACTTCCATTTTCTCCTGGGTGAAAAATGTATTAAATTATTATATGAGGCATGAGGATTAACATGCTCTAAACTCTGAAAATAATGGCTGGTACAAAACAGGTTGTTTATAAACAGGTAGCTCTCATTAATGTTATTTTCTAAAAGATTTTTTAAAACTGAGAAAAAAGGAGGGAGACTAAACCAAAAACTAAAATAGACCTTAGATAAAAAGAAAGAGTTCATCCTTTAATAGTAGTATCTATGATAAACTTTAAAACTGATGGTGTTTACTTCTTTTTCATACCAGTTGATTTCATTCATTCAGCAAGTATTTATCAGTTGCCTGCTTTGTCCTAGGCACAGATTTAAACACCGGATATAGCAATAAATAAACCTTATTTTGAAATGCTTATGTTTAACTTAAGGGAAGATACTCTTTTTTTACAGGAAGACCAGGCTTGTGCAACTTGCCTTATTCTTGCTTGTTCCACTGCTGCCTGTGACAGAGAAGTATCTGCTTGGGCCACTCGGGCTTTCTTCAGGTATATGTCACTTTTTTTTAATGGTTGCAGTGTGGTCATTTTAAGGGCTTGTAAAACAGCTGAGTGACCGTATAGGCAAGTTAGTAAAATATATTTGCGAAAAGATGAAATCAGAAAAGATAATGTTCCTGGGAGTAACTCGATTAGCATAATTTATTCATCGTTATCCTTTCTCTTCTCCACCTTCTTCTGTCAAGTCATCTTTCTACCTCAGTTACTGTCTCCTCTGCTCCCTCAGACAGTATACCGATTCTGCTTTATGTGTAGCATTTGCATTGAGAAATTCTGAATCACTTTAAGGAACCTTGGTATCAAAGATACTTTTTATTTGGAAAATATTTAGCTAAGAATAAGAATTTAGGCGTTCTCTGGAGGCACAGCAGGTTAAGGATCCAGCATTATCATTGCAGCGGCTTGGCTTTGATGTCTGGCCCAGGAGCTTCCACCAGCAGCGGGTACACTTTTAAAGTGCAGTTTTATTTAAAAGAGTTTTTTAAGTGGTCTAATCAAAATCTTGCTTGCAAATTACAGTGCCATGTACTTTCTAAGGAAAGTCTACGCGTTGTAGACCTTTTTTATTTTTATTTTATTTTATTTTATTTTATTTTTTGTCTTTTTAGGGCCACACCCGCGACATATGGAGGTTCCCAGGCTAGGGGTCTAATTGGAGCTGTAGCTGCCGGCCTACGCCAGAGCCACAGCAACGCGGGATCCAAGCTGTGTCTGCAGTCTACACCGCAGCTCACGGCAACGCCATATCATTAACCCACTGAGCGATGCCAGGGATCGAACCCGCAGCCTCGTGGTTCCTCGTCGGGTTCCTAGTCGGATTCGTTACCTCTGTACCATGTTGGGAACTCCTGCAGACCCTTTTTTAGAAATGACCAGTGCCTTATAATTCTTGTTGCTAGCAGTGTTAAGTCAACATATGTTAAATAAGTGTTTTACTATGTTATTTATGTTCATACTTCACTGTCAACACAATGCATTGAAGTCTCTAGCAGGACTTGGAACATTTTCGGCTTGTAAGATGGATAGTTTCAGAGTTCTTGTTGTGGCTCAGTGGGTTAGGCACCCAACTAGTACCCATGAGGATGCTGGTTAGATTCCTGACCTCACTCAGTGCATTAAGGATCAGTGTTGTCTCGAGCTGTGGTGTAGGTCACAGACACGGCTCGGATCCCAGGTTGCTGTGACTGTGGCAGGCTAGCAGCTTTAGCTCCAATTCGAAGCCTAGCCTGGGAACTTCATATGTTTCGGGTGTGGCCTTGAAAATAAAAAAAAAAGGGGGGGGATAATTTCACTGAATAAACAGCCCTATTGTCATGATAATAGGTACGGTGGTGAAGCACAGATGCGATTTCCAACCGCTCTCCCCGCTCCGAGTAATGTTGGTCCCATCCTGGGGTCTCCTGTCTACTCTAGTGAGTATAAAACACTGGAAAGAAACTGTTTCTATTAGAGCATGAATTTTCAAAGCTTTGTGGTATATTTTAATGGATAAACATTTTCATTATGCCTTATTTGCCGCTACTGTATAATTGAATAATTTTATAGCTATCTAAGAGTGGTGACATTATGAAACAAAATCAGATGTAACCAATGGCAGTTACAGAACTCATTTGTTGTTTATTCAAAAGGGAGCAGTTAAATGATTTAACAAGAAGCTCCTGCCTCGGTGTTTTCCAAGGCGGGGACCGCTAGAAAGTTCTTGGGAAGCGGGGTGAGTCCCTAACTCTTGAGTGTATCGTGGGTGGCGCCAGTCCTCATTCCGGTCTTACAAACAGTGTCTGTGTCTAATTTTGGTCAGATTCAAAACTGTGAAAGTAATTTTACAAATCTTTATATTCTTCTTTCCTTTTTAGGTTCTCCTCTGGCTAGTGGTAGTCCATTTCCAAATCCATCCTTTTTGGGCACACCATCTCAAGGTACCTCTTTTCTTCGTTTTAGGTTGCTACCATTGTTTTTCAGAACTAACGTTGTGACTTGTTGGTGTTATTATTATTATTATTATTATTGTATTCTTAGGGCCGCACCCGCGGCATATGGAGGTTCCCAGGCTAGGGGTCCAATCGGAGCTACAGCTGCCAGCTGATGCTGCAGCCACAGCAACACAGGATCCGAGCCATGTCTGCCACCTACACCACAGCTCATGGCAACACCGGATCCTTAACCCACTGAGTGAGGCCAGGGAACGAACCTGCAACGTCATGGTTCCTAATCGGATTCATTTCTGCTGCACTACAATGGAAACTCCTGAATTACTATTTTTAATGCTTAGAATGAAAAAGATGAACTTGTCCTGTTCCCCTGAAAATAATGTAATAGAAGTGCTGGGCAGGTACTGGCATTTGACCATGAATGCCTTTACTCAGGAACTCCTATAGTAGTATACCTGAAGAGCCCTCTTTTTTGAGTACCAGGATTTAATTACCAGCCTGAACTGTATAATTAGTCCTCTTTAACTCCTATCGTTAAGGTGCATTGATAGTAAGCCTTCTTTCCTTTTCATCCTGCATTGTCAACACTGAGGAGCTCCTGTCCAGTGTAAGACTCTCTTCTTATCAAGGAAAACCAAATTACACAACTATTCCAGTTTTTTGTAAATATTCTTACCTATGGCTCTAGATACAGCTGCCTTGGGTTACTGAGAATTCTGAAAGTTTAAAGTTAAGTTTTGACATTAGTTTTTCTTATGTGTGTCAAGGTGTTCATCCTCCAGCTATGTCAACTCCAGTGTGTGCTGTGGGAAACCCAGCAGCTCCAGCCCCAAGTATGAGTTGCATGACTGGACCAGAGATTGTATACTCTGGAAAACACAATGGTATTTGTATTTACTTTTCTCGAATCATGGGGTAAGTTTTTCATGGAGTGATTAACTTTTGCTCATTTTGCTCTATTTTGTGTAGTTGAACATTTTTAACTTTAAATTTGGAACATCATTTATTCCTACTAAATTTTATTTATGGTTGAATCTCACGTGTCCATTAATAAGATTGTTTTCTATCATTCAGCTTTTTTATTGTCTAACCATCTATATTTGTTACTGTCTTATATATATCTTCAAAATATATCTACAAATATTATTATATAGTGTTATGAACCACCCCATAACTCACTGTCCTGTGTCTGCAAGTCAGATAGGCAGTTCTGGTCTTGGCTTAGCTCAAAGTGTGTATGAAGCCAGCGTCGAGGTTGAAGAGTTCAGTCACTCTTGGCTGGACTCTCACATGTTTAAGGATATGTTTGTATGCTGGCCTAGAATGGCCTCGGCTGGGACAGCTGGATTGTTCTCCACATGATCTCTCATCCTCCAGCAGGCTAGCCAGGGGTCATTCCCTTGGTGATAGCAAGTTTCCATGTGAGAGCGAGTGGAAACTTGCAAGGCCTCCTGGTGCCTGAGCTCAGAATTGGCCTACCATCATTCGCATCATTGGCAGGGGGACATCTCCAAGCCAGCCCAGATTCAAAAGGTGGGAAATAGATTCCTCATCATAAGAAGCATCACGGTCATGTTGCAAAGAGGATAGGGTGTAGGAAGCAATACAGAATTACAGCCCTTTTGCACTTAGGCTACTCTACATACCTAATCATCACGTATCTTTTTCTTAGATTTGAAATGTATGCTTTCCTTTCATTCATTTGCTTAAAAATGTGAAACATTGCAGAACCCATTTTAAAAACTTTTATTTTATTTTTTACAAGTCATTAACCAGATTTTCCTTTAGCAGTGTTTCATTATGTGAAATAACTTAGATATTTATCAGCTTTGGAAATTTTCCTGGTTTTTTGTTCTTTCAGATAACTTTGTAAAAGGTTAAATGAAATCATTGCTACACTTAAAAGCTGGATAAGCACATAGAAAGGAATTTACTACTATTGTAATTGTTTTTGCTTATCTACAGCACAATCACTAAAAATGTTTTTTGTTCCAGGAACATCTGGGATGCTAGTTTAGTTGTGGAAAGAGTATTCAAAAGTGGTAACAGAGAGATCACTGCAGTAAGTGTGTTGTATAATAATATTCCATTGTCTGTATGTAACTGGTTTATGTTGTTAATGGATAAGTAGACTAGTTCACATTTCATGATATTATGAACAAGATGCAATGATTATTCCCTTTTTTTTCCTTTTGTCTGCATCCTCAGCACTTGGAAGTTCTGGGGCTGGGATCGAATCAGATCCACAGCTGCTCCGTACATCACAGCCGTGGGAATGCTGGATCCTTAACCCACTGCGCCAGGCCAGGGATCAAACCTGCTCTTCAGCAGTGCCCCAAGCCACTGCAGGGACAATGCCAGGTCCTTAACCCACTATACCACAGTGGGAACTCCCATGATTTTTTTTTTTATGCACGTCTGTGCACTTGTCCAGTAAACTGTCCACCCCTTGAGTTACGTCTCCGCTCTGTCACTTACTAACTGATGAGTAAATTTCTTAACATTTCAGAGCCTCATATCTCACAGTAAAATGAGAATATCCTTCCTACGGTTGTTATGAGGGCTAAATAGAATCGGTCCTAATATTTAATATTGCTCAAAGTTACTATGTAATATTTTGCTTGTATGCCCCAAAACCCCACGTACCTAATACTAATTTCTGTTTGCATTGACACACTTTCCGGAGTGCTTTAAGAAACAATAAAATTTTTGTGTTATCATTAATTCAGGTAGTATGAGTTCCCATTGTTGTGCAGTGGAAACAAATCCAACTAGTATCCGTGAGGATGCGGGTTTGATCCCTGGCTTCAGTGGGTCTGGGATCCAGCATTGCCATGAGCTGTATATATTCGCAGACTCAGCTCAGATTCCAGGTTGCTGTGGCTGTGGCGTAGTCTGGCAGCTATAGCTCTGATTTGACCGGTAGCCTGGGAATTTTCATATGCTGCGGGTGCAGCCCTAAAATAAATAAATACATAAGTAAGTAAATTCAGGTACTGATTTTTTTTAGTGTGAAGTATTCAATTAATTAATTAATTTTGTCTTTTTGCCTTTTCTAGGGCCTCACCTGCGGCATATGGAGGTTCCCAGGCTAGGAGTCTAATTGGAGCTGTAGCCTCCAGCCTACACCACAGCCACAGTAATGCCAGATCTGAGCTGCGTCTGCAACCTACACCACAGTTCATGGCAGCGCCAGATCCTTAACCCACTGAGCGAGGCCAGGGATTAAACACGCAACCTTATGGTTTCTAGTCGGATTCGTTAACCACTGAGCCACGACGGGAACTCCTGCATGCAATTTAAAGTTTTTTTTCTTTTTAAAATAGAAAGATACCAAATATCTTTAACTATGCTCTTTTAATCACATTTCTAAAAAAAATAAAGTAAGATACCAAATATCTTTAACTATGCTCTTTTAATCACATTTCTAAAAAAAATAAAGTTCACATTTCTAAGAATAAAAATGTGTTTACTTGACTGAGGTAGGCCATAAGGAAAAGGAATATTTAAAAAAAGAACATATGTATGTGTATAACTAGGCCACTTTGCTGTACAACAGGAATTAGCATAACATTGTAAATCAACTGTTTTATAAAAAAGAGTACTTACATGGCATAGTATGTGGTTCCATTTATGTGAATTTCAAAAACAGGCAAACCAATCTGTATAATATGATATAGAGGTAAGAAAAATGGTTGTTTACCTAGGAAATAGAATGACTACTGACTAGAAAAGGGCAATAGCAAACTTTCTTGGGTGCTGGAAATATTCTTGGTGGTCCAGGTGGTGACTATTAAAATGTAAAAAAATTATCGAGATATTCACTTAAGATTTATATATTTTAGTGTCTTAAAATTATACATTAAAACCGAACAGGAAGGGAGGGTTGAAATTATTTAGCCCTTTATTCTGGTCACCACGTGTAAATTTTTTTTTTCTTTTTGTCTTTTTGCCTTATCTAGGGCCACACCTGCGGCACATGGAGGTTCCCAGGCTAGGGGTCTAACAGGAGCTGCAGCTGCCAGCCTTCGCCACAGCCACAGCAACGCGGGATCCGAGCCGCATCTGCAACCTACACCACAGCTTACGGCAACGCCGGATCCTTAACCCACTGAGCAAGGCCAGGGATCGAACCCGCAACCTCATGGTTCCTAGTCGGATTCATTAACCACTGAGCCACGACGGGAACTCCACCACGTGTAAATTGATATAAGAAATAACTTTAGGGAGTTCCCTCATGCCTTAGTAGGTTAGGATCCAGCATTGTCACTGCTCTTCCTTTGGTTACAGCTGTGGCATCGGTTTGATACCTGACCCAGGAAATTCTGCATGCCATGGACATGGCCAAAAAATTAATAAATAAGTGGCTTTACTGTTTGTGAAGATAGGGTACCTCAAAACTAAAACTATATTTAACTATGGATATACAGAATATGAGTTTTTTGTAGATATTTTTCTTTCAGTGTTTTTAATTTTTTCAAAATATTTTCCTTTCAGATTGAAAGTAGTGTTCCCTCCCAACTACTGGAGTCAGTGCTTCAAGAGCTGAAGGGTTTGCAAGAATTTCTAGACAGAAACTCACAATTTGCAGGAGGACCATTAGGAAATCCAAAGTAAGAATAAATAGGATTTATTTCCTCTTTTCTGAAATCTAGTTCAAGTATAAGATTTGTCTTTTTAAAAAATTTCATTGGACTTCCCACTGTGTCACAGTGGGATCGGTGGTGTCTCTGCAGCACCAGGATGCAGGTTCAGTCACTGGCACAGCACACCGGGTTAAAGGATCCAGCATTGCTGCAGCTGTGGCATAGGTCATAGTTGTGGCTCGGATCTGATCCCTGGCCTTGGAGCTCCCTATGGTGGTGAGGGGCAGCCAAAAAGGAAAAAATAAGAGAATAAATTAAAGTGTCATGGTGGGTGTTACCTGATGGCCTAGCCGTTAAGGATCTGGCATTATCATTGTGGGGCTCAGGTCACTGTGCTGTGGCACAGGTTCCATCCCTGGCCTGGCAATTTCTACATTAGCTGAGGGTGGCCAAAAAATTTTTTTCACGATTTTAGTATATTCATAAGGTTGAGCAATCATCACTACTATCTAATTTCAAAGCATTTGCGTCACACCCTAGCCCCATTAGCAATCACTCCCTGTCATTTTTTTGGGGGGACCACATGTACAGCATATGGAAGTCCCCAGGCTAAGGGTCAAATCAGAGCTGCAGTTGCCAGCCTACATCACAGCCATGGCAACACCAGATCCTTAACCCACTGAGCGATGCCAGGAATCAAACCCACATCCTTATAGATACTAATCAGGTTTGTTTCCACTGAGCCACAACAGGAACTCCCACTCCCTATCTTAATTCAAGCTGCAGCAACAAAAATACCATAGACTGACTGCCTTAGACGGTAAACATTTATTCTCCGTAGTTCTGGAGGCTGGAGTCTGAGGTAGGGTGCCAGCATGGTCAGGTTCTGATGAGGTTTACAAACAGTTGCTTTCTTTCTGTGTCTCATTTATGGCAGAGAGAAAACCAGCAATTTCTCTGATTTCTCATTATGGGACTCCACCGCCTTGATCTCACCTAAACCTAATTACCTCCCAAAGGCCTTACCTCCAAATACTATCACTTTGGGGATTATAACTTCACTATATATATGAAATTGGCGAAACCCAAACATTCAGTCCATAGCACTCTGTAGTTTCCCTTCCCACAGTCCCTGACAAACGCTAATCTAATCTATTTCTTATGGACCTATTTGGATCTTTTATATAAATGGAAATATAGAATATGTGGCCTTTTGTACCTGGCTTCTTAGCATAATATTCTCAAAGTTCACATGTTGTAGTGTATATCAATACTTGGTTTCATTTTTCAGTTCACTGATGCACATTTGAGTTGTTTCAGATTTTTGGCTGTTATGAGTAATGCTGATGTGAACATTCCTGAAAAGTTTTTGTTTGGACATGTGTTCAGGATGAACATTTGTTGTTGTTTTTATTATTGTTATAAAAGTAATATGGACTTGTAAAAAAAAATTCACAT
Organism: Catagonus wagneri; assembly: GCA_004024745.2. Classification (NCBI taxonomy): domain Eukaryota; kingdom Metazoa; phylum Chordata; class Mammalia; order Artiodactyla; family Tayassuidae; genus Catagonus; species Catagonus wagneri. The sequence continues at coordinate 10,956,332 of PVHT020000009.1, read as the reverse complement.
CACTGAATTACATTTCTCTCTTTCTGAATTTTTTTATTATAGTTAATTTACAGTGTTGTGCCAGTTTCTGCTATATAGCAAAGTGACTCAGTCATACATATATATATATATATATACATTCTTTTTTTATATATATTATTTCCATCATTGTCTATCACAGGAGTTTGGTTGTAGTTCCCTGTGCTGTGCAGTAGTGTTATACATTTCTTTTAATATAATTTTTAAAGGTTACCTCTCCATTTACAATTATTGGCGAAATTCCCTGTATTGTACAAATACATCCTCTATTTTATACCCAATAGTTTGTACCTCTCACTATCCTGCCCAATTATTGGCAACCACCATTACTGGTGAACACAAGTTTGTTCTCCATGTCTGAGTCGGCTTCTTTTTTGTTATAATCACTAGTTTGTTGTATTTTTTAGATTTCACATTATAAATGATACCATTTGTCTTCCCTGATTAGCATAATGCCATGCAAGTCCATCCATGTTGCTGCAAATGGCAAGATTCTAGTTTTTATGGCTGAGTAGTATTCCACTCTAAGTAAATGCTACATCTTTATCTGTTTATCTGTTGATGGACCCTTTGGTTACTTCCAAATCTTGGCAATTGTAGATAATACTGCTAGGGACATTGCCATACATGTATCTTTGCAAATTAGTGTTTTGGGTTTTTTTTTTTTTTTTTAATACATACCCAGGAGTGGAATTGCTGGGTCATATTGGTAGTTCTGTTTTTAGTATTTTGAGAAATCCCTATACTCCTTTTCACAGTGGCTGCACTAATTTATATTTCCACCAACAATGTTGAAGATTTCCTTTTTTCCATATCCTCATGAACATTGTTATTTTTGTTCCTTTAAAAAAAAAAAAAAATGGCCTCACCTACAGCATATGAATTCAAGCCACAGCTGCGACATACACCATAACTGCAGCAAACTCAGCATCCTTAACCCACTGGGCCAGGGACTGATTCGTGCCACAAGAGCAACCTGAGTCACTGTAGTGACAGCACTGAATCCTTAACCTGCTGTACCACAGGAGAACTCCATCTCTTTGTGGTTTAATTTTGCATTTTCCTGATGATCAGTGACACTGAGCATCTTTTCTTATGTTTGTTGACTATTTGTATTCCCTCTTAGGAAAAATGTCTGTTCAAGTCTTCTACCTATTTTTTTAATTGGGTTTGCTGTTTTGATATTGAGTTGTATGAGCTGTTATATATGTTGGATATTAACCCTTTATTGGTCATATTATTTGCAAATATTTTTACTCATTAAGTAGGGTATCTATCTTCATTTGGTTGATGCTTTCCTTTCCCATTTGTTTATTTTTGCTTTTATTTTCTTTACTTTAGGGGAACAGATCCAAAAAACTATTGGTGTAATTTATGTTAAAGATTATTCTGCCGATGGTTTTTTTGTTTGTCTTTTCGCCTTTTTTAGGGCCACACTTAGGCCATATGGAGGTTCCCACGCTAGGGGTCTAATCGGAGCTGTAGCTGTGGGCCTACACCACAGCCACAGCAATGCGGGATCCGAGCCGCATCTGTGACCTATACCACAGCTCATGGCAATGCCAGATCCTTAACCCACTGAGCGAGGCCAGAGATCAAACCCGCAACCTCATGGTTCCTAGTCAAATTCATTAACTGCGAGCCATGATGGGAACTCCAGCTGATGGTTTTCTTTTAGGAGTTTTATTTATTTATTTTTTGTCTTTTTGCCTTTTCTAGGGCCGCACCCATGGCCTACGGAGGTTCCCAGGCTAAGGGTCTAGTGGGAACTGTAGCTGCTGGCCTACACCACAGCCACAGCAACATGGGATCTGAGCCACGTCTGCAACCTACACCATAGCTCATGGCAACACCAGATCCTTAACCCACTGAGCGAGGCCAGGGATCGAACCCACGACTTCATGGTTCCTAGTAGGATTCGTTAACCACTGAGCCACAAAGGACACTCACTTTTTTAATTGAAGCGTAGTTGATTTACAATGTGGTGTTTCAAGTGTACAACAAAGTGATTCAGTTATACATATGCATATATATATATTCCTTTTCATTATTATTTTCCATTATAGGTATTATAAAATATTGAATATGGTTCCCTGTACTGTACATTAGGTCCTTCTTTATCTGTTTTATATAAAGTAATGTGTATCTGTTAATCCCAAACTCCTAATTTACCCCCTTCTCTTGACCACCTTTGGTAACTATAAGTTTTCTTTCTGTATCTGTGAGTCTGTTTTGTAAATAAATTTGTATCACTTTTTGATTCCCCATATGTGATATATGATATTCATCTTTGTCAGACATATCATTTAGTATGATAATCTCTACATTTATCATGTTGCTACAGGTGGCATTATTTCATTCTTTTTTTATGACTAAGTAATGTTCTATTGTATCTTTTGGGAGTTTTATAATATCAGATCTTATATTTAGGTCTTTTCTCCATTTTGAGTTTTATTTTTATATATGCTGTTATAGTGTGTCCTGATTTCCTTCGTTTTCATGTAGCTGTCCAGTTTTCAGCACCACTTGTTGAAGAGACTGTCTTTTCTCCATTGTATATTCTTGCCTCTTTTGTCATAGATTAATTGACCATAAGTGCCTGGGTTTATTTCTGGATTCTCTGTCTTTTTTTGCATTGTTTTATGTGTCTATTTTTGGACCAGTACCATACTTTTTTCATTACTGTAGCTTTGGAGTATACTCTGAAGTGAGGGCATGTAATTCCTCACCTCTGCTCTTTTTTCTTAAGATTGGTTTTGCTGTTCAGGGTCTTTTGTGTTTTCATACAAATTTTTTTTCAGATTTTTAATTTTTCTATTATAGTTGATTTGCAGTGTTTTGTCAGTTTCTGCTGTGCAGTAAAGTGACCCAGCCATACATACACACATACACACACATATATATTTTTTTTCTCACATTATCCTCTATCACGTTCCATCGCAAGTGACTGGACATAGTTCCCTGTAGCATTGCTTGTCCACTCCAAATGCAATAGTTTGCATCTACTAACTGCAAACTCCCAACCCATCCCACTCCCTCCCCTCTTCCCCTTGACAACCACAAGTCTGTTCTCCAAGTCCATGAGTTTCTTTTCTGTGGAAAGGTTTACTTGTGCCATATATTAGATTCCAGATATAAGTAATATCATATGGTATTTGTCTTTCTGACTTCACTTAGTATGAGAGTCTCTAGTTTCATCCATGTTGCTGCAAATAGCATTGTTTTGTTCTTTTTTATGGAGTAGTATTCCATTGTGTATATATGCCGCATGTTCTTAATCCATTCATCTGTCCAAGGACATTTAGGTTGCTTCCATGTCTTGGCTATTGTGAATAGTGCTGCAATGAACATATGGGTGCATGTATCTTTTTGAATAAAAGTTTTGTCCAGATAAATGCCCAGGAATGGGATTGCTAGGTCCTGTGGTAGTTCTATATGTAGTTTTGTGAGGTACTTCCATACTGTTTTCCATAGTGGTTGTGCTACATACAAATTTTTAAAAATTATTCTAGTTCTGTAAAAACTGCCATTGGTATTTTGATAGATTGCACTGAATCTGTAGATTGCCTTGGGTAGTGTGGTCACTGAATGTTCATTCCTTCAAAAGTAAAAATAGGATCTAAATAACATACTTTTGTGAAACATTATTTACATTCAGTATATTCTTTAGATTATTCCAAATCAGTGGAATAAATTATATTTGTATTGGCTACATGTTATTCCATTGTATGTAAGCAACTAGTGGTATGACTGTTCACACTTAGGTGGTTTCTATCTCTGGGTGTTGTAAACTAGGTTCAGTGAGTGAGTATACACGTTTTTCTACCTGTTCAGTAATATTGAGATGAATATTAATACTTTTATTGGGTATGGGGCTTTAAAAAAATGTTGGTATGCGGAGTTTCCGTTGTGGCACAGTGAAAACAAACCCAGCTATTATCCATGAGGACAGAGGTTCGATCCCTGGCCTCACTCAGTGGGTCAGGGATCTGGTATTTGTGTGAGCTGTGGTGTAGGTCACAGACACTGCTTGTGTAGGCCAGCAGCTGCAGCTCTTTATTTTTAGCTTTTGGAACACTTTAAGTTTATCTTAACATGTATATGTTGATTTCTAACACACACACACCCTTTTTTTTTGTCTTTTGTCGTTTTAAAGCCTCACCCGTGGCATGTGGAGGTTCCCAGGCTAGGGGTCTGATCGGAGCTACAGCTGCCAGCCTACACCACAGCCACAGCAACGTGGGATCCGAGCCGCGTCTGCAACCTACACCCCAGCTCACGGCAATGACGTATCCTTAACCCACTGAGCAAGGCCAGGGATTGAACCATCAACCTCATGGTTCTTAGTCAGATTCGTTAACCGCTGAGCCACGACGGGAACTCCAAAATAGAATCTTTTTATCTTCCTTTCTTCCTCTACTCTCTACCCCTATTCTTCCTCCTTTGTAGCTAGAAATGTAGTTGAAATAGGTTTTTTCTTTTTCTTTTCCATCATTTTGTTCTTCTAGTAATAGTTTCTAAGGAGTTTATTGAATTATACAGTTACAGCTTCAATTATAACCTCCAGTTTTGTAACCTACTACTTTTCTAATTTCTCTTTACTGTTTTAGTGGGTTTTTTATGAGTTTTTTGACTTCTTCAAATATGTTCTCTGCAAATAGAGATAGTTGTACCTTTTTCATTCTTTTTTTTTTTTTGCATTTTAGGGCTGCACCCGAGACATATGGATGGTCCCAGGCTAGGGTTCTAATCAGAGCTACAGCTGCCAGCCTACACCACAGCCACAGCAACACCGAATCCTTAACCCACTGAGTGAGGCCGGGGATGGAACCCGCAACCTCATCGTTCCTGGTCAGATTTGTTTCTGCTGTGCCACGATGGGAACTCAGAGATTCTTAATAATACTTACCATATAGAATTGTTTTATTACATTAAATCATTGGTGAGAGCAGAAAGCAGGTGTTCATGAAAAGGAAGCTATTGTTATGCATTTACTCTCAGTGAAAATTTTAGCATATGAAAGACTAAAATGCTTCAGATTGAAATTGTTAATCATTGATTTTTCAGTGGTTATTTCACTAATCTACAGAGGAAAAGAATATATACAACATACTCCAGCTCATTTATATAACTATTCAAAATAGGCAAATTGATAGAGACAGAAAGTAGACTAGCTGTCGCTTAGAGTAGGGGGGGAGAAATGAGGATTGGCTGCTAATGAAGAGTGGGTAAAATTGTTCTGAAGTCAGGTTGTGGTGATAGTTGAAAAACCCTGTGAATACACTTTTAAAAATCATTTTAAATGGTTAGATTGTATGGTGTAGGAGTTGTATGTCAGTGAAGTTGTTAAAGATACAAATATACATTCTGGAATTTCTGTTTCAGTACCACCACCAAAGTACAACAGAGGCTGATAGGATTCATGCGACCTGAAAATGGAAATACCCAGCAAATGCAACAGGAGTTGCAGAGGAAGTTTCACGGTAAATTATTTCTTCTGATCAGTTAATTTTTCAGTGATTATTCTAATCTTCAGAGAAAAAAAATATTTACAACATATTCCAGCTCACCTATATGACTGTAAACGTTCATGACCCCAGTAAAGAGTTGTACTAGGTAAATAGAAAACATTGGACATCTCTCAATAAGATCTGGCTTTTGGTAACAGTTTTTTTTTGTCTTTTTTGGGAGTGGGGGGCTTTTTAGGGCTGCATCCGTGACGTATGGAAGTTCCCAGGCTAGGGGTCAAATTGGAGCTGCAGGTGTTAGCCTACACCACAGCTCATGGCAACACTGGATCCTTAACCCACAGAGTGAGGGCAGGTATTGAATCCGCGTCCTTATGGATACTAATTGGGTTCATTAACCACTGAGCCACAACAGGAACGTCACAGATGTTTTTATTAAAACAATATTAGTGTGTTTTGCAAAAGAGATAATACAGGCTTGAGTATTTCTGAAACTTCTAGCTTATCAGTTGTTTTTCATTCCTCCCCCTGAAAACATGATGCACACTTTTATTAATGACTTTTTTAATGGTGTTAAAATATACATTACATAAAATTTACCATTTTAACTGTTTTTAAGTGTACTGTTCAGTAGCCTTCACTAAGTTCACATGTGGTACTGCAGCATGGTGATTGCAGACATCACCTCTGTCCATCTATAGAACTTTCTTATCTCCCTAGACCAAAACTCTGTAATTCCCTGTTTTTCTGTGCTCTCACCCTGACAACTGTAATTCTTTTTTCTGTCTTTAAATTTTACTACCCTATTTACCTCATATAAGAGGAGTCATACAGTATTTCTTCTGTTACTTGTTTATTTCACTTAGTATGATGTCTTCAAAGTTCATCTGTATTGTTGCATGTGTCAGAATTTCCTTCCTTTTTAAGACCAAATAGTACTCCATTGTGTAAATAGACCACATTTTGTTTATCCTTTTCGTCTATTGGTGGACATTTAGTTGCTTCACCTTTGGAGTATTGAGAAAAACCTTGCTGTAAACATGGTGTACAAATAGATTTGAGTTTCCCCTTTTAGTTCTTTTATATCTGTGTGTGTATGTGTGTGTCTCCTCCAAAAGTTACTATATTATGTCAGTCATGACAACTTTATGTCTAATTCTTTTTTTTTTTTTGCTTTTTAGGGCTGCAACCCAGGCATATGGAAGTTCCCAGTCTAGGGGTCAGATCAGAGCTTCAGCTTCCAGCCTTTGCCACAGCAACGCCATCCGCATCTGCAGCCTACACTGCCGCTCACAGCAATGCCAGATCCTTAACCCACTGAGTGGGGCCAGGGATCAAACCCTCATCCTCACGGATACTAGTCAGTTTTGTTACCACTGAACCACAATAGGAACTCCTGTTTGTTTTTTAAGTTCTTTGCCTTCTATTGTTTGAGCCAGTAATGCTGGCTGTAGAGCTTTGCTAATTAAGATTCAGCCACTTGCCTTTTTTCTTTTTTTCCTTCTCTTTTTAGGGCCACACTTGCAGCATATAGAGGTTCCCAGGCTAGGGGTTGAATCGGAGCTGTGTGGCTGCCAGCCTGCCCCACAGCTACAGCAACGTGGGATCCACATTATGTCTGCGACCTACACCATAGCTCACGGCAATGCCGGATCCTTAACCCACTGAGCAAGGCCAGGGATCAAAACTGCATCCTCATGGATGCTAGTCAGATTCATTTCCATTGAGCCACAACAGGAACTCCTCAGCTTTTGTCCTAAGGTACTTTCTTTCCTTCTTGCCGGACCCAGGTTTCTGTTCACTATTTTGTGAATTTTTTTTTTTCAGGACTTCTTTTCATGTAAGCTTGACAAAAATACAAGCACTGGTAAAGATTTATACAAAAGGGAGCATTCAAATTACTGACACACTGAAATGACTGCTTTGGAGAGCAGTTTGATCGTATGTAGTCAAAGCTGACGGTGCATATGTACTCAAAGTCAGGAATTTCGCTTTGAAGTATATTCTGGAGTAACCTTTATCAGACTTTTCCTATCATAGTAAGAAATAATTTTTACACAATGACTCATGTTTAAGAGCATTCACACACAACCGAAACAAAATTTTAAGAGATAATTATTAAGAGGAATTTCCATTGTGGCTCAGCGGTAATGAACCCAACTAGTATCCACGAGGATTCTGTCCCTGGCCCCGCTTGGTGGGTTAAGGATCAGACGTTGCCGTGAGCTGTGGTGTAGGTTACAGGCATGACTTGGATCCCGAGTTGCTGTGGTTGCTGTGGTGTAGGCTGGTAGCTGCAGCTCCAGTTGACCCTTAGCCTCCATATGCTGTGGATGAGGCCCTAAAAAGACAAAAAGGAAAAGAACTATTAAGAAATAACCTCTTTTATACTCTAATTTTTTTTCTTTTTCATTCTATTTTCTTTCTAAAGATAAAAAAAAAAACTATCATGACTGACTGAATTGATATGATTCACCAGTGCATCTTTTTTTTTTGTCTTTTTTTGCATTTTATTTAGAGCCGCACCTGCAGCATATAGAGGTTCCCAGTCTAGGGGTCTAACAGGAGCTGTAGCCGCCAGCCTTCGCCATAGCCACAGCAACGTGGGATCCGAGCCGTGTCTGCAAACTACACCACAGCCCACAGCAATGCCGGATCCTTAACCCACTGAGCAAGGCCAGGGATCGAACCTGCAACCTCATGGTTCCTAGTCGGATTCGTTAACCACTGAGCCACGAGGAGAACTCCACCAATGCATCTTAATTTGAGTTCCCTTCATGGCTCCGTGGTTAACAAGCCTGACTAGGATCCATGAGGACACGGGTTCATTCCCTGGCCTCGCTCAGTGGGTTAATTATTCGGCGTTGCCATGAGCTGTGGTGTAGGTTGAAGATGCGGCTTGGATCCCACGTTACTGTGGCTGTGGCATAGGCTGGCAGCTGTAGCTCCGATTCAGCCCCTGGCCTGGAACCTCCACATACCACGGGTATGGCCCTAAAATAGGGAGAGGAAAAAAAAAAAAATCAGCCCTATCAAAACTGTATTGTGTTTTTGAGGAGACCTTTTTTAAAGATCTTTATTGCGTTACTGTTTTCGTAGCAAAACATTGAAAACAATAGAAATGTCCTACAGGTGGAAAATGGATCTAATTTGTGGTATACATGATGGAACACTCAGTGATTAAAATAAATGTACTAGATTTCTGTTTTTCAGTATGGGTAGCCTATACAGATGTAACTGGGTAGAAAAAGCCATGATGTAAATTGTCTGAAAGCAGCAACATTTTTATTGTTTATGTGTGCACACATGGGGAAGCACTTGTATATAGCGAGAACATAAAACCATGAATTCAACAGCTCAGGCTTCTGCTTGCCTGTGATGGGAGGAAGGAGAACAATGAGGATTTCAGCCTTAATTATAGTTGTCTTTGTTTGAAGTAAAGTGTTGTTTTACTTGAAATAAAACAGTTTAACCTGTCACTTTACAAACTTCATTAGTTGTGTTTTATAATTAGAGGCTCAATTGAGTGAAAAGATTTCACTTCAGGCAATCCAGCAGTTGGTTCGAAAATCATACCAGGCTCTGGCTTTATGGAAACTTCTTTGTGAACATCAATTCACTGTCATTGTTGGAGAACTTCAAAAGGTAGGATTTCCACCCCCCGCCACTTAAGATCATACTGTTAATACTATGCTTAGTTAGTTGTCTTTTGAGTGAGTTTTAATTTTGCTCTTAGGTTCAGGAGGGGATTGTTTTGGGAAGCATTTAGGTTATGATCATGTTAGTATAAGAAAATTGCACTAAAGCATGATAACTTTGGGGATTCATTGTCAAAACCACAAGGTTTTACGGTATGTGGTCTGTGAATGAAATCTTATTTTACCAACAATATTTTTTGAGGGAGTTCCCTTCATTGCTCAGCGGTTAACAAACCTGACTAGGATCCGCAAGGATGTGGGTTTGATCCCTGGCCTGGCTCAGTGGGTTAAGGATCTGGCGTTGCTGCAAGCTGTCACGAAGGTCACAGATGCGGCTCAGATCCCTCACTGCTATGGCTGTGGCACAGGCCAGCAGCTGTAGCTCCTTTTCGACCCCTAGCCTGGGAACTTCCGTATGCTGTGGATGGGGCCCTAAAAAGCAAAAAGCATGTATATATTTTGACACCATGGATTGCAACCTTTATTTAGGCTCTTCCCTTTGGGAATCTAATCAAAACTCTCCTCAACCATAAAGAATTCATACAGACATATACACAAAACTTTTGCATGCAATTTCAAGGAGTGCAGTGATGTAAGTTAAACATTCCTGCTTTAAAGAAAGATGTTTACCACTGTAGGAAATGAATGGTTCATGTTTCTTTTCTTCCTTTCTTTCTTTCTTTCTTTTTTTTTTTTTTGGTCTTTTTATGGCTGCACCTGAGGCATGTGGAAGTTCCCAGGCTAGGGGGTTGAATCAGAGCTATTGCTGCCAGCCTACCCCACAGCCACAGCAACGCCAGATCCCAGCCACATCTGTGACCTACACCACAGCTCAGGGCAACACCAGATCCTTAACCCACTGAGCATAGCTAGGGATCAAATGCATATCCTCATGGATACTAGTCAGGTTCATTACCACTGAGCCACAATGGGAACTCCTGGTTCATGATTTTTGCTGTCCTCATTTGAATTCTTCTTAAGAATAAATGTAACTTACATTTATCTAAGTGTTAGGTCTTTTGGGGAGAATATATCCTACCTGTTAATTTAGTTATGACCATTTGTAAACATACACAAAAATAGAGGAAGGATTACAACTAATCCCCCTATATACACAGTTGATTTGTATTCAGTATTTTCACAATTTTGCCAACATTGCTTTGTCTATCCTCTTTTTTCTTTTTCTTTACTGAATTATTTTAAATCCCAGATACCATTTCCTTTCATTCCTATATACTTCAGTATTTATTCCTTTTAAAAGGTGCCCATGTTCTCGAATAACAATGTTATTATCACACTTAGCAAAATTACTGCTAATTCTTTGGTAGCATCTAAAATAATGGCATTTCTCTCTCTTAAAAATACTTTTTACTGATTGGTTCATTCTAATCAGAATCTAAACATTTGGTTCTCCCCTTAAATTTGGCTATTATTTCTCTTAACTCTTAGCCTAGAGCAGTTTTCCCTTCTTTCTTTCTTTTTCTTGCTCTTGTCTTTTGGGCATAGGGACATCAATCTTGTAGAATGTCCAACATTCTGAGGTTATCTTTTGCTTCTTTGTAATGAACTTTTTCCTCTGTTTCCTGCATTTTCTGTAAAAATTTAAGTCATGTCTACAGAGGCTTGATCAATTCAGGTCCATTTATTTGAGGAAGATAGAATACTTCATAAGTAATGGTTTATGTGACAGTTTTTGTTTATTAAGAGACACAAAAGGTTTGGTTGTTCCACTTTTAGTGATCATAAGGTTGATTGCTGGATTCTGGAGTTTTAAGTCAGTCCTGCCATGGTGAAATTCTCCGTCAGAGTTTTATCCAGCTTTCATGACATCCAGTGATAATTGTTAACTGAAACTGCTACTCCATTTAGGAATACAGAAACGGTCATTTTCTAAATCTGTGATTTCGTCCGTATTCACTAACTACATTTCTATTAAAAAAAATCGCTACTTTATCCTATAGGGCTATCTGGTTACCCTCAAATGTTAAATTCTTGGCTTTTAAGTATTTTTCAAAGTTAAAAGTCAGTCTCCTTGTTCTTTCCAGCAGTGTCCGATTAATTGTTTTGTTGTTGTTGTTGTTTTCTTTTAAGCATACACTTTTTTCTTTTTTGGGTGTGCCTGCTGCATGCAAAAGTTTGTGGGCCAGGGATCAAGCCCACGCCACAGCTGTAAACCAGAGCTCTAGCAGTGACAACACCACTTAACGCTCTGCCCCCCAAGGGAGCTCCACTTTTTTCTTTTTTAAAAACTCAAATATGTTTAATTACAAAAGCTGTTTTCTTTGCCATGCCAGGTAGAATAATGAATTTTAGTTTTATCGGGTGGCAAGCATAATATAAGTTAGCTTTTAGCCTAAGTATCTTTTTGTGATCCATCTTCAAAGCTTTCCTTCCCTATATGCTTGGGGAATGCAAAAAAAAAATTTTTTTTAGGGCTGTACGCATAGTATATGGAAATTCCTAGGGGTGAAATCAGAGCTGTTATCTGCCGGCGCCTACACACAGCAACTGGAGATCCAAGCCGCATCTGCAGCCTTTAGCACAGCTCATGGCAACGCTGGATCCCCTACCCACTGAGCGAGGCCAGGGATCGAACCAACATCCTCATGGATACTAGTCAGATTTCTGCTGTGCCACAATGGGAACGCCCAAGGAATGCAAATTGTTAGTCAAAAAACATTGAGTATAGTTTTTATATTTGCTGAAATTTAGAAAAAAAGGGAATTTTCATTGTGGCTCACCAGGTTAAGAACCCAATGTTGCCTCTCTGAGGATGTGGGTTCAATCCCTGCCCTTGCTCTGTGGTTTAAGGATCCGCAGATGCGGTTCAGAGCCAGCACTGCCATAGCTGTGGCTTAGGCCAACAGTTAGCAGCTCTTATTTGACCCCCTAGACTGAAACTTCCATGCAGTGCTGGTGCAGCTTTAAAATGAAAAAAGAATAAAGAAATAGGCAAACCACTGAATAGAATGTTACTGTTAAATCACCTCAAAACTTTAGAAGTCCATTTTAGCAAGAAGTTTTGTTCAAAATGAGATCAAATTCCAGTGTTAGAAGTTCTTAAACAATTGAATTCAAGCATTATTTGTAAATGTAAGCCCCAATTTTTTTTCCTTTTTTTTTTCTTTTTAGGGCCGCACCTGTGGCATATGGCAGTTCCCAGCCTAGGGGTGGAATCAGAGCTACAGCTGCCAGCCACAGCCACAGCCACAGCCACATCAGATCCGAGTCGCGTCTGTGACCCACACCACAGCTCACAGCAACACCAGATTCTTTTTTTTTTTTTTTTTGTCTTTTTGCCTTTTATGTAGAGCCGCACTCGGGGCATATGGAGGTTCCGAGGCTAGGGGTCTAACAGGAGTTGTAGCTGCCGGCCTTCGCCACAGCCACAGCAACGCGGGATCCGAGCCGCGTCTGCAGCCTACACCACAGCTCACAGCAACGCCAGATCCTTAACCCACTGAGCAAGGCCAGGGATCGAAACTGCAACCTTATCATGGTTCTTAGTCGGATTCTTTAACCACTGAGCTGCAAAGGGAACTCCAACACCAGATTCTTAATCACTGAGCGAGACCAGGGATCAAACCCGTGACCTCATGGATACTAGCTGGTTCATTAGCCACTGAGCCACGATGGGAACTCCACCCCCAAATTTTTAAATGCAGCTGATTGGTTGCTTTTTCCTGGTTATAACTAAAGTCAGGATACCTGACTTAAATTTTGACTTGACCTGGGCTTTGCTTTCCTTGTTTGTGAAGTGAGCTATTCGGAATGGCCATACCATGGGTTCTTTTCCAACTGTTTGAGTCTATGAAAATGTGTGAAATTATAGTTTTCTATATTAAAGAAATACCATCTGTGTGAAAATAGGATATTACTTTCTTTTTGATCCAAAAAAAACGATTTTCTCTTATACTCCTAGGAATTTCAAGAACAGTTGAAAATCACCACTTTTAAAGACCTGGTAATCAGGGACAAGGAACTGACGGGGGCATTAATTGCTTCTCTAATCAACTGCTACATCAGAGATAATGCTGCTGTTGATGGCATTAGCTTACACTTACAGGATATCTGCCCGCTTCTGTATAGCACTGATGATGCAGTTTGTTCTAAGGTACGATGCTTTGTTACCTATTTCAGTTTTTCTTGCAAATTGTTTCAGGGTATGGTGAAAAGCACACTCAATCATAATCAGGAACTGTTACCTTTAACTTGCCGCATGACCTTGAGTAGGTCTCTTAACATCTTCTGGCATCAGAATCTTCATGTGTAAGAAGGGGGTTGGATTATATTATTTCTTAAAATCTATATAAAAGTTTTTCATAAAGAGTCTTTGATAGTATTTATAGACCATGTTTTTAGAAAATAAATATGACTTTCCGTAGAAAGTAAGGGGAAAAAAACACTAAAACTTTAGGTCTGTAATGAGTTAGAGTTAACTGGGCAATTTTTATTGCTCCCCTACAGGTGAAAGTAATTTAAACAATCAGTGTCGCACGGACCGCCTGCCCACCAGTAGTGTGTTGACCAGGCAAGAGACTTAGCAGTCAAAAGCTGTCTTGCCTATAACATATTTGTGAGAGGAATTAAGAATAGCTAGGATTTTTTGGTCAAAAACCTTTCTGCCCAAAATTAAGAAGACGTAAGTTTGTAGAGTCGTTTTTATTTTTGGTGATTATAAAACCAGATGTAAATGTAGACATAGCTAAAACTTGTATTGACAGCATCATCTGTGTGCTTGACTTTGTATCTTTTTAAAGTTCTTGTCATCACTACTTCTAGGCAAACGAACTTCTCCAGCGATCTCGACAAGTTCAAAATAAGACTGAAAAGGAAAGAATGTTAAGGGAATCATTAAAAGAGTATCAAAAAATCAGCAATCAAGTGGACCTTCCCAATGTTTGTGCTCAGTATAGACAAGGTGAGAAACAAAATGTTCTTCCTAACTTCTTCTTAACTCAAAGGCAAATCTTGCTTCTGCTTTCTGTGACCCAGGTGGGATGACGTGGGAAATGCATTGTTTTAGTACTTGATGACTGTGCTGGCTTCCACAGAAGCTCTAGTGCTCAAAAAGAGTTTTACTGGGTGGTTAGCATAATAAAATTAAAAATATCTGGAAAGTGTAACTTTTTACCATGGAGTTTCAGTCCTCGTCCAGTTAGACTGCGGTGTGTAATAGATTGCCTCCTGGGTTACATTTATTTTTCAGATGCTTTAGATTCTTTTGACTAATCTTTAAAAGATTACCTGTCTGCTCACTTTAAAATTACTTTAAATCAAAACTAACATAATGTGGTAACTTAGTGTATGTACTATTTTGAATACTAAAAATTTTTTTCCAGTGAAGAAAATATAATAGCTGCCTTTTAGGCACGTTGGAACCTTGTTCTTTGGTAGATTCAAGAAATATTTTATAGTGCTTAACAAACCCAACTAGCATCCATGAGGACGCGGGTTCGATCCCTGGCCTTGCCCAGTGGGTTAAGGATACAGCGTTGCTGTGAGCTGTGGTGTAGATCACAGACGCAGCTCGGATCTGGCGTTGCTGTGGCTGTGGTGTAGGCTGGCAACTATAGCTCTGACTGGACCCCTAGCCTGGGAACCTCCATATGCTGGGGGTTTGGTCCTAAAAAGATAAAAGACAAAAAAAAAGGAAAAAGAAATACTTTATATGCTATTGTTTCCTGGGTGACTAATATATTAGAAACAATAATCTTGATCAGTATTTTTATAAGCCAGTTAAGGAAAAATGTATCCACTTAATAATAAGCCTTAGCTCAATAATAAGCCTTAGCTCTTGGTCTTTGTCTTTCCCATTAGTACGTTTCTATGAGGGTGTGGTAGAGCTCTCTCTTACTGCCGCAGAGAAGAAAGATCCTCAGGGTCTTGGACTTCATTTCTATAAACATGGAGAACCAGAAGAAGACATCGTGGGACTTCAGGCTTTCCAAGAAAGGTGAGTTTTATCACCTTAGCCAAGTGTCAACTTCTATGGGTACAGATTTTTCTTTGTGTTACGTTTGATCGATAGGAATAGGAAAGTAAGATTTCAAGTACAGCCCTTATAAAATTGAATTATGCTTTCACCTAAAAATGACTTGTTTTATAGAAGTGTGAATCAGGATTATAATTCTTAGTCTTAGTAAAATTACAGTCTGGGGGAAATCCTTAAATACCTATAAATGGTTTTGAACTTGCCTCTGTGGTTTTACTGAGACTGTATTAATATCAATTTTAAACGAGATAACTTTTTTGGGAAACAAAACTTCTGCTGCGCCTGCCCCACCCCCAATGTCTGGTTCTAGATGAAGATTAGTATTTTTTTTTTTCCTCTTTGTGTGGCTGCATCTGCAACCTGCTGGCCATACCGGATCCTTAACCCACTGAATAAGGCCAGCGATTAAACCCACATCCTCACAGAGACAGTGTCAGGTCCTTAACCCAATGGGCCACAGCAGGAACCTGGATGAAGATTAGTAGTATTTTATTTTATTTTTTTTATTTTTTTTTTTTTTTTTAATGAGGACGTCCTGTGTAGCACCAGAAAATCTAAATAGGCTGTAATAACCTATATGGGAAAAAAAATGGCTATATTTAAATGTATGACTGATTCACTTTGCTGTAATACAACATTGTAAATCAACAACACTCCAATAAAATTAAATTAAAAAAAAAGAATTGACTGCAGTCAGGAGTCCATCCTAGAGAGAAAAAAGATTAGTAGTATTTTAAATGATTTTTAAATGTTCACAGATTCTCAGAGACTGCTTTAAAAAAAAAAGAAAAGTATATCGACTAAGGAAATACATAACCTGCCTAAGACACGTTTTTTGTTTTTGTTTTTTTATAGCCACACTCTCAGTATATAGGAGTTTCCAGGCTGCAACTGTGACCTGTGCTGCAGCTGCAGCAATACTAGATCCTTTAACCCACTGCACTGGGCCAGGAGTTGAACCTGTGTCTCTGCAAGGACCCGAGTTGCTACAGTCAGATTCCTTTTTTTTTTACTTTTTAGGGCCACACTTGCATATGGAGGTTCCCACGTCTAATCAAATCTACAGCTGTCAGCCTACGCTAGAGCCACAGCAACGCCAGATGCAAGCCACATCTGCGACCTGCACCACTACGACAGGAACTCCAAGCATTCAGATTGTTAACCCATTGCACCACACATCAGGAATTCCTCAGATGTGTTTTGTTAATATATTCATTTTTATGTTAACCAAATGCTTTTCAAGCCTTTTGAAAAAGTCTATGATTTTTATTTTATTTTTTTTTTTTTGGCCATAGCAAAACGTGGAACATGGAAGTTCCTGGACTAGGGATCAAACTTTCCACGAGGGAATTCCTGATATGTATTATTCCTAATACCAAATTGTATGTGTGTGTGTGCTTTCTCCAGAATTATCTTTCGTTTGTATTTCAATTAGATAGGATAAATCAGTTGCTAACTAAATAATGTACTTGTTCCCTTTTCATTCTTTTTCAGATTAAACAGTTACAAGTGTATTACAGATACACTTCAAGAACTGGTAAATCAAAGTAAGGCTGCTCCTCAGTCTCCCAGTGTACCCAAAAAACCTGGACCTCCGGTATTGTCATCTGATCCCAACATGCTGAGTAATGAAGAAGCAGGACATCATGTAAGGGACATAGCAAATTTTTGTTCTGAAAATACACTGTATTTGGAAGTTCTGTGTGGTGGTGGTGCCATGTCATCTTGGGGAGGGTAGTAGCTCTTAGAACCTACCATTTAAAGATTCTTGATTTCTTACCAGGAGTTTATAAGGCTAAGGATCATGATGATGAGGCTTCATCTATGCTGATTTTCTGTTTTCTTCATTTTAGTTTGAACAAATGCTTAAATTGTCTCAGCGATCCAAAGATGAGCTGTTTAGTATTGCCCTTTATAATTGGCTAATACAAGCTGACCTTGCAGATAAACTGCTACAGGTAAAAGACATTTTTTTATACCAGTGTTGTTCATTTATATTTTTAAGTAGCATAACTCAATGGCTTATGCACATGTATGGTTTTAGGAAATTCAGTTTCTTACCTTGGACCAACCATTAGGTGTTAGTGAAAAGCCAAGTAATGCCATATCTTTTCACAGTGGACAAGGTAGTCTGTTGCTCTAATTTTCCTGTTATTTAGAAGCTGATTGGGATTGTTTATATTATGGGGTGGAAATCATTGTATCGTGAACTAGGAGACCCAGACTTTGTCTTAGCTCTGCCATTAAGTCACTTCACAAATGTCCTGTCGGTACCCTGGGTTTCAGTATTCGTCAGTCCGTAAAGTGAATATATGGCATGTGATCATTGCAAGGTGCCTTTGAGCTCCAAGTCTAGTAATCAGTACCTCTGTTCTCAAAGTTTATTAAAGGATTTTTAATTGGATTATACTAGATGAGTTTTATCTACCGAATGCAGCTATCATAGCAAGTTATTGATTTCTGTGGTAAAGTAATCATATATAATGAGAAAAACTGCCCTCTCTTATCTGTTACTGGATTATAATGCTGCCTGTGTATTTATAAAACAAGGTGCACCCGTAAGGTGATATATGCACTTAGTATGTAAAGAGCAAGTGTGTGGTCAGAGAATGTTTCTGAGTAACTGTACTATTCCCAGATTGCTTCTCCATTTCTGGAGCCACATTTAGTCCGAATGGCCAAAGTTGATCAAAACAAAGTTCGTTATATGGATTTACTCTGGAGGTATTATGAGAAGAACAGAAGTTTTAGTAATGCTGCTCGTGTCCTATCCAAACTGGCTGACATGCACAGGTATGGCATAGTCACTGTGAAGAATAAGTGATAACCGGGCTCTGTCTAGTTACACCCAGATTCAGATATAAAAGAAAACCTCATTCAAGTACACGTATGTAGAATTTTTATGCTTTTACTTGGATTTACCTAAGGTTTATAGTTCTCTCTCTTGTTTGTTTTGTTTTTAGTAGTGTGTAGGAGGTACCAGATATCTTACAAAGTAGACTCTCTATTCAAAATGTCTTCTAAATCCTTTAAAATGTCTTTAGAGTCTTTCCAACAGCAGTTAATTACTCTTCTTAATTAAAAGGACATTAAAAAAAACTTCCTAGGGGCTTTATAATTTTAAATGTTTAATAAATTTCAGACTAATTTCCTTTACTCTCACACTGGTTTAAATTACCAAAAGAGCATATATATTTAGGATTATTAAGAATACTTGGAGTTCCTGTTGTGGCTCAGTGGAAACAAATCTGACTAGAAACCATGAGGTTGCGGGTTCCATCTCTGGCCTCACTCAGTGGGTTAAGGATCTGGCGTTGCCTTGAGCTGTGGTGTAGGTCGCAGACGTGGCTCGAATCCCGCGATTCTGTGGCTGTGCCATAGGCCAGCAGCTGTAGCTCCAATTAGATCCGTAGCCTGGGAACCTCCACATGCCGCGCAGGTGCAGCCCGAAAACGACAAAAGACAAAAAAAAAAGGAGTTAGGAGTTCTCTTGTGGCACAGTAGGTTAAGGATCTGTCATTGTCACAGCAGTAGTTCAGGTCGTTGCTGTGACACGGGTTCAGTCCCTGGGCCAGGAACTTCCACCTGCCCCGGGGGCAAGGCCAAAAAAAGGAATTCTGTTTTAAAAAGGCATTTAAATTTCTCATTAGATTATCACATCAAAAGACAACTAAATAAAATTTTGGACAGGCCATTAATTTAACCCTCTTCATTTAGGATTTCCTTTGCCAAAATAATATGCTATTTCTAAAAACTGGAGATTGGTTGAGTTAGGAAGAGGAGGTTGTTGAGGCAAAGCTGTTATTAAACCAAGTTAATCGGAATGGTCACTTGAAGAGTCCAGATATGGTTAATAGTAAGTGTGAGAGAGTGTATGTCTGTGAGGATGCACTCATGTGGTTTGAATTATTGCACGTGTGGACCCAAAGCATTTTTGGTCTTCTTGCCCTCCTTAGTCAGAATGGTCACTTGGTTTTTAAGTTTCCCTCACATACAAAAGATGTGACATAACATAAGTCAAAGTGATTTTAATTTCTTTGTCTTTGGTTTAATGAAAGATTTAAGTCAGTAGAGGCCTAAAAGGTAATTTCTCATAAAGTCCTTGGTCAGTTCATAGTTTTTGTATAATTAAAAATTGACAACAGGGAGTTCCCTTTGTGGCTCAGTGGTTAACAAACCCAACTAGGATCCATGAAGATGTGGCTTTGATCCCTGGCCTTACTTGGTGGGTTAAGGATCCGGCATTGCAGTGAGCTATGGTGTGGGTCACAGACTTGACTCGGATCCTGCGTTGCTGTGGCTGTGGTGTAGGCTGGCAGCTACAGCTCTGATTCGACCGCTAGCCTGGGAACCTCCATATGCCACAGGTACAGCCCTAAAAAGCAAAAACAAAAAAACAAAAAAAAAGAATTGACAACAGGTTCCTTATGGCATAGCAAGTTAAGGATCTGGCGTTGCTGCAGCTGTGATGCAGGTCACACCCGGCCCGGGAACTGCCACATGCTGTGGGTGTGGCAAAAAAAAAAAAAAAAAAGAATTGACAACATTATTAAATATTTGATAAACTGTAGTTTTGTTTTAAGGTTATATAATTCATTCCTTTATCAAGTGTTTGAGTACGTATTATTCTCTCTACTCAGAGATATATATGGACTCTGCCCTTTTCAGGCCTTCAGTATCTCGTTTCTGGATTACCCTTGACATTCTTCTTAGTGAATCCTGGATACCATTACTATAGAAATCCTTGTAAGTCATTTCTATCATGCTGCCTATTGCCCGCAATGTTAGAGTGGCTTTTAATTGCCCTTCCATTAATATTTGTTGACTTTTTTCTTGGTATAATAATTATTATATTCTTGTTATGTTCTGAAGTCCTCTAACTTTTAAGAACAGTGCTCATTGTCCATATCTCATACACACACACACACACGCAAACAGACAAACAAACAAACACAAACCTAATTTCCTCCTCATGTTAGAGACCCTGTATGGCCACTCTTTTAGCTCACAACTTTCCATCTCCACAATAAAATCTTTTTCTAGTTAATATGTTACTCTCTTTCTCGCTATGCTTTTTTTTTCCATATATAGGCTGCATCAAATAATTTGGCAGCTGTAGAATGTTTTACTTTAAATGACTTGGAAATGTTACCCACCTTGAAAATGTTTAGTTCAAATGGGTTTTTTGTTTTTGTTTTTTTTTAAAGAGATGAAATGGGAAGTAAAGCCTTAAAAACAAAGCTCCTTGAAATTTCTGCTGAGGCACAAAGGTATTGGTTGCAGTGCTGGGACGTAGGTTCGATTCCCAGCCCAGCATTGCTACAGCTGCAGTGTAGATAGCAACTGTGGCTCGGGTCTGATCCTTGGTCTGGGAATTCCATATGCTGAGGGGTGATCCAAAAAGAAAGAAAGAAAGTAGAAAAAAAATAAACAAAGCTGCTAAAGGTATCGAATCCTTTATATGTGATCTTAAGAGATGGTAATTGCTAAGTACCTGGCATCCACACGTATACTTTACAAGACATGAGAACGGAGTTAACTCTTTTTTTCTTTTTGTTTCTTTTTGGAAGGAGAAAACTAGAAGAGCCATAGTTATACAGAAGAAGTTTCTTAAGTAAGAACTTTGAAGTAAATGAAAGCCAGTTTTTTCCTGATTCAGGTTGGAATTAGTGAGGATATCAAAGTTATGTTCAGTACAATTGGTCTGGCGGGTGGGGAGCTGCTTTAGTGAAGACTGGTCAGAGAAGACCTTAGACAAATTATCATTACAATTAATTCTCAAATGACAAAAATAGGCAGATGTTAAAGAAATGGAGGAAGTGGTTCGAGCACAGGACCAATGGTCCCTGCAGAGGCACTACATCAGATTCAGGGTTATCATACTCAGGGTACACAAAAGAAAGTCCATGGGGTTGGAAATGGTGAACAAAGAAGGGATGAGATGGAGCTAGAGAAGTAGGTGAGGCGATTGGGGGCCTTAAGAAAGCATGTGACATAATCTGATTTTTGGTGGTTTTATTTGTTTTGTTTTGTTTTGTTTTAGGGCTACACCTGTGGCATATGGAAGTTCCCAGACTAGGGTCCAATCCGAGCTACAGCTGTCAGCCTACGCCACAGCCACAGCAACGCAAGATCCAAGATCTGTGACCTATACAACAGCTCTCGGCAACACTGGATCCTTAATCCACCGAGCGAGGCCAGGGATCAAACCCACATCCTCATGGATTCTACTCAGGTTTGTTACCACTGAGCTATAACAGGAACTCCTGATTTTTGTTTTTAAGAGGACACTCTCGTTGCTGCAGGGAAAGTGAAATGTAGTATAGCCACATTAAAGTAGAAGTGTGACTATCAGGAGTAATAAAAAAAAGTTTAATTGAATTTTAGAGGAATCCAAGTTTTAGTAAACTAAAGTTTTAAAATAGGACTTTACTTTTTTGGTTGTAAACCTAAGTATTTATGTGTCAACTTAAATCATGGGTCTGTTTTATTAAAAATCCTATAATTTTTTCAAGTTTCAGATGGCCTTTTATATCAGTTGGTATAAAAAAGTGCATCATAGCTAGTATATATGTATATTGGAGCCTTAAGAATTTACATCAATAAAAATAAGGATTTTTCTCCCCCAGCACAGAAATTTCACTTCAGCAGCGACTAGAGTACATTGCTCGAGCCATTCTTAGTGCCAAAAGTTCCACTGCCATTTCATCAATAGCTGCAGATGGTGAATTCCTTCATGAATTAGAAGAAAAAATGGAAGTAAGTGCTAATGATACTTAAACCTTGTCCACACTGATTAGTAGCCATATGCTAATCTGCTTTCCCTCTTCCCTTAGTAAATAAGAGGTCTGTAGCAGTCGGTATTAATTCTCATCTCTTCTACCTCTTTCCTTTCTTCCTCCCTCCTTTCTTCTTTTTTTTTCTTTTGTCTTTTTTGCTTTTTTTAGGGCCACACCCACAATACATAGAGGTTCCCAGGCTAGGGGTCAGATCAGAGCTACAGCTGCCAGCCCACACCACAGCCACAGCAACACGGGATCTGAGCCACGTCTGTGACCTACACCACGGTTCATGGCAACAATGGATACCCAACCCACAGAGCAAGGCCAGAGATTGAAGCTGCGTCCTAATGACTACTAGTCGGATTCTTTTCTGCCATGCCACAATGGGAGCTCTCTCCTTTCTTTATGTATACATCTTTCAAAAGATTTTTTTAAAGATACAGCACTTGGGTCCTAGGACGTTGCTGTAATCTAAAAGTTTTCTCTGTGGCATTTCTTAAAGGTTTATTCTAACTGTTCTAACACCAAGCAGATAATATCACAGTCACCGTTTATTCTGGAGGCTAGTAAGTAGATGTGTGAAGTACAGTGGGCTAACCTGCCTTTATTAAGAAACCAAAAAAAAAAAAAAAGTCATGTAATCGTCCACATACAGAAGTTTATTTCTCATTCACAAGATCCAGAGTGGGTATCCCTGATTGGCATGTGGCTTTCTTCCAGTTAGCTGATGTCCATACCCAGGTTCTATTTTCTGACTCTACTATTCCTGATGGCCTTACTTTTTTCTTTGATCGGAGGGAGGAAGGCGGAAAAGAGCACGTAAGAAGCACGTGCACTCCCTTAAAAACCTCAGCCCTGAAGTGACCTGCTTTACTTCCATTCACATTCCTTTGAAGAGAACATAATGTCATGGCCATGCTCCTTGCAGGGGCTGGGAATGCTAGTCTACCGTTCTGTCCGACTGCAGTCATGGGAGAAACAGGTGCTGGCGGGAACCAAAGGCTCTCTGTCCTAGGAGTCCCTGTGAAATCTTCTGCGTTAATGTGAAGAGTTGCTAGTCTGTTAAGATAAAAGGCTTTATTCATACATTGTTAAAATTGAGGTAGGAATTCCCGTCATGGTGCAGCGGGAATGAATCCGACTAGGAACCATGAGGTTGTGGGTTCGATCCCTGGCCTTGCCTAGTGCGTTGGGGATCTGGCATTGCCGCGTGCTGTGGTGTAGGTCACAGACAAGGCTTAGATCTGGTGTTGCTGTGGCTCTGACGAAGGCCAGCAGCAACAGCTCAGATTAGACCCCTAGCCTGGGAATTCCATATGCCTCGGGTGCAGCCCTAAAAAGACAAAATAAAAATAAACAAATAAAATTGAGGTAGAATGGACACATAACAGTTTTTTATACAACATAATGATTAAATATTTCTATACGTTGCAAAATTATCACCACAATGAGTCTAGTTAAAATCTGTCACAATAAATGATTACAAAACTTTTTTTTTCCTGTGATGAGAACTTATTAAGAGCTACTCTCTTAGCAATTTTCAAATATGCAGTACAATGTGATTAACTATAGTCACTATGCTGTTATTTATACATCATTTCTATTTTAACAAACTTAAAGTCATACTAGGAGTCATTCCTTCAGGTATCTGTTGATGAATCATAAAGAGCTTGAGGTTTACTTTTTTTCTATCCAAACTAGGTTGCAAGGATTCAACTTCAAATACAAGAGACACTACAGAGGCAATATTCCCATCATTCTTCTGTACAGGATGCAATTTCTCAGCTAGATTCTGAGCTAATGGACATAACTAAGGTAATAAAAAGCAAATGCAATTCCTCTAGCAGTCACCTATCATGTACAGATTCCTTGTTTCTTTTGCATTTTACTCTGTGTCCCATGGGAAGGATTAGCCTATCTCCACAAAATAAGATGAGCCATCTTTCGAAGCATGTCACCATGCTGACAAGTCACTGCTGTGGTATCTGACTCGGAAAGAGCTAGGTTTCTACCAAGAACCTCACAGGGGCCTTTGTTAAACCCCTGTTTTACAGCCTTGTTTCTTGTCTTGAAAAAGTAACTTCCATTTGATTAACTTTCCAGGCTTTGCCTACTTTGTACCCTCCCCAGCAGTTTCTTCTTCAATTATTCTTGGCCGTTTTTCTTGGTATCCTTATATCTGTCAGTGTTTCCGTGATTTTCCAAACCTTGGTTTAGACAACACTGATGTCATCGCAGCGTCTTCCTCTCACCCGAGGGAAAGGCACACAGACCGACATCTGTGCCACTCCTAATCTGGCATTAGGCCAGCTACACGTCATCACATCTTCATATCATATTTTAGGAACTGTGGATAAAATCTTTGGTTACTTGTAACTTTCAGGGCATTCCTCACTATTAATTTTTGAATACTAACCTCTGGTTGGATGTTGGCATTTTCTCCCACAGCTTTATGGGGAATTTGCTGACCCATTTAAACTTGCAGAGTGTAAACTTGCGATAATTCATTGTGCCGGTTATTCAGACCCCATATTGGTGCAGACACTTTGGCAAGATATCATAGAAAAAGGTAAGTGTTCACTTATAGGTATATTAGCTGTGTATTATTTAGGGACTTGGTAGAAGAATGAATGCAAACCGCTAGTTGTCATATATCTAGGGCTCATAGGAATTGAATATACCTAAACGGGGTGAGTGGAGGGTGCCTGAATATGGTGGAGGGTGATCCTGTAGAGAATGATCCTGGTGAATATTTGAGAGGACTCTCAGAAAAAATGTGTCATTTTCACGGTTTGTGCCGCTCAATAAGGGATTCTGAGACACCCTCAGAATATCATAACTAGTGCCCTAAACAGATGAATGTATGTCATTAACAGAAGCATAGAATCTGCTCATTAGATTAATGTGAGTCCAAGTTCTACAGTATTTTGTACCTTGAAACAATAAAATAGTCAATTAAAACTTTGCACATTAAAAACACTTTGGGTTTCTAATGGCATGTGTCTTTCTTACAGAACTAAACGAAAGTGTGACGTTGAGCTCCCCAGACCGGATGCATGCTCTTAGTCTCAAGATCGTGCTCCTTGGCAAAATTTATGCTGGCACCCCTCGCTTCTTTCCTTTAGGTAAGCCATAACCTTAGCTATCATCATAGTGTTTGGTTGCGTTTTTGTTTTGATAGTTTTCTTCACTGACATGGGAAAAAAAGGTCAGTGAATGAATTTTAGAGCAAAACTGTTTTGTTGTTGTGATGTACTAGCCCTACAGTTTAATTCTTTTTCCAGCCGTTCCTGTCGTGGCGCAGTGGAAACAAATCTAACTAGGAACCATGAGGTTGCGGGTTCGATCCCTGGCCTCATTCAGTGGGTTAACGATCCGGCGTTGCCGTGAGCTGTGGTGTAGGTTGCCAACGTGGCTCAGATCTGGCGTTGCTGTGGCTCTGGCACAGGCCAGCAGCAACACCTCCGATTAGACCCCTAGCCTGGGAACCTCCATATGCTGCAGGTGTGGCCCTAAAAAGACAATTAAAAAAAAAAAAAATTCTCTCTCCAGAAAGAAGTACCTCAACGAACAATGGCAGAATTTATTGATAAATAGTTGGGTGTGAAAGTTTCTTTGTCTGCTCTTCCAAAGTTTATATATCTCTGGATAGGGCTAATAGACAATCGTGATTATACTGTAGGTAACCCTCTACAAGTTTGAAAAGAAAGGAAAAATGGCTGGTATTTTTGTTCATGGATAATCTGCAACTGATTCAACTCCTCCCTTTAATATTGAGGGTATTTTTCTTTAAAATAGCAAGTAGGCATGGTAAAAAAGTAATTTTTGTGAATCCCTTTTTAAACCAAATATGCTGAATGACTGTTACGAGTAGTAGGAGACTATTATGACAAAATACAGTCAAATATACTCAAGTTTTATTATGACATAATTATAATATTATTGCTGAACTCTCATTTGCCAACCTAATGTTTCCTTCGGTTGTAAAACAACAGAATCAACATAAATATATTCATACAGTAGAATGTTAAGTACTTTGTGTTTTTGAGTAATATCGAGAAACATGAAAGTGCTCATAACATAACATTAAATTGTTTTTAAAATATGAAGATACAGACTTGTATACAGATCTTTCCTGATTTAGGATTTATTCCCTGGCCATGGTAAGAAATAAAACCATTATAATCATACCCTTATTTCTTACAAGTACTGTATTAAAAACTGCCATGCTAGTTCATTGATCAGAAAAATAAAGAGAGCAGCTATACATAAGTTGACTAAAGATTTTTAATTATTGAGCCCAATACAATTTAGGGCAGAAGAGACCTTCCTTTTTTTTGTCACTCTCTTAATAGCAAGTAGGCCCTGGGGGACTACAAACTAGAACAAACTTAGAGTCTTTAGAATTTTTATTGCCTATCTAAAGTCTCTATGGTAACTTATAGGGGATGTGCAGGTTCAGTAGCAGTTTTTTCAGTGACTCCTCTTGCCCATGGATATTCACATTAGTCAGTCTCAGATTTCGAATGCCATTAATATGAATTTGGTGGTTGCCATTATGATATTTTTTTTTCCTTTCTTTCTTTTTTTGTCTTTTTGCCCTTTCTAGAGCCGCACTCGCGGCATATGGAGGTTCCCAGGCTAGGGGGTCTAATCAGAGCTATAGCCGCTGGCTACACCACAGCCACAGCAACAGGGGATCTGAGCCGTGTCTGCAACCTACACCACAGCTCACAGCAACGCCAGATCCTTAACCCACTGAGCGAGGCAAGGGATCGAACCCGCATCCTCATGGTTCTTAGTCGGATTCGTTAACCACTGAGCCACGACGGGAACTCCACCATTACGATCTTATTTATGATGTAACAGGTAGTAAAAAATGTGAACGGGACCACAATTACAATAATAAAATAATTTATGAATCTTATGTGTTACATTTAATATTTCATCTACAGTAGCCCTTCTTTTCTGAAAAGCTGCTAAATTGAAGAAATAGTATTTCAAGATATTAAAGAAATATTATTAGTGGATCCTCTCCAGAAGTGGAATTATGAATGGTTCTTCTTATACCTTTCTCTTTTTTCCAAAGTCACTATAATAACTGTTCTTTTCCTAATAGCTTTAAAGTGTATGTAGTTTTAGCATGTTCACAGAGTTGTATAGCAATCACCACAATCACATTCAGGCCGTTTCCATCACCCCAAAAAGAAATTATCTCCACCCTTAGCCCTAGGCAACTACTAATCTACTTTCTGTCTCTGTAGATTTGCCTGTTTTGGTATTTGCTTTATTTTATTAAGAAAAAATTTTTTTTTGAAAATTGTTTTTTTTTTTTAAGATTTCCCTCTAGAAACTGCATAGTTATGAATAAGGCCTACTATTTACTACCAAAATGTAACAGTTCTATAATAACAAAAAAATAGTAGTTATATGAGGTCAGGGACATGTTAACTAACCTTACTATGGAAAACATTTTATAATATGTGTATATATCAAATCATCACTTGTATGCCTTAAACTTATGCAGTGTTACATGTCAATTATATCTTTACGAAACAGGGCCAAAAAAGAGTTAACAATCCAACTTCTGATCTTTTTCTCTGCCCAGATTTTATTGTGCAGTTCTTAGAGCAGCAAGTTTGTACTTTGAACTGGGATGTGGGTTTTGTAATACAGACAATGAATGAAATTGGAGTGCCATTACCTAGACTACTGGAAGTATATGATCACTTGTTCAAGTCACGGGTAAGGAAAATATTAAAATAAAATTATTTAGTTAAATCTGTTAACTTTTTCTGGATAAGGAGCAGAGTATAAGTATCTCATCTATACAGTTGCATCACAAATTTGCTTTATTGATTATCAGAAATTATCATACTTTCAGAGTTCCCTGGTGGCACAGTGGGAACCAGGGTGATGTCACAGCTATGGCTTGGGATACTGCTGTGGCACAGGTTTGATTCCTGGCCCTGAAACTTAGGTATGCCATGGGCACAGCCAAAAAAAAAAAGAGAGAGAGAAATTTTCATACTTCGGACCTTTAAAAGTGATAGTGAGAGTTGCTTTGCTGTATATCATGATACAAATTTTAAATTTTTTAATATTAATAAACATGTGCTTTACTCTTAGTGGAATAGGCTAAGTACATGCAGAAATCATTTACTTTAAAGGAACAAAAATATCACTGTATTCACTGTAACCTCAGCTAATAAATCGATGCTTAAAAGATCTTCCTTGGAGTTCTCTTGTGGTGCAGTGGGTTAAGGATCCAGCATTGTCACTGCAGTGGCCCAGGTCGCTGCTATGGCACAGGTTCGATCTCTGGCCCAGAAACTTCCAGAAACCACAGGCACATCCAAAAAAAAAAAAAAAAGGCTTTCTCACTACAAGGAAAGGAAACTTTTACTATGTACGATGACAGATAGTAACTAGACTTTATTATGGTGATCATTTTGCAGTTAATACAAACAGTGAATCATTATATTGTACACTTGAAACTAATGTTATATGTCAATTATACCTCAATTTTTTTAAAAAAGTTCTTTCTCACCATATTGAACCTTATCAGACTATATGTTTTGAAATTTTTATCCTAAGATAAAAGAACCAAATGAAATCTTGTTGAACTAGGTTGTTTTTAGTACAAGTCATTATTTTCGCAACAGCATCGAAACATTCATACAAAGGCATTTGTATATCTCATTAATTAAACCTCACAGTGAGCCTATGATGGGAATGAGCAGGCAGTAGTATCCTCATCTTCTGCTACATCTGACAAGGGCAGAGAGGTTAAATAACCTGCTCAAGGGAGTTCCCATTGTGGCTCAGTGGGTTAAGGACCCAACATAGTGTGCATGAGCCTGCAGGTTTGATCCTTGGCCTCACTCATTGGGTTAAGTGTCCAGCATTGCCGCAAGCTGCAGCATAGGTGACAGATGTGGCTCAGATCCCATGTTGTGTCGAAGATCCCAGCTGGAGCTCAGATTTGACCCCTGGTCCAGGGAACTTCCATATGTCTCAGATGTGGCTATGAAATAAATAAATAGTAATAAAATAATAACCTACTCAGGTCACATGGCTGGTAATGGTAAAGCCAGTGCTAGAATTAAGATTCTTTCTTACTTTTTTTTTTCTTTTTTGGCTGCATCCTTGGTGTATGAAAGTTCCTAGACCAGGGACTGAATCTGAGCCACATCTGCAGCCTACACACATCACAGCTACATCAGTGCTGGATCCTTAACCTACTATGCCAGGGATTGAACCAGCAACTCCACGGAGACAAACTGGATTGTTAACCCACTGTACCACAGCAGGAACCCTGAATTGAGATTCTTTGACTACTAGTTTAGTATGTTATTTATACTGTCTTCATAGGTTCAAAATAAAAATGGTGTCACAGCCAATAGGAAAAGATGGCCTAAACAAGAAATTTACATGCTCTCCAAAGTGGATTGATACATCAAATATCCTTCCTAAATAACATCACAATGCAATTTTCAATGCTGTTCAATATTAACCATAATCAGATAAATAATTTAGTAACCATGTAATATTAAATTGTTTTGTTTTGGTTTGGTTTGCCACACCCATGGCACGTGGAAGTTCCTGGGCCAAGGGATGGAATTTGAGCAGCACCTGTGACCTACACAACTGTAGCAATACTGTATCCATAACCCATTGTACCGGGCTGGGGATGAAACCCACGCCAAAGAGAATGCTGGATCCTTAACCTGCTGCACCACAGCGGGAACTCCAAATGCTTATTTTAATATCAGTTAATTTTACTTTGGACTCTGATGACTATTTTAACTAACATAAATTATTGAAAAACAAGTTGACAAAATTTGCCTTAAAACTTATGTTGTATATTTTCTTCATAGGATCCATTCTGGAACAGAATGAAAAGGCCACTGCACCTTTTGGATTGTATACATGTACTATTGACAAGATATGTTGGGAATCCCAGCCAGGTTTTAAATTGTGAGAGGTAATTTTGAAGTAGATACTGTATTATAACAAAGACTTTTAAATGCATCTAATAAATATCCGGGTAACAGACTTGGAGACAGTGGGGCACCATATGGAGACTGAAAGAAATGTGGAAGATTAAAGCTCTTGTATGTGTTTGCGATATTTATTTGAACAATGTCTGTCAGCATATATGAGAAGTTAGAGTTTTCTCCATTTTTCAACCCTTGTCCTGAATTTTCTCTACAAGCGAAAGGATACAATTTATGAATTACTCCTAAACTCCTCCCACTTTGAATTAGTGACCTAATAAGTTCAGTGTGTTTTATGTCTTTATGATATTATTGACTATTTCAAGGTATATTTGTTTGAAAAGGCTAAAAGAATGTGAATAGTTGCTTTGGTTTTTTTCTTTGCCTTTTTTAGGGCTGCACCTGCAGCATATGGAGGTTCCCAGGCTAGAGGTGGAATCGGAGCTATAGCTGCCAGCCTGTGCCACGGCCACAGCAGTGCGAGATCCAAGCCACGTCTGCGACCTACACCACAGCTCACAGCAATGCCAGATCCAAGCCACGTCTGCGACCTACACCACAGCTCACAGCAATGCCAGATTCTTAACCCACTGAGCCAGGCCAGAGATCGAACCCACATCCTCATGGATGCTAGTCAGATTCGTTAACTGCTGAGCCACGATGGGAACTCCTGTAAGTAATTAAATATTAATTTAAGGAGTCTTTCCTCATTGCCTCCTTCTCATTACAATAATCTTTTTTTTTTTTTTTTTTTTGGCTTTTTGTGTTTTTTAGGGCCACCCCTGCAGCATATGGTTCCCAGGCTAGGGGTCTAACAGGAGCTGTAGCCACCGGCCTTCACCACAGCCACGGCAATGCGGGATCCGAGCCACATCTGCAACCTACACCACTGCTCACAGCAACGCTGGATCATTAACCCACTGAGCAAGGCCAGGGATCCCTCAACCTCGTGGTTTCTAGTCGGATTCATTTCTGCTGTGCCACGACGGGAGCTCCTCATTATACTAATCTTAAAAAAGGATCTTGGTGGTGGTGTGGTAATCTGCCTACCCTCTGAGTTTCCTTCTCTGTTTTCATTTATTTGTTGTTTACTTAATCACATGATCCTTCCTCTTCTATGGGACTGTAAGTAAGGTTAGCAGAAGCTGAAGGGAAGTCCTGTAGGAGGAAATGTTTCTAAATGTGTAGATAGCTGATCAGGTGTCTCTCTCTTTTTTTTTTTAACAGGAGAAGATTCACAAATCTCTGCCTGGATGCTGTTTGTGGTTATCTGGTTGAGCTCCAGTCTATGAGTTCCTCAGTAGCAGTACAAGCCATTACTGGGAATTTTAAATCTCTTCAGGCTAAACTAGAACGGCTTCATTAATTATTGTAATGTATTTTCATCCGTGCATTTTGATCTGTAAAATAAAAGCTCAGCTGGATCCGGATATCAGATTCTCTCAATTTAAGAATTTAAGAACAACTTTAATAGAAGTTTAATAGGGTTTTGTTCGGTTTTGGTTTTCACTGTGCTCATGACATATGGAAGTTCCAGGACCAGGGATCAAACCTGTGCCACAGTAGCAACCCACTGCAATGACAATACTGGATCCTTAGTCTGCTGTGCCACAAGGGAACTCCCGAGAAGTATTTTTTTACTAAGTGGCTGGTACCAGTATGTGTGCCAGATGAATCCTTTTTTTATTACATAATATTTTGTTTTTTAATAATCAGGTTAAAAAGACAACTGAAATTAGATTATTTATGATTTTAACACAAGGATTAAAAAATTCTTATTTTGGGAGTTCTAGTTGTGGCTCAGTGGAAATGAATCTAATATCCATGAGGACGCAGGTTTGATCCCTGGCCTCACTCAGTGGGTTAAGGATCTGGTGTTGCCATGAGCTGTGGTGTAGGTCGCAGATGTGGCTAGGATCTAGTGTTGTGGCTGCGGCGTAGGCCGGCGGCTATAGCTCTGATTCGTCGCCTAGCCTGGGAACCTCCATATGCCGCAGGTGCAGCTCTAAAAAGACCAAAAACAAACAAACAAAAAAACCTCTTATTTTGAATTTATAGTATTCATTTTCAAGTTAGGTCAACTATCAAAACCTAACTAGGCTAGCTGAGCAGGTCCAGTCTTATAATACTGGATTCTATAACAGCTCTTAAATAGACAAAGCATCTCTTATAAAAAGTTCTTTAGGTTTTGGGTTCATCTTTGGAAAGAAATTTCCTCAAACTACTGTTTTTATCAGTTACAGTCCTTGAAGATCAATACACACCTGGTTGTTTCTTGAGCAGATGATAAACTTGTAACCAATGTGCTATGTACCAAAAAACCTGTCCAGGGAGATGACTGTTTTCCCTAGTGTCGGCCTGGCTCTTCCTTGGCCTGTGACTACTGATGCTTTTAGAGCAGCGGTTCTCAAAGTGTGGATACCAAGCGAGTACATCGGCATCATCTGGGAAGCTGTTAGAATTTCACCTTCTCCAGCCCAGTCCCAGACCTATGAATCGCAAACTTTGGGGTAAGTCCCAGTACTCTGTGTTTTAACAGGCCCTTCAGGACATTCTGGTACATGTCACATTTGAGGACCACTGCATTAGAGGATGCAACTAGTTTACTGACTGAGCTCACTATCTGACTCCTGCTCTTCCTGCCGCCCGCATCAGTAACTACAAAACATGAATTGTACCCAAGACCTGATATATAAAGCAGAACTGTTAGTAATACGGTTTTTAATCTTCAGCAAAATCAGAACAACAAAACCACATGCCCCAAAGCCATGGCAGCAGTGATGGAGGAGAAAGGAGCGGGGATGACCAGGACCAACCAAAACAGCAAGAACAGAGGAGTTCGCTTTGGCACCCCTGTGGCACAATGGGAGGGGTGGTGTCTTGGGAGTGCTGGGACGCAGGCAAAATGGTTAAGAAAGAAGAGAAAAATCTATTTTGAGTAACTGTACAAGGTATGCGTGTAATGTATTTTCAGAATTTGTTTGATATAACATACCTGACTTCCTAGTAACTTGGTTGTTGAAAACCAGTCTGCTGTCCACATAAACTTCCTTCACTTTTATGTTTTATAGTTAATTTCACCTCAGAACTGGCAGGTTATTCATTCTCTTCTTCAGGATACTTCCTGCCTCCATCTTTTTTTCCTCTTATTCATGAGGGAAAATGTTATGATAGTGATGATACAGTTGTATCAAGGAAATAAAGAAATAGAACACGGAATCTAGGTCTTAAAAGGCACATGTTTTTCTTTCATTTTCTATCAGTTTTTTCATTTAAATTCTCTTAAAACTTTTCAGAATATTTTTGATGCTTCTGGTAAATCACTTAAACTCTCCAAAGGTTTACTTTCCTCATAAGAACATTTTCCTTATAAGGAGACTGAAGCTAAATGCTAAGACTTTTTAAATCCAAAAATTTGTAGGAACTAATCTATTTTTATTCAGTTGTGTTGTTCTGCTTCACCTATTACATATACTATTGTTTACTTTTTTCATTTCAAAAAAAATTTCTACTGCATTATGGCATGTTTGAAATTAAACATGTTTTAAAACTCAGTTATGCTTTCTGTATGTTGGCAGCTCCTATTAGGAAGAATGACTGTTTTTAAAATTAATTAGTTTTGGAGTTCCCGTAGTGGCTCAGTGGTTAACGAATCCGACTAGGAACCATGAGGTTGGGGGTTCGATCCCTGGCCTTGCTCAGTGGGTTAAGGATCCGGGGTTGCCGTGAGCTGTGGTGAAGGTTGCAGACGCGGCTCGGATCCATCGTTGCTATGGCTGTTTGCTCTAACCCAGAGGTAGAGTCAACAGATAAACCCCAGGAAGGGCTCTGAGATGCAGCCTGAGTTTTGGACCCAGTTCCAGGTACAGGATCATTCCTCCAACAATATAGAACAGGAAAGAAGTGCTTTCCTGAAAAACTAGTCATTAGGCACACATTAGTCCACTATTACCTGCCCACCCCCTTGCTTGCCACTAAATTCCCTGTGCTTTTAAGAAAACTATAAATCCATAGATCCAAGAAAATGAACCCAGAGCAGGAAAGACACAGAATCACAGCAAAGTACAGCATAATCAAATTCTCAGCAAACTGGGAATAAAAGAAACTTTGAGCCTGATAAAAGACATCTATGGAAAAGGTACAACTGAAATTATACTTAATGGTGAAGACTAAACACTTTTTCCTTAAAGGTTTTTTGGTTTTTGGTTTTTGGTTTTTAGGGCCACACCCATAGCATATGGAGGTTCCCAGGCTAGGGGTCGAATCGGAGCTGTAGCTGCCAACCTACACCACAGCCACAGCAACGCAGGATCCGAGCTGCATCTGCGACCTTCACCACAGCTCACGGCAACACTGAACCCTTAACCCACTCAGCAAGGCCAGGGATCAAACCCACAACCTCATGGTTCCTAATAGGATTCATTTCCGCTGCACCACAATGGGAACTCCTTTTTTTCTTAAAGTTAAGAACAACTTGTATTCAGTGTAATTTTGGAGAGCCTGATCAGTGCGATATATATGGCAAAAGAAGGAAATGAGGACGTACAAATTGGAAAAGCGGAATTAAATGTGTACCTATTCATAGACAACAGTTATGTAGAAAATCCTGTCAAATATACAAAAAATGCCAAGGCTATTAAGAACTGCTAGAACTAATAAGTTTATCAAGATCACAGGTTATATAAGATCAAGGTACAGGAGTTCCCTTCGTGGCTCAGTGCTTAACGAATCCAACTAGAAACCATGAGGTTGTGGGTTTGATCCCTGGCCTTACTCAATGGGTTAAGGATCCAGCATTGCTGTGAGCTGTGGTGTAGGTTGCAGACGCGGCTCGAAGCCCGCATTGCTGTGGCTGTGGTAAAGGCTGGCGGCTACAGCTCCTGCTAGATCCCAAGCCTGGGAACCTCCACATACCACGGGTGTGGCCCTAGATAAGGCAAAAAAAAAAAAAAATCAAGGTATAAAAACCAATGGCATTTCAATATTCTGGCAGCAAGAAATCAGTTCTTTTTGCCACACCTGTGTCATGCAGACGTTCCCCAGGGCCAAGGATTGAACCGATGCCACAGCAGTGACAATGCTGGATCCTTAACCTGCTGAGCTACTGTGGAACTCCCAAGAAACCAAGTTTTAACTACTTATTTTAAATAGTATTTAAAAAGTGAAATGAGATTACTTTTAACAAATTATGTATAAGGCCTGCACGTTGGAAACTACAAAACAGTACTGGAAGAAATGAAAGAAATCCTAAATGAGAAATATATAATATTTGTGGATGGGATGACTAAATCTGTTAACCATGACTTCTCACCAAACGGATATATAGATTTGATGCATTGCCAGATTTCCAGCACACTTTCTTGTAGAAATTGACAAAGTGATTCTAAAATTTATATGAAAATTAGAGGTCCTAGGTTAGCCAAAACAGTTCTGAAAAAGAATCAAATTGGAGAATAAATTGTACTAATTTCAAGGTTTTGTTATAAAGCTATAGTAATTGTGATCATGTGGCATTGGTGTAAAGAAATGCACATCAATGGAAGGAAGAGCACAGAAATAAATGCTTACATGTATGGACAGTGGATTTTCAACAGAGATGCTAAGGTAATTCAATGGGAAAAAGAACAGTGTTCTCAATAAATGGTACTGAAATCACTGAATATCTACTTGGAAATAAACCCTCAACCCTTATCTCCTAACATATACAAAAAATAAAAATAGGCATCACAGACTTAAATAAAAGGTAAAATTATGAAACTTGTGGAAGAAAACTGAAGAAAAAAATATTTGTGATCTTATATCAATCATATTTCTTAAGACAAAAAAAAAAACCCAGGTAAGAAAAAGTTGTTAAATTGAATGTAATTGAGATTTTTAAAATGTCTTGCTCTTTAAAAGAGCTGATGAGAAAATGACAGACCAGGCCATTGACTGGGATTAAGTATTTTCAAACCATAAGTCTGATAAAAGACTTCATCTAAATGAGGTAGAAGATGGATGGGCCCCTGAGAACAGCTGGGGTTTGTCAGGCTCTGTAAATGTGGCCTTATTTCTCTTTGGCACTTCAAGAAAAAGTTAATGGCGGGAGCTGAGCTCTGATGGAGTAAAGATAAAATGCTCAATCATTCATAAGGCTAAAAGGGAGCCTTCCTACGCTGTTGGTGGGAATGTAAATTGGGACAACCACTATGGAAAGCAGTATGGAGTTTTCTCAGAAAACTAAATATAGAACCACTGTATGATCCAGTAATTTCACTCCTATAGATATATTTCTGAACAAAACTAGATTTCAAAATGATATACGCACCCCTATGTTCATAACAGCACTATTCACAATAGCCGAGACCTGGAAACCAACTAAATGTCCATCAACAGATGAATGGATTAAGATATAACACATACATACAGTGGAATGTTACTGAGCCACTAAAAAGAATGAAATAATGCCATTTGCAGCAACAACATGGATGCAATAGAGATTATCCTATTAAGTGAAGTTAGAGAAAGACTTATGATATCACTTATATGTGGAATCAAAAATATGGCACTGATAGTTCCAACTAGTGTCCGTGAGGCCTCACGAGTGGGTTAAGGATCCAGCGTTGCTGTTAGCTGTGGTGTAGGTCGCGGATGCGGCTTGGATCCCATGCTGTGACTGTGGCGTAGGCTGGAGGTTGCCCCTCCAATTCTACCCCTAGCCTGGGAACTCCCAGTAATGTGGGTGTAGCCCTAAAATAAAATAAAATATGGCACAGATAAACATCTGCAAAACAAAAACAGGCTTTCAGAAATAGAGAACAGACTTGTGGTTGCCAAGGGAGAAGTGGGGAGGGAGTGGGATGAACTAGGAGTTTAGGGTTAGTAGATGCAAACTCTCCATTTAGAATATATAAACAACAGAGTTTCCATAGTGGCTCAGCAAAACGAAATCTGATTAGCATCCATGAGGATGTGGGTTCGATCCTTGGCCCTGCTCAGTAGATTAAGGATCTGGCGTTTCCATGAGCTGTGGTGTAGGTCGCAGATGTGGCTTGGATCTGGCATTGCTGTGGCTGTGGTTTAGGCCAGCAGCTATAGCTCCAGTTCGACCCCTAGCCTGGGAACCTCCATATGCCACGGGTGCGGTCCTAAAGAAAGACAATAAAGAAGAATGGATAAACAATAAGTTCCTACTGTATAGTACAGGGAACTATAACCAGTCTCCTGGGGTAGACCATGATGGGAAATAATATAAAAAAAGAAGTGTGTGTATGTGTGTGAACATATATGTAAATAATATATGTATAATATATATGTAAAACTGAATCACTTCCCTATACTGTAGAAATCGGCACAGCATTGTAATTCAACTACTATAGAAAAAAGAAACTAAAAAAAAAAATCACCCATAAGGTTAAGGAGACCGCCCTGACTACACATGTACAGAAAGACTGCTCTGGGTCAGAAACGCAGGCGGCTGTACCCCGTAGCAGGTGTCGCCAGTCCTCCCGCAGGTCCTCGCACTGGAATCCCTCTTGGCTAAGAAACGTGCGTGCATGCGTATCGGGGAGGGCCCTGGGTCTGACCAGGTGTGAGAAATAAAACAAGATAATTGGCCAAAAGAAAAAAGAGAACTGTCCCTATATAAGCGGTTTAATTCACCCCTTTGGCGTGCTCCCCACTAGTGGGGTGTCCACACTCCTCTCTGAGTGTGTTTTGCTTCTAAACTGCTTCCCTGTCTATTCGTCCACAAGTGCTGTGCTTATCGCGATAAACTTTGTGCCTGTTTTACAGGCATTTGTCTGCTTTGGCCTTGCCTGCAGCATGCAGAAGTTCCTAGGCCAAGGACTGAACCCAAGCCACCACAGTGACAATGTTGGATTCTTAACCACTAGGCCACCAGGGGACTCCTGCATTCTTTGCCTCCTTGAAACATTCTTGCTTTCAATGGGGGCAAGAATCAGGGCAACTCTGCTTTAAGCCTCTAGCCCCTGGTGGCATAGTGGCTGAGACTCCTAGTTTTCACCCAGCTGCCCAGGTTCAATTCCTGAGCAGGAAATTAAGATCTCTCTTCAAGACATCGCCATCAGGCCAAAGAGCACCTCTGTGAATCAACTCCTTGGTCTCAGACCCTGCAGTCCTGCTTCTGAATGTCGTCCCCACCGACAGAGCTTACAGATGTCAACCTGAACCCCTGAGAGACCTTCAGGAGGGCAGAGCCGCCTCTGGCTCACAGCCATTATCCTCCAGGGAAACACATCAGCTCTTTGCACATATGAAACAGGTCACCTTTAATCACAGAGAAAGGGACACTCTAATTTCTTGTGACATCAAATCGAAGCATTAAAGTCTGCATATGCAGTTTTGCCACAATGCAGGGGCAATCCAGAGAGGACTCAGAATATGTGTAAGAAGGGTACAGTCCAGGAGGAAGAAGAAAGGCCTTCTGGGGCAGTGGAAATAAGAATCAGATACACATGTATTTAAGGTAAAAAATCTCATGGGGATGGTATTGAAGAGAGCACTGAAAGCAGAGTACGTTTTCCTGGTTATTGGTAAAGACTGACCTTCAGGATGCACCCCTTCTCCCAATACGGAGGTGACCCCAGCAGAAGAAACCATGGTGACATGTAATCATTAGAGAAAAGAGCTGAGTCATTATTCCTGACTTGCTCTCAGCTCTTACGTCTAGTTCAAAGCATAGAACATTCTCACATGCTCTGGGGAACTTGACAGCAAGGGAACCCCACTGTAAAGGCAAAAGAATGGACAGATGAAGGATGTGGCTGAGGAGTTCCTGAAGTAGCTCAGCAGGTTAAGAACTCAACCAGTGGAGTTCCCATCGTGGTGCAGCGGAAACAAATCTGACTAGGAACCATGAGGTTGCAGGTTCGATCCCTGGCCTCAGTCAGAGGGTTAGGATCTGGCATTGCTGAGAGCTGTGGTGCAGGTCTCAGACTCAGCTGGAATCTGATGTTGCTGTGGCTGTGGTATGGGCCATCAGCTCTATCTTCGATTGGACCCCTAGCCTGGGAACGTCCACATGCCGCAGGTGCGGCCCTGAAAAGCAAAAAAAAAACAACCAAACAAAAAAACCCTACTAGGAGTTCCCATCGTGGCGCAGTGGTTAACGAATCCAACTAGGAACCATGAGGTTGCGGGTTTGATCCCTGGCCTTGCTCAGTGGGTTAAGGATCCGGCGTTGCCATGAGCTGTGGTGTAGGTCACAGATGTGGCTTGGATCCTGCATTGCTGTGGCTGCGGCGTAGGCCGGTGGCTGCAGCTCCAATTAGACCCCTAGCCTGGGAGCCTCCACATGCCACAGGTGCGGCCCTAAAATGACAAAAGGCAAAAAAAAAAAAAAAAAACCTACTAGTATCCTTGAGGATGCAGGTTCCATCCCTGGCCTCACTCGGTTGGATAAGGATCCCACGTGGACGCCAAGCTATGGCGTAAGTTGAAGATGTGGCTCAGATCCAGCATTGCTGTGGCTGTGGGATAGGTCGGCAGCTGCAGCTCCGATTTGACCTCTATCCTGGGAACTTCCATATGATGCAGGTGCAGCCATAGGGAAAAAAAGGATGTGGCTGAGCCTTCATGGGCGTGGCATCATCAAGGGAGAAATTAGAGACTCTCTAGCTGCAGACACCAATGCAAAAGACTTAGGAGCCAACATCAGAATCCCAGCTTTCCCAAAGCAGTGATGGCGAAGAATATAGAAACATTTTTTTAATGATTTTTATTTTTTTCCATTATAATGGTTTACAGTGTTCTGTCAATTTCCACTGTACAGCAAAATGATCGTCATACACACATATATATATATTCTTTTTCTCATATTATCTTCCATCGTGCTCCATCACAAGTGACTAGATATAGTTCCCTGTGCTGTACAGCAAGATCTCATTGCTAGAAAACAAAATTTGAATGCAAGCACCCTCTCCCCCACTGCCTGTAGGGCATATAACCCCTCCTACCACTATCATTATGGATAGGTTGAGTAAATAGTGAAGAAGACAATCTACAAGATATAGCATTTTTTTTACTTTTTTGACCTTTTTTGTCTTTTAGCTCCCCTGGTGGGGGGTATATAGAGGTTCCCAGGTTAGGGGTCCAATTGGAACTGTAGCTGCCGGCTTAGGCCAAGAGCCACAGCAACACTGGATCTGAGCAGCAACTGCGACCTACACCAGAGCTCATGGCAACGCTGGATCCTTAACCCACTGAGCGAGACCAGTGATCAAACCCATGTCCTCATGGATGCTAGTCAGGTTCGCTAACTGCTGAGCCACAATGGGAAATCCCTAGAGTATTTCTTTGAAAGAAACTTTACCAAAGAAGAAATGGAACTACTATTACTTGTCAAGGTAGGAGTTCCCGCTGTGGTCCAATGAGATCAGCATCGTCTCTGCATCACGAGGACTCAGGTTCGATCCCCAGCCCTGCAAAGTGGGTTAAAGGGGATCCAGCATTGCTTCAGCTGAAACATAGGTCGCAACAGTGGCTCAGATCTGATTCCTGTCTGGGGAACTCCATGTGCTGTGGGGCAGCCAGAAAAAGGAAAGAAAAAAAATTGGCAGGGTAAAGACTTTCCCTGCTACACATTGGGGTGGAGGCTCAAGAAGAAAGCTTACTTATAGAAAAAGAATTTAACTGCATTTTACAAGGAAAATAAGTGTAAATGTGCCATCTTCTCACTTTGCCACGAAAGAAGTCAGCCTAAAGACCAAGAGCATGGTGAAGAGAACTGAGAAAAAGAGAACAAGAGCCCTGCCCGATCAAAATTTGTAAGAAACCCACTGAACTCCTGTGTTAATAAGGTAATCAGTTCTCATTGTTAAATCCAGTTGTGTGGGGTTCACTGTTACTGAAAATCTTTATTAGGCTTAAGGATAAGCACTTTTTTTTTTTTTTTTTTTTTGGCTGTGCCCACGGCATGTGGAAGGTGTGATCCAGAAGGATCCACATGCGTGGTATATGGAGGTTCCCAGGCTAGGGGTCTAACAGGAGCTGTAGCTGCCTGCCTTCGCCACAGCCACAGTGATGCGGGATCCAAGCCGCGTCTGCAACCTACACCACAGCTCACGGCAACGCCGGATCCTTAACCCACTGAGCAAGGCCAGGGATCGAACCCGCAACCTCATGGTTCTTAGTCGGATTCATTAATCACTGAGCCACAAAGCGAAATCCGACACCCTGGATCCTTTACTTGCTGCACCACAAGGGAACTCCTAAAGGTAAGCTATTCCTTTACTTACGTTGCTTTTTAGGGCCGCACCCGTGGCATATGGAAGTTCCCAGGCTAGGGGTCGAATCAGAGCTACAGCTGCCGACCTATACCACAGTCCGTGGCAATGGGGGATCCCTGACCCATCGAGTGAAGCCAGGGATTTAACCTGCATCCTCATGGATACTAGTTGGATTCATTTCTACTGTGCCACAACAGGAACTCCCCAAACTGGACTCTTAATCACTGTACAATAATACAGAGCTCAAATGCCATTCTCTCTGTGGTATCTGCTGCAACTGCAACCGCTTACTACTCAAGGTCTGGTCCAAGGACCAGCAGCATTAGCATCATCTGGGAGCTCCTTAGGAGCACAATTTTAAGGCCCCACCCACCCCAGGCCTGCTGAATCAGAATCTGCATTTTAACAAGGTTCCCAGGGGATTCAAATGTACATTAAAGTTTGAGGAATCCTGTTTGAAGTCATGCTTTGGGTTCTTAGAGCATGTTTCTCATTCATTGCTAGTTACACATAATCTTCTATCTCCTTGGCATACCTGCCACACCCTTGAAGGCAGGAAACACCTGTTATTATTTCTTATATGCTAACCATTTGTGAGGAAGACTGCTGATTGTCCACCACAAAATCTTTCAGTCTTCCTGGGTACATTGCTAATCTGCATTTCCCAGCCTGCCTTGTGGTTAGGTGTGACCAAGAGACTAAGTTCTCTCCAATACGATGTAAACAGAAATATTTGTGTACTACCGCTGGGCGCCCGTTTCAAGCCTGTGGGTCTGCTCTCTCTTTTCCCCCTTTCCTTTGGCTGGAATCAATTGGGACCCCAGTTCTTTGTTTGCTTGTCTGTTGGCCCCACTCTTGACATATGGAAATTCCCGGGCCAGGGACTGAATGCGAGACACAGTGGCACCACAGTGGGAACTCCACGGCAACACGGTCTTGATTATGCCACAGGACACTGGAGAATGACAGAGGAAGAATCTCAAAGGAACCTGGATCTCCAAATAATCGGATGGAGCTGAGCTACTATACCAAGCCGAATCACTCACTTTGTAATAGTTACATAAGAGAGAAATAATGGTCTGTGTTCATTTATGATAGAGGCTTTTTGACATGACAGCCTAAATAACTTATCACTTCATCTTCTAATAGACCTCAGCTTATAATGACTCCCCCTTGTGGAGTGAGGGTGGGGTAGGGGTGGAGACTGGCCTCAGATACACACAGACAAGCCATTT
This sequence comes from Catagonus wagneri, assembly GCA_004024745.2. Taxonomy (NCBI): domain Eukaryota; kingdom Metazoa; phylum Chordata; class Mammalia; order Artiodactyla; family Tayassuidae; genus Catagonus; species Catagonus wagneri. The sequence continues at coordinate 10,913,908 of PVHT020000009.1, read as the reverse complement.
CTGCACTATGTGATCTCAGCCTTAGCTGATTGATCCAGGAGTAGGTCCTTTACCTAAATTGTACCACTAGCATTTTCCCTCCAAGAGATTTGCAATTTTTTTTTTTTTAATGACCGGATCTGTGGCATATGGAAGTTCCCTGGCCATGGATTGAATCCAAGTCACAGCTGCAGCAATGCTGGATCCTTTTATTTTTAAAATTTATTTTTTGCCTTTTAGGGCCGCACCCACAGCATAAGGAATTTCCCAGGCTAGGGGTAGAATCGGAGCTACAGCCGCTGGCCTACACCACAGCCACAGCAATGTCAGATCCTAGCCGCAGCTACGAAATATACCACAGCTCATGGTAACAACTGATCCTCAACCCAGTGAGCCAGGCCAGGGATCGAACATGCATCTTAATGAATACTGGTCAGATTCATTTCCGATAAGCCACGATGGGAACCTCAGCAACACCGGCTCCTTTTAACCCACTGGGCTGGCTGGGGATGGAACCCATACCTCTGCAGGGACCCGTGTCGCTACAGCCGGATTCTTAACCCACTACACCATAGCAGGAATTCCGAGATTTGCAGTTCTGAACTGGGACACAGGCTGAGAAAAATTAGATCTGAGTCACGCTAATGGTAAGGCTATAAAGCTTCACCGAACAATACAGGAGCCACCAGCTACATGTGGCTATATGAATTTAATTGAAATGAAAAATTCAAGGTCTCAGTTGCACTAGCTGCATTTCCTGTGTTCAATATCATTTGTCGTTAATGGCTACCCTATTGGATAAAGCAGACACAGCATTTTCATCACGTTCTACCTGGAAGTCTACAAGCACCACAAAATGAATAGACTTCAAACTGAACTACTCCTTGATCAAAACCTAGACTAGATAGTTCTGACCGCCCCATCTCTAGAGAAAAGGTGCTCTGTGGATACTGCTATTGCAAAATTTATCACTGCACAGTGCTTTTAGAGTATATAAATCTCTTGGAGTTCCCGTTGTGGCACAGCGGAAACGAATCCGACTAGGAACCATGAGGTTGCCAGTTTGATTCCTGGCATCGCTCAGTGGGTTAATGATCCAGCATTGCCCTGAGCTGTGGTGTGGGTTGCAGACGCGGCTTGGATCTGGCAGTTGCTGTGCCTCTGGCGTAGGCCCGCAGCAACAGCTCCAATTAGACCCCTAGCCTGGGAACCTCCATATGCCGCACGTGCGGCCCTAAAAAGCCAAAAAAAAAAAAAAAAAAGTCTACAAATCTCATTTGAATAGGGACAGAACCGCTTCCCCTCTTTATATCTAGCATTGTGTTTGATATATGATAGGCACAATTTCTATTCTAGCAAACTGTAGGAATTCCCATGAAATTTTAAAGAATAAAAGTTCAGGGAGTTCCTGTTGTGGCGCAGCAGAAACGAATCTGATCAGTATCCATCAGGATGCGGGTTTGATCCTTGGCCTGGCTCAGGGGGTGGGGATCCGGCCTTAGGTAGCAGTAGAGCTGCGTGTTCGTGTCCCCTGTTTCCAGTCTGTGGGCAGGAACCCGGACAGAGGCGAAAACACTGTAGTAAATAAACTACTAGGATTGCGGGTCTAGACACGCTTTCTTCAGTGCTTTAAGCTGCCCACCTGACCCGTGGAGGCTAGTTTACTCTCAGGTCTATAGAGGTCTCCGCTAAGGTTAGGACATCCCGTGATTTACATATTAGTCGTTTATTAAACGGTTCCCTGAAAAACGCTGCACGTCGCCCGGGCTACTCGAAGGTGTGTGTCTGGGGAACGCACGGGGAGGTGAACACAGAAGGACCCGCCGAAGCGGAGGAGACATCGAGAGGGAGGATCGGCGGCCGAGCGGAGGGGGCGGAGCCGAGGAGGCGGCGCGGCGGCTCGGGATCGCTAAAAGGGAGCGGGCGGGAACCCCCGAGGCCCAGTGGAGACGAGGGTGGAGCGTCGGGCGCCTCCGTCCCTGCGCTCCCGCGGGCTCGGAGCAGGCGCACTGGCGGCGCTCGCCCGCGTCCCCCTCCCCGCCCTCCGCCGTCGCCGCGGCGCGGGCCAGGGTGCCAGCGGGCGGCTGGCTTCGCGGCCCTCGCCCTCCCCGCTCTCCGCGGAGCTACCGGCTTCGCAGTCAGCCTCGCCGCGCTTTTCCAGCCCTGGCCGGCCCGGGCCCTGGCGGAGGTGAGTCCCCGCAGATTCTTGCCCCTCTCGCGGCCCCAGCCTCCTCCCCACGCCCTCCGGCCCGCAGCGTCCCCGGGCTCCCCCGACCCGCTCACACCCTTGTGTCTTGCAGATCCGCGACCTTCCCAGAACCCTTCATCCTTCCCCACTGCCCGGTCCCCAGTTCCTCTGGCGTCGTCTCCCCGGCCCCGCTGCAGCATCTTCCGCCTGACCGAGGCTCCAAGAGGCCCAGATCGCCCACCGGCTGGCTAAGGACGCAGCCCTGTTCGGGCCAGACCTCGGCTCCGGACCGGGGTCCTCCAGCTCCTGCCCTGAACCCGGTGGGCATCGCGGTGGCCCCGCGCTTGGTAGAGGGCGGCGCGGCCCCGCAGGGCCGGGTAGGAAACTCCGAGAAGCCTCCTGGGGAGGATTTGTACGCGGTAGTCGTGGGGAAACGCCTCTGTTTGCCCTTGTGCGGGATAAATTGACTCGGAGGAGTGGACGCGGTTTCTTAGACTCGTCTCACACAAGAACTTGGGTGATTCTCTTGAAATTGCTTTCTCCTGTGTGCTTTAAATAAAGGTAATTGGGGGTAGACTTAACCTGTGTCTCTCCTCACACGTTTTGTGAGTGTGATCCAATTTATTTTTAGATCTCTTTCTTCCATTAACTAATTTGGCTTGTTTCGTGGTGTTTATTAGTATCGATCCATACGTATCATTAGTGTTTGAGTGTCAGTTTAGTACGTCGCAGAAATGACCTTTGCTATGTAACAGGAGGTGATTTTTAGAGTTAAAGATAGAAGGCTCTCGGTCATCAAATTCTGTAGGGCTCTACCCTCGCATCCTGAAATGATTAGCTGTCTTTTTATCCTTCACATTCTTTCCTTTTGGCCGCGCCCGCAGCACGTGGAAGTCCCCAGGGTAGGGATCTAACCCGCGCCAGAGCAGCGACCTGAGCCCCTGCAATGATAAATGCTGGCTCCTTAGCCCAATAGGACACCAGGGAGCTCCCATATGGAGTATTTTAAAGCAAATTCTTGGCATATTTAATTATATACTGAATCTCCCATATCTAGGAGGACTCTTTAACATAGTAATAGAATTATCACATACCACCAAAAATAACGTTAATTCCCTGACGTCATCTAATATCCAGTCATTACCAGCTTTCTCAAATTGCCTTTTTAAAATCTGAAATAATTTTGTTTACATTGTCTCAATAATTTCTTTTTCCCTAGGGCCACACCTGAGGCATATAGAAATTCCCAGGCTAGGGGTCTAGTTGGAGCTGCAGCTGCCAGCCTATGCCACAGCCACAGCAATACCAGATCCAAGCTGTTTTTGCGACCTACGCCACAGCTCACGGCAATACCAGATCCTTAACTCACTGAGCGAGGCCAGAGATTGAACCCGCGACCTCGTGGCTCCTAGTCGGATTTGTTCCCGATGTGCCACTAAGGGAATTCCAACAATAATACTCTTTATATCAAACTTTCTTTGGTATAGGATAAAGTTAAGGTTATTATGTTGGACATATATTGTTAGTCTTCTTTACTTGGAACAGCTCTTAAGCTTTTGTTTCCTTTTCTTTCTTTCTTTTTTTCCCCTTTTTTTGGCCGCCCCAGCAAATGGAGTTACCGGGCCACAGATCAGATCAGAGCCACAGTTACGACTTGCTCAGCAGCTGCAGCAGCAGTGCTGGATGCTTTAACCCTGTGCCAGGCCAGGGATCAAACCTGTGTCCTTCAGGCTCCATAGATGCCACTGATCCTGTTGCACCACAGTGGGAACTCCAAGCCTTGTTTCTGATGACATTGACATTTTTAAGACATAGTAGTCCCTTAGTTTATATTATTTTCCTCAATATGGACTAGTTTCTTTATGAGTAGGCTTAAGTTTGCCTTTTTTTTTCTTTGTCTTTTTAGGGCCACACCCACAGCATATGGAGGTTTCCAGGCTAGGGGTCGAATCAGGGCTGTAGCTGCCATCCTACACCACAGCCACAGCAACCCCAGATCCCAGCCGCATCTGCGATCTACATCACGGATCACGGCAATGCTGGATCCTTAACCCGCTGAACAAGGCCGGGGGTCGAACCTGCATCCTCATGGATGCTAGTCAGGTTTGTTAACCACTGAGCTATGACCGGAACTCCAGGGTTGCTTTTTTTTTGCCTTTTTTAGGGCCGCACTCGCAGCATGTGGACGTTCCCAGGCTAGGAGTCTAATCAGAGCTGTAGCTGCCGGCCTACACCACAACCACGGCAACGCAGTATCCGAGCCACGTCTGTGACCTATACCACAGCTCACGGCAATGTCGGATCCTTAACCCACTAATCAAGGCCAGGGATCGAACCCACAACCTCCTGGTTCCTAGTTGGATTCGTTAACTACTGAGCCATGATGGGAACTCCTTTTTTTTGTCTCTTTGGTTTGCATTTTTTGATTGAAATTTTGTATAAGTAAAGTTCTCTTCTTTTTCAAGTTATTGCAACTAGAGGAGCATGTTTGCCCTTTGTAGGTTAAGATAGTATGCCTTTTCTCCACTATTGTTGGTGTTTTTTTTCTTCTATTGCGAATTACTAAGTAATTTGTGGGGTGGTATCTCTGGATTATGTAAGCATGCTGTTCCTCATCAGAATCTTCCCCCTCCTTCTGCCTGATTTAGCATCTGTTGATGTTTTTTTCCTGAATCAGTTTTTACTCTGATGGTTGCAAAATGTTGACCATCCACCTCTGTTGCCATACAAGTGTGGTCTCATTTATTTCTGCTTTATTTAATAGACTAACCTGTTGCTCATCTCATTTATTTTGATGCTCAGAGTGTCCCAGATTTGGCTCTTCAGTCTCCTTCCTCTTTTTTTTTTTTTTTTTGGATAACCCCCCCATCATATGTTTACTTTCTTTACTTTGGAATAATGAGATGGTCTGGGTCCATCTGGTTACTTACTTACCCCATTCCTGAAATAGGCTGTTTTTCCTAGGAGCTCTGGTTCCTCTTACTGAAGATTGGTACTTTTTAATTTTTAAATTTATTTTATTTTGGCTGTGCCTGCAGCATGTTCCTGGACCAGGGATTGAACCTGAGGCACAGCAGTGACCTGAGTTGCTGCAGTGACAACGCCGATCCTTAACCCACAGCATGTGGAGTTCCCAGGCCAGGGGAAAATTAAGGTTTAATTTGAAAAAGTCACAAATTTACAGGAAAATTGCAAATATGGTGTGAAGGTCTTTTCTTTCACCAACCATTCGAGAGGGACAACCTGATACTCTCTTACCTCTGAATATTTTAGTATCTCTTTTCTATGGATATTCTCCTGCATAACTGCAGGACAATCATCAGAATCAGAAAATTAGCATTCATATATTACGACCGTCTAATCCTCAGTTTCTCACTTCGTATTCAGGGTTTTCCAGTTGTCTGATATTGTCCTTTATCATGAAAGGATAAACTTTACAGTTACTGACTGCATTTAGTCATCAGGTTTTCCATTTGGGACCAGTTTCTCCATTTTTTTCTCAACTTTCATAACCTTAACTTTTTATCTTTTTTCCCTTTTGGCTGTGCCTAAAGTATGTGGAATACCTGGGCCAGGGATCAAATCTGAGCCACAGCTGCTACCTATGCCATAGCTGCGGCAGTTCTGGATCCTTAACCCACTGCAACGGGCCAGGGGTCAAATGTGAGCTGCCACAAAGACAGCACTGGATCCCTAACCTGCTGCACCACAGCGGGAACTCCTTGCTTTGTGTTTTACAGTACTTGGCGACTTTTGACCTCATTGGCCATTGATGTTTTAACAAGCATGGAGATAAGATTAGAAGTTTTGACTTCAACAAGTATCAAGCAGAAAAAACCCTGGCCACGAGTCTCCTGGTTGGGACAGGTAGGTTTTTCTTTAGTCAAGTGACATCAGTTGTAATATGTGTTAAATGTGTGCTTTGCATCTAAGATTGAAGACTGTTCTCTGACATTAAAACATATCATCTGTAGAAGGATCGCCTTCCCACTGAGCAGAATTTTGTGTATATGGTGGTAAGAGCCTGGCAGAGATGGGGAGGGGGCATCAGTCGTTCTGTGGTCGAATCAAAGTTGTCACTACTCCGGTTACTCTCTCTCTCGTTTTCTCCATCACTTGCTTCATCCTCTGGGACTTTTGGGACATAATATCTTTACCCTGCAAATCCCAGTTTTTGATATCTTCCAGCCAGAAAGCCTCTCTGCAGTTGAGGCTGAGCGTGACTTTCATTCTGCGAACTAACAGCTACAGGGTCTTTTTTTTTTTTTTTTTTGCTTTTTGCAGCCATAGTCGAGCATATGGCAGTTCCCAGGCTAGGGGTCGAATCAGAGCTACAGCTGCCGGCCTGCAGCACAGGCACAGCAACACTGGATCCGAGCTGCATCTGTGACCTATATATACCACAGCTCACAGCAACGCCGGATCCTTAACCCACTGAGCGAGGCCCGGGATCGAACCCACATCTTCATGGATACTAATCAGCTTCGTTACCGCTGAGCTCCAAAGGGAACTCCTACAGGGTCTTTTTGAGCAAAGGTACGTGTTTGGTGAGTTCCACATCCTGGTGAATCTTGGAACTCCTACACAGGTGAGGAAGCAGCCTCATGTCCAACTGGAAGGTTTCCAGCAAGCTGAGAGCATTTTCCCAATGTTTTCTAAAATTGAAATCTAAAAGAGAAATGAGAAGTCATCTTTTTTAACCTAAGTAAAATAATTAAAAACCTGCCCATCCAACTGTTCAGACAGATGAGATTGAACACCAATTTGGGCTAGCAGAGTTGGAAGATATTACTGTAATTTAAATTTCAAAGAGGTCACAATGCAACCATTAGGTCATCTACCTCAAGAATTCTAATAAGAGGTACTTTGAGATAGAATGAAACATCTATCAGATTACATAATCAACCTTATTGTTCCTTTTATGATGTGTAGTTACTAATATACAATCTTTCTTAAATATCACTTTGGGAGTTCCCTAGTAGCTCAGCGGGTTAAGGATCTCACATGGTCCTTGCTGTGGCTCTGGTTACACTGTGGCTTGAGTTTGATCCCTGACCCAGGAACTTCTGTATGCTGTGGGTGTGGCCAAAAGGAAAATGTCTTTTTTTTTTTTTTCCTTTCTGGGATAGTTTATTTAGATAAGAGGTTGAATTACCTTCTGGTATGTCTTAAATCTCTCACATGTTTCTTCTCTTTAGGAAAATGAAGCTGTTTTTCTTTTGGATGATAAACTCATAAATGAAATTAATTTGCTATCAGGAAGGACAAAGAAGAAAATTCCGAGTCTTCAGCCTTTGTTGAAGGATGTTATAGTCCTAACAACATCCAGTAATGGTTAAGTAGTAATGATATTTTTAAAAGATTAGATCAACTTAAAAAATAATTTGGGGTTAATATTAAGGGAAATACTGGATTATAAGTATTGATATCCTTTTTGGAAACAGATGCCTGGCTGGCTGGGGTACTCACCACAGGGGAGCTTTTCCTTTGGAACAAAGATCAAGATTGTTTGAAAACTATACAAGCAACTGAAAAGCCCAAGGAAATGATTAAAGCTGCAGTAGGTGGGAGTTTTTTATTTAAGTTGATTTAATTTGAAAAATAGGAAAAGAGGATGAAACATTTTCCTATTATCTTAAAAATATATCTGTGTAAGTATATATGTATATATATATTTCCTTATATATGTAAGTTTTTTTTTGGTGTTTTTGTTTTGCTTTTTAGGGCCACACTTGTGGCATATGGAAGTTCCCAGGCTAGGGGTCAAATCAGAGCTGTAGCTGCTGGCCTACACCACAGCCACAGCAATGCCAGATCCAAGCTGCATCTGCAGCCTATACCATAGCTCACAGCAATGCTGGATCGTTAACCCACTGAGCAAGGCCAGGAATTGAACCGCATCCTCATAGATACTAGTTGGGTTCGTTAAGCACTGAGCCAGAAAGGGAACTTCAGGTTCCTTATTGTCTGAATAGATAAAATTTGTACTTTTGGGGGGAAATTCAGATGTCAGAGGTTTAATTACTTTTTTATTTTTTATTTTTTAGCAAGCTCTTTGAGACTATATTTGTATGTATCGGACAATGGAAAAAGAGTTCTGCTTATAACGCCTTCTGGATGCATATTTCTTTGGGAACACTTAGATTTCAAGAACATCTTATGTTCTAAAAGTCCTTCTTCATTGGTGGGCCAGTGGTCCCAGATCATACCTGAAGAAGCAGTTCATTTGCCTTCCACTGAAGATAAAGAAGCTGTAGTACATGGTATTTTTATAAAAAATGAGGTAAGATCTAAGTCAGACAAGGTGTTAGAGAAGTTGAGATCTCAGAATGAGGTAAGACAGCATCCGGGAAGCTGTCGAGCAGTGTGTGTAGTGGGGTAGCTGTGTGTCTCCAGTCATCGATTGTTACCATAATTGTGAAATTAACATGGAAATTTCTCGGTCACATTTTAAAAGTTGTTTATTAAAAAATAGTTTGGGAGTTCCCTTGTGCTGCAGTAGGTTAAGAATTCGACGTCACTGTAGTGGCCTGAATTGCTGTTGTGGTATGGGTTTGATTCCTGACTTGGAATTTACTCATACAGTGGGTGTGGCCGAAAATGAAAAAAAAAAATTGGGGAGTTCCCTTCGGCTCAGGGGTAGCGAACCCAACTAGTATCCATGAGGATGTGGGTTCGATCCCTGGTCTCTCATAGTGGGTTAAGGACCCAGCATTGCTGTGAGCTGTGCTGTAGGTCACAGACGCAGTTGACATCTGGCATGGCTGTGGCTTTGGCCAGCAGCTGCAGCTCTGATTCGACCCCTAGCTTGGGAACCTCCACATGCTGCAGGTGTGGCCCTAAAAAGACAAAAAAAAATTGTTTGAACTTAAAGCTTCCTTTGTCTTTCCCTAGTTTCACTTTACTCTCGTTTTAAAATATAACTAGTTTTGTAATAAAAAAAAAAGCTAGAGTTGGTGATATTAAGTAAGCCATTTAATTCCTAGGAAATAACACATTCATTAACTGGAAAACATTTTATTCATTTATTTAAAAAAACTTTCTTCTGGCTGTGCCTATGGCATAGGGAAATTCTTAGGCTAGGGACTGAACCCATGCCACAGCAGTAACCTGAGCTACTACAGTGACAGTGCTGGATCCTTAACCTGATGTACCACAAGGGAATGACAACTAAAGAACACTTTAAATAGCTACATGGTACTATTTTTATGTACGGACCAACATTTTATTACCCAATCTACTATTGTTAGAAATTGCATTTTGAGGAGTTCCCATCGTGGTGCAGCAGAAACGAATCCGACTAGGAACCATGAGGTTGCGGGTACGATCCCTGGCCTCGCTCAGAGGGTTAAGGATCTGGCCTTTCCGTGAGCTGTGGTGTGGGTCCCAGACGTGGCTTGGATCTAGCGTTGCCGTGGCTGTGGTGTAGGTCAGCAGCTGTAGCTCTGAATAGACCCAGCCTGGGAACCTCCATATGCTGTGGGCACAGTCCTAGACAGACAAAAGACAAAAACAAGAAATTGCATTTTGAAATTTTACTGTTTTCCTCCACCCCCACAAGTAGTGCCCTAATTTAAATAAATATGTAACTTTAAAGGAAGAGAAAAAGAAATACATAAGGATATTTCCAGTTATAGCCACAGTAAATGGCAATGTTTTCTTAAGAGAGTGAACTGCAGCTTGATTTCCCATTTTGAGACATGCCTCTGGCTCAGAAATAAATTGCTTAGCATTTTGGAGTTTTCACTGTGGCTCAGCGGTAAGAAACCCAGCTAGTATCCATGAAGATGTGGGTTTGATTCCTGTCCTTGCTCAGTGGGTCAAGGATCTGGTGCTGCCATGAGCTGTGGTGTAAGTTGCCATAAGCTTGAATCGTGCTTTGCTGTGGTGTAGGCCAGCAGCTGCAGCTCCGATTTGATCCCTACCCTGGGAACTTCAATATGCTGTGGGTGAGGCCCTAAAAAAATAAATAAATAAAAAAGACAAAAAAAAATAGATGACTTAGCCTTTAGCTTAATGTTAAGCTATATGTTAAGAATAAAAATAGAAGCAGTCTTTTGATATGCTTCATTTATTTGTGGTGAAAAATAGGTTTTCTATATCTTGATTTATTTTCAGATTAATTATGTACTAAAGTGTATTAAATTTATCTACAGTTATTTGGAGACTGCTGCTTATGTTCATTTACTTTCTATTCCGGGGAATGCCTGAAGTTAACATTTCTAGCAATTCGGTGGCATGAAAATGTTTTTACACCTATAAGGTGAGATAAATGTTTTCCTTCTTCCTTGTTTTCTATTCCTTTAAAAACCTTATTGTCCTCTGGAGTTCCTGTTGTGGCGCAGTGGAAATGAATCCGACTAGGAACCATGAGGTTGCAGGTTCGATCCCTGGCCTTGCTCAGTGGGTTAAGATCCAGCATTGTGGTGAGCTGTGGTGTAGGTCACAGTTGCAGCTTGGGTTCCATGTTGCTGTGGCTGTGGTGTAGGCCTGCAGCTGCAGCTCTGATTTGACCCTAGCCTGGGAACCTCCGATATGCCTAGGGTGCAGCTCTAAAAAGACAAAAGACCAAAAAAAATTACTGTCCTTGGGCTTATAAATACATAAGATTAGTAAATGGAATGTGCATTACAACTTCTGAGACTTTACAAATCTTCTATGAGTATCATTCTGTTTCTTTACTTCCCATTTTAAATGTTTATTGTAGAAAGTTTCCTTGTTTTTATTTTGTTTCCCTTCTTGGAATTGAGAACACATAAAAGATAAGGCAGACTATGATCTTATTTAAGGGTATAAAAGTAACTCTTTTGAAAAGTAATTCAATTTACTTTTAAGAAGGACATAATTTACTTGAATTTATTACTGCACCATTTATTTTATTTTATTTTTTTGTCTTTTTTTTTGCCTTTATCTAGAGCCACACCCGTGGCATATGGAGGTTCCCAGGCTAGGGGTCTAACAGGAGCTATAGCTGCCAGCCTTCGCCACAGCCACAGCAACGTGGGATCCGAGCCGCGTCTGTGACCTACACCACAGCTCACGGCAACGCCAGATCCTTAACCCACTGAGCAAGGCCAGGGATCGAACCCACAACCTCATGGTTCCTAGTCAGATTCGTTAACTGCTGTGCCACAACAGGAACTCCAAGTGTTTTTTTTTTTTAAATTAAAAATGTTTTATTTATTCTAAAAAGCCCTGTGAAATAGAAAGAATACATTGAAAGTAAATAATGACTAAAATTTAGTAAAATAGGTTTTTTTACTTTTTTCCCATCTATTTATTTTTTATGTTAGCGGTACTTTATTAAGGTACAGTTTATATAAAGTAAAATGAACAAAACTTAAATCTAGTTAGATGGATAAACGGATAAATATATATCCTTATAGCAAATATAGAACATTGCCACTACCTTAAAAATCCCCTCTTTTCTACCTATTTAATCCCTGTAACAGTGTTTACAATAATGTAGAAATACGTGTATCTAAAACTTTAGTGCGTGCAGATGTGTTTGGTCTTGGCAATGGAACATGCCGTTGCTAGCAAAACTGATATTGACCTTGTTTAACTAGCAGTTGCTTTTTTGTGCCCAGATGAAACTTGTGAACAGTTGCTAAGAGATCCCAAATATATATGCACATGTAGAAATTTAGTCGGACCATTGAACTTTTTGTAATGAAGTATTTATTAATTTAAAAGTCACTCTATTTCCTGTTTTCAGTTGTTTGATTACTTTCTTAGGTCATTGACGTACCGCGTTCAGTGGGCACAACAAGATCGCTTTCTGTGCAGTCTGATTCCTAAATGTGAATCAGTGAAGTCAAGAGGAGCTCTGATTTCTGCCTTTTCAAGAGATGGCCTTACCCTGGCAGTAGCTCTTAATCAGAAAGACCCAAAGGTCAGTAAATGTTACCTGTCTTGGAAGTAACCTGTAAATAAGAGAGTTTAGTTCCGTTTTGAGGTTTTCTTTTTTTTCTTTCCCTGAAGAGAGGTTTTCCCCCCTTAAAACTACTTTGTCTATCTTTTTCCTTTTTTTGTCTGTGTCTGATGCATGTGGAAGCTTCTAGACCAGGGACCAAACCCACACCACAGCAGTGACAACACAGGATTCTTAACCCAGTGAGCCACCAGAAATTCCTACTTTGTATCTTGGTGTTTCCTGATGCAGCTTAACACTGTAAAATAGTAAAGTTATTTAAGTTAGCTGCCATAATGACTTTGTTTTCTGCTGCATATTTTGCTTGTGTTTTTTTGGTTTCCTATTCTGCATGTTAACTTTTAAGAAAATCTTACTTAAAAAAACGAAACGATGGAGTTCCTGTCATGGCTCAGTGGTTAATGAACCCGACTAATAACCATGAGGATGCCGGTTCGATCCCTGGCCTTGCTCAGTGGATTAAGGATCTGGTGTTGTCGTGAGCTGTGATGTAGGTCGCAGACGCGGCTCAGATCCCATGATGCTGTGGCTGTGGCATAGGCTGGCAGCTCCAGCTCCAATTCGACCCCTGGCCTGGGAACCTCCACATGCTATGGTGTAGCCCTAAAAAAACCCCAAAACACAAAACAAAAAAAAAAAGAACAACAAAATGAAACAGAACAAAAAGAATTAGCTCGGAGTTCCCGTCGTGGCGCAGTGGTTAACGAATCCGACTAGGAACCTTGAGGTTGCGGGTTCGATCCCTGGCCTTGCTAAGTGGGTTAAGGATCTGGCGTTGCCGTGAGCTGTGGTGTAGGTTGCAGACGCGGCTCGGATTTCCGCGTTGCTACAGCTCCTGTTAGACCCCTAGCCTGGGAACCTCCACTTGCTACGGGTGCGGCCCCTAGAAAAGGAAAAAAAAAGCTGGCATAATTTTCAGAATTTGGCCTTCTGAAGTCAAGAGGATAATGGAAAAGGAAGAAAGGACAAAGTGTGACTAATAGTCTTAAAATGTAGTAAAAAACAGGAGTTCCTGTTGGGGCTCAGCGGATTAAGAACCTGACGTAGTGTCAGTGAGGATGTGGGTTGAATCCGTGGTTTGGTGGGTTAAGGATCTGGTGTTCCTGATTCTTAACCCACTGAACCAGCGTATGGTTCAGTGGCTGCTGATATAGGTCAGCAACTGTGGCTCCACTTCAGCCCCTAGCCTGGGAACTTCCATATGCCTCAGGTGTGGCCCTAAAAAGAAAAAAAATAATAAAAAGAAGAGCGTCATAGGTGGTCAGTATTGCTTTGCCAGTTGGGAAAGAATCACTAGAGAGTTCCTTGATATAATAGATGCCTGAGTCCTCAAAATTATAAGTTAAATAATTTTAATAGCTTTGTTGTCACTTTTTTTTCTTTGTAGGCAACTCAGGTATTATTTATAAACACCCTGACATTTGTTACTCTCTGTGGTAGCCTTAAAGGATGTAGTAATAAGAATCCTGTGGTTCCAGCTACGCTTATCAGGTAAGAATTCTTTAGTATCTGTAAATAGTCATTTTATTTTCTTCTCAATACTTTAATAAGTTTAAGGCTCTGATAATTCAGTAGTTGTTTAAATGAATATGTAGATAGGTAATTCAACTTTCAGCTTTTGTGCTGGATAGATTCTAAAAATTGCTTTACATAGGGAAAGCCTTAGATACTTTTGGAAGGGGTCTGGTAGGGTGGAAGATACATGGATATAATTTCATCACTCATTCATTTCTTTCTGTGTGGTCTCAGGAGTAGAATTTCGATTGGGTAGAGAAATACGGTTAGAGAGGCTGAAATGAAAAAAACCTAGATTGGGAAGGCCATTATAGACCCAGGGAGACTGAGGTGTTTATAGTCTTTAAACAAGTTTAGCATTGTCTACATTTGGGTTAAGAGCAGCATAAGTGGTGATTTTGCATGGCATATGGACATATGCAGGCTTCTAGAGTAGGATGATTGCCTCCTGGATCCTCCTAATTCTGAACATTTTTCTGTGCTCTTCTCTGAATTTCCATAATCTGGTCCATCCAGCCTGCCTCTATATGTTCTTTCTCTCCCCAGAAGTTTCTTTCTAGAAGTGTTACTGGTCTCAAAACAGTTCAGTGGTCTGTTTGACTTAGGGTGTCCATTGTTTACATGAGGAGGTCCGACTTTTGTCCCCATGAAAGAGCCATTGATCGTATCAGACGGTTAAGGACTAGTAAAGATGGCTTTGCTCCTGAGCGGAGCTCTGGCAGGCTGCAGAGAAGACAGCCGTGGTCCTGACCTTGAGCTCTACCAATAGACCTTAGTCGTGGACACCAGTGGGATTAAAATTTGTTCTAATTTTAATGTGAGTGACTAAAAAGCTTTATTTTATTAGGTACTATTATCACCTTATGATTTGCTTGTGAATGTGGAGTAGATGTTTATGAGCAAGCTCCTTTTTTTCAGGAAAGTAAAATACGCGAAATGTATGTGACATTTGCCTTCTGTTCCTTCTTTTGGCCTTATTTTTGAAGTGTCTCACTTCTGTTTGGCCATTATAAATTGTCAAAGACTGGAGTTCCCATTCGTGGCTCAGTGGTTAATGAATCCGACTAGGAACCATGAGGTTACAGGTTTAATCCCTGGCCTTGCTCAGTGGGTTAAGGATCCGGCGTTGCCGTGAGCTGTGGTGTAGGTTACAGACACGGCTCCGATCCAGCGTTGCTGTGGCTGTGGTGTAGGCCGGCAGCTACAGCTCTGATGAGACCCCTAGCCTGGGAACCTCATATGCAGCGGGTACAGCCCTAAAAAAAATAAATTTGTCAAAGACATTGTACAGAGTCTTTTCTAAATGCATTGTCTTGTTTTTTTCTAGGTCCTACTGGGTAGGTGATATCAGCTGGACTCATGATAGTCTTTTTCTGGCTTGTGTGTTAAAACGTGGCTCCCTGATTTTATTGACCTGTCAAGGTGAATTGTTAACATTAATTACATTTGGTTGCTCAATAGAATTTGGGCCAGCAGAATTCATTCCTCTTCACCCATTAATAACATACAGGTGAGACACTGAATTGTTGTAATTTATTTACAGAAGATTTTCTCATTTGGTATTACTTTACTGTGTTCATTTCTCTTTTTTTTTGATAATTTCATCCTTCAGGTTGTCTTATTCTTTCTTTGAGTCTGTCATCTCAATATCTGTTTCTTATTTATAGTTTTCTTCTATTTCTTTTTGTGGCTTAATCCTCCCGAAAATTTGACATTGTGACTATGTAAGTATATGTTCTTTAAATATTCAGTAGCACTAAAAATGTGTTGTCTTTGATATAAAAAATAGTAAGTGTAATATATCTTTCATTTTAAAAGAAGAGCACTTAGATAAATTAATAGCTCAGAGTTAACGTGGCATATGGATTTATCTACGTTTTTCCCAGCAGAAAAAAGGGAAAAAGTTGTTGAATGTTTAGAATTTAACCTTCTTTAAGTTTTAATTGTGAGATGGGATAGCAGTTTGGCTTGGGAGACAGATCAAGGTCCGAATCTTGATTCTTCTGCATTTTAGTTGTGTGGCTTTGGGTATGTTATTTAAGCCTCTGTTTCTTTTACTGTGAAGATGAAAGTAATTGTCTCTTAGCGTTAAGGGAATGAAGTAAGATAATGTTTATAAATCACTTTAGCACAGTTGTGGCATAAAGTAAATGCTCGGTAAATATTTGTTGTTGTTTATGTTGATATTATATATGGGTAGACATATATATAGCTGTTTACAAAACAAAATTAGAAAAAGTCTTAGAAACTAATCCATTCTCTTTGCTTGATAGGAAGGGATGTGTCCTTGATTATATTTTTTTATTTTTTAATTTTTATTTTTTTATTTTTGCATTATAGCTGGTTTACAGATTTCTGTCAGGTTTTCCAACTGCACCATGTGGTGACCCGATTACATGTACATATATGGATTTGTCACCTGTAATTAGATATAGTTCCCCGTGCATTACAGTTGGAGCTCCTTGCTATTCCATCATTAAAGCACTAGTTATCCCCATTCCCTCCCACCCCTTCCTCACCCCTCCCCGCTCCCTTGGCAACCACAAGTCTGTTCCCCAAGTTCGTGATTTTCTTTTCTGTTGAGATGTTCATTTGTGCAGTGTTTTAGACTCCAGTTATAAGAGATTTCATATGACATCTGTCTTTCTCCTTCTGACTTGCTTCACTCAGTATGAGGGTCTCTAATTCCATCCATGTTGCTGCAAATGACATTATTTTATCCTTTTTTA